>ML685755.1:4404325-4437135 GCA_007922175.1 Pelusios castaneus | reverse complement strand
TGTCTAGTTAGTCCAAACTGAGTTGTGTCAGGATGTCCCATGGATTTGGGGTGACAGAGGAGGCAGGTGATGGCAGCACATTGTGCCCTAAGTCCAGAGGTGGCTTTTGGGGTAGGCGAAGCAGGCACAAACGTAGGGCCCCGAGCAGGAAGGGGCCCGTTGCCTGCTTCACCTACCCCAAGAGCCGCGTCTGCCTCAGTTGGCAGCAAGAGGAGGAACTTGACCCCTGGGGTCAGCAGTGGGGAGCTGGGGCTGGTGTCAGGGGACAGGAGGTGGCTGTGGCCAGCAGCAGGGAACCAAATAGGGGCTTAGGGCCCCCAACAGCCAAAGGCAAAGGGACCCACAGGTTTCAGGGGGTTTCATCTGGGATGGAACAAACCATTCCCAATTCTCCCCTGCCTGAATGATCAGCTGGAGACTTCAGGAAACTCTGGGCTCCCATGGGAAAACACCACAAGAGGTGTGATTTGGTACCAGGTCATCACAGTTCCAGGCCAGGATCTTTGTTAGTTTGCGCAGCACAAGAGCAACCAAGCAGAAGCAGGAGTGATTTTATATTTTGTTTTATAATTAAAGTTTATACATAAATAATGTTTTATAATAAAGATACATTCAGAATATGGAAAATGTTCACTCTCAGATCAAAAAAGTGAGGCTGAACCAAAATCTTGACGTCTAAACAATTTACTACTTCTTATGAGCGAGAGAGAGATTTTTCCAACTTGTGAGGCACTCAGATAAGATGGGGAAGGGTAATACGACCGTAGACGAATGTCAAATGTATCCCGGATCAAATTCCACAAAAGTCAGTGGAATTACACCTCAGAAAAAGTGTCCTTCTAGAGTCTGGGAATGTCACTGAAGATTTCAGTGCTTCATCTATTAAAGCGAGCTCACGCTGCTACTAAGCCCCACCTTTGTATCTGTTCCTTTCTCTGTGCTTCTTTTCCATTCGATTCTTCCAGATGTGATGAAAGCGTAAAACAATCCATGAACACCAGAGTACGAGAACTCATGACAATCTGAACGTGGCTACTATACCCTGGGTCTAGTATCTCGTGATGGGTTTGGCCTTCACTGGCCATGTGTAGCCGGGTGTGGTTGGCCAGGCTGAGCTAGCCCCTGCTACTGAGGCCTAATTAAAGAGAAAAGGGAACCAGCTGAGTAGACCAGCTACCAAGCTGGGATGAGGAACAGCTGTGAAGTCTGGGAGGCCCCGAAAGAGGAAGCTGGAGGAGGAGCAGGGGCCAGTAGCTAGAGTGGGGGAAGCTCCAGAGATGAAAGGGCTGAGCACGCTGCTGCTTCTGGGCAAGAGCTGCAAGACCCCAAAGGCTGTGTGGACTTTCGTATATAGATGATGGTGAGCAACCCACTGCAAATAAAGTGCACAGGTGAAGCACAAGAGTGGCTTGGATGTGGTTTGTGGGAACCGAAGGCCGGAAGAACAGTGGATGTCCAGTGCGGACTGCTACACCACATGGTAGTAAGTGTACTTTTTGCCAGCACAGTGCCTCTCATCTGAAATGTGAAGGCGCTTTACAAAAGAGGGTCACCACCAATAGACCCATGCTAGACATGAGACTCAAAGCACAGAGAAATTAAGCATTTTGCCTATGATCATGTGAGATAATGTCAGGTCACCTGATTCCCAGGCAGTGCCTAATCCATAGACCACGCTCCTTTTGATGAATTCTGAAAAGCTGGAAAGGAAAGTGACGTATTGGCATCTTCTATCATTTCCCTGAGGGTACAGACTAGCGCTAACCAATTTATATTACCAAAACTAATGCCAAGAGACATCTCTTCAGAATGGAGTCTAAGCATGGCCAGCAATTGTGACAAAACACGAGACTTTATCCTCAATGAAACAAAAGCAGCATTTTGAGGAACCATCTTATGCTACTCCTGCACTGCTGGATCTGCTGAATACCTCGGATTAGGTCCCGACACCCTTCGTTTCACACACCTATCAGGCTGGCTGTGGCAGAAGGATCCAAGCAGATGGTCTGAAGTAAATAGAATGGAACTCAGTAAGGACAAATGTAAAGTACTCCACTTAGGAGGGAACAATCAGTTGCACACATACAAAATGGGAAATAACTGGGAAGGAGTAATGTGGAAAGGGACCTCGTGGTCATAGCAGATCACAAGCTAAATATGAGTCAACACTGTTGCAAAAATAAAAAATGAACATCATTCTGGGATGTATTAGCAGAAGTATTACTAGCAAGACATGAGAAGTAATTTTTCTGTTCCACTTTGCATTGATTAGGCCTCAGCTGGAGTATTGTGACCAGTTCTGGGCGGGGGAGGAGGGAACTTTGGAAAATCTGTGGACAAATTGGAGAAAGTCCAGAGGAGAGCAACAGAAATGATTAAAGGTCTAGAATGCATGACCTACGAGAGAAGATTAAAAAAACTGGGTTTCTTTACTCTGGAAAAGAGAAGACAAAGGGGACATAAAAGCAGTTTTCAAGTATATAAAAAAATTGTTACAAGGAGGAAGGAAAAAAATTGTTCTCATTAACCTCTGGGGATTGGACAAGCAGCTATGGGCTTAAATTACAGCAAGGGCTGTTTATATTGGACATTAGGAAGAACTTCCTAAAATGTCAGGGTAGTCAAGCACTGGAATAAATTGCCTAGGGAGGTTGTGAAAGCTCCATCCCTGGAAATTTTTAAGAGTAGGTTAGACAAACACCTGTCAGGGATGGTCTAGATCATAATTAGTCCTGCCATAAGTGCAGGGAACTAGACCTCTTGAGGTCACTTCTAGCCCCACACTTCAGAAACAGATAGCTGCACATCCATCTGAGTGCCCCCGTCACCCTGGTACTGGAGCGTCCCAGAGCACTGCGATGATAGAAGTAAGGAATACTGGATCCACAGGCTGGGGACCTCTTTGCCTCCCCATCAGACTTACCCAGAGCAGCTCCCTGAACATTGGTGGGGCTGCCCAGCAAATTCAGAAAAGGGGACACCCCACCAAAGCACAAGCAAGCAATAGACCTTAGTACAATGCCCTACACTGCCAAATTTCCAGCTTTGGGTTACCTCCTATCTACCAAAACTCAGCTTCCATGCCCTACCCATCCTCACAGAACATTTTAGTATCAAGAGTATCTTGTGTAAAACAGCCTGGATCTCAGTTATACTGGTGTAACGTGGCCTAAAACAGTTTTCTGAAACACCTGTGTGTCAATTCCCTCCACGGGTGATGGGGTGAGGGGAAATAGTGCCCACCACAGCCTGGAAAGAACTTGGTCTCTGGAAACGTAGGACTGTGTTTGCAGTGCCCTGGCTTGGACCTTCTGTCTGAAGAAGCAGTTTTAACTTGTGGCCAGAGAGCCCAGCTGGCCCAGCCTGTCAGACAACCCTTGCTCTTGTATGATGAGAAAAGCTAGATAAGAGAAGCTGATTTACTACTTCTATGTCAGTCATTATTTTATATCGTTCTCTCATGTTCCCTCTCTAAATTAAACATTCCCACTCTTTGGGGGAAGTTCTCTATGCCTCTAGCCATGTTCTATGCTTATCTCTGACCCCTGTCCCTTTCACTGGACTGTCAAATGCACAAGGTAAGCTTATGAAAATAAAACAGAGAATACCTCCTCCTCAATCTCTGTCAATTACAGGAATTGCAGAGAAAAGTGTCCCTTTAAAGGGTACAGGGTCAAAAGAGATGGTGAGTCAGAAACACGAAGTCAGCTTCCCAAGAAGAAGAGTTAGTAAGGCAGAAACATCAAGGAAGCTTGCCCAAGACAGAAAGGCTGCGTCTACGCTTGTAAATTAAGTCGACTTAAGCTTGCTTAAGTCGACTTAACTTACCCTGCATCTACTCTACAGTTTTACAGTTTCTACAGCTTGCTTAAGTCGACTTAAGGAAAATAAAGTCGACAATGAAAATTAAGTCAACTTTGTAGCACCTCCTTTGAATTCGACCTAAGGCTTAAGTCGACTCCCTAGAGTCGACTTAAGCCAGTGTAGACATGGGGTAGCCCTAAGTCGACTTAGGGCTACCCCAGGACTACACCAATGCCCTCCCTGCCGGGGGGGGGCACAGGGGGAGCCTGGCATGCCCCCCCACAGGGCAGGGCAGAGCCCTGCCCACCCTGCCCCTATGCCTTGCCAGGGTCCCTGACCACCTTTGCCCCATTGTACCTATGTACAATGAGGCACAGGCTGAGCCCCCCTTCCCCTGTGGACCTCCCCTAAGCCCCTAGAAGTCAACCTAGGCGTCCAGCGTGGATGCTCTAGATCGACTTTCTAAGTTCCCCTTTAAGTCGACTTTCATGTTAAGTGGAGACGCACTAAGTCGACTTAAATTAACAAGTGTAGACATAGCCAGAGAGCTGTAGAGGAGAGGTCTCTGGCACCAGAAGGCTCTGGTTCATCCTGGCTCAACTTCATGCAAATGAGTGTGCTTTAAAAATGAAACCAATTTTGACTTGAGGTGGAGACTAGCAGATCAATGACAAATAGACAACAGTGCTAACATGAAGCATATTCACGCAGGAATCAAGCCTCTGACAGCATCCACTTTGATCACGGGCATTTGGATCATGACAGAGGCTTGTGTCTGGCAACCTCCCATGCATTTATACTCCATAGGTCAGCAGCAGTGGACAGAGACAAAAAAGTTTCTCTCTGTGGCTCTGCACCCCATGATGCAACCAATAATTCAAGGGCTTTTCCTGTGACAACAAGCTGAGGGCAAGTCCCTACTTTGCCTTTACCTTTCAGGAAACACACCTTTCCTTTTTGCCTAATCTCATTAATTATCTCTTGCCAGACTCTCAAATTGCTCCCAATTCCACCTCTTGGCATCTTTGGACACCCTTCAAGGACGCCAGACACGCTGAATTAAGCAACACACCAGCAGAGATCTTTTCCCCTCAATTGCTGGCAGAGATCAGCAGACGCATAGCCAGCCCGTTTTCTGGCCGGGCCCTTGAGTCCCCAGGATGGGACCAGCCAGTCCTGTCTAGCAACTGGAGTGTTAGAAGGAGGAGTGAATGAGAGAGGCAGCCTAATCCCTGCCATGTCAAGGTTTCAGCAGCTGCCTGGGCTGGAGATGCAAAGCCGTGTGGGTGGAGAGCTGCCTGCCCTGGCTGTCTATGGCTGGTCTGCGGTCGCGGTGCTGCCGGGGGCTGCTGTGGGTGGGCCTGCTGGCCAAGCGGGTGGGCCTGGGCCCACCTCAGCCCACCCATAGCTACACCCCTGGAGATCAGCACTGCGCATGAAATTCATTTGGTAAATTTGACTTTGTGCAACATAATCTCAACACAGTGATTCTTTCATCTCAGGAAATATTATGTTTTGATTAAGAATGTGGATGACTGCTTAGAATGTCAGAGAATCTAGAAGCTTCCGTGATGGTTTTATGCACTCCTTGTATACTGCATGACCGCGAGAGGCATAAAAAGACGTCATCATCTCCTCTTCAGGTGGAGGAAAGATGGAAGAAAGGATGTGCTAGAGGTATGTAAAATAATGAAAGGGCTAGGGATATAAAATAGTGAATGGGACATTCTCTTAATCATTCATTATTTATATACCTATAGCACCTCCTCTTATTTGTCTCTACTTAAAGCAGTGCTATCCTATGATGTCTGTGCCTCTAAACATCAGGTTGCTGCACACAGTATTCAGCGGAGATCCTCAGTCACTTGCAAGACATCAGCACAGCTGCTTTAGCAGTGACGGGTGCCCTACGCTCCCCAGTCCCTACCTGAAATTGCCAAATGCCCACCAGCTTGTACCTTGCATGGCCATTTACACCTGTTCTGTAGGGTTTCAGATTGCAATCACATCAGAATGCCAGCGACTTGCACCCATCTTGTAGTGGTATACACGACCACACAAAAGTGCAGGGCAGAAGAGAAACAGGCCGAGAGGCTTTGCTAAGCAGAGCGACGTTGTCGTACACCCATTCACCATGCTGCAAAGGCCTCTCCTGTTTGACGTGTCATCACCATGCAGCGCTGATACGGGGGAGGTCCTTATGCAATTTCTGTGCCCCTGTTCCAGCTTCCCTCATGCAGTGTAACCACTCTGAATCCCCTGGCACGTAGGGCCTTACACATCTGTGGGAGTGGCAAATTTGCACACACACCCCCTCCCTCTTTGCATTGAGGAGATACACAGCGCTTTCCCAGAACCAAGTTTTTAACCTAATGCACATCAAATATATCTTTTGAACTTTGCTACTTCCCAAGCCAACCATCAAAATGTGTGGCTATCAGTTGTCAGCAGGGGAGTCACTGCCCCAAAAATAGATTCGGTGCCTAGGCCCTGCCCCTGGGCCCAATCCGTCCCCCAGGGGCTCGATCTGTTCCCCCAGCAGGGCCAATCTGTCCTGGGGTCCCCGGCCGGGACCTGGATCCAGTTCCTACCACCACTGGCCTATGACTAGGCCACTGCTGGAGAGTGGGCCCCGGATGCAGGTGGCCAGGCTCCAGGTCCCCGCCAGACTCAGGGCACATGCCCCATGTGCCCAGCACCAGCAACCCTCCTGGTTCTCAGTAGCAATTCCCACCCACCCCAGTTAGAATGATGCTGATGAGAGCGTGGGAAATGGCACACTTTATATTTCCCCACCCTTGCTGCTGGTAAGACTTATTCTGTAACACGATTGTGGGAACTGTGCGTGACATGTCGGTAATCAAAAATAAAACGAAATCTCTGGAAAGAGCATTATTGGTGACCACCGCCTATATTGGGTGAGGTTAGCTGAACTAAACATGCCCATGTAGACACATGCACGCATGTGACTCATACTTCTGAATTCATCCACTGTGTATACACTGGCTTGGAGAAACCTCCTGTACATATTAATCTGTAATCTCTACATATAAACACAGATTGACTCTGTCTCTCTGCAGGGTGTGGTGCAGTGGTTTTCCTTGCTAAGGGAAGCGTCTTTAGCCATCTTTACACGGAGAGACAAAGCAATATCAAAACTAAAGGGCCAAATCCTGCAGCCTCTCTCAGACAAGCCACCAAGGATTTGGCCCATTTGAATTAAGAAAAGGTCTTCAGCAAATGAGCTATAGCTGCTTCCTGAACGACCAAAAATACGAAAGAAACATTTTCCCTTCTTTTCAGCAAAAAGCACTAAAAAGGAACACAGCAGGCAATAGAGATTTTTCCTATATTTCAGGAATATGCTCGCTGCTATCTCTGCATATTTTGTAGCTGTATTTCATTTATAATTCATTGGCAAGTGCTGTTTGATATATTTAGTGCAATCTTGCCATGTACACATTTTATGCCCACAAATGCTCACTTCATCAAAATAGGGACATTGCAGCCTGAGAGAAACAAGCCAAACCTCCATCGGGATGAACATTTTCTTTTTAAAAGGACCTCGTTAAATAAAAACATTTCTAGACAATTTTTTTAAGAGCTCTGCTACCCTTGAATTTACTGTTCTCACCTTTTCGACTCTTTTGATTGTATATAGGATCCAAAATTGCATCAAGTACTTAGGTGGATTTGGGTCAGGAAGAGAGAAATAGAATCCGATAAATTACAGTACGTATAATACACCGCAGCAGCGCTGTTTTGTGACGGCGCACAGGGCTAAGGAGTACCGGCACCTTTTTTGCCGGCCCCGTGGCCCAGTTGGGGGGAGGGGCGGGGTCAGCAGGGGAAAGGAGCATGCCGCTGGAAGAAGAGCGGTAGGAGAGGCATTTTTCAAATTTACTATCAAGATAGGAGTACTGGGGCTTTTTCTCCCCCCTCTCTTTTTTTAAACCAACAAAGCACTGTGCAGTAGCATGTGGACAGAGACTACAGGCTGACACTTGAGTATCATATGACCTTTACATGGGGCAGAACAGCCTTTGATGTGTACACACAATTATCAGACATTGCCTATTAAAAATCCAGGGCTCATCCTTCATGCAATAAATACCTCATATGATTTCCTTGCTGAGAAAGTTTCAATCCAGGGGTCCGCTACATGAAGCTGAACCATGCTCTCTGGTGTACAGCTCCTTGCCTCCAAGCCCCCTGTGGTGGGACCAAACTCCATTGAGAGCTGACAGACAACTCCATGGAGAACCCATCAATCCCACTACTAAGAACATCTCCATGCATTCCTGTCTTTCCACACTCTCGCTGAGCTCAGCAGAAGCAGGAATACTCTAGAACTGCACATAACCGGCATTTTAAATACCATCACCCTTTCTCCACCACAAAGGACTCCAAAAAGAAGCTTAACTATACTGTAGCTCACATAATAATTGAAGCAGGTAAATATCGTATGTCCAGATCTGATTGGCCAAGAGCACAGAGGTACCAAGGACTTAATGGACTAGCGTCCACTCCACCCGCTACAGCTGGCCTCCAGTGAGACAGAGTGCGTCTACACTGCAACTGGAAGATGCGATTTCCAGCTCCAGGGGACTGGCCATGACTGAGCTAGTGCCTAAAATTAGAAGGCAGCACCGTTGACAAGGGCAGCTAGCAGCGCTGAGTACAATCCCATCTGAGACTCTAGGTATGTACCCGGAGCAGCGGCCCTTCTATTTCAGCACACTAGCCTAGCTTTAGTACGTCTGCGTGAACTGGAAATTACGCCCTCGGACGGCAGTGTAGACATACCCTCAGACTGGGTCACCTCTGCCATCAGGACATCCGACTGGAGCACGTGCAGGCATTTCTGAGCTTGCTTGCTAAAAAGAGCAGTGGGGCCACCGCGTCAAAGACAGCCACATGGGCTTACCACCCAGTACATCCCCAAGTTCCCGGGCGGGCTTGTACTCTGGAGGTAGCTTGTTCTGCTGAAGTCACACTGCTATTTTGAGCCAACTTTCTCAATCAAAGCCAGCACCTGCGCAACAGCACCTCATGAGTGCAGTGTAGACATACCCCAAGTCACAAATGTGCTTTTGGAGAATTGCCCCCGAGCTCTCCAGCTTAGGGCCAAAGAACACTGGAAAGGTTGGTGGGAGCTTCCATACTCCTGCGTCGGCTGCACCCGTTCACTTTCCGAACAAAGGATTCCAGTCCTCGGGACTGTCATCCCAGCTCCTTTCTCTCTCGCTGCATTATTCATCCTTGATGATCATTTCAATAAAGTAAACATTGTCAGGCACTTAGGAAATTTAAGAAAAAGTGCAGTCAGTAGAAATATGGAACTAGGTCTGGTAGCCACAGACAGACGAACCACAACTGCAGCCGCGCTCACGTTTCCAGTTAAAAAAGTGTTTTTACTGCACTGGCTTTTTAAAAAAAAAACCCTTTCTAGCCATCACTTTTCAAATCATTTCTCATCTCACCTTTCAGTGGCGCATTACCTTTGATTATACAGTTTGCAGCCTTTACTCTTTATTTAAAGAGACAATATTGAGAGTCCCACATCTCAGCCTTTTGTCTTCATCCCCCTACAAAGTAAAACTAAAAGAACTGTGGCCACCGTGCAATATCCCTGAAAGGCAGAAGTTGCATGCTTCCTGTGGCAGGTGGGAAACATTTATAGCATGGGAACTCAACACCTAGATACAATCAGGCACACGGGTTTCTCCAATACGCTTAGAAAATAACAGATTAAACAAAAAGCTGAAGTGAAAAAAAATCCAGCATTGACGATAAAACTACTATCCGGGAGCTTTCCTCTTTTTATTTCTGATGACATAATAGAAGTGTTATTTTGCAGCTAGCTTGTGTGGATAGCAAAGAAATAACACAAAATGGTCTCGTTGCAGGTTAAAATGCAGAAGATAACTCATGAACAAAGGCAAGGGCTAGAGAGACATTCTTGGTATAGATTAGAGAAAGTAATCAATACACGTTTGCTGAGTATATTTACTTGCAAATTATGTTGATTGACAATGGTGAGAAAATAAGAAAAATCAGGTTTGGAACAAACAATTATTTATAAGGAATATATTTATACATCTCAACTCCAACCAAGACATTTACATTTTGTGTATATGAGAATAATATATATGTGTAAATATGTCTCTAATATTTTACATTCATATTTATTATTATAATATAGATGCATCTCCAAATAAATGTTCAGGTAGTGATTCTTCTCCATATTCAGTACAAGGTCCAGAAGTTAAAGGAGACATTTCAAAGCCATGAGCAAGTCCAATATTAACTGAGTACGGTATTTCTCACAAGCAGATTCTGGTGTATGAGATAGATACACGGACACATACACAGAGAAGCCGTATACATCATTATTTACAGTCCTAAAGTTTGCTTCTGCACTGTCCTATGCAATATTCTCCCTCACCCCCACTCCATGATCCTGGAAACAAATACATCACACTATGCTTAATAGATTTAGCTGGGTCTAAGCTCGGTCAGCTTGAGCCAGCATCTCTGCTTTGAAACCACACTGAATTAAAATTTGAAAAAGACAAACAGGCCAGAATCGCACCATTTGGGATGAAAAGAAAACCCCCATGATAAAGAACATTTTCCTTTTGCAACCCTGATACGTTCCCAAATTAAAACCCACACTGATGCTCAGCAGCCGTTTATCCTGTCAGGGTAGATGCACAGACTTTCTTTTTGTCCATGTTATCTGTCGGCACAGTAGTCAACATTACAGAGACAAATATTTGTCTCTCATTCAAAGCAATAAAACAAGAGGACATATGGAATTAGGTAAGATAAACACACACCCTTTCCAAGGCATCTGCTTTAAATAAGATCAGCTCTCAAACAAGGTTTTTTATTGAACTAGGGAGAAATGAGCAGAAACAGCAGTCCCCAGCCTTGCACCTGGCTTACCTTCCCGAGCCATATTCTCCCTGTTGCAGAAGGGTCAAGCAGAGGGCTAAGAATTTACAGACATGATTTGCTGTATAAACACCAGTGCTGGTTAGCGCCTTACCGTATAGAGTGTTTCTTGTTATCTGGCCCCCCATAGTACGGTACAAGTGGCTGGCTACCTTGCGCCCGTCTCTCACTCAGCTGTCATCATCAGTGCACAGGCAGGCGCGCACACACACACCGGCTCACAGGTTCCCAGTGAGTGCACACATGACACCCGTATGCTGTTCACCCTTTCAAGAGCAGCCTCCACCCACCCTCTGACTGATCCTCCCTGCCTTCGCACAAGCAATGGGCTCTGGCATGTTTATTTACATAAAGAGGAGGAGTCTTCCTGAAATAGCCAGGGAGCTCAAAGCATTTTCTATAGATACAACACCCCCTGCAACCCAAAGAGACACGGTTCTGATCAAAAACCGCACTGTACAAACACTTGGGTGGGGGGTCCGTTTTCAAACACTCCAGCCATGGATCTGGCTCTAGATAAATCTTTAGGAAGAATGCAGAATGCTCCAGTATGTTTCTGCTGATGTAGGTGGCGGCTTGCCTAGATATAAACCCAGAGGTACCCTGCTCCTAAGCAACCTACAGAACAAAGCACTAGACTTTGCCAACTTATTTGCAAATATCAAAATAGACATTTATAAATCAAAAAAAGTTGGGCCATCGCTAACGCTTTCCCCCATTATCCGAGTTTTATTCTCACCCAGCACATAGTCCTAGAATGGATTTGTTTACCAAAGAAAAAGAGTGATTATCAGACACCACCACATCAGTCTTCAAATTGCCTCTCCCAGTTAATTATTAGTTATTTAATAGCAAGATAGAAGTGCTTGAAATGCAGAATGGTTCACCACAGACCATAATGGTAAAAACATTACCCCCTGTAAACTCTTTTGTGACAGGATCACACGCACAGCTCAGAAACAATGCTTTCTACTCTCTGGCCCAGGATGTCTGCTGATTGATTACAGCAAGCATTATTAAAAGCCCTGGGACACAGAGACAGGCTTACAGAGGTGTTTCGAGACTGCGGCTGGGGAGTGTTCATCTCCCATTTGCCTCCCCTCTGTTCCTCACTGCTGATGCAAGAGCCTTCTCCTTTGTGTTCCACTGTACACACTCATCTGCATCTCTTCAACACACCAATTCTCCATCTCACTGCACAACACCTGTAGCCAGGAACCCTCCCTTCTAATCCTGGCTGTGTCTCCACGTTATTCTACAGCTCCGAGCAATTTCTGTAATCTCGCTGCCTCCATTCTCTTACCTGTGCAACAGGAATAAAATATTTCCCTTTCCATGGGCTCGGAGGGGTTATCGCTTTAGTGCCCCTGAAAAAGAAATCAGGCACTGTGTGTGATAGTTCTTGGGGCATCCCAGGCTGAGAGTAATTTCGGTCCCCCACTGCCTCCAGTGTGAGGGAGTCTTGCCTGTTCCGGGCTGGAAGTCAATTCCCTGACACCGACAGCCATTCATGTTCTCTCCTCTGGGCTACATGGGCCCCATCTTCTCCTTGCATGTTAACAATAGGCGTTTCCCAATCTCCAAGTGCCTTTGAAATTTTCCCTGTGATATCCACCCCTTGGCTCTGCCTACACACAGAAATCCCAAATACCCTGTTCCCACAGGAGCACTGCACCACAATTTACTAATTTTACCCTAAAACACAGCTCCTTTATAACACTATGCAGCACAAGAAGGTTTATTTTAAAAAGACCAGATATTCTGTTAGAAACAAGAGAAAGTGATGGAAACAAATAGTTGCAACAACAAAATCATGAAACGTGAACCTGGATCTACAATTATTGACAGTTACTTTTCCTATTTAATAAAGTAGGTTTCTCCCTGCCCCCAAGTTCAGTCTGTTCCAACCAAGATGCCTCCTCAGTGAAAGGATATAGAGTGCCTTTCCCATTCTCTCTTATACTTAAAGTCTAGGTCTACACTTGCTAAAATTAGTTTGAATTAGTTAGTGAACTAACTAATTGGGACTCATTTTAGTTAGTTCGAATTAGCTTAATTCAAACTAGAAAAAGTTAGTTTGAACTAAGCAAGTGCCATTCACAGCACTTGCTTGGTTCGAATTAGCGATCCCCATTCATTTCAATGGCTGGTTAGGTCGAACTAAGAAATTAGTTCGAATTAACATGGCCACATTGGTTAATTTGAACTAGTTAGTTCGAATTAAAGCCTTACTTCTGAAGCCCTATTTGAATTTATTATTTCGAATTAAGGAAGCCCTTAATTCGAACTAACTAAAGCCTAGTGTAGCCATGGCTTTACTTAGTTCGAATTAAGCCTCCTTAATTCAAACTAACTTGTCAGTGTAGACATAGCCTTTGAGTCTTTGTTCACAGGCAGGGAGACTAACAGTTCAATGTTCCTTTTTACCTCTTTTTAAAATCTACGAGGATTTTGATTGCTTGCTGTTGTCTCTGATGGTTTTCCATTGAGTCTTGGGATGCAGCAAGGCTGGATAGTTGAACCTTTCATGGACTGCATCACTGGCCAGCCAGGGCGGAGTAACAATTCCCTCCTATCCAATGGGCATTAATTAAGACATGTTCCCTGGGCACTAAATTTTACTCCAATCCATAGAGCAGACTTTCAATATAAATACATTATTCCTTAAATATTACCTGGGCATTCATTGCTCATTGATTATGAAGTCTAACAAATTACGAGCTTTCTGCCAATACCTGCAAGACACGTTTGGTGTTGTGAGTTTGTCAGGTCTGAGATGAGAGTTATTCGCAAAGCACTGGGGACCATCTGCCAAGGAACCTCTGGTTCCCAATGGATTGTCAGAATTGTTCTGCAAACGAAACACACTGTGTGCTGTAATTTCAGACGCCCCAGTCTTTAAAAGTGCCACAGGACTCTGTTGTCAAACAGCGGACAGACATCAATAGCCCCAGCTAGTGACTGGACTCACCCTGCTCAGCAGAGATGAGACTCATACTTGAAGATGGAGAATTTATATCTTCAAAGCGTCTGACAAAGTGGGATTTTCTCCCACGAAAGCTCGTGCGATAAATAAGCTTTTAGTCTTTAAAAGTGCCACATGACTCCTTGTTTGTTCAGAATTATCCAATCCAGCTCCCGGGCTATACCAGTTTCTCTCCCTCTTACTTATTATCTGTGTTTTGCATTATTTTTCCCCAGGTGTGTTAACCACATGCTCACAAGCTAATTCCCATTTTATAATTTTCTGACTCAGTTTCTAATCTCTGGGGCTCCTGGTACTATTTCTCTGACCTCACTGACAGTTGCAACTCCTCCCATTACAGCATGACCTGCAAATGTCAATAGCAAGGTATTTACTTTGTCTTCTAAATTACTGAAGAAGGAATTAAGACCGGATGCAATAGAGAACCTTTAATTACTTAAGAGATCCCACCCTCAAATCAATATTATACTATCAGTTAATAGCAGCTAGTTAATTTTCAGTACAAGTGACAGTGTTTTTATCCAAGCAACCCTGAATCTATTTTGTGTAACACATTAAGAAACTATTGATGCTTTACCAAAATTCAAATCTTATTTCACCTACCACTTTCCCTTCATCCCTTTATTCATAATTATCTCTTTAAAAAAGCAATAGACTCTAGTAATGTCTCTTTTTTAACGCTTCCATGTTGTGATGCAACATTCACTGCACGCTCGTTCTGGAAGGTGTAGGCGAGGCATTTAGCAGCTTGTTGCCAGCTATCGAGCAGAGAACGTAAGAAAGTGGTAAACAGACATGACACACGGCATGACCTTTCGGGCCCTGGAAAGTAACCTTTAATGTTTGCAAAAGTGATCTTTAGCACACACACAAATAACCTTTGGAGGTGTTTGAAACTATACTAAAATTATCTAAGGGGAACGTGAAATGTTTCAGACACTAATAACTTAACCATAAAAAATGTAAATACGACAGGTTCCATAGTAAAAGTTGTAGGTGGTTTCTAAGAACAATGAAGAGGAAAGCAGGTGCATGGGACGTGGTCAGGATGTGCTGTCTTTTTCCTCTCCACTCCTTTTTTTCCTAACAACCCGCTTGCAAAAAGGGAAATTTTCAGCTAGTGCTACTGCCAAAGTTAGTGAAAAGATGACATAAATACAAGCCAGTAGAATTGTGGAGCAAGCGCCCCCTAAAATCTGAAGGCCGACCTCATCCTGTACTGAAGGAAGGTGCAGAGTAGAAGGCCCCTCCAGCAGAACCTTGACTGACCACCAAGATTCACCTGGAGACTGTGACACTGGTCTGTGAGCTATAGCTGTACTGCTGTATTCATGTATTATTTATTCAATCCATGCTCAGTAATTGTACAATGAAAGGTTAATAAATTATAGTCTCTAAATGTGCCATGTGCTCTCTCTCAAAACCCGTTAACTCCTATCTGAACGTTGTAAAACTCAGTCAGTCAGCTCTCGGGAGAGAGGAACTGACAACGGTCTTCAGAGAGCCCTCTGGACTGGGAAACTGAGGAAGGATTTCCCTCAGGGAGCCTCCAGGAGTGAGGAAACTGGTGAAAAATAACATCTGGCCTTTATTCAGTGAGCCCTCAGGGGAGGGAATCTGTTGGGTCTGTTCAATGAGCTCCCTGGATGGGGGAATTCGAATTGCAAGCGGTGAGCAAATCAAGGAAGCGAATTTTACCTCCTGACCCAAAGGCTCAGAGTAACACAGGGGCATAGCCAGCCCCCATTTTCTGGCCAGGCACCTGAATCTGCAGGGTGGAATTGGCCAAGGGCAGCTTCCAGTCACGTGACCGGAAGTTACCTGAGGTGCTCCACCTGTAACTTAGCAAGTGGAGATATGGGAGGGGGAGAAGCGGCACAATGAGGCCCACCCACCCGAGCGCCCGGCAGCAGCCCAAACTTCATCACTGCAGCTGTGGGGCCGGCCAGCAGCCAGTGGCCCCAGAGTCACAGCAATGAAGTTCAGGCCATTGACGGGCACTGCAGTAGGCAGGTCTCTTGGAGAAGAGGGTGGGCCCCAGCCCATCCAGGCCCATGCATGGTTATGTCCCTGGGGTAACAAAGGGTTAATACAGGCAAGAACGGCCAAATAACCGAAGGCTGCACCTGGAGGGGAGGTAGGATGCAGTGAGGTTTAATTGGGGATGAAACTCATCTGAGCAGAAATAGATTGGTGGGGGGAGGGGTGTAAATCAAGCCAAGAATCTGGTAACAGAGGTTGGGGAGCTGCAGTGAGGAACCCTGCAGTCTCGCTCCCAGGTACAAAAGGGGAGAATAGGAGCCTTTAATAGGCAGCTCAATCAATTCCCCTGGTGGACAGGCACCAGGCAAGTATATTAGACCCAAACTTGGATTCCTCATACTTTTAAGTCTCCTCAGTTTGAAAGGAGACAGTATCTGGCTGCTTAGTCTGGCCTGGCAGGCACATTGCCAGGCTACAGAGTCCCATGCAGATACCCCGTTCCTGCCCACGTCTCCCCAGCAGCATAAAGCACACCCTCTCTCTGGAGTTCCACCTGAACAGGCACTCTGGGTTAGATTTCAATCCTTGAGGGACTTTTTAAAACTTAAATTAAGTAACAGACTTTGCAAAGGCATGTCTTAATACCAACACTTTGCTCAGCCAATGCACAAAAGATAAACAAATTGATGGGAAAAAGAACACAGCTGCTTACAGGATCCTCCCTAATTTTCCTCCCTCCTCCTGAGAATTCTTTGGGGCATTTTGTCCCTCAGGGAGTCGAGGATCTTTCTGTGACTCATGCTCCTGCTCAGCCTTCTCCTCTGCTTCTAGTCTGGTCTTCCTCTTCAGGAAGACCATCATCATTTTCAGATTGGGGCCAATGATGATGGCAGACGTACATATGCAGTCTGCTTGGGCCGTATTTCTACGTCCAAAGCTGAGTGACTTCAGCTCTGTACTTTGCCCACAACTCTACCGAGCAGATGTATGTTTGTGGAGGAGGCTGGAAACAGAACCCAAGATTATAGCAGTATGTTATCTTTTGCACGTCTGGGAGGGGAAAGCCTTAGCAATGGGAGCGGAAGTTGAGGGGCAGAGACTTGCTCAGCCGTTTGAGCAGCCAGCAACGTATCCAACACAAAATGGAAACTGCTGGGGCAATACTATCAGGGATGGCTATTGCTCATGTTTTAAGTCTAAGGCCTGAAAAAGGCCAGCTGTACTTCCAGGGAGGAAGACTGTGTGTTTATGGGTGGGGAGGTGGAATCACGTGGCAATCCTTATTTTACCTTGAGTCTGTGCCTCGGTGCTTTTCATACAAGTGCATGAATTATTTAAAATCTACAGGTGTTCTGTGTAAAGTGCAGTGGCAACTCTTTACCAGTGAATTTGAATGGGTTTTATTATTAAACAATGGCTCATGTAGCCAACAGAAACAGATCTGCAGCTAATACAATAATGCAACGTAAACCTGCACATGGCTAAGTAAACCGATCGGCTAAGTAGCAGCGCTGTAGAAAAGGACCTGGGGGTTATGGTGGACGGGAAGATGAATATGAGCCAACAGTGTGCCCTTCTTGCCAAAAAGGCCAATGGCATATTAGGCTGCATCAGTAGGAGTATTGCCAGCAGATCGAGGGATGTGATAATTCCCCTCTATTCGACACTGGTCAGGCCGCATCTGGAATACTGTGTCCAGTTTTGGGCTCCCCACTACAGGAAGGATGTGGACAAATTAGAAAGAGTCCAGCGGAGGGCAACAAAAATGATTAGGGGGCTGGGGCACATGATGTACGAGGAGAGACTGAAGGAACTCGGCTTATTTAGTCTACAGAAGAGAAGACTGAGGGGAGATTTGATAGCAACCTTCAACTACTTGAAGGGTTGCTCCAAAGAGGAGGGAGCTAGGCTGTTCTCGAGGGTAACAGAGAACAGAACAAGGAGCAATGGTTTCAAATTACAGCTGGGGAGGTCAAGGTTGGATATTAGGAAAAACTTTCTCACTAGGAGGGTGGTGAAGCATTGGAATGGGCTATCTAGGGAGGTGGTAGAATCTCCATCTTTGGAGATTTGTAAGGCTCGGTTAGACAAAACCCTGGCTGGGGTGATTTAGGGGGAGTGGTCCTGCTTTTTAGCAGGGGGTTGGACTAGATGACCTCGTGAGGTCCCTTCCAACCCTATGATTCTATGATAGGGTGCAGGGCAGAGCAGAACACAACAGGGGGACCACAAATCACAGGTGAGCACAGCCTCCTCATCTCATGCTTAGGCATTCTGGTGTTGAGTGGCAAGGCTCAAAGCTGTTAGGGGCAGCCCATGGTACTAAAGACATGGGGCACCCCACTGCCCCAAGCTTGAGTCCAGGAAAGGAATGTCTCTGGGAACACTATTGCTTTTCCAGCATCCTGTATTGTCCAGGGGCTGCAAAATATTTACAGCATGGTGTTACCTGCTACGGTAAGAGCTGCATGTGTGGACACAGAGCATTCTGGCTCCACATAGCCTCCAGGAATTGCTATGAATCTCTCTGTCTTTTCTCACGGTCGCGCTGTCCTAGTCCATTGCTGCCTGGGGCTATTCCAGTGATCTCTCTGGAAAGCTCCATGTCTTTTCCCTTTGCAGTCCTCAGGCAAAGCCTCCACCTTTCACTATATTCATGCTTTTTTGGATGCTGAGATGACATCTGCAACATTTCACCCCAAGTTTTCCTTCCCCCCATTCCCTAGCTTAGCCAGCTGCTCAAGCTGTTGATAAAGGCCACTCCCCTCATTGCAGTCTCTGGAGATGGGGCTGTATACATGGGGCTGGACCTAAATCGCTCCCTTGGGGGTCTTTTTCTCCTGCTAAATCAGTTTCCCAGCATGTGCCATCACTGTGGGAGAAGGAAAAAAAAATCCAAACAAAAGCACTTATTGTTCTACTGTGATGAGGCTATGGCAGCCTTTTTGTAAATATCGATTTATGACTTTCCCTTCCTGAGAGTCTACCCAGTGTGGGGGCACCTCAGAGATGGTAAGCAGTAGCTGCATGGGGAACCTGTGATGGGATTTTTGTCTGTGCAGTATCCGCTGCTTGGATTTGCTGCTGGGTCTTGCAGTGTGTTGCCGGGATTAGCAGGGGACATCTGGGGACAAGCCAGAAAGTAATCCTCTCTGCTTCCCCTTTAGATCGTTGTGTATCTCAATGACATTGTACTGAGACAGGCAGCTAGGAGGCAGAGAATGCTTCTATTCCAAAAGGCAAAAGCCAACCAGCGAGATAGGCAGCGAAGTTATTCGCTAAGATGGTCCCTCCAGAAGTGCTGCAGGAGGAGAAGGGAGGTGGGGGAACAACCATGCAGCTGTCCCTCACGATGTCTGACACTGTCCTCCCCACCTCCCGGAAAGAGCAATTTCTCAGCCTTAGGTTCTGCTTGCTCTCCCCTAAAGCCATTAAAAGTGCAGAGAAAAATGCACACAATTCTGCAACGATGGTCTGCGCCATTAAGGGTTTTGCTCCCCCTTAGGTGAAGCGCTTTCCCTGTCAGAACGTGTGCTGCAGGGCGTTTATACCTAACAGGGAGCTACAGACTTTGTATCGTCCTGGGTAAGCAACGTCCAAGTCTACCTCAGGTAAACTGAGCCCCAGGCAAACGTCTTTTCCTGTAACCACTGTCTCCTCACACTGCCTAGTCTCATCTGAATCTGGGAGTGGAATAGAACAGGCTGTGCTCTGCTGTCAGCCACCATTTTGATCTGCTAAACAAGGTTGGCAGGAGGGGTCGGTGCATTCATCAGGCAGGGGAAGACAAGATGTAGAGGGCCGGGAGAAAGCGGTCGATAGTCAGGGCTTTAGCAGGAGACAGACTCCTTGGCTAGAGCAGCTGCCATTTTGAAAACATGTATGGTGGGCTGAGCAGACCGACGAGGCTGAGGGATACAAAGAGGCCAAGGATGGAGACTTGTACAGTTTCCAATCTCACATTCACCTAAAATGGCTGCAGGCACCCAGAACAGAAGCTGTCACTGCTGTGGACGCAACAGTACCAAATTGTTCAGGCTCTGGGAACGCAGCAGGGTTCACAGCCTTCTGGGATTGGGCGGTACAGTAAAGGATTAAAATTCTCTCCACTTCTTCCAAAAATGGCCCCGCCAGCTTTCCACGGCTGGACTCGTTTCTGGCATCCCTTGTTTAAATGTACTTTCTCCTTAGCTGCTTGCTCCTCATCCTGCGCTGGCCGGGGTCCCATCATGGCCCCTCACAGTCATCTGCTTAGAAAGATCTTCAATCTGGTGGCTGGCCTCAGGAGCATCCTGCACCAATGCTTCTCCCCAGATGGCAATGAGTCAGTGTCCCAGCATGGCTCCAAATGGATGCTCAAGGCGTGTTGTAGGGATGGGCTGCTAAAGCAATTTGATAGAAACTCTGATGTATTCAGATTCAGGAACAAATGGATATATTTTGGCCCCGTTTTTAAATGGGGGAGGGCACATCTGGTCGACTTGCCACCAGAGCAGTGGGCAGCTCATAGATAAACAGACCGGTCAGTAATGATCGCCCACAAAGCAGTGTGGAAAGCCCTTGGAGGCATGCCAAAGCAGTGGACAGCAGTGGAGCATGCACATGGACAGTAGACTGACTGCGCACCATTTGCATCACACTTAGTTCACTTCCAGGGCGGATTTGGTCTGCAATCAATCCGGGGTTAGCGTGTCATAAAGAATTGCATTTTGTGAACACATATTCAACCTGGATTCATTTAACTGGCTTAAACCCCCATGTAGACAAGCCATAAGTAAAAACAGCACCTTCTCACTCAGCGGATCAGCTCCCTGGGGGCAAATCAGAGGGAAATCATTATTTAATTTGTGATGTTGAATGAATTTAGGGCAAAATATTCTCTTCTCGTACCTTCCTGGCAGATTTCAGTGCTAAGTTCTTGTTCATCTCTTGCACAGATCTCCCACTGATATCTGTGTGTGAGCCTCATGTGCAGGAAATACAGAATCTGCTCTACGATCTACCATATGCCACTATCAGAAAAAGGTTGCTTTCCACATGCGAGTGTCCAAGAAATAATTTGTTTTTAAAGTCAGAGAGGCAGCACAATCTATTTTCTAGGAGACTGAACACAGGGACTGGAAGTAGGAATGCTGGATTCTTACCCTTAATCTAATGATAAATTTCTACGGCCTTAACTTTTGTGCCTCAGTTTCCCCATCTGTAATAACAATAGCGACCTGATAAAGACATTATGAAAATTGGTTAATGTTTGTGCTGCAGGTTGAAAATACAAAGCGCTAGTAAGTATTATTGCTAAATCCCATTTTTGGCTCCTAGCACAAATTTAAAAGTCCAAAATCAAAGAAACTCAGAATTCAGGCAGAAATTCAGATAGTTCAGCACTTTGTTATTCAACAGTTGTGCTACCTACCTGTATTCACAACAGGGTGTGAAGGGCAAAAAATCTTTACTCTGGATAGCCTCATGCTATCTGCTGTTGATTAATCAGTTTCACTTGCTTGTGAGATGGAAATGGCCTGTGTCACAGCTGCAAACGTGTCTCTCAATAGACCAGTAAAGACAATAACAGGGTTTTTTAATTTTAGCATTTTCCTGATGCACAGACCAGTTCAGAAAAAAGCCCTGGTACAAGTTCAAGACCACTAGGGGGGTCTGATAACACTCTGCATTACTGCATTTAGAAAATTTCCCTGCTTGTTTTCTAAAGCCATCAAACGAATCTTTGACACAACACCTTCAGCTAGTGGGAAAGGTAGTCAGAGAGAGTGTTGCTACACGGCACCTGTGCTGTGCAACAGCTCCCAACTCACGTCTGGGGGACGTTGAGACAGCTGGGAAGTTAGCCCTATGCGGCCTGGGATAGGTCTATCTGCCAGTCAACCTCTCCCCGCGCTGACCTATGATCCCCTGGAATAACCCTGCTGCATGTCCTCAGGGCTGAGCTCTGATGCAGTGCAATCAATCTGGACTTCTAAAGCGCAAGGGATTTTGCACTGGTGGGCAGTGGCTGCTTTTAAATAGAGGGATTTAGTGCTCAAAGCCATAAGCTGCCACGTGCCCTCAGTTCCCTGTAGTTGTGGTGAGTCGAGAGCATTCAGGTGTTTGTATCATGCTCAACACCTTGGCATCCCGCAGGCTGGTGACCTCAATGTCAGGGGATGAGGAAGTAAGAGGAGAAGTTACTGTTTCTGCGGACACTGTCTGGTCTTGATCGACTGCGACATAAGCAAGTGAGGGACAGACTACTGCAGGAAGCTAATTTAACTTCAACACAGCCACTAGTGTCATCATTTCCACCCACATCCTAACTGCTTTCACAGCTGCTAGATCAACAGAACTGTCACCCAACGTGAGCAGTAATACCTGCGCACAGT
This sequence comes from Pelusios castaneus, assembly GCA_007922175.1. Taxonomy (NCBI): domain Eukaryota; kingdom Metazoa; phylum Chordata; order Testudines; family Pelomedusidae; genus Pelusios; species Pelusios castaneus. The sequence continues at coordinate 4,415,025 of ML685755.1, read as the reverse complement.
GGGGTGCCCTACGAGCCGAAGGCCAAATTCCACTCTCCCTTACAGTCATGCAACCTTTGCGTATAGCTCCTTGTAATGAACAAGCATAACTGCGCAGACAAGGAGCCTGAGTTTTCAGTTTAATGAACTCAGACTACAAGGTCAGCAAAAACCATTGAGGTCATTCTGGTCTCCTGTACAATGCCGGACACAGAACTTCACCCTCCCAGTTCTGAAATAGACCTCTAACCTAAGACTGAATTATTAAAGCCCACAGACAACGATTTAAAGACTTCAAGGTACAGAAAATTCATCCGCAAGTGATCCATGTCCTGTATTGCAGAGGAAGGCAAAAAAAAAAAAAAAAAAACCCAGGGCCTCTGCCAATCTGCCCTGAGGGGAAATTCCTCCCTGACCCCAAATACAGCAATCAGCTGAGCCATGGTCATGTGAGCAAGATGCACCCAGAAAATTCTCTGTAGTAACACAGAGCCCATCTAACATCTGTCCTAATGTACCACCCCCTCCATAAATTTATCAGGCTCGGTTTTGAAACCAGCTAGGTTTCCTGTCCCATTGCTCCCATTGGAAGGCTGTTCCAGAATGTCACTCCTCTGATGGCTAGAAATCCTGCAGTGGTTAGCAGTGTTTTATCATATCTGTTAGCATGCACTTGACAGTGTTGGGAAAGGGCAAAACAGAGTGGTGGCAACAAAATATAATAATAATAATGAAGGCACAGAGATAAGCAGCTAAAAGGATTTGCAAAGCAAGGAACTGAACTGACCCCAATCTGAGCTACACAAGCCTAGATCCATCAGAATACAGCAGCTATTAAGTTTCTCCACTGGACACATATTTTATTTTATTTTTTAAAGGCAGATATTCAAGGTCATCCAGCATGTGCAGTTATCAGGAAAGGAAATTAATGTTGTAAAAGCACAAAGTAGCCCCTTTCTCCTGGAATGTCATTGCATTATCTAAGTCCAATATGATTCCAAAAACCCTCTGGGTACAACACAAGATAACGAATTCCAAAGAGAGGAGAAAGTTCGGCATCAGATGTACATTTGCAATGCAGCATTTTTCTGAGCTAAGCAGTTTCTGGGGTGGAATTTTCTAATCAATACGAGAGACCAGGGCAGAATATGGGTGCATATTACGCTAGTGGTGCAGGAGGTCCCCATTCTGGAGTGAGGAAAAATAGAGTGTGACATATTTTCACCTCTGCCATTATACACCGCATTTCTTCCAGTATGGCCAGCTTTGCTGGTCGTCTATCCCGTCTCTGAATGCACCATTCAAATTCCACATTTAAAAAAAAAAAGACAAGAGATGTTTCAGTATCACTAAATAGTGAGGAGGGGCGAGCAGGGGACGGAACCTAAAAATAAACTTATTTCCATCAAATCTTCTAATGAAATTTCCTTCTCAGCTGATAATATGCATAAGCAATTTCATTTCAAATGGGAATTTCCAGAGAGTCGTATGTGCCACAAAACAAGATGGTCCAACTTCAATTCTGACTCCAGACACATTAGTGCAATGAAATCACCACAGCTTTGAGCTTTGCACAATGCCAGTAGAACTGGCCCCCAAAATAAAACCTTTCGTTCATTACAATGCACTATTGTGACACATCATTTAAATTACATGATCACATATTTTTCTCCCTCAGGAGCTGTGTGTCATTCAATGAATGGCTAGAACTGGACACAATTATTAATTTCTTCCTGGGCATTTCTATGGTGCTCTGATAGTATCCACGTGCTTCACAAACATTAAGGAATTGATCATTGCCATACTCCTGTAATAAAGGGACAGGTACCAAATGAAACAGGAGTCTAACAGAACTACCCCTGGCACCAAGTCTCCCATGTTTTGGGCTGCAGGGCTAAATATAGCCGTGTAGATATTTGAACTTGGGCAATTGACCCAAGCTCTGAGAATCAGTTCCGTGGCCTTTTATTACAGTGTAGACCCACAGACAACAGCCTAATTCACTATGCAACTCTTATTCATTCCAGAACACCAGCCATCCTGTGAACTGAATGAGGCACGGGTCCTCTGGAAACAAATACGATCAGATCACGTAATTAAAGACAGTATCATGAGGCATATGCACAAGAGAGCAAATTAAGGTTACATAGGCAACCTTAATTCTTTTTTTCCCCCTGACTTTTGAGCACTTAACTTTGCAAACTTAATAACATTCTTCTAACAGTGTGTGTGCAAGTTAACTTTATTACAGAGCCAACAAAGACTGACTGAAAAGGGAATGTCCTGAACACTCTGCTTTACTTTCTTTGGCTAAACTGGTCCTATCTACCCAAATGTTTGTAACCAAACAAGAGCTCCACTGGTTTGTGATGTAAATATTTCACAGACCGCAAGAACCTCTTTTATACGCCCTGATCAAGTCCTTCCCCTGTGGAAGGGAGAGGACGGACAGTAGCAAAAGAAAGTCCTTGTGAGCTGAGGAAACAGGCCTAGAAATGAAATCAGGTCTTTCTCCAAGTATATATTCCTCCCTAAAGCTTAATTTGTGCTCTAGGCTGCGCAGGGGATGACCAAAGAGAAAACTTTATTTGAACAGAAAGAGCCCAGCACAGGCTACAAGCCAGTTCTGGCAATGTGGGGCTGAGATCCACCTCCTTCAGAGTCCCCTCTCCACTTTGGGCATCAGGCTGCTGCCTGTTAAGAGCCCCCTGCCTTCTTCCAAGAGCCCAAATGCCTCTTCAGTGTCCAACCCAGCTTATTACTTCTCCCTGGAGCCCCAGGGGTTCTCCCCGTCTGATGCAAACCAAGTCACACAACCTACAGTCACAAAACGGACAGAACTCCCACGGCCACTCAGTTCTGTGGCATCGCCCTGCAGTAACGAGATCTGACTTTCACGGCCTAGCATTACAGCACAGCTTGTGTAAGCTTTCTTGGACAAAGTTCAGTGGACGCTACAGGTGCATAAAATTACCCAGGTAATAGGAGTGTTCACGTGAATGGGTACTACAAGCATTTTAATACAGTCATCACTACAGTATCTAGACACCAAACCTAGCAGCATCTAGCTACCTTTCCTGGCTTCTGCTGACCTACCACATCACTCTCACCTTCATGAACCTAGACGATGCTGCCCCTGCCATCAATGATATTTTCCCTGCTTCCCATTCCTACCAGGTCCCCCATCCAAAGGCTCTTTGCACATAGACTTTCAGGTCAGAAGGGACAATTATGATCATCTAGTCTGACCTCTTGCTGAACACAAGCCACAGAACCTCCCCCCACCCACTCCTATAATAGACCCCTAACCTGTGACTGAACCCCAGTTCAAAGACTTCATGGTACAGAGAGTCCACCAGCAAGTGACCCCTGCCCCATGCTTCAAGGGACGGTGGAAAACCCCCAAGGCCTTTGCGAATCTGCCCTAAGGGGAAATTTCTTCCCAACCCCAAATATGGCTATCATATTGCCCTGAACATGTGGGCAAGACTCACCAGCCAGATACTCAGAAAGAATCCTCAGAACCCATCCCATCTAACGTCCCATCACAGGCCACTGGGCATATTTACCGCTAGTAATCAAAGATCAATTAATTGCCAAACTAGGCTGTCCCATCACACCATCCCATCACACCATCCCTTCCATAAATTTATCAAGATCAGTCTTGATATCAGCTAGGATTTTGTCCCCACAGCTCCCCTTGGAAGGCTATTCAAGAATGTCTCTCCTTTGATGATTAGAAACCTTCATCTAATTTCAAGTCTAAGCTTCCTGATGGCCAGTTTATATCCATTTGTTCTTATGTCCACATAGGCACTGAACTTAAATAACACTTCTCCTTCTATTTATTACTCCCTCCTTCGTATTTATCCCTCTATTGTGTTTCTTGAGAGCAATCCTACATCCCCTCAGCCTTTTTTTCGCTGGGCTAAGCAAGCCTAGCTCTTTAAGGCAGGTTTTCCATTCCCCAGATCATATTAGTAGCTCTTCTCTGCACCTGTTTCAGTTTGAATTCCTCTTTCTTAAACATGGGAGACCAGAACTGCATACAATGGCCACATCTCTCCCTCCGTTCTTTCCCTTTGTACACTCTTCCATCCTGTCCTCTCATCCCTGGAGAGAAGAAAGCAGACAAAACTGAAGGGTGTTTTGGGACTCAGAGAATGAATTAGTGACTCACTCATCTAGAATACCCATGTGTATTTTTACTTGGGAGAAAACAGAGAAGTCGTCTTTTTCCCTTCATTAAGCACAATAAGGAGCAATGAGATCTCCTAAGAATTCACAGCATCCCAGCAAATCAGTTCAAATGGGGGAAATGAGGGAGAGAACTGGCATTTCCCCACAAACACAGTTGAGCTGAAATGTGTTTATTTTGTATGGTGCTTATACTGCAACATTAGTCAAAAGAAAACCCAAACATCAGTACTACAAGAAAGGTTAAAAAATGATAATTATTTTTAAATAGGAGGATTCAGAATAAATTATTTTGCCTCAAGGCTGTTGTTATATACAAGTAATTTATTGGTGCCTGTGTGGTTCAGCTATTTATAAACATGTCAAATAAATAAGCCAACTTCTTTATCACATGAGAAACAAAGCCTCCAAAGTACAGAGGAGGATTCCAAGTGTACACACATCAAAATGCCACCGAAATCTCTGCACTGATAAATGGGTCTTTTACAACAATTCTTCAATTGAATCACCACAGGCAACAGTTTGCTCCCAGATGAAACGCCACTAACTTGCGTGGGGCTTAGCAGAGGCAACAGGGGGGAAATTGCAGGCTGGGACATAAGCAGCCCAGTTTTTCCCACCTAGCATGCTTTATTTTATATATTTCTACCTGCCTCCCTTGTCCTTATTGCTTCCCTCCCAAGTCATCATTTGCTCCTGATGGAAAACAGGATAACTTAGCTATTAAAGAGACACTCAAGATTAAAACAAATCACAGTTGAGACAAAAATTCATTTCCAGAGTTGCCATCCCTGCATCGTATGATTAAAACAAAGACTATCTAAATATCTAATTTTCTTTCAACATTTATGCGGTTTATTTTTTCCACTCACACTGAAGGTTTAGTAGACAGTTTCATACTTACGGAGAATCCTGTAACAGATTAAACCAAAAAGGTTCTCTCAAAATGTAAGTGAGTTCTATAGAATGCAATAGGAAAATGCATTGTTCCTCTAGGTTTTTTAAAAAGTCTTTTATAGCAGAATATAATTATTAAGTTGGTAGCCGTTTTTGGTTGAAAATACGTATGCCTAATCACCACAGTTTGTTCACTCTTCCTCCTCGCCACCCCAAAAAATTAAAAGGCAAAATTATGTCCACACATTGTTCAGCTTCGCATTCATAAATTAGTGCTTTTTATTTCTATACAGATGCAGAGTTTAAAAAGTTGAGGTTCTATGAAGTTATACACGAACAGAGAACAGGGGTCAAGGAAAAGGAATAAATTCCACAGAATGCATCAATGACTCCATAGAAGAATTATTTTCCTATCAAATTCTATAGGATTTTTCTTTGGGGTACTGGGGTCCAGATCCTTAGCTAGTGTAAATTATCTCGACTTCAATGGATCTAGAACAATTTACACAAGCTGAGAAACTCTTGCTCTGTATCTAGTCACTTTAACTACCACAGTCTAGAGATGGAAATCACCTTTTAAGCTGACATTAGACAAAGTTGCTGACTGTGTCCGCCATCAGGAAGGGGAACATTTGTCAGTGTCTCTTTAAGAGTGGATAATAATCCATGCTATTTGCCACAATTTCTGGCCCAGTTAGAATCAAAAGCACAAGTGATCACTTCTATTAACAGTTTCAAGCCAGCACAATAGTTTTGTTGGTACTGATGCCTGCTTGCAATGGACAATCTGCATGCTTATCTGATACGATCCCACTTATGTCTCACCTAGCTTTTACCTGCAAAAGAAAAATTCTGTGCTATTGACAGGAAAGGCTCAATTCCCCATGTCTCAATAAGAGCCGTCTACTTACACCATAGCTCAACGGTGATTCACATACGTTTTACTGATGCTCCCAAGACCTCACCCTGGGCCTGACTTCGATCCAACTCACCCTGGTGACAGAGGAGTCTATGGAGTTAGACTACATCAAAGAGAGGAGAGTGAGGTCCTTTGGTTCTTAGTAAGTGACAGCTTGGCAGTATAAATCATCTTCACTCTCCTAAACTAAACTGGGAAGATTAGTGGCCATGAAAAGATTACTATTACTGCATATTTAATTCTAATAGAATACAGCTGTAAATTATGTGGATGTGGTATTGTTTCACATGAGGTACCTTTAAAGAACTGGAACTCAATTCAAAAGACCCACAATATGTAACTCATCTGGATTTACAGAAATCTGAATTGACCCAGAAGCCTTTCATGAACATAATGCACTAGACCTCCGCGGTACATGAACTGAAATGTATCTGTGTGGCTTGTGTGAAGTGTGATGGGAAATACAAAGAAGAGAGAGAGGTTTATAAAAGAGCCCTCATCTACACTGACGGAGAAGTTTGACGTAATGATGCTTACCTCGACCTTCTGCAGTGCTGGTCTCCCTGTCAGAGCATTACGTCTCTATTAAATGGTGCTGTAATTTGACCTGCTAACACCACCCCTGCAAGTGGCGTAGCACTGAGGTAAAAATCTACAATTCAAATTTAGGTCCGTAGGTCTAATCTTGCTTTTCCTGTTTTTCCAGTCTGCTGCGCCATAGCAACATAGCTCCTCCCCTGCCTGCAGCCCTCTCTCTCTGCATGAAGCACTGTGCCTCTCTGTTGTGCCTGTGGCAGAGAAACAGCAAGGAAAGCTTTTCCTGCTTTTTTTTCTTTAGAGAAGAGGGGAGGGAGAGTGAGTGGAGGATGATCCCCCCCCCCCCAATCCCCTGTGCCTACTACCCATAGTTCAGTGAGTTTCAGGAAGTAACTGAGAAGTGGGGACAGGAGACCCCAGCAAGGAATTTTCTGTGTGATCACTCACCTTCGCAGTGTAGACAACCCCAGGGAGAAAAGGAAGCTGTGTGCCCATGAGCTAGCCCAACCTTACTGCCACTGAAGTCAGTCTGTGAGAGTTTTTCCACAGAAATAAAATAGAAGCAAGATCAGGATACACCATTGCTATGCAAGACCTGTGCAAATGGATACAGTGGTCTAACATATACAGTGGGTACATCATGTACACAGGATACTGGATAATTTAAAATCCCCTCTGTTACAGCATGTCATCACTGACATTTTTTCTTGCAGCTTGTGAAGGCTGCCTTAGGATGGGTTGCCTTTGAAAAAACAGGGTTTTGCAATAATAATGGGCTACTATTTGGATAGAGTCAGACTCGGTCTACAAAGTCACTGAATAAAAAAAAGAAAAAGAAAAAATAAAGAGGCAAGGCAGCAACTAAGCTATTCATTTGGGAGTAGGAAAGACCTTTGGTAAACTTCTGACAAATTATTTATAATACAAGTATCCATCAATACACCAAAGTGTTTGTCCTTAGAGTTAGATACAAAATATCCCTGTGACAGATTAGTTAATATGTCTGTGAGTCATACGTGATACAGAGTAGAATTAATGTTAGGAAGGAATTGTATAAACCCGGCAGACCAGCTCCTTAGCTAGTATAAATCAATGTGATTCACTGAAGTTAACTAAGTAACTGATTTATACATGCTAAGGATCTGACCTTGTATCTTTAAAAAAGGGTGAAAGAGCTTGAGCCAGGGCAATTCACATGGGACAGTCAGGCCTTCAGAGAACCCTCAAGGTCAGGGAGGCACAACTGGGGTAATAAGATAGAACAGGAAATCAGGAATTGAAACAGTTTGATCCAAGAAATGCACATTCCCCTAAATGGAATTGGCATACAGAGAATGGTCACAGTCTGACAAACAGTAGAGGAAGGACAGGTGTGACGTGAGCAGGAGACAAAGAAACCAGTATATCAGGGCATAAGGTAAAGTAAAAAAGGAAATGACACAAGACACCAGGATTTCAAAAGTGCTATTCTCCCATCTATTCATCAAAATAATGATCAGATTTTTCAAAATAGCTTCAGCATATATCTATATGAAACTGCTTGATCTGGTGTAAAATTTTAAAGAAAATGTCAACATTACAAAGTCTTGTTACACAAGAACAGCCACACTTGATCAGACCAATGGTCCATCTAACCCAATATCCTGTCTTCCAACAGTGGCCAATTCCAGGTGCCTCAGAGGGAACGAACAGAATAGGTAGTCATCAAGTGACCCATCCCATTGCCCACTCCCAGCTTCTGGCAAACAGAAATTAGGGACACTTCAAAGCATGGTCCCTGCCCATCCCGGCTAAAAGCCACTGATGGAGCGGTCCTCCAGGAACGTATCTAGGTGGCAAGCAAACACCATCGCAATTGGCTCCCTTATTGAAATCTCAGCAGACAGGTCAAAGATAGAATGGACCAAGCACGGAACTACCCCATTCCCCCTATAAGTTATCCTTCCAGGATGGAATTCAGACACACCATCATGAGAAATCTTGAATTGCTGCCTCTTGTTCTATGCCTATTGTGTTGATAAACTGTGTCCAGGGAGCTTAGTTAGATACCCTCCTTCAGTCAAAAATGACAAACTAACCTTTGAGTAAAATATAAAGATATGGAATCAAGCCACAACACTTGGATCCAGATCTGAAATTTCAGGGTATTCAGTCTGGGGGTTGGCCTCAGACCCCATTTTCAGAATTGTGTGTTATACAGAAACTCCCACATTTTACAGTCCTAAAGATGCAAGAGGCTCATATCATTCCTTTCCAAATATCATTTATTAGATTGTTTTGTGTGCCTTATCCCTCAAACCTCTGCCACCTGCTCCCCACCCAACAAGTTGGTTACAAAATCCAAAAGAAGATAAATTTGTTTCTCCCATCACTTGTTCTCTATCTTCTTATTTTTCTGCTTGGAGTCTTGTAAAAAAACATTCTATTAAGATGACAAAAAATCTATTCATGCAGTAATTAGAATGATGTCCCTTTAGCCATTTGTGAAAAATCATACAGTAATACTATAAAAGGAGTGTAAAGAGGCTGCATATGCAATAGAGTGTGGTTGTAGTCATAAACAAACAGAAAGCTATGGAAAGGCACAAAAGATCTAGAAATTCCCAAACCCTGGCAAAAGTATCTCCGGAAGGATCTGAGGGAAATACTTTGATATAAGCAAGCTAGAAAAGGCTTAGATTATGCAAAGGTGCATATGAAGCACGGTCTAGATCCAAAGCTCATTGGAGTCAATGGGAAAGCTCCCCGGTAGGTTTTGGATCAGGTCTGAAATAAGGTATTGGGTGTCAGGGCAGGAAGCATAAATCCAAGGACCAGAGTCCTGTGTTCAGTAACCAGCAACCTCTCACACTAGCACTAGCCCTGGTTTCCTGAGTCTGCCAGCTTGGGCAGACTGTAAGAAAACAATGGGACTTTAATGACTTTTCACAGAGCTTGGAGAGAGCAAATTGTGTCTCAATGTAATGTGAGAACTTTCCACCACTACAGGAAATCAATTCCAAAATTTCAGGGAATGTTCCAGGGACCAGTGGGCAGAATTCTATTGATTTGGATGGAAAATGGAAAACAAAGAGGGGAGAAGGGTGTTTGCCTCTCATTAGCAGACCCAAAAGCTGCAGCCACCTTTGTAGTTGTCAATAAAGCAAAACCGATGGCAACTGTACAGTTCTTAGAATCTGCCAGCCAAAGGGACGCCTCCAGGTGTTGGAACTGGGGAATTGCTCAAGTGGCACTCACCTGGTGGTCTGTGCTCCATCTTTCCTGCTCTCTAGTCTGGACCTCAACCCTCCCTCCAACCAAGTCCTTCCTTAGTCCTCTCCAGCCCATTTTGAGTCAATGGCCAGCATCAGTCCAATCTCCACCCCTTGGTGGTCTGGGGGACGCAGGGAGGGACCTAAGCCCTCTCACTTCTCTGGGCTCTGGCCCAAGAACCCTATGTGCCACTTCTGGTACCACATCAACCCCCTTCACCATTCCACAGGTCCCTTAGGTTACAATCTCACCGCCCCAGGTACCTCTTTCCTTTGTATCAGGGCCTGGGCTCTGACCAGGCTCTGGCAGTCCACAGGGAGGTGTCCCTGTCCCTGATCCTTGGTCCTCTGGAGCCAGGCCAACAGCACACCCTTCTTCCCAGCAGGTCAAGGGCAGAGTGCCCAGAGCAGAGACTGCAGCCCTCTTACATACAGGCTCCTGGGCCCTGATTGGCTCCACAACTGCCAGCTCTGATTGACTGCCCCTCTCCCAGGGCTCTTAACCCTTCTTCCACCATAGTGGGGGCAGCTACCCCACTAAAGCAACCATGAGCACCTTTCAGCATAACAATGCTTCGCCCTTCTCAGCTCAGGTCATCCGCCAATGGAGCTCCAAAGGTTGACACCTGACTGAGTTATATCATAAACTAAAAGAATGGTGGGGACTGAGGAGGAAGAAGGGCCACAAAGAGCCTCTGGCAAGGAGATGATGGACACCTATATAAAAAACTAGTTAAAACTGAAGTATTTTTATGACTTCCAGGGACAAGTCACCTCAGGCAAGAGTGAATTACCACTAAGTGCAGGGGACAGACTAGATGACCTCTTCAAGATCCCTCCCAGTCCTATGAGTCTATCATTAGTGTAGAGATAGATAGATAGATAGATAGATAGATAGATAGATAGATAGATAGATAGAT
>ML685755.1:4260050-4404315 GCA_007922175.1 Pelusios castaneus | reverse complement strand
GATAGATAGATAGATAGATAGATAGATAGATAGATAGATAGATAGATAGATAGATAGATAGATAGATAGATTACAGGTCACACTGTCACTCTGCTTCTGTAGCCCAAGTGCATTGCATGCTCCATGAGATTCCTGCCTCTCTCCACTCCCCACACAATCTCCCTGTGGGTCATCCTTCCATCCCTATCTATTTCAGGGGCTCCTTCCATCCCCTGTCTCTTCAATGCTAAGGGTTCTATGTGCCTTCTACTCCCTCCTCAACCACATGCCAGGGGCCCCTATCCCCCATGTTTCATAAAAAACCAGCAATACCTACACGATGCACCAAGCCATTGGGTCCAGTAAAATAACCGTGGGGCAGTCAATTCCTTCTTGCCCTCAAAAAAAAGTTTACATCTTAAAGTATGACCCCTCGGAGTTTTAGTCCCAGTTTATTTATTTGCAAATATTTTTCATATGCTGTTTTAGAAATTAGAAAGGAACGTGTGCTAATAACCTCTTACAGCAGGAGAGGCATCAGGCTGATTACAGGTGCCACACAAAAGAATTTTAAGTCCACTGCCTTTAGTTTCAGGGTGAATTTACTATTTAAATTGCAGCAATACACCGAAGGTTGTAACCAGGATTGGGGCCCCCACTGTGCTGGGCACTGTACAAACATACAGAAAGACACAATCAATCCCTGTTCTTTACAATCCTGTCCCACCATTGATCTCAAAATAGAAGAGCATCACCTGACTGCTTTTTGCTGCAGCACTCTTTCCTTTCTGAGCCTGAGAAATGGAACTGCTCAATTATGTGTCATAGGTCCTATACTGCTGAAGCCAAAGAGGATTTCTCCTTTAGATGAAGTCAAAGGGAATGTACTTTTAGTGATAGGTCATAGTTCTATGCCAGCTGTTGCCATGAAGTTTCGAATGCCTGAGATACACCGCAGAACTCAACAGCCGTGAAAGAGAAAATAAAGATGGAGTTTGTCTTGTTCTAAAACCTACCATGTTTTCTAGCTTGTTTTGCTTTAAACTTAATAAGAATGTAAAGAATGCTAGACTAACTGTCTCCCCTATCCATCAAGGACTTTTAACATATTAGAATGTTTTCTTTTTATACATGACTACCTCCCCTATAGTGTGATAAGGCTGTCAAGTACCATAAATTGTGATAAACTCAGGGAGTATTTAGAAACATACTGTGAAAACAACTTGTGAACAAATGTTATCTTTAAAGAACACCCTACCTACATCCGTCATCAATTGACATGTATATGTCTTTCGAATGTAGAACAAAGAGTTTGTTTGATCCAGTTTGTCTCTCACTATTATCTGTATATGTAAATGAATGTAACCAAGAAAACTATAAACGTGTAAAGCAACTCTGTTCGGGGCACTCTGCCTTAGAGTAATACTCTGAGTGTCAGACTGCCATTCAGCTGAATAAAGCTTGATCACACGCCCTCGGTCTCTGTCTATTTGGTCTCAGCTGGAGAACGAGCCTTTGGGTTGGGTTGTCTTCCCAGGTCCTCTTGACCAGGAGGCCCCCTTAAAATTCCCTCTCAGCAGGTTTCCTTGGAGAGCACTGATTTATTACAATATTATCACCAAGCCTTTTGGCCAAACTGTCCTACTATTTTCCCCACTGACATCTTGAAATTAAGACATCACACGCCAGGTTGCCAGAGAATTCTGCTTGCAAGCAGACCCTTGTAGCTTATTCATCAACGGGGCTCTAACTGCTGTGTCCAAAGCAAAATGAAATCCTTGTCTCTGCCACACGTAAAAGCGTTCTGCAAACTGAAATTGGACATAAGCCTTTAATTGCAGGCAAAACATCACAAGGGTTACAGAAAAAGGGCCCCATGAATATGAAACAGAGATGGTGAACAAACACTGGAATAAGCTTTTAAAAAGAAAGAAATCCAGGCCAAATGGAAACACACTGGGTATCATTTATAAAGAAAGACATGTAAAAAACCATCCAACTCCCAGGGCTCTCAAATGAGAATAAACAGCCATCTTCCAGTAGGGACATGCACAGATAAGCTAAGTATCTGCCGTTAGAATGAACTTCCAGTGACCTTGTTGAATGAGCTGGTAACACCCGAAATGTCACCACTATGTTAGCACACCACTCTGAAAGGGCCAGCGATGAAATACTGCAAGGTTCAATATGGCTAATTCAATACACATTAGCATCATACATTCAGTACTGCAGCCTTCTATTGAGAAATTATTGCTAGTGTTTAATACATGAAAACAAATTTTAAAAACAGCAGCAATGTTAACCTTTTCAGCTGCCTCCCGTGACCACTGACAACTCGGGGGGTCATTGATTTGGCTGTCAAAATGGAAAAATGCCGTCAGCCATTTAAAAATTGTTTTTTAAAATGAATTTGGGGGCCTAATTCTGCCCTGGGTGACACTCATGAAATGCCATCCATTCCCATAGGTTGGACAGGTTCCACTGAGAGGCCATGTGACCCTATCTAAACATGGAAGAGCTCATCAGACATGCAAAAGGGAAACGACACTTATGTTAAAAACTTTCACACTTGTACAAAGACTCCTTTACAAACTACTTTGCCATTGACTCCAATGGGAGTAAAATTAGGCACAGTTCAGATACCACGGTGAAAGGCACAATACAAAAATCTAGAGAGCCATAGGGTATCTTATTTATTTCTTACATCTCTGCATCAGTATGTTTAGCTCAGGATACAATTCTTAAGTGGGTAACCCCCATAAAACTACAGTTATCCTCAGTGTTTAAATAATGTAACAAATGTACATCTTCACTGATGGTAGCAAATTCGCCACCATCAGATCAATTCTTCAGGATCAACTGAGTGGAAGTGAAGACCTGCTCATTTGATCTGGAAGTCGACTTAATAAATCCACCTCTGGAAAAAGAGTAATGCTGCACCAATGGGAGCACATTTCCCATTGGCATTTCCCATTGGCACAGTGAAGACGCTGCAGCAAGTAGAAAGTATGAAGTTGATGGGTGATAGACAAGCTACTCTATGTAGCTTGTGTATCTCCCGACAATTGCTGCCACACTTCGTGATCAGTGTAGACCAGACCTGAGTCACCCTTCTGCCGACACAAAACTGTTGGGTTAGAAATTCTTGTATAGTGCTTTACCTACGCAGAGAGAGAGCTGACCGAAACATTACCTGGCTTTGACAAGAACTCAGCGTGGTAGGTGAGGATTATCTGCATTAGGCAAAAGAGGAACCAAAGACTGATCCTGTGTGACACTCAGCCCAGTTAACTCCCACTGAAGTCAATGGGAATTGATAGCACTCAGAACTTTACAGAATGTGACCCTAAGCCAATTGCTCAGGCAATAAAGCAAGTAAGTGGCAGAGCTAGAATTAGAAGCAACTCCTGGCTCATAGTCCTTAACTCAATCTATTATTCCATGGTACATCTCCTGAGGCAACCCTTGATGGGCAAAACACAGTGAGTTAAGGCAACTGCCCGCTACCGTCAAGCAGAGCAGTGAAACTTGGCCAGCTCAGTTGGTATCTAGATCTTGTCTTGCCGGATACTCAAATTTACAACAGACTTCCTGCCTTTTCTTCCAAAAACATTGCCTTCTTAAACAAATTGGCTCGATTGTTGTGGAGAGGTTAGCAGAATGTCCAGCTGCTAAATGTCAAAAAGATTTTGACTAAACTAGGAAGAAAAATGGTTAGGAACCGCAGCTATGTAATTAACAACAAATCTTCAAATCCGCATGTTTGGATAACCAGGGGGATTTGGCATCAATCAGACACCAATATGTAGCTATAGGGCCAGACTCCAATCTAGTTTACACCAGTATAAATCCGTTGCATCTCCACTGCGGCCGATGGATTTGCAGTGCTGTAACTTAGTTCAAGACAGTGTGTTCTGGTGACAGCATCTCTGGTGGTGTGAGGTCAGCCTCTTCTTGAGCTCCAGGAGGACCAGACACAGAGAAAGAGTGAGTACTGACCCTGGCCTGTGCCCCACTAGGTGAGGGGGTTGGACCTAGGGGCTTGAGCCCCAAATCTTTTTCCTATGAAGCAATGCCCCTGTGCTCCATACTGAGCAAGGGACAGGACAGACCCAGTCCTAGGAGTGGGGAGTCACAAATGGTTCGTTCCGTGAGCTCTCCATCTTCAAGCATCTGACAAAGTGGGGTTTTCTCCCAGAAAAGCTCGTGTGATAAATCAAGTTGTCAGTCTTTCAAAGCGCCACAGGACTCTGTTTGTTTTGCTGACCTAGACTAACACGGCCACCCCTTTGTTGTTTCACAGCCCATCCAGGGAGGCCATTCACCTGGTTTAAAGCCCAACACAATCCTGATTTTGCAGAGCACTGCTGCTGTCTAGGAGGGATTGCACCAAATGTGGGTTAGTCCAGAGAGAATGAGAGGAGGAGACTGGGCACAAAAGGATGCATGTGTGCAGAACGACGCAAGTAGGGACATGCTGACGAGGGTGTGACAACACAGGCGGGTGGGGGTGGGTCCACACAGGCAGACTAATGCAGGCAGGGATCACACTTACTGGGTGCTTCTGAGGATTGAGTTTGTGGTCCTCTAACTGAGATAATATGTTAAAACTGCTTTATAAGGAGCATTGGGAGCTCAGTTTATTACCATTTGCAAAGTGCATCCAGGGATATAGTTATGGGTGGGCCTGGGTGGGCCACGGCCCACACACTTTAAAAACAGACCCATCCAAGCTCCACTTAGCCACTTGGGGAGTTTTTCTGCCAGTAGCTTGCTGCTTGGCTTCCCAAATTTCCTGCCTTTGGTCACATGGCCAGATGCAGGAAATTCAGGTTTTTCAGTAGGCCTACCCATCAGCCAGAGGCCCTGCCAGAAGATCAGGTCTAGCTACACCCCTCGTGCATTCAGACCCTCACAGGGTAGACACTGTAGAAAACCCATCACATTGATATTTGTAATAAATGTGCTCCTTTCTACAGATGAGTGCAAAGCAAATATCCGGATCAAGTAAAATTAAAAATCGCTCCAACATGGAGAAATTCAGAACCAGGTCTGAATTCTAACCAGGTGGGCCCATCATTTCTCACTTCTAACACCTGAGTAGTTCAGACCCAAGAATTCCTTTCATTTGTAAATTTCTTTCATTAAATAGCAGCTTCCCTGATGACACCGTGAACTGCATAAAATGCCTTCAAGGACACTTTTGCTGCTTGAGTTATTAAACATGAAGTAAACTGGTCTGAGCTCTCATGGCAGAAGCCATGGTCTTTTCCATGGCTCCATTAAGAAGGTAGCTCGCTCTGAAATGCATGGATCACTTTAAGCTCACAAGACAGTAAGAAAATTGCAAGCCAGACGTAGAAATTGTTTTGTGACATCACATTTTTCATTTTACACATTGTACATATATACTCAGCAACAGCAGCTGACATTGTCACATGTGTTAACCCTGAAAATGCTGCTGGTCTTCCAGGCATTCAGTCAAGACAATCCTAACTTCCCCTATGGTCAGAACAGGGTGGCAAACGCACCCTTCCTGAAGCATTTCCCTTCCGCACAGCCCACAGAGTTGCTTTTTTTAGATGGGCCTCAAACAGAACAGTAAAAAACCAAACAAAACCCCAACGCCAAATTAAGACATGCTGAGGGCCTGACTTATGTCAAGATTCAGAGGCCCCATACCATAAAAAATAGAGAAAAAAGTGAATTACATTATAACAGAAAGGGTAATGGGGCCTCTCATAATGTGAGGCCCTAAGCCATGGATTACTTGGCTTGTGCCTAAATCCTACACTACAAAACCCCCACCATTACCCCTTCTCTCTCTGTTCCTAGCCTTCAAAGACTGCTCCTGTTAGGGAAAGAGGGAGCAGAAATTGTCCCTTGCTTCCTGAGGAAGGGTCTTTCCCAAACGGATAAGCCGGGTGAGGGGAAGAGAGAAAAAAATGGAAAACCATTAAAGCAAATACTGCCTACCTCTGGACCCAAAAATTACTTAGTGGGGAATGATCTCCCATCCCTACTGCCTTTGAATGGACCTCAATCCTGCAGTCCTTGCATGACCAGACAGACTTCAGTGGGAGTTTCACCCATGTAAACACTGCAGGACTGGGATCTCTGGAGCCATTGGGGGGAGGAAGGGGGGGCAAAGTCACGTGATCAGCCAGACTCAGCTGCAAGGTCCCCTAGTTTTTGTGGGCACTGCAAAGATTGATTCTGTGACTAACTGGAAGTTCATGGGAACCTTAAAAGCAAGTTCATGACCAGAGGTTTCTACTGAATTCAACTCTAAAATGAAATCCCAATGATACCGCACAGAATCCCAGTGATGTTTATTTTCAGAACAGTTTCAATTTTCTGCTTTACACACAGGGCTATCCCTGAGGGTGGGTGGGCCGGCCCCAGAGCCAATCAGATTGTGGGGGCCCTGGTGGAGGTGGAACCCCACCTTTGGGCCGGCTGGTCCCACATTCCATCCTGCTCCTGGACTGCCCCCAGGGGTGGGGTGGTGCATGATTGCTCCACTCTGGGGGCAGGGCCAAAAATGCTGCTGAAGCGAGGTGCCCCACTGCCTCCGAAATGCCGCAGAAGGCAGCTTGGAGCCCACCAAACTGTGGGGCCCAGGGCAGTTGCCCTGCTTGCCCCCACAAGGACGGCCCTGCCTACACACCAACTCTCTTCATTGCTGCATTAAAATCAGCAGATTTTCTCTTCACAACACCCTTGAGAGAAAGAAAAATGTTATCCCTATTTTACAGATGGGGAACTGAGCACAGAATAAATCAAGTGATTTGCCCATGATCACACAAGGAGTCTACGGGAAGTGAAGATAATTTTGAGTCACAGTCCAGTTCCCATATCACACTCAATCATCCTTCCTACCCCATTCTTGTGCTGTTTTTAGTTTGGGACAAGATGTTACGCTGCTAACACATGGCTAATATAGATAAGCTATTGGATGGAGTGAGGGAGAGCTGCAGGGTTCGGAAAATGGCTAAGAGGCATAAAATTGGACCAGCAGAGCAGTTAAAGCTGAATGGTGAGAAAAATGAATTGCCAGACACAGCTAGGTTCAGGCCTCTTCTGGTCTCAATACATAATAAGTGAAGCATCCATGAATGTGGAAAATATCAATAAAACTATTATCGCATAGGATGAAGATCCTGGAATGCAGGAGTAGTCAGTAGGTTGACTCCAGGACAGATCCAGATCACCAGATGCTTTTGAACAGACCCTGAATCTTTTTATTTACTTATTACCATCATCATTTTTGTAATTATTGTTTTCTCTAGAGTCTGGACCTTGACCATACCTTGGCCAGGAACTTTGGACCTTGATAAAAGAGAACTGATGACCCTTGCTGGAATGTATCCTGAATACTAGGATTCGGAGAATGGTGGTTGAGGTGCCAGAGACACCATTTACCTAATTTGGCAAGGGATAGAGAAATGGCTAGCTAACCAGCTGGATAGTTTCTGGGCTTTTATAACCCTACAGAAAGCACACGGCAGAGTGGATGGAAAGCTGTTTCTTATGAAATGCAGCATGTCTGAGGATTTAAGAACAACGAATGTTCTACAAAGATCATTTTAAAAGAGTGATTTGAATATGTTTGGGGAACGACAGGTCCCTTTGAAACGAACAAGACTGCAGCAAGGGATGGCCCTAAAGCTGCTGCTGTTTATCATCCTGATGGACAATGTTGGCAGATTCAGAAAGGCACCACTACTAGACATTCCAAAGGTGTTCTTTGCACCTGGAAGGGCTAGAAATGTAATTGAAATAAATAAGGAAACAGAACCTGAAGCAGAATTCTGCAGGAGGGGTGAATTCTGAGACAAATTCTCTGGCAAGGGACTCGCGGGAAACACAGGACTGTGCCTTCAAACAGTATTCTGCTGGTAAAGCCAGTCAATACCTCTATAAAAAACATCTGCAGACTCCAAAGAGCTAACAAGATTAATTAGGTGACGTTTGTAAAGCACTCTGAACATTACAGTGCTAAGCTTCAAAACTAAATCAGCGCCTGGCGCTTGTCAGCTAGAGTTGAGCTCTTTAGATTTGAGGTATTCATGAAAGATTCCCGAGCACGTGTACTCTCCTGGACTGCTCAGGTTTCCTGGGCGCCTCCCTGTGCACCTGGATATTTCACTGGTTTTACTGTGACCCTTCACACTTGCATTTGATATTTCTTCCAAGAGAAAGAAGCACAAAGCAGGTGACAGAAGGTGCACTCTAGGCCACCTGTTGGAGAGCTGATCATAATGCCACAGTGAAAGAGGATCTTATTTAGGATAGACTTAAGATGACTTAGGAACCATCCAATTACCGAAAATACCATTATATGTGTGGTTCCAATTCCTTCAAACGCCACTACATGACCTTTCTTATTTTTTTCCTCACAGCAATAATTTTTACTGAATTCCCTACTGTCATCAGACCTTGGGAATCTGCAATTGGTACATGATGTAGCCGGTGTCCCAAAGATCTGGGCCAGCTGTATCCCAGAATGGAACAACAAATTCAGAAAGGTGTTTTGTGAGATCTAAGTAACTGGCTTCACATTTTACATAATATTTTAAATGCCATTCTTGGTCCTTTCGGCCTGATATCCAATAGTTTTGAGCATCCACAGCTAGCACGGAAGTTACAAGACCTGCTTTTCATTGTATTTATACCTCTAAAACTCTATGAACTTGGGGCTGATTTATCGGAACGGCTCAGTGTTTCTTTAGCAGACTAAATATGGACTTAGAAGCCCAAGTTTAGGCTTCAGATATTGGAAATCTTATTCCTAGACTCTATGGCCAACTCCCCAAATTCCTGGCCAGAACTTTGGAACAAGCAAAGCAAAGATAGCATCCTTGGGGTGGGGGGGAATCTATCCTGGGCTTCAGGTTAGAGTTTTTTGGGATCGGACTTTGGGTGTTTATTCTCTGCCATGCTCACTCACTCAGGACCTGATCCAGAGCCCACTGGGAGCCATTACATTGACTTCGATGAGCTTTCTGGGCTCAGATGACAAGGAAAGACTAAACAAAACCCCAGATTCACTCATTGACAAGTATGTTGATTAAAGTTCTGAGCACGAGAAACAAAAGTTAGTGATCCTTCTCTCTATATTTAAAGCAATAGTCCCAACCATCCTTTCATATTCCTGGGGCAGAAACTCACTATTTAGTTAGTGAGTCATGCAAACAGAAAAATAAACTTCACCCATGAATGCAAAATTGGCACACTAAAATCACAACAGAATTATCCAAAAGGGGAAGGAGGGGAAAGCAAATCTGCTGAATGAGTGAGCATGCATCCAGAATTCCAGCTCCCTGAGGACAGAAACACACTCAGCAAGTATTCCAACCACCATAATTTTTCCTCTTTCTCCTCTTCAGCAGGAAGAAATGGCATAGGAAAGTATTTTTATAAACGATTTTAGCTCTGCTTTGCTCAACAGAGTTATCGTTTAGATTTGAGCTATAGATTTTTTTAAAAAATATATCCAGGATCAGACATTTTGGTGCTTAATAAATAAAGCATAATCGTAATAACGTAACTGCATAGAGAAGTGTCTGCCATCTCACCCCAGAAGTGATTCCTTCCGGTCAGGATTAAAAGTACCTCTGATTGCACTCCCATCACCCATTGTACCTCTGCTAGACGGAAAAGTGAACTGTCAACCTGGCATCTCAATAACTGAGAGCTGGCGCAGGCCAGACACGCGAGATCTGAATTACCAAATGAGCTCATCCAAACACAAAGTTGAATTCAGTGGCTCCAACCCAAAAGTCCTCACACTGTTTTTATCACACCAGAACTATCACTGAAACCAGTGAGAGTTTTGCCTGAATAAGGACAAATGAGTCAGGGCTTCAGGGTCTAGTCTAGGGGAAGTCTAAGCTCTTCTCTGGAATTAGTTCAAAGAAAATAATTCCCTTTGAACAACACCACCACCAACATAAACCTGCCCAAGATTAAGGTACCAAACATCGACCCTGGGAAACTGGCAGGCAGCAGGTTTTTTAAAATACAGTCAAGTTAAAACTTTTTCAGAATAGATGTCTTTGAAGATTTGTTTTCCTAGAGATTCCCTCATTCTTATCTCCAGCATTCATGCTTCATTTTTCATTTCAGCCCCTCACAGCTCAGCATGATGCAACTTTGTGTGATGAACAGACATGGATGTCTGAACAGAGAACTTGATTTTCTGAACCAGCAATTCATCACTCATGACAGAATTCACTGCGCCACTAGTAAGAACAAATCCTTCCCTTTAACAGAGTTTCTCGGGGATGCCACTACCTGCTCTTTTAGGCAATTGTCACCAAAAGAGACACACACTTGGACCAGGTGAAGCCCTAGAACAAAGATCCATGGGAAGCTAAAAATGGCTTTGGTGGGTCACACCAGTAGTCTGTCTAAATAAGTAGCTTGGCTCCAGAGTGATTCAAGGACAGAAACAAAGCAAGTGCCTACCCATACGTAGGGTTCTGTTTGGGGTAGGCAACTTTATTTTAAGCAGGTAGTTGCCTAGAAGTCTCACTAGCAGATGCTGCTCCGAGGACATGCCCAAGTCAATTTACTTCCATCCATTCGGAGGCCAGGTTGGCCCATCTAGTCCAAGGGCTGCTGTGGCAGGGTTGTGCCACTTCAAACTTTTGACTTCAGTGGCTCTGTGCCTGGGTTTACCGTAGCAAAAGCCTAAGGAAATGGGAGTGAGCCTGGTTCAGTGCACAGAAGTACCACTGGGGGGGTTGTGGCCTTCAGCACCCACCTGCTCCATTGCTGTGTTGTGGCTGAGGAGAACAATGCCCTCTCACTTTGTCCTCTCTGGAAAGCTTCGCTCAAAAGAGGCAAGAGAGGAGGGACAGTGAACGTACAAAGGCAGGAAATGACATGGGGCAGTCAGTGTATGGGCCTCCCATGCAAGAGTTTATTACTGTCATAGATCCCTGCACTTGGTGGAAGAACCTCTCCTCCCCCAGTTAAAAGGAGGACCAAGAAGCGGATATCCGAATGGTGAACATTCCAGAGGATATGGCTACAAAGTCTGAAGTGACTCTAGATTATACACTGTGATAACCAGAGCGGGATCTGGCCCCAATATGGACCTGTGATAGTCACTCTTGAATCCAGAAACCTTCCCTTAAGGAAATTGCGACGCTGGCAGAATTGTGACACAGGTCCTGGCTCACGCCAAGCCCGTAGGTCCCCACTGAACACTGACAAATGCGGAGCTGGACCCAGTCCCACCCGCCTGTTGATACTGTTGAAATAATAATTAGTGTTTAGACTTTATGGAAACCTCGTAAGTTGAAGTGGAAGATCAGTATCCTATTTATAAGGTAATAGTTAAGAGTTTGCTCAATAACTATAAAAATCATCAGACAAGTGTGAAATCATCTCAAGTGTGAAATACAGTAGAACCCTGTTTATCTGACGCTCCATTACCCAGCTCTCTGTATTAACCGAAAAGCCAGACACACGAGCCCAGAAATTGATGATCTCTCCTGCGGCTGCTACATGAGGCTGCAGCCTCGCACTTTCCTATTCTCTGGGTTATCCAAATTTTTGATTGTCCAATCTGACCCCAGTCCCAATTATATCAGATAAACAAGGTTCTGTTGTTCTAGTTTTCAACAAAAGGTCTAATCTCCTGCCCAGACAAAGGTTCAGCAACACCAGGTGAACCATTGTGGAACATCACAGGTCAAAAGACATTGATTGCTTCCCTCCCTCCTTCCCCCACTCCTGTGAAGAGTTCAAGTAAATTCCTCACAACAGCTGAATTTGCAACTCAAAGCAGAGGAAAGGAAGAAATAGAACCCCTGATAAAGAGGAACCGTGTCTTGTTTGCTGCTTGGAATCTGAGGAGGAAGGACTACTTGGCATAAGTTAAAGATCCCAGTGCTTGGTCTAGGCTACTCCTAAAAGACATATAGAGCTTGCAGAAGCTCCTATTACTTTTTGAAACTAAAGAATGAAATTCACTTGTGTGTACATGTATTTACCTGCTATAACCTTGTAAATAACTCCTATTTCCCTTTCCTAGTTAATAAATCTTCAGAGAGTTTATAATAGGCTTGGCTACAAGCATTGATCTCAGGTGCAAGTGCTCCAGGGTAAGTGACTGTCCTTTAAGACTGGAGGCAATCTGAATATTGTGCTAACACAAAGGCAAGCTTGCCTAGGTGACAAGACAGATCGGAGTACCCAGAAGTCAACTACTACAGAAGAAGCCCCAGAAAGAAGACAAAAGAACGCCACTGGTCATCACCTACAACTCCCAAGTCAGACCTCTACAGCACATCATCAAGGATCTACAACCTGTACTACACTCTCTCAAGCCTTGGGAGACAGACTTCTCCTCGCTTACAGACAGCCCCCCAACCTTCAACAGATACTCACCAGCAACTACAGACCAAACAACAGAAACATATCCTGCAACAGACCACATTATCTACACAAAAGACACTATCACAGGACCTAATCAAGGACGTTACTCTATCGAGGGCTCATTCACCTGCTCATCCACCAATGTGATTTATGCCATCGTGTGCCAGAAATGCCCCCCCCCCCCGCCTTATATATTGGACAGACAGGACAGTCTCTGCCCAAAAGAATAAATGGACACAAATCTGACATCAGAAATCACAACATTCAAAAACCAATAGAGGAACACTTCAATCTCCCTGCTTACTCCAGTGATGACTTGTTAATAGTGGTGCTCGAACAAATGAATAAAAAGTGCAGCTTCAAAAAGAAAACTGCAGAATTGGGATTTATATGTAAATTCGACACCATTGCCTCAGGGTTAAACAGGGACTATGGATTTTATTCTCATTACCACAGGTGATTTGACCCCACCTTCCTCTATATGCTGTTCCCCAGTGTTTGAACCCCAACACCTATTCTGATTTGCCATTACTGCCTGACCTGATCCTGTCATACATTTTCCTGCATTTAATTTCCTCCCATGCTGTAAGTTCCCCATCTTCAAAGCGTCTGGGATTTTCTCCCATGAAAGCTCATGCATTAAATAAATGTGTAAGTCTTTAAAAGTGCCACAAGAATCCTTGTTTGTTGTGCAGCCACGGAGGGGACAACATCTAAGAAAGCCAGCAAGGATTAAGGAAGGAGAGAAACCAGTGAGGGCAGCCAGAAGGGACTAGGGAAAGAGGACAGCCAACAGGGAAAGGGGATGTAAGAGAGCCAGAAACAGAGGCCAGCAGGGACTGGGGAAGGCAGGCAGAGAGCAAGAACAGCTGGAAGAGAGCAGAGTCATCAAGGAACTGGAAGCCAACAAGAGGTGCTAGAAGGGACTGCAAAGTCAGGAAAAAACCAGCCATCACTTGCGAGAGGAGAGAAGCCAGCAGCGACTTGGGAAGCAAGGCAGCTAGTCACTAAGCCAGTCTTTCCTGCGAGCACAACTCAGTTTTATGCTTGGCTAGGGCTGGTCAGATGCTTGGAAAAGGAAGAGATGGCACAGGGGCATTTCGTCAGGGAGGAAGCAGAGCCCCAGAGTCAGAGCTGGAGTGGCTGCGTTCAGCTTAACTTACAACAAACTACTGTTCTGCTTTTGCAGAGGAACTCTCCAGCAAGGGGGCCTGGGCACGTCCTGGGAAACTGGAGGAACTGTAGCTTTGCTTCACTTCCAGCTCCCAGGAGCACACTATAGACACTCCAGATCCATAACGTGCTGCTTTTTACAGGTAAATGGAACAAAGTGGTCAATAGGAAACCCTCACCCCACCCTGACTCCAATGCACAGCACATATCCTCACTGCTCCTCTTTTGGGTTACACAAGAGCTTCAGAAAAGAACCTAGCAGAGCAGCTGTATGAGCCTGCATTAAATAATAACCCCACACACAGAGATCCTGTCAGTGGCGTGGCCAATTGCTACACACCACGCTGCTTACTGAAAAAGTGCATTAAATGCAAGGAGAGAGAGAGAGAGAATTCACATAAAGTTTTCCCTCCTTGCTCAAGGTTTTCAAATAGTTCAAACACAACTGCAGCAAATTTGATTATTTCTTCATTCGTTTACAGTGCCCCTCTTATTGCGTTATCTGGGTGCCTTGGACAGTAAAACAAACAGGTGCCAGCAACCAGCACAAATCAAACACACCCCAGCCACGGAAAAAACACCCTCTGGCTACAGGTCACGGAGTGGCATTTTGGCACCTACAATTTATGTAGCCCTATTTTCAAATGTGCTGAACACTTGCAGCTCCCATTTACTTCACGTGGAGTTGTGTGGGGCTCAAAACCTTCAAAAAGAAGGCCATTTCGATGTACATGTCTAAACATGGCATTGGCTCCAATCTTCCGATGCCTACATTTGGAAATTTTAGTCACCATGAATAAACGTATCTTGCTCTACAGCTAAAAATCTTGGGACTTTAATAGGCCCCAAATCTGATCTCGCCTACTCAGGCTGGAATCAGGAGTAACTCCAATGAAGCCAATGGCATCATACGTGAGATCAGAAACAGGAACAAGTGAATTTCCGAGCAGACGACCTGCAGCTCCACCTTAGAACAGACAACAGATGCTCAGATACCCTGGTGAGGAAAGCCCACACAGAACAGAAAAGTAAAACCATACTCACCCAATGAAGTCAGCATTTTGAAGAACAGGGTGGGGGAGAGAAAAGTCTGAAATTGTGAGATCCCAGGAAGAGCTCACATGTCCTGGGTGCTGAGCACCGCCTGGAAGGTGCCTATTTCAGTGAGAGATGGCAAGTGTCTCTCCAGAACACAGATCAGTGGACTGGGACTCAGTGAGCGACCATCCTGCCCCAGGTAAGATCCAGCTCCTAATGCTCACGCTGCTCCAAGTCACAGGGTTTATCATAGTCAATTTCCTGTTAATGATCTGCATATTTCAACTGGTGAGAATGACAGAAAGCACCAGACTGACAATTCCTCACTGGAGGTTGAATGTTCACCTCTCTGTCTACATTGTGCATGTGCTAAAGGCATTTTTGCATGTGCAGTCGCCCTTCGTGGGCACAAAGCAGGTAATTCTCTGCACATGTAACCCCTTTGCCAGGCCGAGACGGTGGCAGGAAAGGACAGGGTTCTATTTCTAGGGGTCCCCAAATAATGTTACATCACCAATTGGCTCGAGCCCCCACCCAGTCTCCTGGGAAATTACACACCACACCCCGGGGCACCCTTAACGGGCAATACTTCCCTCTCGCAAGCACAAGTCTGACTGTAGCACATAAGACTTTTAATAAAGATTATATAAAGGCAACATCAAAACACAGCACTGATCACGATACAGTGCGAAGCAGCATTTCCCACAAAACCCAATAGACAGAACTCATTCCACCCCCAGTGTACATAGAGTGTGTCCTCCACTTCTTCATAACCCTCGTACTGACCATCAGAGTTTAATGTGCACTTTGAAAAAGTGGGAGGCCCTCAGCCGCACACCTGCCATCTGCTGGTCTCACCCACCATCTGGTGGCACTGCCCACTAGTCACACCTGCTGTCCGCTGGTACCACCCACTGTCCACTGGCTCTACCTGCAGGCCCATCACACCCACCATCTGCAAGCACCAATCTTCTGCTTAACTTAAGCTCCTAGGGAAACTTTTTTGCCTCTCCACTGATTTCAGTTCTCTAGGAAGTTTTTGCTTCTCTGGTGATTTCAGCTCAACCAAATTAACAAAAGAGATTTCCCAAGTAATCTTTAGGTCTATCCTTTAACAATGGGCAAGAAGATAGATGTTTGTTTAAGTTGCAGAACTAGCACTCACCTCCCTACCTAGTTTTATAACTCTGAAAACTAGGGTTGCTCACTTTTCCAAGTTCTCTGTTGCTGATGGTGACTTTTCCATCAGCTTCTCAGTCAATAAAAGATATACAATCAAAAGGTAGTATATCATGAAAGAACAATATTTCATTTCCCCCTTCTGCTAAAACACCAGATTCAGAGGATTTGAACCAGCCACACAGACCACCTCCCATCATGCCCAGCTTCTGGGTGAAATTATGCTGAGTGTCATGCAAATACAAAGCCCAGGCAAATCAGTTGCCCTCCTCCCTGCTTAGCTGCTAAGCAAGAGAGGCTCTCAGATTCTTCACCTTGCTTACACACTTGTCGGCATAAATAAGTACTGGGGCACACAAACAACTTTTGAGTGCAAAAGCCTCTTCACACACAAGCAGGTCTCCTACCCCGCCCCTACCACTTATTTTGACTGAACTAAAGGGAAGTCACAGTCATTCCACCGAGACCCAAACAGGACTACTCTTTCTCTAAATCAGTAGCAGGGAGCCAAGCAGGAAGGGGTCTGAAGAAAGTTTAGACAGATGCTCTATGGTGGAGAAGAGAAACAGTAGGTTTAGGGATTATATTAAAAACTCCTTTTTCAGTGTTAGAAGTGACACTTCCTATGATGCTTTCCTAATGTCACATGACATTGTATCATGTCACCGGGCTGCTCAAAGCCTTTTTCCCCCCTAGAGGAGATATTTGAGCATCTCTGGTCATTAAAAATATCACACCACTTTCTGCCAGAGCACTGATGTTAGCCCTGGAATCTGGTCCTGTTCTCGACAGTTATTCTGTTCTGCTCACTACAATTCAGCTGGATACATTAGTCTTCAAACAGCTCGGCTGTTGCCATCATCCAGCCAAAGGCTGCTGGCTTGCTGTCAGTGACGGGCAAAGTCAGCCTGGTTTGCAAGTACATAAAACAATCTAGCCCCCTGAGACTTCTGAATGAAAGACTCTATAGAAATACCTGTTAGGCACGATAGTAAAAAAGTCACATCAAACATCTTACTGGAAGTATTTTATGTCCAGAGAGAAATAACACTATTCTTTCTGGTCTCCAGAATAAAGACCGTTTAAAGGCTATTGCAGAAATATTATAATAAAATTCCTATAGGCAGCATTACTGATAACCTGACTGCATTTATCAAAAGGAGCCCCAGTTGAAGGCCTAGCAACAAAAATATGCCCTGAAGGTTAACAGCAATTGGACTTGCCAGTATCATAAAATCAGTTGACTAAAGATCTCACATGTTAAACTATAAATAAAAGCATTCGTGTAACTCTGGGTTCTGTTACTCCACCCTTTATATAATAACAGGACTTCCAACTAGCACTGGCTTATTTTAACAAGGCCACTGGCCAGTGAGAGTTTTGGTTTACGGGAGTGCAAGTGACTGGGGTGCTCCTCTTCCCCTCACTAATTTAGAGAGAGATTCTGCAGCCCTCAGCTCCACTGAGCAGCACCTAAATGGACAGGCCCGTTAATGGCCAGGGGCCACGTTGCTGAGAAAGTTCACGACCGCGCAACACACAGGGCATAACAGAACCTGGCTCTTGCCTTTCTCGGCTCTGTTCTTGCTACGGTTCAGGCTATTGAAATTGAGAAGACCATGAGTCCCTGAACAGCCCGGCCATCGACTCCCTACGCCAGTGCAATACAGACTGGCCACAAGCAAATACACTAGAGGGTTTCGTGGAGGGGACTGAGGGGGTGGCAGAACAGGAGAAGGGCTGATAAGTTCTCTTCGCCTCACTCCTGCTTTCTTCTCCCCTTGAGGCCCCAGACCACAGCCACTGTTCTTCTGGTGGAGGAAAAGTGGCATGAAGTAGATTCACTTCAAAGCCTGATGATGACATTGTATATGGTACCTTCAGGCATTCAGACAGCCATTCCAATTCCAGAACAGTCCTGCCCCACCCACAGTCTGCCCCAGGCTCTGCCCCACTCCACCCCACTCATCACTTGGTCCCCCTCCTCTTTCACACTCCCCCTTCCCTCAGGCAGCGAGTGACAGTGAGGGGGATGAGTAAGGAGCAGGAACCTGGTGATGGGGAGGTCAAATGTGCCAGAGAGGAGGGAAACCAAGCACAGAGTTGGGTTGGTGGGGAGGGACATGATGGTTAGTAGACTACATAGGGTGGGGGTAGGGCCTGGGATGGAGCAGGGGTGGACTGTGGATGGAAGATGTGGGATGGGAAACTTTCAACCAACCATCCATGACCCAGGCACTTGTCCTTTTTACCATCCCATTGGTGGACCTGCATACCTTGATATCCAACCAGTGACCAAGCATGCTGCCTCTTCCAGGCGGAGCAACAAAAGACTATGGGTACATCAACACTGCAATAAAAGACCCAGGGCTGCCCTGGGTCAGCTGCCTCAGGCTCCCAAGACTCTAGCTGTGGGGCTCTAAAACTGTAGCCTAGACATTTGGGTCTGAGATTCTGAGACCTCACGATGGGGGAGGGTCTCTAAGCATGGATTCCAGCCTGAACCTGAATAGCTACACCGCAATTTTATAGCCCCATGAGCCCAAGTCAGCTGTGCCCCTGTCACAGGTCTTTTATTGCAATGTAGACACACCCTAGGAGTCTGAAGCACACCTAGATTTCCTGCAACACCAGTGTAGAACTCTTCAGCACTAGATCAGCAGGCCAGCTTCACAGCTTGCTTTCTGAAGTGGACAGGAAAGAAGAGACGTTCAAAGCTTACCTTTGAAGATCAAACTATCCCTTTGTAAAAGAGATTGTATTTGTAGCATCTGACTGCACTGCCATGCATCTATTCTTCCATGGGTTGCAGAAGTGCAGTCTCCTCAGACAAGATACGACATCGAAAATGTAACCGCTGGTACCCTTCCTGTCCTTTGTGACGTTGAAGCCAGCAGAGTAGAGTAGCTGGCAAAGGCAGGCTGTTTCATTTTATGTTATTTAGCTGCAGCTCTTGTGCTCCTGGAAGATTGCCAACATGACTCCCAGCTGGGTAAAGTTTGTGCAGCTCGGCACTGTCGGAACGTCTAATGCACCCATCACCATCAGAGATATCACAATACGATACACGTGGATGATGGTTTCCTATCTCAGCCTTTGCTGTTCTCCAGCAGAGCTGAATCTTCAGAGTTGCTTTTACACCCCAGAGACTTGTCTTTGGGGTTCATAAACAGGCCACAGTAACTTGCCGGGCCAAGAGCAAGGCCCTGCCGCCTGCATCTTCTCTAGCTTTACATCGCACAAGTCAGTCAGGAACGGTGACAAAAGCTATTACTATCTGGACCCGCACTCTGCTGGGAGAACGGGAAGTTTATCATAATTTGTGAGTCACTCACTATTAAGCCCTTTTCCAGGACAGACTCTTACATGCCAATATCTTACTAGGCCAATTCAGAGTTCTCTCCATACATGCAACCAAGCAAAGACAATATGGAAGCCTGTGGAATATGCTATAGAGATGAAATGAAGTATTCCCTTCTGGCCTCCTCTGGTTCACCCCCTCTGGAAAATATGCTTTTAGTTCTTTGTCTTCGCAACACATATAAATCCCAGCTGAATGTAAACTGATTTAAGGAGTTGGAAAGGAATGATGTTTTTAAAATTTATATTTGAGATAATTATTCATCTCTCAGCTTCTCTATAAAGGTATAAAGAGGATAAAATTTGACTGTGTGTGTCAATCATTGAGGGACCATACAGACATCTAGATATGGAAGAGCAGAATGCGTTCCCAATTTCATATCCCCTTCTGACCCATGTAACTGGGTCTCTGTTTCCCTTCCACAGGGGAGCAGAAGGACTTTCGCTTCTTGACACCAGAAGACTCACCCTCCATCACCAGCCATCTTCGACTCTCACTTTGAACCCTTTCATTTCCTCCATATCCCACTATGGACTCTTTTACTGTGTCACGTCAAAAAGCACCTTCCAGTGCCTTTAAAAAAAAAAATCAATCTTACATTATCACCTGATTCATATTGATTCACAATGGACACTGGGGTTTGAAGTGCCACTACAAAGGAATTGTTCTTGGAATTGATCTCTTTTTTCTTTTTAAAAGGAAAGTTATTAATAAATCAGGAAAACAACCTGTATCTGAATCCTGCCCTCTCATCATTCAACACCTCAAAAAAAAAATCTTACTTAAATATCAACTTTAAAGCAGTTCATCTTAACAGCAATTCTCCTCTCTGATCTGCAATGTGTTTCTCTAGCGTGTAACAGTCTGTCCATGAGCCTAACATGGAACTCTCACTGAGATTGATTGGATTTCTGTGGGGTGAATGAATGTAGCATATACACTAGAGGGCTAAAATCCACACCATAAAATGGGAAAGGACATTTGTCTTTATTATAGATTGATAGTAACAGAGATTGTATGCATCTCTCTTGCTCTCACCCACGCGCGTGCGCACCTACCCCCCTCCCCCCCCACACACACCCATAAACAAGTTACTGCCCAGTGGAATTAGGAATAGCACCACCTGAATTAGGATTTCTACCCACTGTAGACTGCAGCTACCAGAGCAGGATCATACATACAAGCCGGCCTTTTAATCCATACAGTAAAAGTTGTGTGCTTACCATAATGGGGAGTGTTTTCAAAGAATGCTGGAAATCACATCAGTGTCCACAGCCTACGTTAGAACCAAGAGGGCGAAGTAATGCAGAGTAATTTGGGGTTTATTGCTGCTACCAGTTAGGGGCAGTTTCAGAAAGAGGGCAATGAATCCAATGGTTCTGTCAGATCAGTCAATGGGCAGGTGTTAGAGTGCAAGGGGACAAAAAAAGAAAGTGATCAACTTACAAAAAAAGTTTATCTTAACAATCCAAATAAAAGACTTAAGCATGTGCTTAACGTTAACTGCTTCAATGCTTTGTTGAATCGGGATGGACTGCTGAATCCGGACCGATGTTTGTAACCTACCTGCAGAGGAAGTTCAAAGTACACTTAACCAGTTCTAACAAAGGCCCTATGGAAAGAAAATATTTGTTCAGAGGCAATCCACATCTCTACTGCTGGAGAATCATCATTAATATTTCAAAGCAGCTGTGAAAAATTCTATAGCCATGGAAGCAAAGTAATTTAGGTGGTGCATAAACCTCTGCTTATGGAAATATAGTAAAATGACCCTGTGAAATGATAAACACCTGACAACAGGAGCAAATATAAATGACAGAGTTATAAACAAAGCTAAGAAAAACAGCTGCACTAAATACAAAGTCTGGTGATACTACAGAGGCTCTTGGGACAACTGCAAAAAGCTAGGCTTGGCTCTCAACTTGTCAGTGTTTTATTCCCATACAAATGGAAATTATAGATTCCTTCAATGCACAAGGGTTTTTAAGCTGGCTGCCTGAGAACAATCTTACAATGCAATTCTTTGTTTTTAGCATCTTTCATGCAAACCATGAGAGTGAAACAGTTAAAAATAAAATTAAAAAATAGAGGAGGGATATTTAAAGGCATGTGGGAGGCAGAAGAGATGCTTTCAGAAGGAGAGTCATCAAGGAAGAGAAATACAGAAAAGACTTCCACACAGCAGGAGCTGCAGAGGAGAAGCCAATAGCGGGAAGATTTTTGTGAAAGAAAGGAGGCTAGTAGTGGATGAACAAAGAGGTGGGAAGAGAATACGCCATTAGGGACCCTAAACTTATAAGACACCTGTAGAAATGAAATGCACATGTTTAAAGTTTTATTCTGTGGTAGTTGTCAGTAGAAATAGTAACAGGACCTCAGAAAAATGGAACCTGACACAGTTCAAACCAAGGCCATCAAAACCTAATTCCCAGCATGCGTGTGCAGATGCTGTGTGAACCCACCTCACCCTCTCTCCTTGGGGGTGGAACGAAGTCATTTCAGACTGGATGAAGATGCACACACTAAAGGTTTACATTACAAGTTCACCTCATGCATAAATTACTGACAATTTCCAAATGCTGGTAAAGAATAAGAAGCGTGTATTAGGGACTATCCAAAGCACAAATCTCAAAATGAGATGCACACTAGAATGTGGAGACTTTTAGAAACACTGTTGCAAAAAAAATCTAAACACAATTCACCAACTTCTCACTCTGCAAACTCATAATCTAATAAAACTGTAACACTTACATGCAACACTTCATCAAAAAATAACTACGCAGTTAAATCCTCCTTCAATGAAGTCTGTGAGCCAAATTCCGCTGTCACTTACATCCTCCCTGTTACCTCCCTGGGCCTCTCCGTAACCGGCAGTGCCCCCTCACTAGAAAGATATGGTAAGGGTGTCACGTAATTGTAATGGCTAGAATTTCCCTCCAACTTTAAAAAAAAATGTAAACAAGCACATTATGAATAAAATTTTCCATCTCACACAGCTCATCTTCACTCATCTCTCCCCACATAAATAATGTGGGGCAACTCCTGTCCCCTCTTCTACAGGATCAAAAGCCCTATAGGCACTGGAAACTAAGCTCTTTGCTGTATGAGGTAGAGGTACCCTATGGAGCACTAATTTCAGCTCTTTACAGGCACCTTAAAGCAATGGTAGAGAGCCATGGGCGGGTTGGGACCAGAGGATCCACTGCTCTCAAACGCACAAATAACTATTTCTTCTACATGATTAGCTCCTGACCAAGACAGTCGCTACTGCAGACTTCACTGGTACCAGCATATGGACCGTATGTGCCTAAAAAAGAGTATCACATTGGAAGTGACACCTGCTGAAGAGAAATTCATCCTGTAAGGGGCTACGTTTTGCCCTTCAGAAGGAGAGCAGGCTATCAGCACCAAACTCCACCATAAAAAACAACGAGAGTCCTGTGGCACCTTATAGACTACTGGATTTTCTTCGGCATACCTTTTGTGGGCTATATATTTTGTGGGTTACAGCCCACGAGAGCTTATGCCGAAGAAAATCCGTTAGTCAGAAGGTGCCACAGGACTCTCGTTGTTTTTGCTGTACACAGACTAGCACGGCCGCCCCTCTGGAAACTCCAGCAGGGTTCAAATTTTGCCCTGTACAGAGATTTGTCATAAGCAGAATTGCAACACAAAGACCCGAATATGTCAAAATCACACAAGACTTTCATTTTGACCAGATACTAAATGCCAGCTCAAAAACTTCCTCAAGCAAGGTGGAAATCTGGATTCAGAGTCACGCACACACTTTGATTCCCATGCAAGCAGAGTTTGGCTCCACATTTCACATTTCCCTTGCATTCCTTTCTTTCTGGAACACATTTTGATCTCAATTACTCTGATGAAACCACAGGCATAACAGAGGACTGAATTTGGTCCAGTATATTTCCAAAAATTTAACCATCACCACCCCACTTATTGTGATGCCATTTGCTTATTTCCTGGGTCAACCCTGTTCTTCATCCCACAGACAATAGGGTCCGCTGAGCCTGGCTCGGTCTAACAAGTGTTCTGCAGCATCTACATTAAAACAATGACTGTTATTCCAAAAAAGGAAACTTGTTGCAAACTTCTCTGAACTGCCTTGTTCTGGCTGGTTTATGTTAGGGAGACAAGACTAAACAGACCTTCACGTTTTCAGTATTAACCACTAAAAATGAAAAATTGGTTGTTTGTTTCCAGAGTGCAGATGTAGGAAAGTTCTGTAGAGTCAGCGGCCCCTTTTGGAGCCCAAAGTACAACACACCCACCCAGCATTAGTTATCTACTTTTTCTTAAGAGTCACTGGGCCAGGTTCAGTTGGGAATAAGCAAGTGCGCCTCCCATGCAGGAGCCTGTTTTGATCTCACACTGGCTAATTCTAGTGGCCTCGAGAGAGTCTCTCCTGAACGACATGGTTTCACATTACATTTTAGTTGCTTTTCCTGCTCTATTCCCT
This sequence comes from Pelusios castaneus, assembly GCA_007922175.1. Lineage (NCBI taxonomy): Eukaryota > Metazoa > Chordata > Testudines > Pelomedusidae > Pelusios > Pelusios castaneus. The sequence goes on along the minus strand of ML685755.1, from coordinate 4,380,715 downwards.
GCCATTTCCATTGATGCTTATGTCACATTTGTTATGCTGAGCAATTGAATACCCTATAGCAGGACAAGTTATGTTACTTTGCCAATCAATTTACACCCAGTGCCCATTGTTACAACTACTGAAGTCAATGGGGTCATAGATCTCCGTGGGAGCAAGATCAGATCATTCCCCCCCCCCCCACCCCACTTGTAAGCAACTATTTATGTCACCTCTGAATTTGGCCCATTATTTACCCATATATCCTTACAGGGGCTCTTCTTAAATACCATCTCCTTCCGTTTCTGGGAGTCCCTCGGTTAATCCTTACCTTGTTCCTACCACTTTCAAACACCCGGATGCTGTTGGCTCAAACCTGATAGATTAGCATGGTAATGATTCCAATGCGGTATGAAAAATGGATGCAAATACTGTCTGGGATGCATCACTATAAACCCCTTTGTGATTATTTGGCAGCAGAATTTTCATACTGTACCTGTGGTGAAAAAAGAATATCCTGAAAAATCAAAAGATCTATTGATAGCACAAGCGGTTTGGTGAACAAACCCCTCCTCCATTTATGGACCCCTATGCTCTCAGTTACACTGGCGTAAGTTGAGAGTAACCAAGTTAAGTTCCTCAAGTGTATTCCATAAGAATAAGATCTCTACATTGAGAATCAAATTTAGGTAAAACACATTTAAAAATCTCACCCTTCCCAGTGCCGAACCCCTTCATAATTCAGCATAGTTGATGGTCTGTTCAGGAGAGGTGCAGAAGTGCAGGGATGCTGTATTTTAAGATCTGCATCAACTGCTCTGTCTAATTATGGGGTGTGGGGGGAGGGCTTAGAAACATGGGATGTTTCAGATCAGGACTGGAGGTACATTGCCAGAGATGTGTGTGAAAAGATGGATGTAGTCTGTGCTATGAAAGTCTTCCACATAGTGTATTAGAATTCAGCAGTTTAGCACAGAATTAAAAATACATTCTGGGTCCAATCCTGTAAACACTCTGTGTACCGAGGTACATTCTCTGTACAGAGTGCTAGCAGAATCCAATTAGTTATTGTAGCTCTTCTGCGCATTCACGTTCAAAGATTTAATACCTAATTTTCAAAGACATGCACAGTTATGAGCCTATCTTCTGTATGCATCTACCACAGCAGCACATGTAACTAGGCTATTTGCAGACACAAATGGCCAGTTAGATACATATCTTGCCATTTCTATGTGCAAATACCCCATTCCTACATGCAATTATGGTTATTGCACAGGCAATTAAGGATGCAATCACATGCATATTTTGCAGCTACAATTGCATCTTCTGAAAACCAGGTCCTTAATTAAAAACAGGAAATGGAGACAACATCGATACATCTTTCTTATAGCCACACAGTTCCCCAGCAAAAAGAAAAAAGTGGAGTTCCAAATCGTGCAATCAGGGAATATAAAAGGAAAAGCTGAGTTTAAACAGCAGCTGATTTCTTCCCATAAGACTTTCCATGCAGTTTCTAGCGTGGTGCATTCACGTTCCTGCAAATTTTTCCATATTTAGTCACTGTTCCTAATTTGGTTAGGAATTGAGCAGGTTATTTTTAAAGGGGGGAAAAAATGCGGTTGCTAGCATTTTATTTGATGAAAGCCTGGACTGTCATGAAAACACAGGTCACCATTAGCTGCATCAGTCTGATGAGCTATTGGCAGAGGGGAACTCTTTATTTCGATAAATATAAAAAAGATTGGAGAAAATAGGATTATTTATCTGTCTCTTTGCCAATACCTCCATTTCCACTTTGAATGATATTTTTTCCTCGGGTAGGATCTAATCTAAAATGGTGGAAATTCCAGCTAGATTTTTCCTTTTATCAGAATTAAATATTCTAGGTCAAATTCTAGTCTAAGTGACGCCAGTGTAAACCCAAAGTTGCTCCAATGATTTAGTGGAGTTATCATCATTTTACAGCAGAAAGCGGAAAAGCAAGGTGACGTTTAAAATAACCTCCAGAATCAGATCACATATAAAGTGTTCTTAATAAACTGCAGCATGATACCCAGAAAGTAAAAATTACATTTCATCCAAATTATATCCGGTTGATTCAGTTCCGTCAAGTATCATATTCTAGGGTAGTCTGAACTCAACCAAAATAGGACTACACAACACATGTGGCCCCTAAAACATGAAATTAATATGTCCAGTTAATTTCACACTCCCCTGGCCTGGGGTTGATCAGCACAAATTAAATGTTGCAGTCCTCAACCCAGGCAGTTAAAAATACATTCAAGGTATGGTTTTCTCACTGTTCCTTTTAGCAGCTTTACAGTGGCCTTCCCTCAGAGCAAGCAGGCAGCTCTCTCCCCTCCAATGCATGTCCTACAGGACTTGGGCATTTACAGACAAAAGCGGTTCTCACAGTTTCACCCCAGGGCCGGGCCAGGGCGGGAGGGGCAATATGCAAAGCATGATATGGAAGCTTTCAAGCAAATTGCGTGGTGGAGGAATATAGGCGACAGAACAAAAGCATATTGTTAGTAGGGAAGTCTCACAGACCCTGCTGGGGGCCATTATTCCAATTTCATCATGGAATTTGAGACATGTAGCACTAGACGGGAGTGCAAGAGATCTTCTAGTCAGCCCGCTGCAATGGGCAGGATTAAATACACCTACACCAGGGGTTCTCAACCCGTGGCCCATGGGGCTTTTTCAAGTGGCCCGTGCTCCTCTGCCAGGGAGCCAGGCTGCGGCTGCAGGTTGGGATCCAGGTGCCACAGGCAGCTCGCTGCCTGGTGGTGGTTAGAAGAGGGCAGGGGAAGTGGAGCGGGTGAGTGGGCTGCTTACTGGCTGGCCCCCAGAGCAGGAGCATCTGGGGCTGGGGCTGTGAGCTGGTCCCGGCTCTCTCAGGGGAGGAACAGGGACGCTTTTGGAGAGTGAATGGCCTGCACCTGTGAGCAATTTCTTAGTTTTTTAAAACTACATTTAGCACCTGCATCCACCTAACCTTGCCTGAGCTCTGGGACTCTGTTTTCGTATAACATTTTATGGTTTTTAGATATAGTTTTTAAATTCATTACTCGATCCTAATTGAAATTTAATAGAAATTTAATTAAAATGTAATTAATTTAATTTCAATTCAATTCCATTTTAATTTAATTTAATTTAGAGTAAACAGACTGGTGGCCCTTCAGGGCTCTAAAAATTATATTTATGGCCCTCGAGGCAAAAAGGTTGGGAACCGCTGATCTAGACAGTCCCTGATGAGTGTTTGTCTAACCTGTTCTTAAAAACCTAATGATGAGGGTTCCACAACCTCAAGTAAACTGTTCTAGGTCTTAACCATCCTTCCCGTTAGAAAGTTTTTCCTAACAAGCCAACCTAAAACTCCCTTGCTGCAAACTAAGGGCTTGTCTACATGGCAAGAATCGCCAGGGGACGCAGTGAAAGTCAGTGTATTACTGCATGGCCACAATCTTTATTGAGTTTCATTCTACTGATTTCAGACCAATTCTTCCACGTGTCCAGATAATTTTAAATTCTAATCCAATCTTCCAAAGTGCTTACAACCATTTCATTGTCACCTGAAGCCTTTAAAAGAACTCTCCCCACACCATTATCCAAGTCATAAATATTGATGAGGACTGGACACAGAAAAGACCCTTACAGGATCCTACTTGATAATTCACCCCGGTTTGACAACAAACATTGATAGCTACTCTTTGAGAAGTTTTTCAGCCAGTGATGCACCCAGTAATTTCCCTAATTTCAGATAAACCACATTTCCTTAGTTCGCTTATGTGAACGTCATGTGAGACTGCGTAAACAGATACATCACATCTACTTCTCCCTCTCTATCTAGCTGGCTGGTGGTCCCATCAAAGAAGGAAATTAGAGTAGTTTGACATGATCTGTTCTTCACACATCACCTCATTATTGCCTAGATGCTTAAAACTTGATTATTTAATAATTGGTTCGAGTTCTTTCCAGGATCAGTTAGAACTAGATGAATTCTAGCCTGGTCAGTCTAATACCCATTCCCACAGCTCAGATCTGCACCACAGAATTACAGCAGCTGTGCTTTCACTCCTCTCCCCTACTCTGTAGAGTAAGAGCCAGGTGTGTCGAATCTATAGAGATAGGGCCTAGAGTTAGAGCCAGTGTGTCAAACTTATGGCTTGGGTCTGGCCTGCACAACAGTTTCATCTGCTCAGAGATGCCCCATGAATCTTACGGACCTTCCTTCTCCCTCATAGCAGAGCAGAGACCAGAGACATTAACTGGAAAAGCTGGCCTACTGAGCACCCCAAAGCCTGAGGGATAACTAAGGAGAAAGGGCCAGCATAGGAGAAAGCTGGCTAATGCAGAGAACAGAGCTAGTAGCCCAGAGAGGGGCTAGAAACAGAGATTGGTTAAGGACTTTGGAAAGAGGAATCTCCTGAAAGAAAGAGCCACAGGTTGCTAGTCGGACTGAGCCGACATGTGTCCCTATGTGTATGAGCAATTAATAAAAGACCCTCAGGAAGGTGGGTGTCTATTAAAAATGTCCGTCTGGTCTTCTGTATAACCCAAGTGATGGGAAGCAAGGCAGGATTCAGCTATGGTGCCTCATTTGGTGCAGCACACACCTGAGTGGCCTGGATGTTATCCCAGGCTACGTGTTTTTCTGCACGGAACGGTCGGTACTGCTGCAAGACATGGTTACTGGGTATTTAAAGGACCACCTGTTGTCATTCACAGCCAGATAAATCGCATTAGCATCTGTTTTTTTGTGTTGCAACAGTGACAGCTAGTGGTCATGGCAGGAACACAAGCTTTGAGTAGCCCAATGGGAAGAAAGCACATCATCCATTTCTTCTATTTAATAGTTAATTTACATAAAAAGCAAGAACAGATAGAACATGTGCCTATTATCACTTTACTTGTATATTGCATCCCTCACCCCAAAAACAAGCTGCACTTCAGCCCCGAAGGATTTAAAGACATGAGTTCTTCACTCCACCCCACCCCTTCCACATGCCCCAGTGCTGCTCTGAAAAGAGCAGGTGCAGCGTGTGGTCAGAGCATCGCACATGCACAAGGCACCTCTGTATACAGAGGAGAAGACGGGGCACATTCATTCGTTCTTGCACATTTCGGTACATTCAGAAGCCTGTTTTTCAGGGAGCAGGAAATGGTCTGCTATTCCCCCCACACGCACTTGTACCAGAAAAGGAAAAAGGCTGTGCATTTTATCTCTGATTCACAAAACACAATCCCTTCAACCCACTTTTAGTGACTCATGGAAGTGACTCAGTCATACGCCTCCAGATGGTTTTATTCCCGTGCCACAATAGGCAACATCCCCGGAAAAAACACTCTCTTCACGTGAAACGGCAGCACGTGCATGTTACAGAGAGAACAAAGCTATTCCTCAAAGACCCTGGCCCAGGTTCACACCTCGTACAACTACCCTGTGGTCAGCTGAGTTACACCCAGGACGGATTTGAGACACAGCTCCAAATTTCATTCTTTTCCCCCACGAGGGGCTGCTAAAACAAAAGCCGATGAAGATCTCCACTCCATTCCCTGTGGAGTCCTAGAGTTCTCCACGCACACCTTCGGGCAGACAGGATTGTGGAAATGTCAGCCAGATGGGGGAAAGAAAGGAGGAAATTCAGCAGGAGGCTGAAAGAGCTCTGAAGGCTGTTTAGGGGGAAGAGCTAAAAAGTGTTTGCAGTGAATCAGATTAATGGCGGAGGGGAGAGATCAGCTGATTCTTGCCCCCATGACCACGGATAATAAATGGGATAGGAATTAGCTGGCTTCCATCCTTATACTCACAGATCACTTGATGATTATCTGATCTGTTCATTCCCTCTAAAGCACCGGGCATTGGCCACTCCTGGAGGACAGGATACTGGCCTAGATGAACCATTGGTCTGACCTAGGGTGGCTGTTATCGTACATTGGGAGGAAAGGGGGGAAAGAACAGCTAGTGCCAGTCTCGGAACAATACAAAGCAAGGTGAGGCCAAAGAGCCCCTGGAATCTGCCCCTGAATGTGAGGAAGTAAAAGTTTCCCAAGGTCCATCCCAACATGACCACAAGGGGCACGGGGGAGGGGCAGATAACGGTTGGATTGGAGGGAATAGAAAGGAAAGAAAAGAGGTGTTGCAGGAAGGGAGCAGTGCAGAGCCTGGGAAAGAGGATGCTTGTATAAAGAGATTTTAGAAGAATACAGTAGAGGCCAAATCAAAAAGTATTGGGATTTTTTAAAAATTAAAACTAGAAAGGCATGAGAAATTGACAGCAGACAACACACCACCAACCACAGCTAATATTTGCTGATAAAGCCATGCGACTGAGGGATGGAGAGCGCAGAATGCTGATGTTTTCAACAGAGAAGCAGCAGATATCGCAATAATCATAGAAACCCCAGATACCCTTCAGAAAGTTCAGAAACCTATGCTGCTGCTTTTCAGCAGCCTCTCTGAAATACGTTGGTGTGCTCAGCCTGGTTCATAGCGAACAGGTCTGGAAGCCAATCTCCCTTGTCACCTCTCCAGATGATCTTTTCAGCTCAGCATAGGGGCATGTTGGTGGGATGGGGTGGAGTGAAGAAATTTGCAGTGCAATTGTTTTCACTGTATTCATTCTGCTGAGAAAAGAATCCAGACCCCACAGCTACGCTCTCAAGATGGTGAAGACTTACTAGATAATTTAGCCCTTGTATCTGCCAGTGGAAGATTGAGCCCTATGATGTATTTTCTAAGGTTTTTGCCAATCCAATTCTTAAAAGTTGTGAAATCTGGAGCCTACTCTACGACCTAATGCATGTGTTAGAAAGATTTCTTGACAATCTAAATGTTTCCTCTTAATTTCACTCCATTACTCCTAGTTCCATTCCAGTAAACTACATTAAGAGTCATTCCTCTTCCTTCATATTTATACCCCATCAAACCTTTCTCATTTTACACTTACACGCTCACTTGTTCATCTCCTGGCCAAGTTATCCAGATTTAGCTCTTCTAATCTTTGTCCCCAAGCCAATCTCACTAATAACTGCATATTGCATGTCTCTGAACTTCTTCCACCTAGTGAGTATCTTTCCGCTGATGATGCGCCCAGATTTGAATGCGGTAGTCCAGATGCAGTCAATTGCACAAATACAGTAAATCGTCTTACAGAGAGGTCAAGCTAATGGGAGAAGTCCATTTAACTTCCCCCAGTGTTTGGAGCCAGGAGTCACATCACTGTTCCAGGCCCCTGACATTTCCAGCCATTGTATAATTGCTGGTGGAATCCAAGAGAACAGGAGCAAACACTACAGATAGCAAAAAGGTAACATGCACCCAGGATAATATCTCCTCCTCCCTCAGTTCACACACAGAACTGCCATTAACATTAAACACTCCTGAAGAGAGCGGAGAGAATTTACCTCTTGCTGTAGAGCATGCCCTCAAGGGATGCTTCTATTTAACATTTATCATCCTTCGTCAAGAAAGCAGATGGGGGAACACCCAAACACCAATTATGCTGTCATCGGGAGAGAGGAGCTGAACAGCGGAGGCGGGGCACTCAGTTCCCGTGGGAGAGGAGGGAGACACGTGGAACTCAGAATTGCACCCGCTGTAGCTGCTCCGACTCCGAACACACTTCATTAGGCTATGTATGTGGAGCAGCTCTGCTGGGCTCTCGTTTACATGCACGACTAACTGGGAACAGCTTCAGCCGCACAACCAGACACATCTGTCAGCTTTCAGCCAAGGATCTCAAAGCACTTCATAAATGTTGATTAAAAAACACCTAATGCCCCTGTGAGGCAGGTATGAGTTTGAATCCTTTCCAGGGGGAGCAAGTGAAGAACAGAAAGGTTAAAGGGCTGGCCCATGTTGGCAATGGTCACTGACAGAATCAGGACCAGTGTCTAGGGGTCCTCGTTCTTCTTACCAGACAGCAAATCCCTTTTGTGATGTACAGCTGCTGCTCAGTCAGTCGTTAAAATGATGAATAGGCCACCTCCCAACAGCACCAAGAGTTAGCAAATTTGACCCTCCTGTGAGTAGTTACCAAATCATATTACTACGCAGCTCTCAGGTCCAGACAATATAAGACTCTAAAGGGGGCGTCTCCAACCACACAAATCGATTCAGTGTTGACACAGAATAAAGAGCTCTCCTCTTTGATCATTCCCATCTCTCTCCGCAGTAGCCCAAGTTTTCCTGGGTGGTTCTTACTGACCAGGCCCAACTCTATGGGTCCTATCAACAGAGTTGGGCCCAAACCAAAACTCAAATCCAATCAGCTCTGGAACTCTGCAAAAGTTCACATCTAGAGCCAAACTTTGCAGCGTGGGTCGGTCTCTACTTATGAGCCTGGACGAGATCCCCATCCCAGAGACAACATAACAGCAGCATCAAGCGAGAAGCCCAAACCAATCTTGTAACAGACGACTAGCTTCCTTCGAGAGACTTAGTGAGAGACACCTGCCATCAGACAAAAGCCCCAGCCCAATTACAGAGCTTGGTAAGGGGAAGGGGGTGGGGACAAGTAAACCTGAGATATTATTAAAGTTGAACATGAACAGCTTCTTCCTTCTGCAAGAGCACTGAACAGTGAGGCTGAGAGTTGTACGGCTGCAGATGTAACGAAGGGGAAAGACATTCACGTCTGTGATGCTGTTTCGGTTATTGGCATTGAAACTCCAGATTCCAAAAGGACTGCCAGACAGTGTTATTCTTAATGAACTTAAACACAAATTCAAAGGAAACTGCCAAATATGGGTATGTTTTGGGCTCCCCTGTTTCTACTGCTTTCTAAGTCAGCTGGGAATAGCATTCCATTCCTCACCCAACTGGTTATTTTTCTGTGTTTATTTTTTGCCTTTAATAAGAAGACATCACTGGGATCGTGAAGTTCTGGGCACCTGGCGTTGCCACTCTGACACAGAAAAAGAGACACACAGAAGGGTAGATGGGCAAATAATGCAGATCTACAGAACAGCCACAAGTGGGTCTTCAGCAAGATGGGGAAAGGAGTGCATCTTCCTACAGGACGCTGTTCCTGAATGGGGTCTGGCTCTGCTCTCGTTCATGTAACTGAGGGCTGGTCTACACTTACGGGGGTGCAGAGCGCCTCTGAAGCCCTTAATGAAGACGCTACTGTGCCAACAGGAGAGCTTATCCCGTCAGCGTACCTCCCTACTCCACCTTTGCGAGAGGCAGTTGCTACGTTGACAGGAGAAGTCCTCCCAATAGCACAACGCCATCTACGCCGGGAGTTCAGCTGGTATGAGTGCATTGCTCAGGGACATGGATTTTCCACACCTCTAAGCGATGTCGTTAAACCAACATAAGGGCTCAGCGTTACTTTCCATTTCAATGCAAGCTGGTTTGCATCCTAGATCGGGGTGGACAAGATTTCTGACCCGAGGGCCACATCCCCTGTAAGGCAGGCCACACGCAGCGGCAGAGGGGCAGTGGCGGGAAAGGGATGGGGCTTCTAGAATAAGTAAATAAATAAATGATACAATAAAATATTTTATTCATAAAAATAAATGAAATAAACCAAAAATAACAGGAAAATAAAATAAAATTCCAACGCAGCTGGACTCTGAGGGCTGTGGTCGCTGTGCTCCAGTCAGGATGCTGCTGGGTCCGGGGGAGGAACGGGCAGGGTCAAGAGGGGGTAGCCATGGTCCAGGTCACCAGCCAGAACAGCTGGCAGGCCGGATGAAAGGCTTAGATGGGCTGTAATTTGCCAACCTCTGTCCTAGATTCTCCTCCTCTTTCTTTGTTTTAATTAGAAAAAAACATGGAAGAGATACAGGGGGAAAAGCCCACATAGTTGCGGACAAAAAGATCCACATTTGCAACTAAAACCGTGCTCTGGATCACTGTCATGCTGCCTGACGAAGGAGGAGGTGGCGAACTAGGTAGCTGCTCCATTCTTCTTCTCTCAGTCCATTCACAGTGCCCCATCAATGTCCAACTCAGAAACTACCTTGGCTGCAGCCAGCACAAGAAAACAGAAATCCAGGGCTGCAAAAAACCTGCTTGGCATTGGAGACTAATTTGTCCTACAGTATACAGCACATCTCCTGGGAGCCTGGCTTCCATAGCTCCTGTTCCCAGCTTTTCACCATTCCCTGATATTTGCAGAGCAGCCATCATTAAGCTAGAAGTGTGCGGAGGAGCCAGTTTAATTTTGTTTCCACACAGTGGTAGAAATTCACCCCAGTGCAGAGGTCCTGCATACGTATTAGGGGCAACTTAAGAAGGCTTAAGGCTACGGGCTGGTCCTTTGTCCAGAAACCTTTCACAGGCTCAGCAAAAACTAGAGAGGAACTTTTCATTCCGTCACACCTATCATTACCGTAGTCAAGATAGAGCTGAACTGTCAGGGCTTGAGGTTTTTATTATTATTTACAGAAAGGTTTATTCTTCTGATTTGGAATATTAAACTCCTGCCTGAAACACAGGCTTGTTTTAATATCTGAGGCATGCACTATTTAAAAGGAGCCATCATTCGCCTAATTGCTCATTCAGACTTGCTCGCTGAAGGCCAACCCTGCAGCATTCTGAGCGCGCTCAGTGCATTTGGCCCCTGGCTGGATCAGGCCCCTTAGTTTTAAAATAAGCCGTTCTTTGGAATCTGAATGATCAAGTACCTCTGACACAGGGCCATAAAACAAGAAAAATGCTTCATTTTCCTTGCTGACATTTTTCTTATGCAACAGCTCATACACTAGTGCTTTGAAATGCCTTGGTGAAAGAACAGTTCAGTTTTCTTTGCAGAACACTGATTCAGTCTATACAAGTTCCTTGACTGAAACTTACAGAGGCAGCACAATCAAACCAGTGTAGCGGGACTATTGATGATGAAGAAACCAATGTACTGTATCTTGCAAGTGGACCTTTCTTGCATGAAATAAATTGTATCCCAAGGCCTTTGGGTAAAGCAGGACATCATTTCCTGGGGTGGAAATGTACTGCTTCCATCCGTGGAACAAAGCTGCCTTGTTGACTTTATCTGCTAGATTTAGGTTATGTGATCATGGTTCTCAGTTCACAGCTGCTTGGCTATCGCAACCCAGGGAAATTAGAGTTCTGAAAACTCCAAAGGTCATATTCTTATCTCACTGACACCAATGCAAATCTGGATTAACTCCATGGATTTACAGGAGTTGTTCCATATTTACACTGGTGCAGTTGAGAGCAGAATCTGGCAACAAATGCACCCAGAGGCAATGAATCAAGCCGACAGACTGTTGAATCATAGACTGAGTTCTATAAATACTTCATATACAGTGTCAGTCTTTAAAATGAATATTTCAAAAAAGTTGAATTTTATCAAAACAAGATTAGTGGCTAAATTTTTCTATTACTGCAATGTAATATGGAGCAAATCCAGTTACCCCCGTATAAGGGCTTGTCTACATTTCAAATGCTGCACCCAAACCGCTGTAGTACTTCAGTAAAGATGTAGTCTCTACCACCAGGAGAGATTCTCCCATTGGCATAGGTACTCTGCCTCCTCAAAAGACAGTAGCTAGGTTGACAGGGGAATTCCCCTTCAACATAGCACTGTCTACACAAGGGATTAGGTTGCATTGCTCAGTGGTTTGGGTTTTTTCACATCCCTGAGCAGCATAGTTACACCAACCTAATTTCCTAGGGCACCAGGCCTAAGTCAGCAATTTGAATGCAGGTGAGGGCAGCTGTCATCCAGCTATGGCCAGTTTGGTGGCCTTCATGAGCTGAGTTGGTGGTCTCAGCCAAACTACAACCTCACACCACAGGAAGAAATCCATACTGTAGATGGCCCTTTTGTCAGCATTCTCAACAAGATAGGCCACCTAGGACGAAAAACTAGCTCATTCCTGGAGGAGAACCCAATGAATTTCATTTATCTGACAAAGTGGGAATGTGCCCATGAAACCTCATGAGACAAATCATATATTAGTCTTTAAAAATGTTACAGAACTCTTTGTTTTGCTGAAATAGACTAACACGGAACCTCTGGAACTTTTAAAACAGCAACACTTACCAACATAAATATGGTAAACACTTTATAAATCCCTTGCTAGTAATTTCCATACCTCTTCCCCTAAAATACTCCACCTCCCAAATGAGCTCAGTAGAGTAGATGCCTTCATTAAGAACATAAGAACAGCCATCCTGGGTTAGGACCAATGGTTCCTCTAGCCCCCTATCCTGTCCTCTGATAATCACCAATGTTTCAAAGGGAATGAAATGAACAAGTAATCATTAAGCGTGCATCTACACTTAGAAATTATGTCGACTTAAGGAGGCTTAAGTGGACTTAATTTACTCTGCGTCTACAGTGGACTTTCCTTAAGTCGACTTAAGCTGCTTCTTAAATCGAATTAAGGAAAAGTTTGTTTGAATTAATAACACCTCGTTTTAATTCAAACTAGCGCTTAAGTCGACTTAAGCCATTGGAGATGCGGAGTAGTGACTAGTTGGACCTTTTTAAGTCGACTTAAAACATTAAGTCGACTTAAAACGTTAAGTCGACTTAATAAGGCCAAAAAGGGGCCGTGTCTACACTTGAAAAGTTAAATCGACTTTTGTTAAGTCGACTTAATAAGGTCCACTTTAAGTTGACTTAAAGTCAACCTTATTAAGTTGACTTCATAAAGTTGACCTAACTTTTCAAGTGTAGACATAGCCTAAGTGAACCATCTCGTCACCCACTCCCAGCTTCTGGCAAATAAAGGCTAGAGTTATTCAAGGCATAATTTTGCATCCCTGCCCATTGATGGACCTCTCCTCCATTAATTTATCTAGTTTTGGTTTTTTTAAAACCTTCTTATAGTCTTGCCTTTACAACAGCCTTTGGTAAAGAGTTCTGCAGGTTGACTGTCGTTGTGTGAAGAAATGCTTCCTTTTGTTTTAAACATGTTGCCTATTAATTTCATTTGGTGACTAGTTCTGTTATCAGAAGGAGTAAATAACACTTCCACTTATTTACTTTCTCAACACCACTCATTATTCTATAAACCTCTATCATCTCCATTCTTAGTCATCTCTCTTGCAAGCTGAGAAGTCCCCACTCTTATTACTCTCTCCTCATATGGAAGCTGTTCCATGCCCCTAATCATTTTTCTGGTCCTTTTCTTTACCGTTTCCAAATCTAATACTATCTTTGAGATGGGGTGACCAGACTGCACGCACTGTTCAAGATATGAGCACACCATGGATATTAAAGAGGCAATATGATATTTTTCATTCTTATTATCTATCCCTTTCCTAATGATTCCCAACATTGTTAGCTTTTTTAACTGATGCTGCAGATTGAGTGCATGTTTCCAGAGAGCTAGTGATAATGGTCTAAGATCTCTTTCTTGAGCAGTAACAGCTAATTTAGATCCCATCATTTTATATGTATAGTTGGAATTATGTTTCCAATATGGATTACTTCACATTTATCAATATTGAATTCATCTGCCATTTTGTTGCCCAGTCACCCAGCTTTGTGAGATCTCTTTGTAATTCGTCTCAGTCTGCTTTGGACTTACCTATCTTGAGTAGTTTCGTATCATCTGCAAATTTTGCCACCTCACTGTTTATCCCTTTTTCCAGAGCATTAATGAATATATTGAACAGTACTGGTCCCGGTACAGACCCTTGGGGAACACCACTATTCATCTCTATTTACCTTAATCATTACAATAGCTTAACACGGTGATTACCAATATCTCCTTTTTACAAATGGGGAAACTGAGGTACATAGGCAAAACAAATGATGCTTAGCACAGAAATTATTTGCCCAAGATTACCTAGGAATTGTGTTCTAGAGATGGGTTTAGAAATCAGGACTTCCTGGCTGTAGGTCTAATAGCCAATTTAGGATCAAGCACATAAGTGCTTAACTTTATTCACGTCAGTATTCTCACTGAAGTCAACAGGACTATTCATGTGCTTAAATTTAAGCCTGTGCATACATGTCTATAAGCATACAAAAGTTAAGCCCAACACTTCACTGCATGGATTAACTTCTGAAAACATTTAGTTCACCCTGGGGATGCTCAAAAGCTGACCACAAAAACTAGCAGAATCAGTCCCATATTCTCACTGCACTGTGGTCAGTCCAGTTCCAGTAATAAAGGGCCTGATGCTCCTCCCACTTATGGCAGTTTTATATCAACTTAACTCCAGTGAAATCAGTGGAGTTACTCCCGATTACACCATATAAGAGCATCACTCCCATGATTCTTATTCTTATCCTATAGGATAGGATCAAAAACATTTTCTCTTCATAAAATTACTATTTAATGTTCATATGGCTGTAACTCCATTAAGTCCCTCTCCAAATCACAGGAAAAATACAATGTATGTTTAAGGTATACAAGGGACTACACCAGGGTTTAGGAGGTTATTTTACTTTATTCTGATATGTCCTAAATTCTTAAATTCTAGACCATGTACATTCTAGCTTTCTGTTCCAGTAAGAGCTCTAAATATTTTCTTCTTGTTGGCATCAGATAACTGCTTCATATACTTTATCTAACAAGGTTGGTAACTAATCCAACAAACAATGGCAGATGGAGTCATCAAATATTAATTGGATGGAATGCGTCAATTTCAGAAATTATCACTTTGCAAATTACCACTGTGTAAACAATAATTAAACAGTCAGTCCCAGATCTGAGTAAGCACTTGGCTTTCTGCTCCAAATAATAACCTGCAATACTTTATTTTGTAAAATATACTTATATATAAAAATACAAGTGCAGAAAGGAACTGAGACATCTAGAATGAAGGTTGCAAAAACTCCCGTGGTACCTTAAAGACTAACAAATTTCTTTGGACATAAGCTTTCTTGGGCTGCAACCTACTTTGTCAGATGCATCATCTGATGAAGTGGCTTGAAACCCATGAAAGCTTATGCCCAATGAAATCTGTTAGTCTTTAAGGTGCCACAGGACTCTCGTTGTTTTTGCTGTACACAGACTAACACGGCCGCCCCTCTGGAGAATGAGGATTGTTTTTCTCTCCTTGCAATTTAGAAAATAAGACTTTAAACTCCTCTACCACTTCCATCAGTAGATGGAAAATTGCTTTATAATCATTAATGATTTAAAAGTTTGCAAGAATTTTCTATATCAGTTCAACTTCACCAGTACCAGCAACATTGGGACCCCTAATGTAGATGGAATCATGGTGTTTTAAGCACCACATCAGTTAGATCTACTCTGGACTGGGTTAGAAGACACGTTACCTAAAATGCCATCAGCTCATACGAACTGGTGCTCCCTAACACTCAACACTGATGGAGCAGAACCATTGTTGGCGATGGTGAACAATAACTGCAAAATTTAATTGGTGTAAGCAAGGCCCTAGAGGCTTAATATATTTTTAGGACAGCACCAATCTTGAATAGTGTAAAGCTATTATGTATTGTTTAGTTCTCCAAAGCATTTGGGGATAACCTTTGTTTGAGAGGCTATACAAATATAACCATTATATTTTTTTTCCATACACACAATTATACATTTGCCACTTATACTGTCATGCCAGCTGAAATGAGGTACTATCTCCTGTTTGATCTAGCTTTTCTAAATGAAAATTCATATTACTATTGCTTCAAAATGTCTGAAGTGTAGGTCTTCCTTCCAGATATTGCCATATATGTCTTCCAGAGCTATTTTCTTTTTAGTCTTATCTAGACACTTCAGACCTGATTCAGGCAAGCATCCCTATTTGGCAAAGCACTTAAAGAACATATTTAAGAACATGGTTAAGTGCCATTGAAGTCAACAGCATGCAAGCACATACTTATCTTGACACATCTGCATAAGTGTTTTATGGAATCAGAACCGTAGGACACAATTCTGCAACCCTGAAGTATTGTGTTGCTCAGACATAGTTCTACATAATGAGTTTTGTTGCTGTAGCTGGAAGTGGTCCATGTTCTGATTGGATAAATGACACATTGTTCCTGTGTGATCCTACTCTCATTGTCTGACTCAGAGGGGAACATGCCCCAAGCTAGAGGAGATGGTGGCTGTTATTTCCCCCCTTTTCCTCACAAATAAAAGGCACTGTGGTTCCATATTCCCAAAGATTCCTGATTACTTGTGAGCAAGGGAGAGCCACCTAAAAGATGATCATGGAGATTATATTTTCTACTTCTGGCTTTGGAAAACGGAGTGTGACTCCAGACAGGGGCTCAGGCCAGAGGTTACTTTAGGCAGAGTGAACCTGGCCCTTGCTGCTGCCGTTGGCATTTGGCTGAAGGGACACACCTCAAGAGGAGAAAATATTTGTGTAAGTGACGCTCAGAATGAGAAAGGATGTTAGGTTCAAGCCCTTGGTGCTTCTCTGCAACAAATGTCAGCTTTTCTTTTAGTGGGTTTATGAAAGAAGGTGGACAGAAGGCAAGGGACTCTGATGAAAACTTCTGTGGATGTCATGGTATGGTTAGGATTATGGGATGAGATGAAGCCTTTATTTTTAAATAGACTTTGATTTGATTTATCTTTACATAGTCACATATTTTCTTTAGGATGGCTAGACCCTGGTATAATCTAATTTACTGCATATGTGATAATCCGTTTGGTGAGGGGATTGAATTTATAACTGTAATGTTTAAAGTTGATGAGTTGACAGCTAGATTGAACATAACTTCTCTGTTATGTCACAGAAATGTGCCTGAAAAGACCTTTTTCTTCAACTTTGTTTATAAATCCAAGAGAGAGAAAGCTGCTGTGAGGGTAGTTTTATGCTCCATGCACCGGGATTGGGTCTGATATAGGTCCCCTGCCCTTGAAAGTCTTTCTCCAATTGGGCCTGGTGGTCTACACTAGAAAATTAGGTCCGTTAAACAATACTGGTCAAGGATGTGAAAAATCCACACTACTGAGCAGCGTAATTATTCCCACCTAGAGAGCACTGGGTTGACGGAAGAATTTTCCATTAGCCTAGCTCTCACCTCTCTGGGAGATGGATCACCTCAGACAGAAGAGTCTCTGCCCTAGACATAGGTAGAGTCTACACTGCACAGCTGTAGTGTTTTAAGTGCAGACAACTCCTTAGGTAATCCAGAATCAAAGTTGAAAAGAAAAAGGAGAAAAAAAAATCACAAACAGCCCCTTTAAAACCAACCCATGAAATGTTGGATCCTGCAGGATCTTTGCTGGTTGGTCAAAAAAAAAAATGGACAGAATCAGTTAATTAGGGAAACCTGAATTATTTGTGCCCCACTCAAAACAGCTGATTTAAAAAAAAAAAAAGAAAGAAAACCAAAAAACAGTAGTGCCCAAAAATGGCTGTCAAACTGAAGAGGTTGTTTGCTCCTTAGAGCGCTGACCAGGAGATAGGAAATGTGGGGTTTCTTCAAGGCCATGCCTATGACGTCCTCTGTGACCTTAAGCTAATTAATTAGGTCAACATTTTCAAAATTGGGAGCAACGGGACTGTGCACAGGAATTGAAATTCTAGCACTTTTGGAAGGACAGGTTCTATGCTCCTGCCAGCGTCCTGAGGGCTGAAGAAGCTCACGCCTTCCCTGGAAGGCTGGAGAAGTTCTGTGTTCCCTGCCAGTTACTGTGGGGGCTGCTCCTGCTACCTCCCCCCCACCCCCTGCACACACTTTTGTAGGCCTACAGTTAGGCACCTCAATCCGCATTTATGCACTTGAACAAAAACAGCCTCGTTTTCAGAGATGCATCTCTCCAGTGAAGTCAATCTCTGGATAAAAACAAGCATGATTTAAGAGCCAAGTACTGTCATGAAGTTCCGTTCTGAACACAAAAAAACCAGTGCAGGTGCAGACAGAAACTGCAGTGCCCGGTAGACACTTGCGGTGTGAGCAGCAGGCTGCTGTTAGCAGGAGAGGAAATGCACACCCAGGAACAAAAACTGGATCTAGAAAGAAAGAGCAACGTGAAGTGTAATCTGCGGTCAGAGCTCAGTGCTGCAGGAGTGAGACCTCGGCGAAGGGAAGTCTATCAACAGCTGCTCCAGTTGCCCTGGAAGGGTTTTCGGCTGCAACTAGTGCTGTTCTAAAATGTATTCCTGGGCCAAAACCAGAGCTGGAACAGAGGGGATTATGGAGAGGGAACAGCTGAGCCCGGGTGCTGGATTTTGAGCCTCGCTGCCCTGCACAGGCAACCCACATTGCAGAGAGAAATATATAGGGAAGTCAGAGAGCAGCGTCACCAGCCTACAGCATCCACGCCCTGCTGGTGGTCAGGGAGTGCCTGGAGCTAACACTTCTCCACGAGCAAGCCTGCAGGAGCAGAGGGAGAAGCAACTTGTGCAGGGGAAAGGACTGTGTGTACCCTTAAAGGGGGAAGCAGGAAACACACTGTCATTCTCAATCACGATCAGGGCCCAGCTCCACTGCGGCCACCCCTTTCTCCAGCTGGACTGCAAGGTGCCAGGCCAGCCCCTGCGTTAATAGGAGACACGCAGGTTAACGAGGACAACGCAAGAACAGCGAAGACCAGCAGGGATTCCCTGTGTGCAAGGGTTCCAAAAGCAGTTGTGAAATTCCCAATTTCCACTGTGGAAAACGTGACGCACGGTCTGGAGCCGAGTCAGGAGGAAAAACAAACCTCAGGCCGCCGTGCACGTAGCAAGCCGCTGAGAAAGGACGGTTCAAGCTGCAGGCAGCCAGACCCTCTTGTGCCAAGCTGCACTCGTTTCTGGTGAGGATTGCTTGTTTTGGCCGGCAGCTATACCAGAGTGGTCTGTGATCCCATTAGGCCTCAGAAGCGAAGCTGGGGGAGTATGTGCATGGGAGACCACCAAGGAAAACCCAGGTGCAGCAGGAGCTAGGAAGCAGCGATGGCAGGGCACTAGGGGCTGCTCGTTCTGCTGAGTGGAGCCGTCTCATAAAGAGATGCTAACATCACCAGGGGACAGTACTGCAACTGATTTTTAGGCCAGACTCCTCAGTGGGGCCCTGGCAGTTTAATCATATAAAACACAGAGCGCCATAACATTTTACAGTGTTCGCAGTTAGAGATGGGCCCAGCAGCCTCTTAAACTAGAGTAGTTTGGCTTCACTCAGAACTGGATCTGAACCACCTCCAATGGCTTCAGATTTCGATTTTCAAAGCCAGGTCCCACCTAATTAGACAGTCAAAAGTCAAAACAGCACCCTCTCTCTTTAGTGCACACACAGCTAGAGAAATGAGATATTTGGGCAATGTTGAGCACTAATTTGGTTCCTGAACCCCCGAGGTCTGAGTATGGCAGCTCTATAGCGAGATCTCACATTACCCAGTGGCATGTAAAATCCCAGGTACTGGAAGCTCTATTTGCGATCCACTGCCTGGGTTTTTTAAAAGATATTTGTTCAATTACGAGTTTGCCAATATGAAAAATAGGTAATGGCTCACCTGTCAACACAAAGTAGTGTAACAGAAATCCTATTGCACAAGCTCAGCTTGCAAACTGGGGTGGACCAAGCACTGGTGTAAGTAAAGCAGTAATACATGGCCTTACAGAAGAGGAGCGCAGCGGGGAGCCACCATACAGGATGGAGTCTCTGAGGAACCAAACGAGCTTTGGAGGTTGGTAAGATGCATACAGTAGTAGCAGAGAGGAAGGTGTTTTTGGTCCAACCATTTTAAAACCAATGTTCCCACAAACATATGAGAGATCCGTATCCAAAGGCCGCCCCTACTAGCAAGTGGATGACGCCCCATCTGCGGGAAAGTGGCAGTTCTGCTGTGCCGGGGCAGAGGTGTCTCAAAGAGATGCTCTGCTCCCTGATTCTGCAGCTGAGTCCAGCAGAACAAAGGAGAAGTGTTGGTGGAGTGGACTGGGCTACACCCCTAAAAACGCACGCCCTGCTGCCTCAAGGACCACAGCTGCAAGAGAGAAGCCATGCCAGTGTGGGGGAGGGGATTTGGTCTCTCCAACACCTCCCAGGATCCTCTGTCCCACACCCATTTACTCTGGCTTTGGAGGGATGAGGGGAGCAATATTTGGCACTACAGCTGCAACTGCATCTGGGGATCCAGTGACTCTTTTCTCTGGTGATTTAGAAAGTCACTACAGCCCTAGTGAAATCCCAGCAACTCAATGCAGAATCAGGGTACAGGACAGCACAGGGAGGGGCCCCCGTCTTTATATTTTGAGCTAATGACGCTCCAGAGAGTGCTTCCTTTACTCCACTCTGGAAAGAGCTCTGGTTTTGTGTACACAGCAAGATACTCTCCTTAAACTAAAGGTGAAGCAGGATTTGCCTGTCGTAGGCCTCTTACGGCCATGCACAAAGGATACCGTCCCACTGCCTTTCTCCAGAAAGCTGGAGGCCCAAGGGCCCTGACCTCTCGCACAAACATTTCATTGTGATCTTCCAAGCAGTTATAAATATATGGAGGTCCAAGGATTCAAATTAATTAGCGCTGACATCATGCACTCAGGCCAGGAGATAAAAGTGACATAAAGGTGGATGCTTTCCAAGAGGATTATTCTCTGCTGAGACCTCCTTGAAAAGAGACTCCATTGGCAAGAGCCTGAACTCTGCAAAGACAGAGCAGGAAAGAAGTGCAATGACCGGGCCTATATTTTGTCAGTCGCCTAAAACCCAGGACCTCATGTGCTGTCAAATGTGCCAACTCGTCAGGATAAAATTAGAGAGACTGGCCCAAGCCATTGAACATGCACATGGATCTTAAAGGGGGGTGTTTGAATTCAGAGCTCTTGTTCAGCTCATAAAGACAGGGGATGTTGGAAAAATTCAGATCCAGCTTTGGATTTTGAACCCCAATAAAGCAGTCTCACACCTGGATAAAAGTTAGACGTTTCATCAAATGAAGTGTTCTCCGCTTCCTAATTTTTGCAAGGGAATCCATTTTGAAGCCCTGTAGGCTTGGTTTCCTCCCTTTCTTCTCTTTTGCACTGTCTCCTCTGTAGGATTGTCAGCATCAGGCATTTGAAAATCATGAGTCAGGCCTCAAAAAAACCCCACAAGATTGGCTTATATTATGAGATTGCTTTAAAGTAATACATTTGGGTTTCTTTATCTTTGCGTTCTGCACTTTCAGGCTACACTCATATTTTCAAGCTATTCTTTGCAACCAGGGAGTCAAGAAACCTACCTTTTTAAAGAAAAAAATATTAAAGCAGAGATTCTTATGCAATTTCTTCATTCTTACAGCTGAGATTTGCAGGGGGAAAAAAAAGCCATTATGACAAGAGTTGGCCACACCAAGCCACCCTCAAACACCTCCTTAAAATCCATTTCTTTCAGCTATATTACCCATGATGCACCATGGCAGCTCATCACATGGGGAGACCACAGTACCTCATGACCCTCTTGGGGAGCCCACCCACAGGAGAGAATGGGGGCAGGAGGAGCTAGAGCTCCCATAACAAAGGACTGAGGTAGACTTTCTGAATCAAAATTTTCAATTTTTGGACAAAAAGAAATTTTGGATTTTGGCCAAAAAAGTTAAAATTTTCCCGGGAGGAATAAAAACCATTTTCTGACCAGCTTTGCTGATGTCATGGCAGGTGTCACCCTAAGAAAGCCTGTTCTAAGGATTGCAGCCCATGTTTTCAGACTTACAAGATTTAGGGGAGTATCCAAACTGAACCTTACTGCCTCTTGAGCTTCAGGTATCACTTATGGAAGTTGTGCTTCCGGATTCTCAACTTCCCTGTCATCTGATCTCTATGCACAAGCCTGATAGTGTTAACTACCAAAAAGAAAATCTACAGTAAGTAACTGTAGATGAAGTAGACTATTCAGACTCCTAACAGACCCCATCACATTATACCTGATAGAAATGTTGTGGGACTGCCGTTGGAATTAATCTGCTCTTCTGTGGGCCAAATATGCTGCCAGGTAGTCTGTGCTAAGGAAATCATTGCTGCTCGCTATGACTCCTGCCTCAACATCCTAAGCCCAGCCCCAAACCGGCTACTTGAGAGATGCTCCATTGGCAAATTTACAGAATGAAAATGGCCTAATAGGGATGAGGACAAATTCTGCTCTTCAAATACACCTGGGAAAATTCATTGACTGACACTTTGGTGACCACATCTGCCATTCTCCACTCCTTACTCCTTTCTCTCTCCAGCCTTAGCTTACACTGACCTCCTCCAAGCAGCCTAGAACGAACACAACGCAGACTAAATCCAACCATCTGTCACTTGCTTTGCTCCCTGCCCCCATACTTGCTCTATAGATCATCACCCCTCTGTGGCATGGACTCTGTCTTTATACACTATCAGAGAGGGGTTCTGACTCACCCTTCCTGCAGGAAGGTTTGATCATGCCCCTCCCTGTGATACACTAGCTTTCAGGAGAGAGGAACATCTCACCCTCCAAGAAAGAGCACCTCAGAGTCATCAACTCAGACTATTTGAGATTTTATAGACAAAAAAAAAAAATATTAGAAGAATGAGAGGAACTCAAATTTTTCAGAACATCTTTCCTGTCTCCTTTGGCCACCATGCCAATGATGCTGTCTGGAGCTATAAAAAGCTAATGCACAGGAGTCTGTCTCTCATTATGGTCTCCTTTCAGGTTTATTACCATCTCGCTCATCTAATGGTGCTTAGGAAGTGTAACCAAGGAAACTATTTGCATCCTGCAAGGTGTTGCAGAAGCAGCACAGCTAAATCCGATGCAGAGCTCTTGGCCTTTACATACTGAATCTGCATTGTTATAAAAATGAAACCGTCACAGGCTTACACTATATTAGAACTGTTTTTCATCCAAACACCTGAAAGTATCCTAAGTACAATGATCATGGCTTTTCACCCATTATATCTAGCATATCTATTATATAGATATTTCTAACACACCCCTCATTGTGGCATATGATATAGGAATGCTATAATGAGAGGAAGGGAGGTTCCAAGAAGTATGGAAGTAGGCTGTTCTCAGCGATGGCAGATGGCAAAATAAGGAGCAATGGTCGCAAGTTACAGTGGGGGAAGTCTAGGTCAGTGGTTTGCAACTGGTGTGCCATGAGAACCGGCCAAGTGCCATGAAATTTTGTACATAGGTAATGAAAAAAATCAGTGTAAAGAAACAATGTTTCATCTTAATATTATCCAACCAAAATTACAGCTCATAAAACTTAATCCAATTAAAAGCGAGGTATCGGTCTTTCGATTCTAAAATATGAACGCTGTAAACAAGTGGCCAAAGGGCAAAGTTGAGATCACGTGTATTTTTTTCTGGTGGATTTGAAACATTAATACATTTGAGCCTTCTTTAGCTTGTTCTATGCACTATGTTGCAAACCTCTCTAGTAAGACCGTAACCATAGTAAAAGTAAGTAAATGTGATGTTTATGAGCAATCAATTCAGCTGAAAAAAATGTCTCATTGAAGTGTGCTATGTTACTGAAAAGGTTGAGAACCACTGGTGTGGGTTGAATATTAGGAAAAAAACTTTTTCACTAGAAGGGTGGTGACTCCCTCAAATGGGTTACCTATGGCGGTGGCAGAATCTCCATCCTTAGGAGTTTTTAAGTCCCAGCTTGGCAAAGTCCAGGTTGGGATGATTTAGTGGGAGTGATCCTGCTTTGAGCAGGGGGCTGGAGTAGATGACTTCCTGAGGTCCCTTTCATCCCTAATCTTCCATGATCAAGATATAGGATATCAATTTATATGACAACTTTTGCCACTTGGTTTTATAGATTTGTATACCTTATCATGTTTTAACTAATTATAGTAATTTTAATTGTTTGTGCAATACAACCAAAGGCAAATTTATAAATAATAATTACTATTAATTTGAGGGACCAGATGGCTCACGGGTATTGGAAATAGGATATAGTTCTTTCCCTCTAGCTCAAATTCATCCCATTCTTGCTAAAAGTGGTTATTTTAATTCCTGTAATTTAAAAACCCCTGAATTATATCTCACCTAGGTAAGTGAGGTCTAAGCAGGGGCTGACAAAGCAAACTACAAATATTTTAAAAGTATAAAAAACAAGGAGGGAGAGGGCTTGTATGAAGTGGAGTAACTGGGCAGGGTAAACAATGATCATTTAAATGGAGCGTCAGGGGGAAAAAAACCACTGTGACCATGAGATGCGATATACAGGCATGGTTTCCCCTAGGGAAGTTACAGCATCCCCCAGTGGCTGGACCACAACAACTGCAAAACTCTAAAAATTAGTAATTGAAAATTAGCAGCTCAGTGTTCCATAAATAAAAGGCAGCTATTTCACTGTGAAGAGTGCAATTTCACATCAGCTGCCACAAAGCATCATTTGGGCCCCTAAATGGGCTAGAATGAAACTGAAAATATATTTTTATGAAATCAGATGAAAATATAGTTGCTCTTTTTGCACAGGCCGAGGGCCCACACCCTTAGCTGACCCTCCATGGAAGTCCACAGATTTGCACCAGCCAAGGACCTGGACTGTAGCATATAGCCAAGGATCTGCAAATGCTCTGCTGGACTGTATAGTCACACGGATGAATATCTGCAAAACCCCTGTTCACTTCCGCAGAGCTGCTCTGGATTTACACAACAGTCAGTGAGATAGCACATGGCCCCCTACTCCATAAATCATGCCCACACAAACTTTAATTCTGCCATCATCCAGCAATACCCCAACTCACCCCATTAACCCACACACCTTTACTCCATCTACTCCACCACTGCCAAAATGTAAGGTTCTTCTCCCTCTTCCACAACTCACTATAGGCCCCCCCGCCCTTTGAAAACGTCTACCCTTATGTGCTGCCAGCTGGCTGGAGAACCACACTAAAGAGCTAATTAAACAACTTCTGAGAGCATCACCAGAAGTGTGACCTCAACAGGGGCTCTATCTACTTGTAGAAGAGCATCTCACAGAGACTGGCAGAGCAGGGCATCCATCGGACAGCTGCGCAGGGAACAGATCAGACCTCTGACCACCCTGTACCGCAAGGCCATGGACTCGAACAGCAGGTCTAGTAATACCCCAGCACATGGCCCTGCTATGAGAAGCCAGACAGAGCGCTTGCCACAACCCTCCACATGGAACCCTCCATCTCACATGACATTCTCCTGCAATGAGAGGATCTCAGCTGGAAGGAAATCCAGGTGCAGCAATGGGACTCAGTGCCAGGAGCACATCTCAGGGTTCATGCTTCAAATCGTTCTGCACAGCAGGGGAGTTAAATGTTCTGCATCCATTTTCTGAGGACCTGTTTGTGGATGGAGCAAGGAACCAACCTGGCAACAGAGCAGGGCCACGGCCCAGATCTCCAGCTCGGGAAGAGTCAACCATGACGTGTGGTTAACTTTTGGTTTGTTAGGACAGGACTTCCAGGTTATGGCACACCATGATTGTTGTGGAGAATGACAACCCAGTGGTAGAGGGTGTTTATTCTGGGTTGAAGGTAGCAGAGAAGAAATTCCCAGAGTTACTTTCTTCTCCAAAGCCCTCAGCTGCATCTTTCAAAGATGGATACCAAGTGGAGAGAGGAAAAACCCAAAATCTTTCATTCAAACCTGCTTTCAATTACAATTTTCAAAACTGATCAAGACTAAGAAGCCTAGGAGACATGAGTGCATATTTTTGCAAGTACAGCATGTTGTTCTATGGGGAATGCCTATTTAATGTTACAGATGTACACTGTGAGTAGCAAATTACTGTTCCATACAGCAATGACAATCATGCAGCAGGCTTCCTTAGGCCTGTCTTGTCTTGGTCTTCCTGCTGCCGGGCTGGAGAAGTGGTGGGGAGAATCCACGCTGATACTTGCCAAAGTCCACACTCTGATCAAATATGGGGTTAATCTTGCATCTGATTTTCTTCCATTCCTGGAAGGTGATGTTTTTGAAACATTTCCCATGGAGCAGAAGTTCAAGATGATTTTTAAGATTCAGGTAAGCAGCACTTCCTTGCCCTCCTGATAGCTTACGAAACCACCCCCCTCATTGATGTGCTGTTCACTCACCAATCCCGTCACTAGTAATTTTCCATCTAACTTATTCCATTGTGGCATTTCTAAAATATTAATGTCTTTCAGAGCTCTCTGCCTGAAACAAAGCCAGAGCCTCTAGTGGTAAGTGTCCCCAAGCCATGTCTTCAGCCCACCCTCCATCAAACCAGATTCAGCATGTTTTTTTATTTCAGTTAAAAAAAAAAAAAAAAAATCAATGTTACCTACCATAGTGTGTGCATGTGAGAGAGATTTCCACTGGTGGAGGTGAGTGACTCCGTGCCCATTCATGAAGGAGTGACATACAAGCATTCCAAAATGTTGCAAATCATGGCTTTCTGTACAGACAGAATTCCCGCACTTTGCTTTCTCTCTTTTTTTTCCCCCCGCCACCTCCACTGGCAAGTCTATTAACACTGTCTTTTTCATTCCACTGGCAGGCACTTCCAAACCTCCCCCCATTTAGGATTCTGGGTATTACAAAGAGGTGCAGCCAGGAGTGACTTTTTTAGAAGACTGGCTGAAGAAAACCAAAGCCTTCCCGAACTTCTGGCTTCCTATCACATGATCGGAAGCAGGACGTTCGGGAAGCAACCGGCCGAGGAACTACGCTGGCTGACACTCCAAGGCAGCGTAAGAGGAGTGTCGGAAGCAAAACTTCTGCAACCGATTGGGTGGGCCTGCTTTCAAAGTGGGCAGGCCATGGCCTACCCATGCCCATCCATAGCTACACCACGGGTTTCAAATGGCCAGCAGCAGGTGAGATGGAGGAGGACCATGAAAGAGGTTTTCAGGGTAGTGGCAAAGAGCATTGAAAACCATGTTGCTTTCAAGAGAGTCATGGAGGAC
The DNA here is from genome assembly GCA_007922175.1 of Pelusios castaneus. Taxonomy (NCBI): domain Eukaryota; kingdom Metazoa; phylum Chordata; order Testudines; family Pelomedusidae; genus Pelusios; species Pelusios castaneus. Next base: position 4,354,032 of record ML685755.1, on the reverse strand, counting down.
AGGAACACAGTCCATGAGGAGATAGCACTGTAGAGGTTTCTGGATGAATAGAGAAGGAAATGGAGCAGGCCTGGTCTCTCATGGAGAGAACAATGTATATGTGGGCCAGCGGGTTGGTCAGCCAGCCCCATAGACACTTCATGGCACAGCTCAAACACCAATGACGTGCTAGCTACAATGGCTGTAGACATTACAGTGGAATGGTTTTCCTGGCCATGTTTCAGAATTGTTGGTAGTATGGTGGCATTTGTTTCTGGGGTGACAGGAGAAGTCGCAGACAGGGTTTCTGTTCCAAAATGATGACAGAACAAAAAAGGAGTCTTGTGGCACTTAGACTAAATTTTATTTTTCGCATGCGCTTTCATGGACCAAGTCCCACTTCATCAGATGCCAGAATCAGACTCGGGCATCTGATGAAGTGGGATTTCACCCATGAAAGCTCATGCAAAAAAATAAATTTCTTAGTCTTTGAAGTGCCACAAGACTCCTTTTTCATTTTGCTGAACTAGACTAACATGGCTACCTCTTTGGAACCGGTCAGAATAAAGGTAGTTTTACGAGTCCAAGAGGGAACCTCTGAGCCCTGTCCAGGGGACGTATCCCACCTGCAAGCAGCAATGAGGTGTCAAAGCTTGTAAAGTGTCCATGCCATACAATATATAATTCTGTTCAGCCACAAACCCTCTAGTTTCCCAATTAATCTTCTTCCAGTGTTTATTAATAGTTTCACTGTGTCCCTGTAGCAGTTACTCAGACACTCAGCCAAGTCAGGGAAAACCATCGCAGCTCCTGGACACAATACTTGGAAGCAGTCCAAATCTGCTGTCATGCATTGTATGAAGTATAAACCAGGAACAACGCTCAGAGCATTTCTACCTTAGTGCATCACCAGCGTCTGGTAGATCACAACCTCCTAAATCACTGCTTAGGTGCTGTAGAGTAGGGAAACATGACACCAACGAAGGTCACCGTTCTCTGCCCAAACCTGCCTGCAGACCACAATCCTCAGCTATGTCTACACTTACTAAAATCAGTTTGAATTAGTTAGTTAGTGCCATTCGTGGCACTTGCTTAGTTCGAATTAGCGATCTCCATTGATTTCAATTGCCGGTTAGTTCGAACTAAGAAATTAGTTCCAACTAACATGGCCACATTGGTTAATTTAAAGTAGTTTGTTCGAATTAACCCTTACTTCTAAATACCCTATTCGAAGTTATTAGTTCGAATTAAGGAAGCCCTTAATTCGGACTAATGAAAGCCTAGTGTAGCCATGGCTTTAGTTAGTTCGAATTAAGCCTCCTTAATTTGAACTTGCCAGTGTAGACACAGCCCTCATGTCATGTCCGTTTCCCTTCTCCCACACACACTTCTGTGACCTTGTGGACGGAGGAATTGCCCAATTGCTGGCAATCCTACTCTTTTCCCTTCGTGGTCAAGGTACCTGCACTATGAACTCCAAATCTCCATGCTGGGCATCTCTGGAAAACACTTCAATCTGCCCTAAGGAAGCAGCCTTGACCCTCCGCCCTGAGCCCCGCTCCCCCAGCGAGAAATACAGATTCCCAACCAGCCAGTCCAAGTCCTGCACCCATCGGCCACAGCTGCCATCTCTGTCCCTGGTCTGATAGAACAAGACTTTTGGTTGGCCCAAACTGCTGACTGGTCTGCTTTGTTCTCAGTAAACCTTCGCAGAAATGAAGTCACTATTGTAACAGAGACAACTTGTGAGCAAGCAACACGAGTCAGTCTGTATTGCACAGGTGTACAAAGGTCACACCCTGGAAATCAGTGGCAGGGCGTTAACCGGGACAGTAATGTCAGCAGAGTCCGTTCATCTACCCAGGCAAGCATAAAGTGGCCGCACAGAAATCTTGTTTCCTTTATTGGTGTGCACAGGCTGTAATCTGTTCAGCCGGCACATATGTGCAAGGGAAGGGGTGAACTTTTTTTCAATGCCTTTCACAATTTCGAGTCCCCCAAAGACATGGCGCCATGCGCTACCTTGGGTAAAAATCGACTGGTGACCTGCACCAGAGCAACGGTTTGATTTCTAGATCTGCGGAACAAAACACCTAGAAGCTTTTTGGAAAAATGACTATTTATCCAAGCTTGTATATCTGGAACACTCAAGGACCCCAAATTTGAACCAGTAACTCTCCTCTGCATGCACATGAGGCACAGCTAACTCCAAAAGAATCCATGAAAGCAGGCAGATTTTAGAGCACCTAGGCGAGGGCTGCACTACACACTTCAGTGTAACTATGTCGCTCAGGAGTGTGAAAAATTCAACCTCTGAGCAACGGAGTTGAACTGACCTTCGCCCAAGCTGTAGACAGGGCTTCTCCCACTGGCACAGCTACCACTTCTCAGCCAAAGGAGAACGTCCTGTAGAAATTAATACAGCCTGTATAGCTTGGAGATGTGTAAACTGCTCCATTCATCCCAAAATGTGTCTCCACTTCCCTTCCGAGTGCTTAGAGCCTGTGACATGCATTGAGTTTGCCCATCCTCCGCTCTCCACCCAAAGGGGCAGGACTTATCCAGACCCTGGTTCATGTGAGGCAGGTTCGAGACCCAACACCTTCCCAAAAGGGCAAGCCACCCAGAACCAAACGAGAGGAGCTCTAATCCCCATGCACAGCCACAGCTCTCTTGGCACAGACATGGGGAGACGGTGAGGTGTTCAGACACCCCCAGAGGGAGAAAGCCACCCAGCTCATATGAGGGGGATAGGAAAGGTGATTCAGTCCCTCCCACAAGAGGCCCACAGATCTGGGTAGACACAGAGGAGAGAGTATGGGGCTGATAGATGCCCCTGCTCCTATTCTCCCCCAGTGTCCCTGCCATTAATCCTCACATCCCCTTCCAAGCATCCCACCCTTAGATCTCCCCAATCCTCACACCACCCTCAACTTCTCTCCCCTCCCCCATCACCCACCCCTTCCCCTCACTGCAGCCCCAAACCCATTCCTCTGCCTCCTAATCCCACACTCCTCTACAGGATGCATTCACATGTCTAATTTACTTCCCCAATAACTTTGATTACATTCCACTTCTCCCCCAACAAATAAAATTGCCAAGGATAACTCAAATTTCAGCAACTTTTTGCTACTCCATCCAAGACACCTTTTCTCTTAGGTCGGGGGCTGTGATCAATTTATCCTCAGATATGTTAACTGAGGGGGGAGGTCACACCCATCAGTCTCAAGGAGATTGTGATTTGTCCACTCATGGTTAGTAACTCTCCATTTAACAATACAAGGTAGTAAAGGAAACCACTCTGGAGCAGAGGAGAAGGGGTTTGCTCCGGAACCACTTAATTAAATGACCCTCAATTTGGATCACTAAAGCTTGGCTGCTCCATCTTGAAGCACACCAAGCTTTAAAGCAAGTCAAGTAATTGTTCTGATTTTAGCCCATGTACAAGAGTCAAGCTACAGAGCATATAAAATGGCAGGAATGCAAGCCCTCTACCTATTTTTCTGCACCAGCTAATGTGCACAGTATAATAAAGTACATTTCCTTAAATACCATTCTCAAATGGAGTCCCCCAAAGATTTAGGGGGCACCACCTTCAACTTTGGGTAAAAATGGACAGATGAGCATCAAAGTGGGCTCAATTACATCAATAGTTCGATCTCCACCTCTTGGGGGGAGAAGGGACACCTAGAAACATCTTTCAAATGGCTATTTTCAGGACCAAGACATGGGCACTGTCACCTAGTGGTTGGAACAGAGGTGGTCAGACCCAGTGGCAAGAAAATCTATGCTAGAGGTCAGAGCCAGAAGCAGTGTCCAGGAACCCAGCCCAAATCTGCGCCCTCCCAAGGCAGATACAATTTCAAAGGAATCCAACTAAGCCGGTTGATTTTACAGGACTCAGAAAGGTCAACTTCTAAACAGAAGTTACGATGCAACCTTAACTTTAGAGGCGCTGCCACGCAACCATAAGGTTCTCCTGGCAGCAGCAGCAGCTAAAAGGAGTTCGACGTCACTATTTAACGTGTGCTCCGAAGAGAACTCCTGCTTTTAACACATTCTAATTTATTAGACAACCTCACACAAGGACACACAATTACCTGGCACCCTTCCCTGAGCTCCGTCGACTAGCAGAGCCGCATGAGCGCATCCCTTGCCAGAACTGTTCAGCAAACAGTCTAATACAGCGTGGGTGCTTTTTATTAACAGATTCTATTTCAAAGTAGCAATGTGCCTGTGAGGCATTTCTTGGAACTCGGCAAAGAGTACAAAGCCCTGACCTCCATCATCACGACCGAGTCCATGCTTCGTTGCCAAGCACCAGTCAAGAGAAGACCGCGGTAACTTCCATTGCCGGGGGAATGGCTTCAAAAGGGCCCACCTCCGTAAAAGCATTGCAGCTGCTATCGTCTCCTTTGTGTCCCTCTCAGAAACAGCCAAAGCAGGGACTGCTGCATCGGGGGGGTAAACAAGTCATGGTATGAAATTTTAATTTGTACCTACTTCGCTAGTGCTTTTCATGGGGCCTATTATAAACCTAGGCAAATATCTAGGTGAGTCGATACATCCCTTGGAAAACCTCTGCATACCCCGGAGGTACACGTACCACTGATTGAGAACCAGCGACCCAACGCTCTACCTGGGAAGTCTCACTCTGACCCGGATTCTCACTCAATGCCCGCCTAACCCTGCATCTCTGGTTCTGTTGTTGAAGCTGATCACTTTATCCAGCAAGTTGATACACTGCATTCAAGGAAGGAAGCGATGTCAGGCAAGTTACCATGGTGTAACACTCATCAGCTAGGCAAGAGAGGAGCGTGGGTGTCATCTTTAGTCACCAGCCACCCCCTCCTCAAGAGAAACAAGATCAAAAGGTTAAAAAAAGCTGTTAGCATTCCCCCAGCATTGCAGAGTTACGGTGATGTCACCCTGACTCACAAGTAACTGCAGAGAACTCATCAGTTCCATTCACCTGCCCTACTGCTTTAATCATTCAGACTCACGTGGGCTGGTTTCTCCGCTCTCATTTCCCTGGCAGCATATTTTTAGAGAGTCTCCAAGTTCCCTGACAGGGATGCGGAGGAGATCTGGGAGCCTGCATGGTGCAGACAGACAAAATGTAAGTAATGAGAGCCCCACAGCTGCCGAGGGAGGATCCGGGAAGGGAGGGGATGCTGAAGAGGAGACGAGGCTAGGAAGAGTCACTGTGGAGGAGACATCGCCATGTGACTGACAGTGGACCCACCAATACCCCGCCCTCTAACTGTTTGACAGACAGTTCTGCGCAGGAATACTCGCGTTCCCGTTTTGTTCCTGCCACCCCTGGGCCAGCAAGACAACAAAAGCTGCAGGCTGGCAGCCAGTTTGGGGGGGGTCAAGCACCAAGGCCCACCACCACGGTAGGTCTTAGGTGGAGTTTTCATTCTACCCCTGGAAGGGTGCTTGCTACAAAACCTCCCTGCTTCTCCAGGTCACACCATCACGGCCCAAGCCCCTGGAGGGTCAAAGTTCACCCTGCATGCTGAGGGGTGCGGATCCCTGTAGGCTGAGACCTTAGCATGTTCCTCTCTGGGAGCCAAGGCCTCTTGTGCGGCCCAAACCGATTCTCTGAAAAGCCGACTTTCTTAGCAAGGCCCAGTGGTCAGCATCTCTCCCTTCAGGACTCACAGCTGTACTCTTGGGCTGCAGTTGGCGCTTTCCTGCCTTCCAAGGAAGTTTATTAACCCCTTCCACTTTCTGCTGGGGCAAGTTTTCTGAACCTCCTCACGCATATGCATGGAAAAGCAGCCCTGTAAAATACCCGCTGGTTTGTTTCCATTTGGGCAAAACCAAAGTGAATAAAGGCAAAGGACTAATGCTTCTGTTGGGGGAAGATTTGGATGATGCCAGGATTAGTAATGAAAGAAGGAACCCTTCTCCTCCACGATGCTGGGATCAATCTAGCCAACAATGGTAGAGTGCAAATCAGTCAGTATTAGCAGGTGTCTGTTAGGTGTCTTCTATGGAAGTGACCCATTTCCAGTGGACAGGTGTCTAAACACCATAAAACATCCCCACCAGCATGACTTTAGTTCCCCTAATAAGGCCATTTAGATGGCACTCCCCTGGCACTCAGAGAGCTATAGCTACATATCAAACCACCAAGTCTGACTCACTATTTTTCAGTCTCTAGGAACTGTGCATTTAATTTCATTCAATATTTGCATTCTGGGTTATTTCCTTCCTCTCTAAACCAGAGCATGTGGTGGAAGAAGGAATAAGTTATAATGCCAAGAGACAGACAATTAGACTAGACTGAGGAGTTACATACATTAACAGATCTTCTGGCCATCACTTGTGGAATGTCCACTGGAGTCAGTGGGAGTTTGGGGTGATAGAGGCTCTACATTGGATCAGCAATGCACACGCAGAAGGGCAAATTCTGCTCTAATAATATCAAAGGAAATCAATGGAGTTGCAGAGTGTTTAGAGGCTTGATCCAAAACCCAGAGGGGTCCCCAAGAATCTTTCTATTGACTCCAGTGTGTTTGGATCAGGTTCTGGATAGCTGCAGATCTGGCCAATAATACATTACGTCTCTTAGTTATTTCTTAGGAAATCTGTTCTCTCCGCAGTCAAATATTTAAAGCATTTAGGTGAACATAAACCTCTGCTCTGCCTGTGACACAATATATGTGGCACACACTAAAGTTCTTGCCGCACCCGAAAGAATGCTGTTAGACTACAAATTCAGAATACAAATTCCCCATCCCTCTTCCTACATGGCCCCACCTAAGCTGTGTCATAAATCTTTGTTTTATCTGAACTCTCTCCAGTGACATTCTTTACTTTTGAATTACACTGTCTCCATATGAATTACAAGGGGCACAGCAATAATGCTCCCGTGAAGATTAGGAAAGTAGTGGGAAAATAGCTAAAAGCTATGTTGAACTGTTCTCCTATTTGTGATCGCCGGCCATAGTTTGTCTAGTTGGAAGATGAGATAAGACTATTTTTAGCAGCATTACTGGGTACGTATCAAACCTTTATTGTAAGACGCCAGTGAATATGAAATTTTAATGCTGTGTGCTGCTTTCCTGTGTCACAGCAGCATTTCCAAAGCAGTTTTTCTCTTAACACATTTAAGAATAAAGGATTTGGTATTAGCATTTCCAAATCTAGTGTTTCCCTTCAATCCATTTTGCAACCCTCTAGTTCGTAATTTCTTCTGGTGGAAAGCACTGGGCTAACCACTGGAAACAGAAGTCCTCTGCTCAGCCACTAAACAAGCATAGCACGGGCAGGGGAGTCTCCTCCACACACAGCCCAACTCTTTTGCTGTGAGGTCAGTGTCATTGATCCATACAATACAAGGCCAGGAAGGGCCACTGTAACCATCTGGCCTCATCTCCTGCAAAATACAACCCATAGGGTGCCCGGAGTTAACTGTCCAATGAATGGGTCCATTTGATCCTTGGCCTCTGATGAGTCTGCCAATGAGTGACAGCAGCGACCTGGGATGACTGTCCAATATAGAATGGGGTGGAAACACCAACGCATTTTACATAGGCCTTTGGACAGTCACAACTCCCTGCATCAGCTAGTTCTGGCCTGACTGGAACCCTCTGACTACTACCCCATGCTACTCATCCATGTGGGAACCAATGATACTGCGAGAGGTGACCCTCTGCAGATCAAAGGGGACTACAGGGCTCTGGGAGCATGGGTGAAGGAGTTCGGTGCACAGGTGGTGTTCTCCTCGATCCTTCCGGTCAAGGGTAGGGGCCCGAGCAGAGACAGATGCCTCCTGGAGGTGAATGCCTGGCTGCGGAGATGGTGTTACCAGGAGGGCTTTGGCTTCCTCGACCATGGGGTGCTGTTCCAGGAAGAAGGACTGCTAGGCAGAGATGGACCCCACCTATCCAGGAAGGGAAAGACCATATTTGGAAGCAGACTGGCTAACCTGGTAAGGAGGGCTTTAAACTAGGTTCGAAGGGGGAAGGTGACCAAGGCCCACAGGTAAGTGAAACTGAGGGAAACCTGGGGGAAGGGATGGAACTTGGGGGGTGCTGGGGCTGTAACAGCAGGAATAAAAGAGAGGGTAGTTGGAACTGGGGGGTGGGGTCAAATAATTGTTTTTTATTTCCTGATGAAGTCATAATACCTCAGGCGAGTGGGGAAGGAGGACACCGGGAGAAATTGCAAGGAGGAAGATGCGACAGGAGGGAGAATCGACAGGGCAAAGCAGGGCAATGGGCCCGGTATCTTAGGTGCCTGTACACAAATGCGAGGAGCCTGGGAAACAAGCAGGAAGAATTGGTAGTACTGGCACAGACAAGGAACTATGATATAATTGGAATAACAGAAACGTGGTGGGATAACTTGCATGACTGGAGCACTGCCATGGATGGATATAAATTGTTCAGGAAGGACAGGCAGGGAAGAAGGGGGGGAGGAGTAGCGTTATATGTAAAAGAGCTGTATGACTGCTCGGAGCTCCACTATGAAAGTGGAAACAAGATGGTTGAAAGTTTGTGGGTTAAGTTTAGGGGAGAATGCAACAAGGGAGATGTTGTGGTGGGTGTCTGCTACAGACCGCCAGACCAGAAAGAGGAGGTGGATGAGGCGTTCTATGGACAACTAACAGAAGTTTCCAGATCGTCGCAGGCCCTGGTTCTTATGGGGGACTTCAATTATCCTGACGTCTGCTGGGAAGATAATACAGCAGTGCACAGGCAATCCAGGAAGTTTTTGGAGAATATTGAGGACAACTTCCTAGTACAAATGCTGGAGGAACCAACTAGGGGCCTTGCACCTCTAGACCTATTGCTCACAAACAGAGAAGAATTGATCGGGGAAGTAGAAGTAAATGGCAACCTGGGCAGCAGCGACCATGAGACGGTAGAGTTCAGGATCCTGATCAATGGAAGGAAGGAAAGAAGCAGAACACACACCCTGGACTTCAGAAAAGCAGATTTTGGCTCCCTTAGGGAGCTGATGGGCAGGGTCCCATGGGAGGCTGATCTGAAGGGGAAAGGTGTCCAAGACAGCTGGCTGTATTTTAAAGAAACCCTGTTAAAGGCACAGGAAGATACCATTCCGATGTGCAGAAAGAACAGCAAATGTGGACGGCGACCAGCGTGGCTTAGCAGGGAACTCTGCGGGGAGCTGAAACATAAAAGGGAAGCTTACAAGAAGTGGAAGCTTGGACAGATGACAAGGGAGGCGTATAAAGATATTGCTCGGGACTGCAGGGATCAAATCAGAAAGGCCAAAGGACAATTGGAGTTGCAGCTAGCAAGAGATGTGAAGGATAACAGAAAGGGGTTCTATAAGTATATCAGCAACAAGAAAAGGCTCAGAGGTGGTGTAGGTCCCTTACTGAATGCGGCAGGCATCCTCGTGGAGGATGATGCGGAAAAGGCTGAAGTACTCAATGCTTTTTTTACTTCAGTCTTCACAGGGCGGGCCAGCTCCCAGGCTACTACACGGGGTAACGCGGACTGGAGAGAAGAGTGGCCCCCGGTGATGGAAAGTCAGGTTAGGGAACACTTAATGAATGTGCACAAGTCCATGGGGCCGGATGAACTGCATCCGAGGGTGCTGAGGGAGTTGGGGGAAGTGATTGCAGAGCCGCTGGCCGTTATCTTTGAGAACTCGTGGCGAACGGGGGTGGTCCCGGAGGATTGGAAAAAGGCAAATATAGTACCTATCTTTAAGAAAGGGAAAAAGGAGGATCCGGGGAACTACAGACCGGTCAGCCTCACCTCAGTCCCTGGGAAAATCATGGAGCAGGTCCTCAAGGAATCCATCCTGAAACACTTGGAGGAAAATAGAGTGATCAGGAACAGTCAACATGGATTCACCAAGGGCAAATCGTGCCTGACCAACCTGATTTCCTTCTATGATGAGATGACTAGATTTGTGGATGCGGGAAGAGCCGTTGACGTGATATACCTTGACTTTAGCAAGGCTTTTGATACGGTTTCCCACAGCATTCTCGTCGGCAAGTTAAGGAAGTATGGGTTGGACGAGTGGACCGTAAGGTGGATCGAAAACTGGTTAGATCAACGGGCTCAGCGGGTAGGAATCAATGGCTCGATGTCTGGTTGGCAACCGGTAACGAGTGGAGTGCCCCAGGGGCCGGTTCTATTCAACATCTTCATTAATGATCTTGATGATGGAATAGAATGCGTGCTTAGTAAGTTTGCGGATGACACCAAGTTGGGGGGGAATGGTAGATACTCTGGAGGGCAGGGACAGGATCCAGAGAGACTTGGACAAATTGGAACGCTGGGCTGAAAGAAACCTTATGAGGTTCAACAAAGACAAGTGCAAAGTCCTGCACTTAGGACGGAAAAATCCCATGCACTGCTATAGGCTGGGGACCGATCGGCTAAGTAGCAGCGCTGTAGAAAAGGACCTGGGAGTTATGGTGGACAGGAAGATGAATATGAGCCAACAGTGTGCCCTTGTTGCCAAAAAGGCCAATGGCATATTAGGCTGCATCAGTAGGAGTATTGCCAGCAGATCGAAGGATGTGATAATTCCCCTCTATTCGACACTGGTCAGGCCGCATCTGGAGTACAGTGTCCAGTTTTGGGCTCCCCACTACAGAAAGGATGTGGACAAATTAGAAAGAGTACAGCGGAGGGCAACAAAAATGATTAGGGGGCTGGGGCACATGACTTATGAGGAGAGACTGAAGGAACTAGGCTTATTTAGTCTACAGAAGAGAAGACTGAGGGGAGATTTGATAGCAACCTTCAACTACTTGAAGGGGTGCTCCAAAGAGGAGGGAGCTAGGCTGTTCTCGAGGGTAACAGAGGACAGAACAAGGAGCAATGGTTTCAAATTACAGCTGGGGAGGTCAAGGTTGGATATTAGGAAAAACTTTCTCACTAGGAGGGTGGTGAAGCATTGGAATGGGCTATCTAGGGGGGGGTGGTAGAATCTCCATCTTTGGAGATTTTTAAGGCTTGGTTAGACAAAACCCTGGCTGGGATAATTTAGGGGGAGTGGTCCTGCTTTTTAGCAGGGGGTTGGACTAGATGACCTCATGAGGTCCCTTCCAACCCTATTATTCTATGAGAAGTTCAAGGGTCTCATGAGAAACTGGTTGCAGCCTCAAATATGGAAAAAGCCTTCTGCTGCTTTATAATTCAGCGTTGCCGCTGCAAGGTATTAAACGAAACAGATACATTCAAGAAGGCACTGAGGATGTAGAAACTGCTATCCAAGATCAGATCAGTAATTCATCAAGTCAACTGTCCTGTATCTGGCCTGGCCAGTACCAGATGCTTCAGAGGAAGGTATATAAATAGACAGGTGTGGAATAACTTACCCATAAGGGATGTTTCTTCCCAACCCCATTGGTTGGGAACTAGCCTTGAACCATGAGTGCGTACATCCTTTCCAAACTTGGCGTGGGTGGGAGGGAGAAGAGGTCTTTTGTTAAATCCCACTGCTTGTAACTGTAGATCATCAACAGCCACCTAAGTGTCCAATTAAATTCTGAATCCTGGTAAGATCTTCATCTCAATATCTGCACAAGGCATTCCCTAGGTGAACAATATGCACTGCTTAGAAAAAACATTTCTTCTTATTGTTTTCATTTATGTGCCTTTCATATTCATGGGGTTTCCTGTCCATACATTTTGAGAAAGAATGAACCCAAATCACCTTCTCTGCTGCATTCATTATTTTGTGGATTTGGAGCATGCACCTTTTTTAAAAGGGACAATCCCAATCTTCCAGCCTATCTTCCTATATGGAATTCTTCCCATTAGTATAATTTTCATCACCTGTCTGATCTATTCCTATTATATCCACTTTAGGTCAGGGCACCAGAGTTCCACATGATATCCCAACTGAGAATTAACCATTGGTATGTATAATGGCATCATGATATTTTCCATATTAATTCACAACACTAATTTAGATAGCACTGCATGCCTATTTAGTTTCCTTAACAGCCTTTTGTTAGGAACTACATCACAGGCTTTCTGAAAGACCAAGAAAATTATAATCAACCAGTTCTCCTTCATCCACTATTCTGCTGACATGTTCAAAGAGTTCTAATAGATCAGTGGAGTACAATTTTCTTTTGCGTAAGGTCAGTCCCTAGTAGATCGTTCAAGTAACCTGCCTAAGGTAACAAGTCAGGGCAAATCTGAACAGAACCCTGGTGTTCTGACTCCCAAAAGCTGCTGTAAGCATTACACAAACACTCCCTCCAGAAACTTCTGCCTCTTACCTGAAATTAAAGTTAAAATCCTTGCTTGTGGAAGGAAAAAACAAAACGGTCATTGAAAAATACATACGAAAATAGAATGGCACCAGCTGCTCAAGTAAAAGAAATCTGGACTAATACAAATACAATTAAATGACAAATTAAACAGCTATAACTTAAGAAGGAGATTTGAATTGATCTTCTGATTAAGAGGGTTGGAATCTGGATAGTAAACAGGCTTTGATTCTATGGTTGCTTGGTTTAACTGGCAGAAGGCTGTCTTCCTGGCAAGTGAAGACTCTAATACTAATCTTTACATTAGATGGTGTGGATGAGCAGCACAGAATGTCTCCACTCAAGTAGCATTTAAAGGGAAAAATCAAGCAGAGCTTATGCCTAACAGAGGATAAAAGGTGATCATAGGGTTTTTAAGTTTTATGTTGATATATGGAAAGAATGTAAATTAGAAAGGGTCAAGCATAACATATCCAAGTTTCTTCTGACAGGGTCAGAGTGTGAGCTACAGCTTTAAAGACAGACACTGGAAAATCTATTATTTTTAGGATGTTCATACATAGAAAAGAAGGATGGTGTAGCGAGAGCTTGTGACTGAGGAAATTTGGGTCCTATCCATGACCCATATAATAGACCAGTGACCCCATGCAAGTCACTTACGTGCTCTGTGCCTCAGTTTCCACATCTATAAAATGGAGACTATCATATCTATCTTTAAAAGTGCTTTGAGACCCTTGGATGAAAGGCGCTGTAGGCCAGGTTTGGGAAAAAAGCTCAGCACCCATAGCTGGGGCTGGATTTCCAGATGAGCTCGGGTTCCTTTTACACATCTAAAGAAGAGCCAGATCTGCAAAAGTGCTTAGCATCCATCAGCTCCCACTGTGATGCTTCCACATTTGCAAAGGCACTCAGCACCCACACATGCTTTGCTTTTTAAAAAAAAAAGAGTTTGGTCACTTAATTTCATGCCTAAATAGGAATTGATCTCTGCTCACAATATAGTCCTGACTGAACACTTGAAAATTCTAGCCTTTCAGTGCAAGGTATTCACTTTCCTGACACCTATGAGCAAGCTCTTGATCAAACCACTCCCCCCCCCCCACACACACAAAAGTATTCAGTCAATCAGATTTACAGGTTCTAGTCATACCCAAGTTCAGCAGCTATAGGCAAATACACCAATGATGAGAATACTTTGTATTTGGATTGCACCTTCCCCTGGAGGATCCTGGAGAATGTTAGTGAATTTACCTGCCCAGGCTGTCTGTGATGGACAGCAACTATCTCCATTGCACAGACAGCAAAACTCAGCCACAGAGACACAAAGGAACTTGCCAAAGATTGCACACAGTTTGCACAATGCCAGAAATAGAGTTCTGGTCTCCTGATTTATAGCCCTGTGTTTTAACCACTAGACCATCCTTCCTACCCTAGTATTATTCACCCCACAGGAAATTATATTGTCCACATGTCACAAGCAGAAGTAAAGCCCAATATAAATGCCAAGAATGATTAATTCCCAGACTACTTCATTTATATTTGGGCAGAAGTTGTTCAAACCTATATTGCCAGAAAGTATTTTATAGCTCTTTATTGGAATGCCTACTGTAGCTAATACATTTACAGCCAGGGAGCGGAGAAATGATCAAAAGTAGAAAGAAATGCATTAGTCATCCATATTTTTAAGAAAAACAAACAAACAGGTTCGCACAAGGGAAGATCAGTGCTCCAAATTGTGGGGCGACTCTGAAATCTTCACTTTGCTCATTCTCAGCACAGAATTCTTTTTCAAGCTAGTAACTAAAGAGTTAACTCTCAGCTAAACTGGAGTCCACGGGTTGCTGTGTTTTTATTGACTAGAAACACTCAGGAATGGCCAAAAGATGAAGATCCATAATAAGCATTTACCTTGCAGCAGTGGACTTTAATTCAACATAGTTGCACAAGCTGGGCTCAAAGCTGGACAGCTGCAGGTCTCGAGGCACCTATCTCTTGTTGAAAAGAACAGGAGTTCACTATCTGAACACTTCTGAGGGTGTGGGCCTAAGTTCTTCAGCACATCTATGTTTCAAATAAGAGCTCTGGCTTTGCTAAGTAAATCCAAGCAGATGCTCTGGGGTTTTCCCACACAGAACTGAGTACCTAGGCAATGCTGGGGACAAAGTTCATCATGGACTCACCATGTTTGGAAAGCTATGTCATAGGGAACACCCTCAGAAATACCTTCTTCTGGGTGGCCTGCAAATTAACACTTTTGGCCCAACAACCTCTTCTTGCAGTTCCTCAACCACTCATCTCGCTCTCTGGCCTCTCTCTTGCTCCTCAGGAGCTACCAGAATTCATCTTTGTTGGTTAGCCCCACAACCATATCACAGCATTCTGGAAGGGGAGGACTCCTATCTCCATCTTCCACATACACCCAGGCAGACTTAACACCACTGCCCTGGTTGGGCAACTTCCTCAGTGGCTAGGGCAAGCAGGATTAGACAGTCTTCTGGTTCACTACCCAGACTGTGCTAGGCCTGCCTCCAACTCTGGCTTCCAGTCCACTGGGGCCCTTTCTCCAGCAGCTACTGTCTGTATTAGTACAACCTTTGCTGCCCTACTTCCTACCCTGCCTGTCCCAGGCTCACACTCACCACCCTTTTAGCAAACCCCTGTTGTCTGGATCTGCTAAACAAATGCTTCCTGCTGGTTTCAAATCCCTCTCTCACCCTCATCCCACAGAGCATGCCAGTCGCCCCTTTTCTGCTACCAGCTCACTGATTTTACAGAAGCTCAGCTGAGCATCCCTTAATCAGTGCTTCCCACTCAGCCTAAATATCCCCAGCTTGCAGCCTAATAAGTTAATTGATCCATCTGGCCCATGTTAACCCCATCACACACTATCAAGGGATAGATGTTCTACACCCAGTTGGTTCAGAAATAGACTCTATTAGAGCATACAGGGGTACCAAGTTTCCTCCAGCTCAGGATGTCCTGAAATTTTAGGGATCTCAGCAAACACTCTGAAGTGACACATGCTATTAAAAACTGGCAGCCCTGTTAAGTGGCTGGTTCGTGTATAACACTCTAACAGCAGCAAGTAATAGCACCAGCTGCCAGATGTAAAAGCTTGCAAGTGAAAGCTCCCCAGATGTGCAGCCACCAGCATAAGCTTCCGAGATGAGCAGTAAGCTAAGAACCAAAATATTGTGACAAACCTGTGGCCATCCAGGTATTTCGTGGTTGTCCATTGTGGTCACTCAGACCCTTCACTGTGCAGTTAGACCTCACATCTCCCTCTCCAAAAGCACACTTCAGCTAAAGGTGACTTTCCTTTAGCTGTTAGAACAACAGGGCCCATGAGCCACAGTTAAGTAGCTCTGATTCCATCCAGTAGAGAAGAGTGGTGGACATATGCATGATGAAGTTCATCTCAATCTATATTAGGCCCCAAGTAAACCCAGTGGTTTTTACAGAGCTAAGGCAATCTAGGTGAGACCTCGGGTGTTATCCTGGTAAATCATCTTCTTATCTCCACCCAGGTGGGTACGTTCTAAAGAGGGAATAACACTGACAGAGACCTGCTGGAGAGTGGATGTCATCAGGGTAGGTTCTGTCACCATAGTATCTGGGCTTCCTATTGCCACTGGCTTGGATGGTGATCTCGGAGCTGCTCTAGCCTGCACCAAAGGCTAAACTGGCCCTAGGCGGATTAGGGAAGATACATTGCCTCCCACTGTGGTCTCTAAGCCAATGACTTTGGGCCTAAAACGTGCATTTACACCCTCCTGTGAGTAGAGGAGACTCGGTTTTGGTGGATCTAGGGAGAGGAAGAGAAGAGTGCCATGCCTGAACAACCTCCGTCTCCCAGCTTCAATGCAGTTGAGAGGATGAAGGGACTGCAAGCTGCTAGCCAAAGTCATTCAAATGCCAAGCTCAGTGCCAGCCAAGCAAGGACATCCCTAGGGAAAGAATTATTTTCTTTCCCGGACACCCACGGCAGGAGGAAAGGTCTGAACTTAATGTTATAATCCTACAGAAGAGGGCTAAACCAGGTGACTTTGGAAAAGAGACCAAATTGTCTGTGGGGTAGGTGTTGGATCCAGAAAACAGAAGGTCACTTGTCATAGAATCATAGAATCATAGAATAATAGGGTTGGAAGGGACCTCACGAGGTCATCTAGTCCAACCCCCTGCTAAAAAGCAGGACCACTCCCCCTAAATTATCCCAGCCAGAGTTTTGTCTAACCGAGTCTTAAAAATCTCCAAAGATGAAGATTCTACCACCTCCCTAGATAGCCCATTCCAATGCTTCACCACCCTCCTCGTGAGAAAGTTTTTCCTAATATCCAACCTTGACCTCCCCAGCTGTAATTTGAAACCATTGCTCCTTGTTCTGTCCTCTGTTACCCTCGAGAACAGCCTTGCTCCCTCCTCTTTGGAGCAACCCTTCAAGTAGTTGAAGGTTGCTATCAAATCTCCCCTCAGTCTTCTCTTCTGTAGACTAAATAAGCCTAGTTCCTTCAGTCTCTCCTCATAAGTCATGTGCCCCAGCCCCCTAATCATTTTTGTTGCCCTCCGCTGGACTCTTTCTAATTTGTCCACATCCTTTCTGTAGTGGGGAGCCCAAAACTGGACACAGTACTCCAGATGTGGCCTGACCAGTGTCGAATAGAGGGGAATTATCACATCCCTCGATCCTTTGTAATTATCACATCCTTGTCCTTTGTAAGCACCTCTCACATTCAATCCCATCTGACGGCGCTCTGTGAAGTCGGGGCTCTGTGTGAATTTGGGAGTGAAGGCAGCACCTGTTCCTCTATTGGGCACCTGAATTTCCACAGTGAACTCCAACTGGAGTTATTGCTTCTTAGAGAAGCATCAGTTCCTGCTGGCCCTTCTGCATTCACTCCTGTGCAGCTACAGGATGGCTTGTCCGACCTGCTGCCAATGTGAGAGGGTCCAAATGCCCACGCAGACACCACTGCGGGACCAAGGCTTCCCTCCAATTACCACCAACATATCCAGTGTTAGGAGGCCACTCCAGTGCCTTTGTCCCCTTCCTCTAGTCTCTCCCTCCCTGAGGGGACAATCCCTTGGAAACGCCAGTAGGATGGCCTGCAACAATGTAGAAAGTGAGAGCATTTCTGGATTGGGGCATTATCGCCCTCCAGCAACGGGGGCCGACAGAACAGCCAACGATGCCAGCTAAAAGAGTTTTCAAGAGTCAGCAGTTTGTGCGTTGAAAACTGAAGGGCCGTCTCCTAATCCAGGCTCCTCAAGTCTCACTAATTACAGCAGATCCTCGCTATAATGCCCTTCACAATAGCGAACACTGGGCTATGGCCAGCGTGGTTCCTGGAACCCACCTCCAGCCATGGGGCTGTAGTGGGGGTTGACAGGTCCTCAGGCCCTGTGCTGCAGTGGGGGGCAGAGAGCTCCTCCAATCCCATGGCCGGAAGAGTTCTCTGCCCCACACAACAGCTCCAGGACTGGAGGAGTGCTGTCTTTTCACCACATCTCCAGAGCCAGAGGAGCTTTTCCTCCCCCCCCACACACACACACTATAGTGAACAATGGCTTGGGTCTTCCTGGGCAGGATTTTGTTATAGCAAGAGTGCACTGTATCTCAACTGTGTGACATCAGTATGAAAATATCATATTGCCTTTATAGAACTCCATGACACACCCACATCTGGAATGCTGCATGCAGATCTGGTTGCCCCATCTCAAAAAAAGATATTGGAATTGAAAAAAGTACAGAAAAGGACAACCAAAACGATTAGGGTAAGGAAAAGCTTCCATCTGAGGAGAGATGAATAAGACTAGGATTTTTCATCTTGGAAAAGAGACAACTAAGAGGGAATATGACAGAAGTCTATAAAATCATGAGTAGTGTGGAGAAAGTAAATAAGGAAGTGTTATTTACTTTCTCATAACACAGGAATTAGGGGTCGCCAAATGAAACAAATAAAAGGAAGTATTCCTTCATATAACACACAGTCAACCTGTGGAACTCTTTGCCACTTGATGATGAGCTATCCTGTTTGTTCCGTATGAAGCACCTGGCATTGGCCACCGTCAGAAGAAAGAATACTGGGCTAGATGGACCACTGGTCTGACCCAGTGTGGCCGTTCCTCTATTCTATGTCCTTCATTAATCTTACAGTTTCCTGCCCGGATGCCAATTGTGTAGGTGGGACAGTCATACCTTTTGCAGTCTCCAATCAAAGTGACTTTCAAAAGCAGCCGTCCTTGCTTGTGAACGGTCACAGCATCACCTGACTGTAAGGCAGCATGTTACTTTCTGAGAAATCTTTGACAAGCTGCACTCGTACCAGGTTCCCTGACGGGCTCCTGGGTTTAGAAAGGGTAATGAAAAGGGAAGGTCAATAGAGCACTGTAATTAGAAAGCTGAGTAATTACAGGCAGTTTAGAACTCAGGAGCTTGGGAAAAATCTAGTGCTTGGGGGAAGGTCAGAGAAACCTAATGAAGTTTTTATAAAATACCCACAGCCTAAGAAGAATGACTGGAGAGAGAAGAACCAAGGTCCAAGGGCAGAAAGAGAGGTACAAATAAACAATCAAAGCTGTAGGACAAGGAGGCCAGCTACTGAATGGGAAGGCCATGTGACACATTCACCTCCAGTCACAATTTGCTAACTCCATGTGACTTGAAGAGAATGAACCATTATCCACAAAAGAAACGGATCCTGACAGCAAAGGGAGCGGAAGACATTCAGTGAGATCAAGCCCCCAAATCCTGCCCTGAGCTGTCCCAGGTGAGGCTAGAGGTGGGGGAGGAGACACAAAAAACCCTCTCTCCCTCCCCACATCAGAGCCTCCTAAAAGTGGCACGTCATAGCCTCTCCCCACAGTGTACTCCGTGGATCCGATCATTCCCTCCAGCCCTAATCCTAATTTTCACCAGCCACTAATGTTCTTTCCCACCCCCATTTAGTTTTATCCAGTGGTGTGAGAAAATGCAGCGGATAGGACATACCTGTCAACGGCCATATACTAGTACGGCTTGGCATTGCCTCTTTAGTTACGTAAGCTAAGCTAAAAGAACCAGGGTGTGCAAGTTTCACCCTTCAGGCAAAGGAGTAAATCTGCTCTCTCCTTGGTAAATCTCCTTGTGCAATTAGATGTCTCCTCAGAGAGGTTTAAAAGGCAGCACTGTCCAGTGGCTAGAAGCCAGGATTTGGTAGAATCACCAGCCTGTTACTTATTCACTGTGTATCCTCTGGCAAATCAATATCCCCTGGTGTAAAATGTGTGTAAGAGCAACATCAGAACTGAGTGTGAAATGGTGAGTAAGCAAAACACTACAAGGGTGCCATGAATGGCAAGTGGAGTTTCATACAGCGCTTGCTAGATGTCAAGCAATATAATTTTGTAAACCCTGACTCGTCCCACTGGGACTACTCATGTGAGTAAGGACTACTTGCAGGAGTTAGAGTCTAAATACCAACTGTAGGCTCTTTGGAGCCTCCTCACCACCGTTTGCATGTACAGCACCCAGCATGGTAGGGCTCCGATATTGATTGGTTCCTGCAATATAGATAATAATCATCTGGAATTAGCCACTGCTTGAAACAGGCCATGAGCCATTGCTTGAACTAGAGGGATGATTGGTATGTCCCAATAAGGCAGCTGACGCATTCTTACTGGAGGCTCATTTACCTACAACGAAACCCTGTGCCAGCCCCCACTCACCATCTTCACATCGGGCATTCCGAGAAGAGCAGCAAAACCAATGCAGAGGAACAGATTATACGGGAATGTTATGTAGTATTTATAGAGTGCTATTGATCTGTAGATATCAAAGCTCTCCACAAAGGGAATGTAGCACTAGTAGCTCCATTCTACAGATGGGTACATTGAGGCATAGCATGATAAAGTGACTTGCTCATGGTCACTTAAGGAGCCTATGACAGAGGTGGGAATAAAACCCAGGTCTCTTGATTCATAGCCCAAAGCCCTGACTGCTGACTGAGGGCAAGTCTATACTGACGGCATCAAAATCGCTGCTGTCAGCACAATCTTCAGTTTTCGATTGAGGTATTTGGGTAGACGCGCTGAATTGATAACCGAACCGGAGCTGGAACACCACACCAGCTCCGTACCCGCACTTACCCTACGCCGACCAGACACCATTTCCAGTCGGTTTAGTGCAGTGTGTAGGGAGGATTTAAGAAGTCGGCGGGAGATATGCAAGGTATTTTACGTACCTTGCGTATCTCCTATTGACTGCCGCCGAAAACGGCGGTAAGTGTAGACTAGGGCTGAGGCTGTCCCACGAAAAGGGTTTAATGCCATCATGGACGTAGGCACTAAACATTAGCTCTAACAGGATGCATAGCCTGCAAATGAGAACAGGGAGAGGTCAATAGGTCTAACTTGGCTAAGGAGGGTACTTGACAATAATCTGAAAGATACAGACAGCCAGGAGGGAGAGCAGTGACTAGGAATAAGGGCATGAAATTAAGAGAAAATGGAACATATACATATCACGAAAACCTTCCAGATGAGATGTATTAGACTGTGGAATAGACACCTTTGAGAAGTAATGGAGGTCCCATCTCTTGGCACATTTCAAGCTAGTCTGGCCCTAATACTAATAAACATACATTAGGCACTGGAAGGGACAGGGTGCCTAAGAGGTCTGTTCCATTTGCAGAATCTATGAGAGCCGATACGGCTGGAGTTTCTCCTCTCGGCTTTCTTTCAAATAGCCCCACACACCTGGTTGGTACCAGCAGCAAATGACTCATGAACATCTTCTTGTTGTCCTTCTGGCCGTGTTGTACAAACTGTCACCAGATGACCATAATTCTTTGTCCTCCATTAGGGACGCAGAATGGCTGTATAATCTCACCGTGGAAGGCCTCGGCATACAGGCCGCTCCTGGGTTATAAGTGGAAAGCATGCTGTAATGTAGGAAAGCCTGCTTCTGGCTTTCCACCACCCCAGGCCCAAAGGAAAATGGTTCTCTCACAGTCTGTGGTTTTAGGATCTCAACATCCAAGGCAGCGTGATCTGGTCAGGTCCTGGATGCCCTCATCTTCCATTGACTTCAGAAGCAGTGCTCAGTACCTGGCAGGTTCAAGCCATTATCCACAGGGCAGCGAAGAAGAAAGTTGACTTATGCACAGAGGCAAAAGCACATTTTAGGATCTATGGGTGATGAAGATGAAATGAAATGACTTGCTCAAAGTCATGCAGGTAGTCAGTGGCAGAGATGGGAACAGAATGCAAGTTTCCTGACTCCAGGCCTGTGCTTTAATCACTGACGAGACCCCATCTCCCACTCTGAAAGCTTCCACGAGCGTTTCTACTCACTGCTGCCAGCTATTTTCAGAGTGGCCCCATCAGTGCAGGAGATGGCACTAGTTTACATGGAAGAGGAGTGAGTTCAATTGACATTCAAGTTGAGAATGTAACTAAAATGAATTGTCTGGTCTCAATTTATGGTTTATAGACTGTAAGCTCTTTAGGGCGGTCACCATCACATTTTCACATGTGTGTTCATTCAGTGCCTGCTGGGGCTCTGGCCTGGCTGAGCTCCCTAGGCACTACTGTGATATTATTAGTCCATAATAATAAAATATAGCCCTGTTGGGATGTACAGTTCTGGCATCCCCTAATTCCAAAGCAGTCACCTTTGGTTTTCATAGAAGTGGTTTCCATAGAATACGGACAGGTGGGATTTTAAAAGGTGGTTCTGCTCGGAAAGGTTACTGGGGGCAAACACTCCACATCAAATGCACTCAAGTACAGGGATGACTATTCCAGCTACCCTGGCTTGTAAATTAAACCTGACATCTGAGTTTTTTCCTTCCCCTTCCACCACCAGTAGCAAAGATTCTGCAGGCCAAATCAGGGACAGCAGTGCAGCTTCCATGGTCCTCAAATTATATCTCAGTGACAGCTGTGGAACCTTGTGATCTTCAGTAGGTTTGCTCAGGAGAAACCGTCCAAGAACTCAGCAAATTCTGAGGATGATCCACAAAAAGTTACAGAATCTGGCTCACTCTCCCACACTCATATTTGTTTTGGAGGGCTACGAAACTGACTTTGGCCCCTCAAGTCAGCAACTCTGAGTCTCTAAGCACATGCAGAAAGCTTGCAGTGCTTTGGAGGATGGAAGTGCCATCCCTATAGAGCAGAACTGCACTTTTAAGGCATCAGCATCTCTAAACACTGTGCATAGAAAGGAACCAAAATTATCACAGGCACCAGGTTAGGGGAAGGTCACCTGTGTAAAACAGCACAAAGGCATGTGGTAGCTGAAGGCTCCATGCGGTTTCCAAAGCAGTTAGTTCTTTCTGTGCCTTCCAAACTCAAATGTTTAGTTCAAGGTTTCAGGGTGGAGGAGATGCGCACCTTCAATTAAAATGCATTTCTCAAAATGTTAAATGGCAGATAAGTAACAAAAGAGTGCGACATTCATACTTTTTGCTGCTATGCCTCCAAACCATTTTACAGCAACCTGTCAGATCTGATCAGGCTTGTTTATTCTGCATATAAATGTAGGACCTGAGGCTGTCTTGTTTCAGAAAAGACAGAAAAAGCACATATTGTCCCTGGCAGTTGTTTGGTTTTTACAACAACGGCAGTGCCTTGTTAACTCTTTATTCAAATCAAAGTGATTTTCAGTGCTCTGTTACATTACAAAGTGTGAACAATTTCGCTTGTTGCATTGGCATGGATGGCGACT
Organism: Pelusios castaneus; assembly: GCA_007922175.1. Classification (NCBI taxonomy): domain Eukaryota; kingdom Metazoa; phylum Chordata; order Testudines; family Pelomedusidae; genus Pelusios; species Pelusios castaneus. The sequence continues at coordinate 4,331,119 of ML685755.1, read as the reverse complement.
CAATTAAAATGGAAAATAAACAAACAGGCAAACATTCCGTGAAAGAAGCAAATCAAGTGAGTTATAAATAGCATCTTGGAAATCTCACATAAGCTAATGATAATGGATTAGAAGGCAGTGTCCCTTCTGGCTACAGTTTACAAATTCTTATCTGCTTAAGGTTGCTCCAGAAAGATTTCCAGCTGACTGCATTATTCTTAAAGATAAATCCTTCCTGGCAGTTTACAATTGCATACCAACTACTACAGCATCAAGTGTGCCTTCATGTTTGCCTTGATTGGGGATGAGGGTTTGAGGGCCCCTCCTTGCCAATCTAATTTGAAACACAGCAATAGTCCGCCCTGAATTTCTGATCAATTCGGTCCACGATAGAAGTGTAAACATCCTTGGACATCTACATCTTCACACAGAGCCATTCAAAAAGCCTTGTTAAGAGCCCTCGGTGCCTGTGACAACTGCTCCAAATTATCCAGGGTGGCGGAGCAGCGGAATCTAAGCTTTCACGGTGGTGTCAGAAAACCCTCCTATTTAATAACTCACTATCATCATCATTAATGCTCTGGACTTCCCATAGTTCCTTTCAACTCCGGCGCTCAAAGCTCAGCCGAAAGGTGGGTGGACGCTAGTGTCCCCATTTCACAGGCTGAAAGCAAATTCTACGGCACATTCCCTGTGGGGAAGCAGTGACAAGTTTTAATGATTTCAGACATTAGGGAATGGCCGTGGAAACAGCATCCTCCTTCCGTCCTCCACTCTGGACAGGTGGGTGTCTGACATACCCCCTCGACTTCATTCAGCACCTCGGGGTGTGAAAATATGTTCAGCAAATGGGCCCCCGGGGGCCAGTCTATGAATGTGTCTCATGCATATTGGTTCCTGTTGCCCCTGCGGGTCATAACAGACTGAATTCTGCCCTGATTTATGCTCTCAGGGGGTAGCATGAGGGGAAACACAGAGAACTAATTCCACTGACGCCCCAGCCTGACCACTGTACTGAGGCAAGTCACTGTACCCTGCTGGATGTGGCCCAGGGCGTGTACAGAGGCAGCTCAGAAATGGGATTTTAACTGATGGGGGGGGGAGAAGGGACCATAATCCTGCTTTATGCTGGACTAGAAGCCTCAATCCTCCTCCCGTCCATCTACAGCGGGGGACAGTCCATTGCCGCCCGTGACCCTTCTGGGGTGTCTGCAAAGCCACCGCATCTCTGCTTTCCCCATGCATCGTCCCGCCCGCAATTCAGAGGGGCCACCCCGTCTGAGGGAGGGAAGTGGGGGTGTAAATGAACTGCTGGGGCATCAATGGCCTGGGGGGAGACAGCTGACAGCTGGGGGGGCTAATTCATCCCCCGGGGTGACCCCCACCGCACCCCTGGCCCGGGATGGCGCCTGGAGGACAGGTCTGGGGGCGATCCTGCAGAAGGGGACCCCGAGGGGCCCGGCCCGCCCTACCTTTGAGGTGCTGGCGGGGGGCCCTGGGCGGGCGGCTCGGGGCGAGGCTGGAGAGGCTGTTCCCCATGGCACCGCGTCTCCGCCGTCCCTCGCCGGCCGCGCCCCCTTTGTCTGCGCTCCCTCCGCCCCATGGACGGCGCTGCGGGCGGGGCGGCCCCAGACACGGGCTCCGGCCCCCCGCACCGCACCTGCCCGCAGCCCGGCCCCGCCCCGCCGCCTCGGCCCCCCCGCCCCCGCCGGCCGTTGTCATGGTGACAGCTGTCTGCTCACACGAGTCGCTAAGGGACCAGGCGGGTCACGTGGGCCGGCCAGATGTGCCACCTCTGGAGCGGCGGGCCCGCGCCTGGCCCCATCCCCTCCGCTCCCCCGGGGTCCGCGCCCGCAGGTGAGAGCCGCATTGCCCACAGGTGGGGGCGGGGACTCCAGAGAGAGAGAGAGTGTGTGTGAGTGTGTGCGTGAGTGTGTCAGTGAGTGTGTGTGTGTGAGAGAGAGTGTGCTGGGGGGCGGGGCTTGTTTGTACTGTACACCCCCAATGACAGGTGAGTTCAGAGAGAGAGTGCATCTGTATAGACACATCCAAGGGCATGGAGTTCAGAGACAGAATGTTTGCACATGTGTGTGTGTGTGTGTGCGTGTGTGTACACATATCCAAGGACAGGTGAATTCAAGAAGAATGTGTGTGTACACTCAAGAGTAAGGAGTTCAGAGAAAGAAGGAGGTAGAGTGTGCACCAAGGGCAGGAAGGGGTGTGTGTGTGTGTGTGTGTGTGTGTGTGTGTGTGTGTGTGTGTGTATAACACCTAAGGACAGGTGAGTACAAAATGTCTGCATGTGTGTATCCACATAGGAGCAGGTGACGTGTGTGCGTACACACAAGGGCACAAAGTGCAGAGAACAGACAAGTGTGTGGGTAAGGCGGTTCAGAGAGAATGTAGGCACAGGGACAGGAGTTGTGTACGTACATACACACAACTAGGTGAGTTCAAGGTATGTGTGCACACAAAAGCAGATGAATTCGGAGGGTGGAGGAGCAATCGCCCATATGAAGAGGCAAGTTCAGAAAGTGTGTACAGTATAGACATAGACCGCCATATTCTGCAGTTTGTATGTCTACAGTGTGTGGGTGTATGTTTAGTGCCACGCACACCTATCACACTATATATAAGCAGTAAAAATAACTAGTGTACATATGGGTATGTTTATTTGTGCTTCTGTAAATGTACAGGGCTGAGCTTGTGAGAGTTGTCCCATTGGCGTATACTGTATTGTAATTAGATGTCTCTCTCTGTGAGCATGTATAGTCTGAGGGCTAGGGCTCACGCTTTCCAGTTAGTGCCCGACTACAATCTGGGTCCCAATCAATTTATCATCAACTTTAAACCTTTTGAGGACAAAGCAGAGTAGACAGTAAAGGGTGGAAACAGAGCTGTGCTGTTCAGAGAGAGAAATAATTTCCCCCATTGTTATGAATTGTCATCATCACGTTTAGTCCTTTTCAATAAACGCATCTATTACAAGAAGGAAATCAACTGAAGTTTTAGGTGGCCTATTTAAATGCACTGGTTTTTGGAGGAGTGCTGAGCATTATATACAGCAACTGGTATCTTTGAAACAATATTTTCAGAAAGGAAGGGTGGTCTAATTAAGGCACTGCCCTGGGACACTGGAGATTTGAGCTCTAATCCTACTTTTGCCACAGAATTTCTGTGTGACTTGCCAAAGGTCACACTCTCTGTAAGGCTTTCCCCATGTATATAATGGGGATCATATTTCCTTACTTCACAGAAATGCTGTAAAGATAAATCATCACTGTTTGTGATATTACAGCGATGAGCACTCCAGGCAGGCCTATAAATATGCATTATGCAAACGTTAATCCATCTTCACAAATGGGGAAAGAAGTGAATTGCCAGGACCGCTGACAAGATAATAGCGCTGGAAACAGAACCTGTGAGTTCCTAGCTTCTAACCCCGTGTTCATACCATAAGACCAGGCGGTGTCTGGAAAGGCCAGAGGTACTCCTGGTACTCCTGTGTTTGTATTGTCCACTGGAGGAACGAGAATGTCACGCTAAAGAACAGCAGGGACAGGTACATGACAGGACTGTAACCCAAGGCGAGTCAAACTCATAGAGTTAACTAGTGGTATCTAGTGAACCCGTCCTGGTGCATTATCTACAGCAGGTCCTTCTGGTCTGATACAGTGGACGTGGAATGTATGTAACCTGTGCATTAAAACATGCTGAGCCAAATTCACCCTTGAATAATGAAATAAGTAGCTGTTTCAGATCCCATCCCTTCTATTATATCAAATGAGAAACATTTAGTCTGTCTGACTAATGAAGAAGGGACAGAAGTTTGGGTCAGACAGATTTTCTCGAGTCCAAGGCTGCTCAGTGCAGAAAGGGTGTCATCAGGGAGTCAATTATAGCTCCCTGGGCCATTCTGTACCAGTCCCTGCCTTGGTGTGAGTTAGAACGTCCATGAGGATGCCCTAGCTCATGCCAACAGTCTATGAGCCCCAACTAATCATATGCTATCTCAAGACTCTCAGTACAGACCTCCACCACACCCTCTCCTGCCACCAGCATATCCCTTCAAAGCAGGGGGCAGTAGACATTGGACCGGTCTCACTGGGTAGCCCCCTGAGAGTTTCCCCACTGTAGAACTTCCCAGCTGGCCCATTATGGCCAGGATTGAAGCAGCACAAAGGAACTAGCCCAAAGGGTATTTAATTTTACTGCAAGCCAAAACTTGCTCTACCGTTCGCTCTGTTTATCTGCCAATATATGGGTGGATGGATGGATGAAACCCACTTCGGGTTTAGAGAACATGACCCCTTACAGACTTTGTCCTGAGACAGAGGAAGTGAGGGTTGTTGTAGGGGAATGTAGAGAGGGAACATGACAGGGTAGGTGTGAAGCAGCCAGGAACTGGGCAAAAGCTGACCTGGAAAGGAAGCAGGAGGAGCGCCGTCCCAGGGAGGAATCACCCGAGGACAAATCAAAGCCAGACAATATCACTGACATTCAGAGATGTATGGGGCTCTGAGTATTGGGAATTGTAACCTTGCGTTGGGAAGGAAGGAGGCTGGAAGTAGCTAAGTGGGGAGGGTGTCACCCTGTGTCAGTTTGGAGAGAGCAGCAGAAGGCGGCATTGGAGAGGTTTGTGGTGGGAAATCCACTGATGCCAAAGACAAGTGGGAGCATCCAAGACTGATTGCTGGGCTGGAACTTTGCCCAGTCTATCAAATGGGGACACATCAGTTGGAGGTGATGGAGGAGGAGAGGGACCTGGGCGTATTGGTTGATCACAGGATGACTATGAGCCGCCAGTGGGGTGTAGGGTGAAAAAAGCGAATGTGGTCCTAGGATGAATCAGGTGAGGTATTGCTAGTGGAGATTGGGAGGTGTTAGTACAGTTATACAAGGCACTGGTGAGATCTTATCTGGAATACTGTGTGCAGTTCTGGTCTCCCATGTTTAAGAAAGATGAATTCAAACTGGAAGAGGTGCAGAGAAGGGCTACTAGAATGAGCCGAGGAATGGAAAACCTGCCCTATGAGAGGAGACAGAGCGCTTGTCTTGTTTTGCCTAACCAAAAGAAGGCTGAGGGGAAATACGATTGAGCTTTATAAATACATCAAAGGGATAAATACCAGGGAGGGAGAGGAATTATTTAGATTCAGCATCACGTGGACACAAGAATTAATGGATATATAAACTGGCCATGAGGAAGTTTAGATTTGAAATTAGATGGTTTCTAACCATCAGAGGAGTGAAGTTTGGAACATCTTTCCAAGGAGAGAAGTGGGGGCAAAAAACCTAGATGGCTTCAAGACTGAGCTTGATAAGGTTACGGGGGGCATGGTGAGATGGAACAGCCTAATTTGGCAATTAACTGATCTTTGACTACCAGCTGTGAATATGCCCAAAAGTTTGTGATGGGCTGTTAGTTGGGGTGAGTTCCAAGTTATTACACAGAATTCTTTCCAGCTGTCTGGCTGATGAGTCTTGCCCACATGTTCAGGGTTTGGCTGATCACCATATTTGAGGTTGGGAAAGAATTTTCCCCCAGGGCCTCTGCCAGTCTGCCCTGTGAGGTTTTCACCTTCCTCTGCAGGATAAGGCATGGCTTACTTGCTGGGGGATTCTTCATACCTTGAAGTCTTTAAACCACAATTTGAGGACTTTAATAACTCAGTCATAGGTTAGGAGTCTATTGCAGGAGTGGGTGGGTGAGGTTCTGTAGCCTGCGTTGAGCAGGATGTCAGATGAGATGAACATATTGTTTCCTTCTGACAAAGTCTCTGAGACGCCTGAACTCTGAATGTAGATGCATTGCTCAGTGTCTGCCCTTTCATATTGTGGTACCGCTGGGTCTGTGGGTATTTTTATTGGCTGTAATCCTGTCTTACTGCTCACTCTATTTCCCCCTATTGTTCTTCATTCATCCCTCTGTAAATAAATATTTCCTTTTCCTATATTCATTGTACTATTCCAGAATGTGTGTATGCACTCTGGTGGCCTCGGAACAGGTGACCCTGGGGTGGAAAGCAGTGTTCCTGCCCCTGCCCTTTCTTGCTTGGAGTCATTTGCAGAGTGGATTCTACCTTGGCCACAAGAATGTGAAAGTTACATAGATGTATACACACACCTTCGGCCTGGATTACTGTAGCTCACTCTACAGAGAGCTGAAAGTGGATGTATTGCAGAGACACCAGCTGAAGTAGAATGTAACTGCCTCTTTAATGCATGGGACAGAGTAGAGCACATCACCCATGTGCTTGGATCCTTCCATAGCTCCCCATTTGTTTTTCTTGTCCTTCCCCCTGAATCCCCGACCCCAACACAAAGAATCTATTTAACTAGGGAAGGGGAAGAGCTGTGTAGGGACCTCACTATGCGGAATTAGTTTACCTACAAAGTGCTTAGAAGCTAGGGTGACTGGTGTTATAGAAAACCTACATGGTATGACCATCTTTTTGTTTTGTGTTTGTACAGCACCTAGCGCACTGGGCACAGGAGTGCTGGAACAGTTTATATAGTGAGGGGTGCTGAGAGCCATTAAAACAAACTGTAAACCCAGTATATGATGGAAACCCACTTCAAGCCAGTGATAACACCCCCACCCACCACCCCTGGTTCCATCATCTACAGTGGGCCATGAATGGGGTGCCTCGGTGTTCCTGCACAAATAAACAGCATGTTAAAAAATACACCCAAACCCAAACATCTTGAATACACATAATTGTTTTAGGTGCTTCTTTATTTCTACATACAGGTCCGCGGAGAGCCTCAATAACCTCTCTACTGTGTATTTACATACGCTCCCATGGCTCATGTAAAACTCCTGTGCGGTATATCACACGGTGAGTACAAGCTAAAACAAAGAGGTTCTCTGACCAGGCCCAGCTTGATGATTGCTCTGAAACCTCCCCAGTAGGCAGGAGTTAACAAGATGACAGGCAATCCTAAACCTCAGCAACACCTTATCATTAGGAGGAAACTGGATGTCCGTCCTCCAAATGCAGACAGAGGTAATTCAACGTCACATCATGATGGTATAAAACAGTAAAGCAGGTGCAGGTCTACTGGGGATTTAATGTCATTTTTAAAATACAAAGAGTCATGGGTACTGGAGCTGCCTCCGCCTTTCTCCTCTCTTGATCGTCACTTGCTTTTCTGTCTTTCCTCTTCCCTATGGTGCTCCAAAGAGGAGGGAGCTAGGCTGTTCTCGATCGTAACAGAGGACAGAACAAGGAGCAATGGTTTCAAATTACAGCTGGGGAGGTCAAGGTTGGATATTAGGAAAAACTTTCTCACTAGGAGAGTGGTGAAGCATTGGAATGGGTTACCTAGGGAGGTGGTAGAATCTCCATCTTTGGAGATTTTTAAGGCCCGGTTAGACAAAACCCTGACTGGGGTGATTTAGTGGGAGGGGTCCTGCTTTTAGCAGGGGGTCGGACTAGATGACCTTGTGAGGTCCCTTCCAGCGCTATGATTCTATGATTCTACGAATACTACAGCATGGTGGGATTAAGAGATCCGAGAGGGGAGTAATACACCAGCCTGAGATGTAATACACAGCAGTAGATTATGGTTATTATTACAGAAGCAGACTTGTAGCAAACGCTTTTGTTAAGGCTGCAGAGTAATTTTATTTTAACACCCCGCCTCCCGATTTTCATGTATTTGTGTCTGAAACGTTCACGTTTTTGGGTGAACTTTAGCCTTGGCTTCCATCCAAAAGATTAATCTGTTTTTTCCCCTTGGGAAAGTGTGAGCAAAAGCCATTCACAGTCCTTCTTGATTTATGGTGCATAATACACATACATCAAATTTCCCATTGTAAAGTTTATTGCCACACTTTGTCCACCGAGGTCATTGAAAAGCCTGCTGTACCCTGAAACATGGCAGGTTAATAGTCCTCAGTGAGGAGAAGGTCTTTGACATAGGTTAATAAAAGAGTGAAGTTAAACAAAGTGTCTTAAAAAAAATGCTCTGGCTCAAGCAGAAGTTTGATGCAGGAATCACTGGGTGAGTTTCTACAGCCTGCCTTATGATGATCAGGCTACATAACCCTAAATGGTATCTATTCACCTTGAAATATGTGAAAACTATTAACTGTGAAGTCGGTGGAGTTACACTGATGATGAATTTGGTCCATTGGCTGTAGAATTCCATACCAGCACAGTCCACAGCAATGGCATTATGAATAAAGTGCGCACCATATTTATTGACTTCCCTTTTTATTCTCTCTCTAGCAAACAAAGGAGTGGCCACAGGATCAGAGAACTTGTCTAGATTAATGCTTAATTCACACCAAGCAGGGGTATAAATCTATAGTGCAATAATATTCTGTGCACACCCCATTACCACACAGTAGAAGTTCTCTAGTGCATTTCGATCTACACAGATTCAAAACAGGAGCAGGCCAATGAGAACTAGAGAACTTTTCACGTGTGGTAGCAGGGTCCACACGGACAGTTAATTAAAGTGAAAGATAGACCTGTCTCTTTAAAATCCTTCCTGAAGATCCACTTCTCATGAACTCCTTACAATGAATCTAGTTGGCTGGTATAAAAATTCCATATTTGTTGTTCCCTTTCTCTTAACCTCTCTATGTTTGCCTGTCTCTATCCTTAGACCAGTGGTCATCAAGCTTTTCCTCTTGCACCCCAGAACATGTCCATGCCCTCTGGGCCAGCAGCAGAGTCACAGCCAGGCCAGGGTCCACGGTGGAGGCCAGGAACCAAGAGCAGGGGACAAGAGAGGAACTAGGGCCGCAGCTATGACCAGGGGCTGGGGCTGGAGCAGAGCAAGGCTTGGTGGCACTCCTTGAGCTCCACACCTGGACACTCGTCTGCGTCCCCTTAGTGGGGTCTGCCCCACAGCTGCCTTAGACCTTAAAGTCCTTAAATCATGATTGAAGGAGGTGAATAACTCAGTCATAGGTTGGTGGCCTATAGCTGGAGTGGGTGGGTGAGGTCTTGAGGCCTCCATTTTGCCGGAGGTCAGACTAGATGATCGTACTGGTCCCTTCTGACCTTAAAGTCTATGAGTCTGTGAGTCCAGATGACACAAGGCAGGGAGAGGGCGTATCTGTTTCTGACTGTCTGGAACTCCCCTGGCACATTATGGGTTCCACCATATAAATAAATAATAACGTACTTATCTGAACTGGAAAAGTCTCTTCTACTTTCCTGAGAAACGAAACAGTTGTTAGGGCTGCAGGCATTTGGGTAATCCATAGACTAGCACAGAGAGCAATTCAATGCAGTCAGCCATTAAATTAAAGGCACACATGCATAAATCATATCACGGACACTGTTTATGACGCACTTTTACCTCTGCTGTGAGGGAAACTTCACTGCGTCCTGGGCCCAATACCAGAAAGTGCTGATTGCCCTCCATGTCCCTGGACTGCAGTAGGGAAGCAGAGGGCCGTCCTCACAACATTAGGAACCAAATGGTTTGCTCTTTGGTTACGATACCGCAAACACCAAGCTAGCTCACAGACAGCTGGTATAAAAATATAGGTCCGCAGCCATTGCCAGGCCCTCATAGAGACACAGTGGAAGGCACGTTTCATTTCCAAGGCATAGCAGTTAGATCAGTCACACTGACTGAAAACAAGAGCTGAGGACACAGGAGGCATAAGGAAGAGTGGGGGAAGACTGCAGTTATGATTACCATATTGCCGGCTTGCAAAAAAGAGGACACGGCAGGGAGGATGGAAAAAGGAGAAGGGTATGGTATGGGGAGCTGGAAGGGGTACCAGCAGCAGGGGTACTCGCTGGAGGTGGGGGCAGTGTCGCTCCTGCTATGGTGGCAGGGTGCCTGGTAAAAGTGACAGCCATCAATCATTGCCTCCCTGTGGGACCCCCCCCCTCCTCCCAGAGCTGGGAGCCGGGTCTGGGTGAGCAGGATCCGGTAGCTGTGATTGCAAGGGAATGGATCAGTTATCTGCTGATGCACGGGAGGAACCCATCAGGAAGCAAAGTAAATTGGGGCCCTGGCAAAGCTGCAGCTTGTCTGTTCTGCAAAAACCCTAGACTTTGCCTATTGTTTGAAAAATCAGCCCAGACAGAGGATGGAGGCTCTCGGGGAAGTGGGGCTATCCACCAGCTAATGCAAAAAGAACCAGCTGGAAGGACTCCGCCTGGCCTGAAATGCTGACAAGACCTCACACTCACAGGAGCGTAATGGGACAGATATCTGGACTTGCTGACTTGCAAAGATCTGTAACTCTCATACTTTTAAGAGTAAATTGACTATGGTTAAGAAATCATTTTGTGACCCTGTGTTTCTTGCTTTCCTCCTACGTTGCCTCAGAAGGAGGTAAATTAGAAACCCAGAGCAACCATAACCTATGTGGGACTTTGACTAGGGACTCAGAACTGATTCCTGGGTGGTTGAACTGCAGAGATCCACTTCCAAAAGAAGGGCTCTGTGCTTAGTGTATGCCCTTTAGACCCACTGGTTGGAGCAGAGACCAGATTCTGCCCAGACCCAGGTGCTTAGAAACAGTGGGGAGCCAGAAGCTGGACCCACTCACAGCAGACTGAGCAAAGTTATGCATGCTTGTGTCACCTTTTGCACATATTAGAATAAGGAATTAATGCTAGTCACTCCCCATGGATGTATTATCCCCATTTTACAGATGGAGAAGCTGAGGCAGAGAGCTGTTTAAAATGACATGGCATAAGCCATAAGATGTATCAGAGCCAAGTTTACAACAGGGGCATTCCAGCCTTCTGGACCAGTCTAGACCCTGGCTGAATTCAGGAGCCTATAAATGTAACTCCTTCCCTGACGCAGCTGTGAATTGGAGCTAAAGTTGCACCACAAATTAGGAGCACAAATTTTATGTATAAAACACGTACATAAATTCATAACCAGCCCATATACACACCTCGGAGCAACCATCAAGTTTAGAATACTGCAAGCTTTCATAAAAAACCTTACTCGATATATTTTGACAGTGTAACAAAAGCATACAAACAGTTGGTTTAAAACCTTATTTTTGAGGTTAAAACTTCTGTTCTCCCCTGAGGATGCCAGAACCGTGATTGCCACAGTCCTCTTAATGCACCTGTTTATCCATTTCTTCGTGGGGTTTAAGACCTCAGTTTAGTTCTCAGACCTTGGAGGAAGAACAGTGTCTGTCTGTCGCTCTCTCTCTCTCTCTCTGAATGACCCTTCATCAGGCCAGACAATGTGAATGTGACTTAACCAAGGTCCTCTCCAGTCAGTTTTCTGGGGTCTCTCAATTGTATTTTCTGTTTCTATAGAAGCCATTCAAGAGATTTCTCAGCTAATCACTTCCTTTGGGCAAGATCATTTCCCTTTGAATGAACAATGTCATTTCATTCACAGGAGAGAAGTAGGGCTTTAGCTGCCATGCTCAAGATGGGGATTTTTTTTCTTTTTTGACAGCCACTTTAAAAAGCATTATTTATATCTTTGCTCCGTATGTGCTTGAAGAAGTTAATAAGGAGAATGAAGGTGATATCTGACAATGGGGAATGAGCAGTGTCTAGATGATGTGCTGCATTTCTCCTGATTAAACGTTTCATCGCCTTTTGGGGGGTGATGCTCCATCATGGGGCAAGAAGGTGATTTTAAGCCATCTTTGTGTTGTGCTCCTTGTGTTCCAGGGCCATGAAACTATCTGTTCAGGCTCTGGTGTCAGCTAGGGCAGCCTCAACACTCCTCTAATTTACCTTCTGCTTCCCAAGTGCCTGGGAAGCTGAGAACACCTGTTCTCATGGCACTGTGGCCGTGTCCCGACACCCACAGAGCATACTACTCTGTTGGGAGAGGCTGCTGTTTTCCCATTGCCCATCCAAAGGTTACACAAGCATTTAACTGTACACCACACCTCTTCTCAACAGCTCATGGTTTTGGCCTGTGTGTTTAAAGCTGGTAGATTTTCTGACCAAAGTGGCAAATACGATATTTGTTACCAAAAATGGACATTTCCAAAGGGATCCTGGATTCTCTGCTGATCTAAATGAGTTTTCATTAAAGCAAGAACAAGTTGCACTGCTTCTGTTGACAGAGACCAATGCCAGCCTTATATCCTCTCCATATTTCTTTATGAAAATATTTTCTTTTAATTACATTTGCCACCCAAATTAACAGTGGGGGTGCCCAGCTTTTTAACGCAGTCCACCTGAGCCAACTCTGCTTGATGCTGAGAAGTGGCCCCTTCTGAAGGGTTGCAGAAAGTAAGGATTTATGACGTGTGATGTGTAACAAAAGTGCTAACAATCATTGGTCTGGTTCTCCAAATGTAATAGATGTATTGGGCTTTGCAGTGGAGCGATCGATAGAGAGCAGTCAGTTCCAAAACACCGTCCCACAAGTACATATAGTCACCACGAGGCCACACAGTACAACTTACTAAGCCTGAATGGATTTAACTATCCAATCGGAGCCGTCAGCAGGAGGATAGTCTCCGACTGTCCTGACTGACTGTCTGAGAGCTTGTTCACGTGGGACGTTACACTGGTATAAATTCCCCACGGGAACACTCTTACTCTGGAATAAGAACACCTTTTCCCAGGTTATCTTAAAACTACTTCTGAAGAAACCAAATGAAACTGAAAAAAGATGCCCTTATACTGGATTCTGAATGTGCACAAGGCAAGTTGTACTGATATAACTCTAGTGGTTTAAATTCACACCTTCCCATATACCGTGTTGAGAAGCCTCAAGAAGGTTTTACATCTGGGCCCAGTAACAAAAAGACCCCAATGAGCAATATGATAGTGGGTCCAGACACACACAGCAAGGGATGGACTTTCAAAAACAAAAGCAGAGGTTTCCCTACAAATTTCTGTGGGCCGAGCTATGTCAGAGGTGTGTTTATGAGAATCTGGTCTGACCTCTTCTGCAGCACAGAACCTCCTAGAACTTCCCCAACATAATTCCTAGATCAGCAATTTTAGAAAAACCTCCAGTCTTGTTTTCAAAATTATCAGCCATGGAGAATCCAGTGCAACCTGTGGTAAACTGTACCACCGGTTAAGGTACACGTTTTTAACTGTGGGGGTAATTATTTCTAATTTGACTTCATCTAACGTCAGCTTTGAGGCACTGGATCATTCCTACCCGTCTTTGCTAGACTGAAGAGCTTATTATTAAATAACTGTTTCCCACGTAGATATTTATAGACTGAGGCCTTGTCTATACTGAAAAAACTGCGTCAATCCACGGGATTGATTGAGCAGCCAGTCGATCCTGGAAGCACTCGCCAGTCAATTCAGTAACTCCATCCCTCCTAGTGGAGCAACGCTGAGTTGACAAAACCCTGGCTGGGGTGATTTAGTGGGAGTGGTCCTGCTTTTAGCAGGGGGTTGGACTAGACTAGATTGGACTAGATGACCCCTTCCAGCCCTAAGATTCTCTGATTCTCTGATGGGAGAGCCCTTCAAATCGACGCAGCCAAGTAAAGACACTGAGGTAAGTAAGAGTAACTAAGTTGATGGGAGATATACTTTCTGCGGCACACAGATTGAGTATCTTCCGTCAACTTAGCCCCGCAGTGTAGACTAAGCCTAAATCACTTCCCCCCTTCACCATCTCTATCACGGTAAGGCACGTTTTCTAATCCTTTACTCGTTTTCATGACTCTTCTCTGACTCCTCTTCAGTTTATTAACACCTGTATCAACACTGACATAGCTGCGCTGGTGCAACCTGCGAATGGAAGTGCATAGTTTGCTGGTTATTTCACTCAGGGAAGGAAAGCGGAGTTGCTTAGAATGAGGTACACAAGTCAGTTTGGCGGGTGGAAGCAGTGCTCACACTAGAAGAGATCTGCCAGTATAATACGCTGAGATAGCTGCACCAGCGAAATGCAGGCCTGGCCTGAGAGATGGGAGACGGGCTCAGCAATAAACCAAGCTCAGGCTGCGTCACAACAGCGCCTTGCTTCCTAGAAGAAGGTGAGTCAGCTCTGTCCTGTTCTCGTAATGTAAAAGGAAAATCTCTCGTACTTAGCTTGTGCGGAGAATATTAGAGGAGATTAAATGCGTCCAGCTTGTGGGCAGTTTTAAAATCTCTTTTTTGTCTCATGCTTTGTTCCTACCACTAAATAAGAATGTCTATTTCAAGAAGGCTGTTGGTGAATAGCCCTGGCCAAGGGTTCCTAAAGGGAAGAAATGCAGGTCCCCAAAACTCACAACGAGAATTGCTTCTCACCAGGTAGATGCTAGAAACTGCTGTGCTAAGCGAAACAAGTGCAACTTCTCTGCCGGCCCCTGCCGCGAGAACAGCTCCTGTCCCAGTTCTGAAGATCTGACGTTTGCCTACGGGGCCATTTTCATTCTGCTGTAAAGAGCCAAGGACAGCTAGTGTGCATTTCAGCCCAAATAAGTTGTAATCCTCAGATGCAGAATTCAACCAGGAAAGACCAGAGGAGAGCGCGAGTCCCCAACGGAGGCTTATTTGAATAATCTAGATGACAGATCTGTTCTTTTCTGGTGTGCACATCGGATGTCTCCTCATTTGGAATGCAGATGCTGTCACTGCGTTCAACTAAACATGAACATTTAAAAATAAGTGCTCCCACTGGTGACCATGGCCAGGTCTCACTCCACTGCTCTTCTCGTAACGTTTATGCTGACACTAACATCCTGCAGGTGGCACTATAGCCTTGACGCTGACAGCTGCCCGTCATCTCTTCATACAACGGATAGACATCGATTTTCTCTCATCTGCCCATATTTACTGACCAATATGTTAATAAATTTATAATTCTCAAATAAAGAATGAAAGGAGGGCAATGTAATCGATGCCAATCAACGTGGATTTATGGAAAATAGAGCCCATCAAACTAACATGCATGTCTGTTTCCAGTGGGGCCCCACAGGAATTGATTCTTAACCCCATGCTATTTTACATGTTTATTAATGACCTGGAAGAAAACACCAAAATCATTACTGATAGAGTCTGCAGATGACAAGAATTGGGGCTGCGTGTGGTAAATAAAGAAGAGGACAAGAGGTCACTGATTCAGAGCAACCCAGATCACTTGGTGAATGGGGGCACAATCAAGCACGATTCATTTTAATCTGTCTAAATGTAGATATCTAGACACAAAGAACGCAGGGCATCCTTGAACTATGGGGGACTCTGTCCTGGGAAGCAGTGACTCTGAAAAAGATTTGGGGATTGTGGAGGATCATTGGCTGAGCATGAGCTCCGAGTGTGATGCTGTGGCCAAAAAGGTTAATGCAATCCTGGGAGGCATAAACAGGGGATTGGCCTTGATGTTCTGGTGCCCACAATTCCATAAGGATGTTAACAAATTTGGAGAGGACTCAGAAAAGAACCATGAGAATGAGCAAAGGATTAAAAAAGTACTTTATAGTGATAAACTAAATAGATTAAGCTCCTTGGAGTCTAACAAAGAGAAGGTTAAGGGGCAACTTGGTTACAGTCTATAAATATCTACATGGGTAACATGTAATGGGGTCTTCAGTCTAGCAGAGAAAGGTCTACCGTGATCCAGTGTCTGGAAGTGGAAGCTAAATAAATTCAGACCAGAAATAAGGAATACTTTTTTACTGTGAGAGTAATTAACCATTGGAATAATTTACCAAGGTTCATGGTGGATTCTCCATCACTGATCATTTTTAAATCAAGGGTGGATGTTGTTCTAAAAGATCTGCTTTAGGAATTATTTTGGGGAAGTTCCATGACTTGTTTTACAGGTCATACTAGATGATCACAATGGTCCCCTCTGAACATCCCATATACCTAATATCACCACATTTCCTGAAAAATTCTGCTATCAGATATGTATGCAGCTCCTCCTGAATTCAATGGGAACAATGTTCCTGGTCTGAAGCATTTTAGGGCTCAGATTTTCAAAGTGCCTAAGGGAAATGTACATCAAATTCCCATTAAAATTCTTAATGTAAAAGTTTCATGCGCTAGAGAATCCACCACACCCTTTGGTGAATTGTCCCAAGTTAATGGTTAATTACCCACACTGTTAAAAGCCTGTATCTTCCTTTGAGCTTGAATTTAAGCTTCAAATTCTGGCCATTGGATCTCGTTATGCTTTTGTTTAAATTAAACAGCTAGATCTAATCACTCAGCCTTCTTTTCAATAAGCCAAGCAGATCAAGCACCACAGTTTTCCAGTATCATTCCTGTGGCTCTTTTCTGTTGACTGTTGAAAACTAAGGCTATGTACACACGATCAGATTAAAGTGCAACATGGCAATCGCGCTATAAAAAACACGTGACCTTTATTGCGGGATAGCGCGTACACACGTTGCTCCTTGTAACGCAACAGAATTCTTTGCAATATCGTGGTGTAGCGCAATGAATTCTGGGCACCTAACCCACAGTTCAATTTTCCCTCAATCTGCGCTTGGAATCATGGGATGAAGGAAAGGAATGCAAAGCGCCATGGGTAAAATCTCAGTTTCCCGCGGTGCACTGTGTTCCCCTTGCGTCTTCCTCATTGCCAATAGCAACTCGCGCCTATTTTCAACAGTGCAGTGATGCACTACTTGCGAGCAATCACAACAGCGACAGCATGGATCCTGCTCTGATCTCCACTGTCGCCTTCAGCATTCTAAATACATCTCGGCTGGTTGCTCAGTACGCAATGAGCTCCGAGTCAGACGAGGATGCCGAGGAGCAGGGGCTGATCAATGCCATGCAGAGCAACAGCACCGCGTTGCTCAGCTCCTTCACCGATCATCTGCACATGGTGCAACGCCGTTTCTGGTCGCGAGAGACGAGCACCGAGTGGTGGGATCGCATTGTTATGCAGCTGTGGGATGACGAGCAGTGGGTACAGAACTTACGAATGCGGAAAGCAACCTTTCTGGAACTGTGTTCAGAGCTGGCCCCTGCCCTGCGACGTAAAGACACCAACATGAGGTCAGCCCTAACCGTGGAGAAGCGTGTTGCGATTGCTGTCTGGAAGATGGCGACTCCTGACTGCTACCGGTCGGTTGCAAACCAGTTTGGAGTCGGGAGGTCCACTGTCGGATTAGCCCTCTCACAAGTCTGCTGAGCCATCAATCGCGTTCTGCTACGGAAGACGGTGACGTTGGGCAATGTTCGTGAGATTGTGGATGGCTTTGCTACCATGGGATTCCCTAACTGCAGGGAGCCATAGACAGCACACACATCCCTATTTTGGCTCCAGACCATCTCACAACCGAATATATCAACAGGAAGGGCTACTTCTCCATGGTGCTGCAAGCACTCGTGGATCACAAGGGGCGTTTTATGGACATCAATGCTGGGTGGTCGGGAAAGGTGCATGATGCCCGCATTTTCAGGAACACTGGTCTGTACTGGAAGCTGCAAAGGGGTACCTTCTTCCCAGATCAAAAAATTACTATGGGGGATGTGGAGATGCCCATAGTCATCCTCGGAGACCCAGCATACCCACTGATGCTATGGCTCATGAAGCCGTACACCGGGAACCTGGATCGCAGCAAGGAGCGGTTCAATTACAGATTGAGCCGCTGCAGAATGACTGTGGAGTGTGCCTTCAGCCGTTTAAAAGGGCACTGGTGCTGTTTGTATGGGAGGCTGGACTTGGCGGAGGACAATATCCCTACTGTGATTGCGTCGTGCTGTGTCCTTCATAACATTTGTGAAAGTAGGGGAGAAAAGTTTTCCCCGGGGTAGGCTATGGAGGCACAGCACCTCGAGGAAGCATACGAACAGCCAGCCACTAGGAGTATTAGGGGGGCCCAAGGAGAAGCTGCTCGCATAAGGGAGGCACTCAGGGACCATTTCAATGATGCCCTCCCCTAGTTAACTTCCAGGACGCATCAGGTGCACCTTATGAGATTTTCAATGTGTACAGATAAATGCACTCTTCAAATTATTTGTCACTGTTTTTTATTAAAACCTAAAGGGGGGGTTACAGGTGGGTGTAGCTGCGGGTCTCTAAAAAGTAGCTCTGGGGGGGACTGGATGTTGCAGTGTACCAGGGGGACGAGTGGCCTTCAAAGAAATTCTTTGAAGGACTACGGGGTGTGGGAGGCAGACACGGCTGAACTGTATGGAGTGGAGCCAGTACATTAATCACCTGGGTCTGCAAAGCAATCATGCTCTTGAGCAGTTCTGTTTGCTCCTTCATCACGCTTATCAATTCACCCCTGTGTTTCTGCCTCCTCTGTTGGAATTCCTCTCTCCAGGCTCGATTCTCCCTTGCGGATTCCTGTGCTGTTTTCAGCAGATCCTGAAACATATCCTCCCTGTTTCTTCGAGCATGCCGCTGAATGTTTCTCATGCGGTCAGCTGGGGTAGACACCGGCCTTGTGAAGGTCGAATCTAAAAAAATAATAATAATAAAGCTGTTGTTAACACAGAGCCTAGATAACCAATGTAACCTTCCAGTCGCACATTCCACTGGAAGGTGCAGGGCAGTCAACATCCTATGCTTCGCTGAAGCGGACAAGGTACGTCCTAATAGAAAGCTTACTGGGGGCTAACATTCTGCACAGGGCACACAGATGGAACCCGGTATCTCTCCTCAGAGTGCCCCTGCCAGCTAGCATACATATCCTACATGCCACCGGATGCAAGCCAGGATCGTATGCTGCTGCACTGTGTGCTGCCATGGTTCCCAGGGCTGTGCTTTGCAGCTGGCGAGGCAGAGTATCCGTCTTTGGGAGCGTAGACACAAACGGTCTCCCATCTAACCTGAGTAGTAGGCTCTGGAGGTACATCGAGGAAACCTTTACTGACCTAAATACAGATGATTTTTTGACAATCACTGCTTGTGTTGATGCACTTCTAATGAATGCAGAGTAAAGAGCGTGCACAGCGGGGACCGAGACAGCAAGCACCCCCATCCCGGACAATGATATTTTAGCAGGAGCCATAGCTGCACAAAAGAGAAACTTACCGGAACCCCCCTCTGCCGCCTCAGAGGACACACTGCAATTCATGTCTTGGGTGGACGTTTCAGCGGGGGTGCAGAAGAGCTCCTGGCTACACGCTGTTGCGCTTTCCTCCAGGTCATCCTCCATCTCCTCCTCCTCCTCAGTCACGTCCTCATCCTGCTCGGGTCTGGAATTCACTGGATGGGGGGGCATTGTGTCCACGGGACTCTTTGCAGTGGTTGTGGGGTCCCCACTGAGGATGGCTTCTATCTCCTTATAGTACCTGCATGTAGCAGGCGCTGATCCCGAACGGCGGTTTGCCTCCTTCGCTCGGTGATAGGTTATTCTTAGCTCCTTCACCTTTGATCTGCACTGCACAGTGTCTCTATCATAACCTCTCTCTGACATGGCCCGAGAAATTATGCCAAATGTATCATAATTTCGTCTGCTGCCGCGTAGCTGCGCCTGCACCGCGGACTCTCCCCAGATGCTGATCAGGTCCAGCACCTCTGCCGTGCTCCAAAGGGGTGTGCGTCTTCCACGACGGGCTGCCATTGCTACTGATGATCGGAGCTGCACTCCACTCCACGAGGAAGAGAACAGGAAGTGAAACAGACGAGAAATTCGAAAATCCCGGGAATCTGATCAGGGCGGGGACTGTTTCGTCACAACCACAGAGCGGATGGGGGGAAGACCAGAGAGGATGACTTTGGAATGCTGGGACACTTCCGGAGGCCAATCATTGCGTGGTAAGCGTACACGCGAGTGGAAAGGCGCAACAGCTGTTCCGCGTTAGCTGTTACCACCCTCGTCGAGGTGGTTTTTGTATTGCGCTACAACAAGGCAGTTAACGCGCAACAGCCCTATTGCACGTGTGTACGCTGTTGTTGGGATCGCACGGTAATGATTGTTAATGCGCGATAAAGTGATCATGTGTACAAGGCCTAAGAGAGGATTCACTTACAACAAAACCCAGTCTGAGTTTCAAATGAAATCAAGAAGCAAGAGGTGGCACTGAACAGTCCCCTGTTTACATTTTGCATAGATCAAGAGATGATATGTCTTTTACCAAAGGACACACAACGATTAAACAATGATTATGACAGCCACATGTTCCAAAAGCCAGATAATTTGAAATAATCCAAAAACACCACATTGCATTTATATGATTAAATATTCCACTCAGTCAGACAGGCCAGTAAGCAAAAGCTGAAAGCCAGCGAAGATCACAGGGAAGTCAGCTCAGCAAGATAACTGCAATGAACAATAGAGGAGTCAATCTGTGGGTGTTTTGTGGCCACCATCTATTGCTGGGTTCTCTCAAAAATTCACTTCAATCACCAAGCAGTGATTTACATCTAAGTTTATAAATGAGCAAGGGTAGCTCTTGGTGAAGAATGCTGGAAGCCTATTATGGAAGACAGAGAGGAAGAACAAGCTATAAAAGTTGAGTTGAGTAAGCCAGAAAACCATGCTTAGAAAAAGTGACTTGGAAGTTGAAGATGCTACCTCACCATCGTGGAATCAGCTATAAGTATTAACCCTGACCTGACCAAGAATAGCCGAGGGACCCCATTAGCAACAATTTACTGTGGGAAGGTTTGATCACAGCAGCAAGGTCAATAAAGACCCAGACACAGCCCACTTGCCAACCACAAAGCCGTTCTTCCTATCAAAACCCTTCAGCCCCACATGCACACTACATTCCTCTGAAGAGAGGCCAACTCACGGGGTGAAATCTTGGTTCCACTGAAATCAGTGAGAGTTTTGCCATTGGCTTCAATAAGATGAGTTTCATAGATTCTAAGGTCAGAAGGGACCAGTACGATCATCTAGTCTGACCTCCTGCAAAATGCAGGCCTCAAAACCTCACCCACCCACTCCAGCAATAGGCCACCAACCTACGACTGAGTTATTTACCTCCTTCAATCATGATTTAAGGACTTTAAGAGACAGAGAATTCACCAGTAGGTGAGGCATGCCCTATGCTACAGAGGAAGGTGAAAAGCCCCCAGAGCCCAGGCCAATCAGCCCTGGGGGAAATTCCTTCCCGACCCCAAATATGGCGATCAGTTAAACCCTGAGCACGTGGGCAAGTCTCACCAGCCAGTTATCCAAGAAACAGTTCTCTGTAATAACTCAGAACCCACCCCATGTACCCTCCCTTCTTAGGCCACTTGTAAATCCACCACACGTAGCCAAATATCAATTTCCAAAATAGGGTAATCATACCATCCCCTCCATACATTTATCAAGCTCAGTTTTGAAAGCAGTTATGGTTTTTGCCCCCACAACTCCCCTTGGAAGGCTATTCCAGAACTTTACTCCTCTAATGGTTAGAAACCTGCATCTAATTTCAAGCCTAAATTTCTTCATGGACAGTTTATAACCATTTGTTCTGGTGTCCACATTGGTGCTGTACTCAAATAATTCCTCTCCCTCCCTGATATTAATCTCTCTGATGTATTTATAGAGAGCAATCATATCCCCCCTCAGCCTTCTTTTGGTTAGGGTTAGACTAAACAAGCCAAGCTTCTTGAGTCTCTTCTCATAAGGCAGGTTTGTGCCCATAGGTCTTAAATGGGATTTAAGAGTTGTGTAGAACTTGTGCTGGCCTTGTGCTCAGGAATGAATCGCACAAAATGAGAAGAGGGAGCCAGGATTGTCCCCAACACCCACCGTTCTGCCTCACAGTAGAGGCTAAAAGAGGGCAGTGGATACAGGACAAGAGGTTGCCATCTGCCTTGAAGGCTGGCTGGAGTGCAGTCAGCATGAAGCACAA
This sequence comes from Pelusios castaneus, assembly GCA_007922175.1. Classification (NCBI taxonomy): domain Eukaryota; kingdom Metazoa; phylum Chordata; order Testudines; family Pelomedusidae; genus Pelusios; species Pelusios castaneus. Next base: position 4,309,508 of record ML685755.1, on the reverse strand, counting down.
GGTAAGTGTAATGGGGGAAACCCACCACCACTTAGCGCTCCCTCAAGTAGGAAATCTTATTCAATTAAGCCTCCGTTGGGAACTAATTCCATTTTATCCTGGGGATTAGGCAGTCACCTTATGAAGCTGCTGGTGTGACAACTGCCTTCCATCCCGCTAAATGAACCCCTACATCCATTTCTGATTCTTCATTTGTTGTCCCCTGTACTTTGTTGAGTCCAGGGCTCAGTAGCTCCTCCTCTTAGGCTGAGGAAGAAGCCTTCAAATGTGGGCAGGCCTGTGCTCGCCCACTTTCTGAAGCCCCATAGGGAACAGTTAAATATCCTTTTGTTTAGTGATAGCTGAAACAATGGACAAACTTCCACTTGCAGATTAGACTACATGCAGACCTGGACAGTGGTTGAGCCATGCAGTTTTCTAGGAGCCTCCTAACAAATGCAGGTGACTGAGGACTGATTTGTTTGTGGTGTGTGAGAGAGAGAGAGAGAGAAGCAGGGAGGAAAACACAGAAGGCCACAAGAAAGCTAGAGAGTCACTTGGAACATGATCCTGATAAAAAGCACTCAGAGGGAGTGCTTTGGGGAAGAGGGCTGTCAGAAGAGGCTTGGAACTATTAAGCTAAAAAAAATCTCATGTTGTTTGATTCTTACTGTTGTCAGGGAAACAGGAATTTATGTACCTTCATTGTAATGAAGCAGAATTTCATCCAAGATCTGCATTCCTGACTCTACATCAATGTTTCCCTTCTAATGGAAACAACCCACTAAACCCCAAGATGTGGCTAGCTGCCCAGAGCAAAAGGGGTAACAGTGTTAACACTATTTTACACGGGAGGCAGAGAGAGCTGTAAAGATCCACACCCGGTGAAACACCAGAAGAACTGCATCTAGTACCCCGGGCTATGTCTACACTTGTAAATTTAGGTCGACTTAGCTACGTCGACTTAGCATGTCTACACTTAAATTTTAAGTCGACTTTGGGGGGACCCTACAAAGTCGACCTACAGCATCCACACTGGACGCCTAGGTCGACTTGTAGGGGCTAGGGGGACCTGGGACAGGTCCATGGTGGCAGGGGGGGCACCCCTTGCCAAGTGCCAGGGGGCTCAGCCTTTGCCTCATTGTACCTGGGGCTGTCCCTGTGCCACCCCCCTCCTGGCAGGGAGGGCAGTGGGGGAGTCCTGGAGAGCCCTAAGTCGACTTAGAGTCGACTTAGGGCTACTCCACGTCTACACTGGCTCAAGTCGACTTTCTAAAGTCGACTTAAGCCAAAAGTCGACTTAAAATGAGGTTTTAAAAAGTCGACTTAATTTTCCTTAAATTGACTTAAGCAGCTTGCTTAAGTCGACTTAAGGAAAGTGTAGTGTAGACGCAGAGTAAATTAAGTCGACTTAAGCAAGCTTAAGTCGACTTAATTTACAAGTGTAGACGCACCCCCGGTGTCTTGATTCCCAGATCACACCACCTCCCTGAAACTTTCCACATCAGCCCATTTCTGAAGCCGTTGTGGTTCCACAGAGGGAAGGAGCTGCCCTGTGTTTGGTTTAAGGGACTGAGAAAGTGCATTTGTCAGTACAAAAAAAAAAAAAATCCAACAGCAAGACACAGCCCGGGTCTTATAAGACAATCGCAATCTGCTGCAGAAGGATTGACTAGCTGATATGCTGAAGTGAAATTCTAATCTCCAAAGCCCAGCCATGCGTGCCCAGCAAGGAATTTTTCATGATACACAATGAGGTGCTCCTCTATATCTAAATTGGAATCAAGCCCTTAGGCTTCTAAATGGTTGTTTTTGTTTCTGACTCCACAATACTGTTTTCTGTGGTATCCTTAATACTCAGCATTGCACAACCTCACAGAGGCTGCGTCTACACTTGTAAATTAAGTCGACTTAAGCTTGCTTAAGTCGACTTAATTTACCCTGGTCTACACTACAGTTTCCTTAAGTCGACTTAAGCAACTTGCTTAAGTCGACTTAAGAAAAATAAAGTCGATTTAATTAAAATTAAGTCGACTTTATAAAACCACCTTCTTAGCAGACCTAAGGCTTAAGTCGACTTAGGGCTACCCCAGGGCTACATCAATGCCCTCCCTGCCGGGGGGGGGGGGCGCGGGGTGGCCTGGGTTGCCCCCCCACCTGGGGGGGCGGAGCCCCCCCCCCCCCCCCCTGCCCTGCCAGGGTCCCTGTCCCCCTTTGCCCCATTGTACCTAGGTACAATGGGGCAAAGGCTGAGCCCCCTGGCATTGGGCAAGGGGTGCCCCCCTGCCCCTGTGGACCTCCCCTAGGTCCCCCTAAGCCCCTAGAAGTCGATCTAGGTGTCCAGTGTGGATGCTCTAGGTCGACTTTTTAAGTTCTCCTTTAAGTCGACTTTATTTTTAAGTGTGGACACACTAAGTCGACTTAAATACACAAGTGTAGACATAGCCAGAGAGATGCTGCTGTGAACAGAGGAGAAAGCCTGTTTAAATTGGGATACTTAAAGCCAGGAAGTGGCTCAAAGGAAGAGGCTTCCTGGTAAGAGAAGAGGCTCCAGTTGTGAAAGCTCTTGAAGAAGGGGCAGGTGCTGTGAAGTGTTTAGAGGCCAGCATCATGCTCAGAGCTGTACAAGTCACAGAAGATGTTGCTTGCCTTGAGGAGTTTAGAATCTGAACAGACAAAATGATGCAGATGCACTGGGAAACCTGGAGAAAGGTTAATTCCCAGAGCACTTCTATAGAAGATGACTGAAGGAGCAGGGGAAACAGATGGTTATGAAGCCACAGAGGGAGGGAAGCCGGGGCGAGTTTTGATTGCCCAGAGACTCTCAAGAGAACAGGAGATACAAGCCGAGAAGGTGACATAGGCTGGAGTGGAGAGGTGAGAGGTCACTGAGGTACGTGCAGGCGTGGCCCAAAACATCTATTATGGGGCTTCACCCTTTTATGGATAGAAATTCTGGGGTCTGAGGACTGACAAGGGAAGTCCTGGGCAGGTGTGCAAAGCAGGAAACAAACAGCAAGGCTTGTTGCTTGTCCATCTGCAGACTTAACTGTCAACTAAGCAAGTGCTTACTTTTCAGCAGGGTCTTTGACCTCTGTTCTCAGTCTCTCGAGTCTCACCCAGCAGTTTCATTTCCTGCTTAGAAATGCCACCAGCTGTCTTCATTAGCACGGTACATAGTTCTGCACAACAACATCTCTGTACACAGATGTCAGCTCCTGGTGCCAGAAAACTAAAGGACAGTCCATATTTGTACTGTTCTGTTCCATAACGGCAGTTTTGGCTGCATCTTGTAGGTGGGGAGAGGCCAGAGAGAAAGAGGACAAGGGACCAAGTTCCAAATTCACTCTGCCTGCTAATAATACAGATGGAATATTCAGCTGACCCTAAAATCAGGCAAACTACCTCACCATCACTGTCAGTAAATCTGACACTACACTTTGGAGAAGAACAACCCAAAGCCATGTTCAACCATGGTGATAAAACTGAACAAGTGAATTGACTCTTTGCTTTGTGAACCCAATGGAGCCCATCTGCCATCACAACTGTGGAGCTAGTTCGGAAGAGTGATAGGAATACGGAGATGCAATCATTTGGTGGCCAGTGTGTGAGTGCTGGCCAGCGAGTGAAATTTAGGGTTGTCTGGGTTACGAGATCAGAAGAACACTGAAGAGTTAAAAAGACTTTCGTGGAAGATACAAGAGAACCCTGGTCTACACAAACCACGGTTTTTGGCAGCAGTCGAAGTGGGTTGGAGGCCACAAAAGCTTATGCCCGAAGAAATTTGTTAGTGTTTACAGTGCCACAGGACTCTCATTGTTTTTAAAATAACTTGTGTATCTCCCTTTGACCACCTAATGTCTACTCACTACAGTGTCTTCAGTGCCCTGCGTTAACAGTGAATGGCCTCCCACCCGTCAACTCGCGCTACTCTTTTTCAGGGAGTGGTCTTACCCGGTCAACTTCCAGATCGATTGAGCAGGTCTCCACTGATCCACTCAACTGATCTGGAAAGATCAATTGACGGAGGCAAATTTGCCACCATAAGCATAGAAAGAGAGTCTGCCCAGAGAGCCTAAGCAGAAGGCCTTTCCAAATCAGGGAACGGTAAGCCTTAGGGGAAGAGCTGGATACATACAGTGTATGGTTTATTGTTTTTAAAGCTGTGTGTTTTCTTTGAAATGCTTTTGTTCTAAATAAATAATACTTTGGCTGCTGATTCCATGGCCACCCCTCAGAGGGAACAGAACTGCACAATCTGGACGTAAGTCAGAGCAGCTGAGGTGATCATAGTTGGTACAGAAGGGACTGCTACCCAGGGACCATCTGAGAATTGGGGTGAAATCGTGTGATTCTCTCAGAGACAGTGGAGGGCTGAGATACGGGGAGGCACTCAAGTGGACAAGGCCGTGTCAGGGGTGGTTAGCACATAACTGTGACACAAGATAGTAATTTGTTCCAGGACAGGCATGTTTAGACTGAGATGCATCTGTTGTAGGATGAAAACGTGCATGCAGTGCTACGGCTTGCCTACACAGAAAGGTACCATTTTAAAACTATACCAACATAGCTAAGCGTTACGACCCCACAAATGCGGATGCAGTTATACAGTATAAAGATGTTTAGAAGAGCTTATGCCTACAAGGGAAAGATAAGACTCTATATAGACATACCCACCTGTGTACCAGTATCACTGCCTGCATCCACACTGGAGTTGTACATCGGTAACCCAGTACATGACACTCCTAACCCAAACAGATTTAAAAGAAGGGAGAGGAGTTCAAAAACCTCTGTGTGACCCAGGCCTTGGAAACCCTGGGGTGAAAGGTCCTAGAGAATTACTGCCCGCTTCCTCCCTCTCATCCTCATTCCATGAGTGTTGAGTTTCATGCTCTGAAACGAGACTCCCACACTGGGACCGGGGGGGGGGGGGTTAAGACACACACTGAAGGCTACACCTCCAAGTTTTTAAAACATCTTGACCTTTCCAGAATTTGCTTGTTTACCTTGGCCATGCCTAGACGAACAACAGAGCTGGACAAAATGTTCACAAGTCACCATTCACAGTTACAAGTCATCAGGAAGAATGCTTGCTAGCCATGAAAAGAAAGGCTCCCTTTGTAGAGATCTAGGGAAGGATGTTATTTATGTGGGAGAAGGACCGATATACAGGAATTGGATGACTTTAATATGTGCACAGCACTTTGAAGATGTCCAGCACCATATAGATATTAATAAATAGAGAGGGAAGCTAACGAGGGGGAGCTTGGGTTATGCACAAAGATAAAACCAGGAGCTAGATGGCCATTACTTCTAGAAGATGAATTGCCGCCACTCTGAAGAAGCAATTTTCAATGGTTCAAAAATATCTTTTTCAGGTCAGGTAAGGGGACATGGTGTGGCAGGGATATTAAGAGGTGTTCACGTATCGGAACCTACTCATGTATTGTTGCAACACAATACAACTCACCGCCTTGGTGCCTCCTGCTGGTTATCTGAGGAATCAGCTCTCAGCTAAGCAATCACCCTCTCTGCGGTTTCTTGCCCTCCATCCTGTCTCTGCTGGACCCTCTTTCTCATGACTCAGCCCTTCACCTGAGTCACAATCGTTCCAGGGGGTTCTGCAATTTGTTCTCACCACTTCCCACTGAGGCTACTGCAGTCCTGATGCCACTCCTATGGCAATTTGGGGGAGAAGAGGAGGGACATGGGCCTGCCCAGACTACTCCTGGTCTCAGCCCAGGGCCCCCGAGTGTGGCAACCTTCCATTGCATCTCCCCCCACAACTCCTCCATGGATTTCCCTGGGCCACTTTCCCACAACCCCAATTACCTTCACCCTTACTTCAAGGCACTCGGCTCTGCTGAGTCCCAGCAGTCAGCCACAGCTTGGTCCAGGGACTGACAGTCCTCCCTCTTCAAGTTCCCAGGAGTCACTTCCCTTGCTCTTTGCAGCTCCCTTTTATATTGGCCTCTGGGCCCTGATTGGATGCCACACAGCCCCTTCCCATTGGCTACCTTTTGCACAGCCTCTCCAAGGCCCTTCTTAATCCTGTGCAGGCCAATGTGGGGCAGGCACCCTACCACAATGGTCTATGTGCTATTTAAATCTAGCACAACCATCACTAACAAAGAAAAATGGAATCTGCATATAATTGGGAAAACATCTTATAGCAAAATCTGCAAGAGATAGAAGTGAAAACAGATAATAGGCATATTTTCCCTACATGAGCTGACAAGTACAAGGAAGAGGACTACTAGGTGAGTGTGTCAGAAGACCGGGTTCTACTCTGGACTGACAAAATCCCCGTGGCCTTGATCCAGTTCCCCTTGAATTCAGCAAGACTCTCATTCTAATGGGAGCTGATTCAGGCCCTAGGCTAGGAGATGCTGGCCACGTCCCTCTGTGCTGCAGTTTGCAGTCTGAATGATGGGGCTGAATTCTTATCCCTCATTTATAGAGCACCATAAGTGCAAAGTAGTTGTATTAATTAATAAAAGTGCAGACATACTCTGGGTCTCTGGGATGGTTACTGCCCCACACCAAGCCTTCTCCAGCCACAAACAGATCTACAGAGAGTACAGACTGCCAGTGTAACTCAACTGATTGATTTCAGGATGGCTCCCAATTTACACCAGTATGCTAGAGAAGACTCAGGCGCTGAGTCTTTGCACCAGCAGCAATTCTTGCTAAGTACAAGGGAACAAATCCACCCCCAGTGTACATCCCAGGTGACTTCAGTGGGGTTACACCAACGTTCCATGGGTCCCGATGAATCTTCTATGTGTCTCTCAGTTGTCCAAGTGTGGTGCAGTCCAAAGGTATTTTCCCTACTGTGGAAGTAGATATCCATCTCTACATGCAGGGGCGGCCAAGTCACCCAATGGGGATCTCTGCAGGAATCTGCCCACCAGATAACAAGCCTTCCAAAGGCACACGATACAAGCTCTTACGTGGAACCTTGGTGCTTGAGAAGGCTCCTTGGCTGCTGCGGATGTGGGAGGAGAGCTAGCAGAAAAACTTGATTCCCTGCCAGATTATTAAAAGGCTTCCCTTAATTTCTAAGCAATGCTGTCCTCTCTGCTCTTGGGTGGGAAGAGATTCTGCCCAGATCCACTAACTAACAGGTAGATGGTGCTGATTTCAACTAAGGCATTTGTGAGACATGAACAAATTCCCCTCTGGCAGAAAAGGCATTTCAGAATTGAAATGTAGTCATTAAGAGAAGATGGGTAGCCATATTTAGTGCTTTTCTCTCCTTTTCTAATGACGGAGGCTACCAAAAATCTCTCATCCAATGCTCCATGACCGTCTGTCTGAGTATCTGATTAAGACTGTTTCCACGTGACTATTTTGCGGAAAGCTGGAGTGAGTGACAAGAGGATTCTGATAAGAAAGAGCAGTATTTTTCTTGGTAGAGAAGTGACGCACATGAGCTAAGTCTGTTTCCTGTTTGCCACCGGACGACAGCATTCTAAGCACTGAGGTCTAAAGAGGAAAGTCAGGATATGCAGAGAAACCCTAGATGGAGCTAGATTGCCTACTGCCTTGTGTGAGTGTCTACAACTTTGCAAAGTGAATGTTGAATCTTCTCATGAGTGCCACCAGGAACATTATACACGCCTCCTCCTCCATGACACACAGGTATAAATAATCACACAAAGCAATGGGGGTAGGGGAGAAATGCAAATGCAAAGCTATAGAGCCCAGACAGAATCTGAACTTCAACACTGCATGGAAAGGAATCAAGTGTTTTTGAGACATTTCCAGTATTTAAGGCAGGAGTCTTATATGTGCTTATCTGTGCTTGAGGCAATGACTTTCAGGTCAGTGGTTTACTTCCCATTAGAGCTAGATAAATACACCTTATTGTGTGTTATTGCTTTGCATAATAACAGAACAGTCTCTACAGGGCTTTTTTAGTGCATAATCAAAAAAGATTAGGGTTGGAAGGGACCTCAGCGGGTCATCTAGTTCAGCCCCTGCCCAACACCAACTAAATCATCCCAGCCAGGGATGTCAAGCTGGGTCTTAAAAACCTCTAAGGACGGGTGGCAATGCATGCGGAGGGCAGGCAGTTTTCTGCTTTCTATCTGGCCTTGCTCCATCTCTGAGTCCTGCCATGTGGGGCAGGGCGGGCACTGCACACTCCTACAACCAGAGACCTGTAAGGGGATGCAGAGACACGTGTGAGGGCTTGGGGGCCACACCAGACGCTCTGTGCATCCAGATCAGCTTCCCCACATGGGCTCAGTAAGGGCTCCCACACTCTCCAGGCTCAGGTATTGGTCGTCCTCTGTGCACAAACCACTGGATGTTGGTGGCCACTGGCCCGGCCCAGCCCGGTGCACACACAGATACAAAGAGCAGAGCTGTCCCCACTAGGGACTGAGTGCTCATCTGGGCCACACTGACACAGACCCTACCTGCACCCGGAGCTACCCCCCTGCTTGCACACAGCTCCTAGCTACCCCTTCAGTTGTTTTTTTGAGCTGGGCCCCCCTTTAAGTTATAATTTTTGATTGTGTTCAACCATCACCACCACTCCCGGCCGCTCCCACACACTTTATCTACAAAATAACTACTTTTCTGGTGTCGAAGGAGGCCCTGGAATCCCATTAAAGTTGGCCCCTCCACAGAAAAAATAATTCTGAAATGGTGCCCTCTGTGACAAACATGCACATTTCAGTTCTGAGCTGAAACAGGCAAGAAACTTTGCATCCAGCTTTCAGCTATTGTAGGGACAGCAGCACCACACAGTGCTGACGGGTTTAATTACATGGGAAGCAAGAAAAGTTGTGGAGGTTTTAAATCAGGGATTAAACCAGAATTGCAATTAACAGCGACTGTGATCGGCTTGACCAGATCTGCACCAATTCTGGCACTTGTTAGCATCCTAAAACTTCTAATTACATTAAAACATAGAGAAGAGGGGCCTGGCTGGCTGGCTGAGGAAGTCTGCTGCTGACAACTGATGCTCACGTCTGTAGTGAAGAATTACTGACATCTGAAGGCAGTTTGGTTATTTATTGGTTATGGTCTTGTTTGGGGTGGAAGAGGCTTCCTTTCTTGATGTCTTTTCCATCATACTCAGTGCTAAATTTTCAAGAAGGCTGAAGCCCGTGTTTCTTCTTCAGATACATTGTGCACCTGTCTTTTATGCCCAGAAGTGAGAGAAAGGAGTGAGGGGGAGAGGGGATCAGGGAGATAGATGCACAAGTAATCAAACTAGTGCCCACAACAGAACTGTGGGTGCAAAATAAAAAAGTGGGCACAAACTGTACCTGCAAAAGAGAGGCTGCTTTGCTAAAATTTCATCCTTCAATGTCCACTCTTAACAAGGCCAAACACCACTATGTGTTGCACCAGAAAAAGACATTTTTTAGCTTGCTTTGCTCTTTAGTCACACTGGACTAAAGTGCAGCAAATCAGTGATATTACTCAGTCTCTTCATCACAAAAGTGTGGAATGCTTCTTTTGATTCCTCTTCCAGGAAAAGAAAAACGCTTTTTTTGTGTCTAGTGAAACTCCCAGTAACATTTCTCCTTCCCTCCCCTGCATATGACACATAGGAATCTAGATCACCCCACACAAAAGGGCCTTTGGATTTTCCAGTCCATCTCTATTGTGGCCAATGCAGGTTTGTTCCCACCAACCTAGAAACTTTAAGGTCAACCATGACTGTACTTAAAATATGTAGACAGACGCCCATGTTCCCAGGGGGACAGAAACATACTTGTAAGACATTTATGCTATGATTTGAATGTTGAGATGCGCAAAGATATCTGTCAGTAAACAATCACTGATTGTTTTAACTATTGAAAAATCTAGATTAAAAGCATTTCATGTAGAGTGTCCTATTGCCATAGTTGTGAACAGATAGAATGCCTTCTCATGGAGCATGGGACTATATTTCGTACTCAAGGAGCCATCCTGCACCATTTTCACTTTCTAAGCTCATCTCCCACCCTTTGCCCATTTAAACTTGTCCTTTTCATACCAGGTGGAGTGGGCCCTATACCTCTTTCACAATTGGGTACAAATACAAGAAGACCAATGAGTCAGCAAATGCACTGTATTTGAGTGCTAGCAACCAAGTTTTACCTGAAAATTTCTACAGGAAATGGGATAAAAAAAATCTTTAGAACTGAAAGCAGCTGTCACCGAGGATCTTGGCTAGAATAATTCCATGATACAAGCTGAACTTTCAGCTGAAAATCTTGGCCACAGGAAGCAAGCCTAGAAGTTGATCTACTGCAAAAGCATATAGAATTAAACCAGTAGAACTCCAGCTATGTGAGTTCTCCTTCCTATTTTGTAAACAATGACCCTCGGTGAGAGTTCAGCTGGCCCGGATCCTGCAATGGGGTTTGCAGATCTCAAGCCCAAGTTTATTCTGAGATACATTTAATCATCAGAGACACAAATTCTTCATAGAACGTTAATAGTCCATGACACATCTGAAAGGCAGTGGAAGGCTGAAATACCCAGAAGAGGGATTATCATCAGCTAGAATATTAACAGATCAATTCTGATACCATTCATTTCTAAGATGGGAACAGAGCCAATATGGGGGGAAAAAAATCTTACTGCGGCATCAGCTCCAAGTCAACCTGGTCAACAGCATCACAGAAATCTCCCTCAGCAGCCAGGAATTAGTCAAAAATTGGCTTGAGATAAATGTGGAGATCAGGAAATAGAGCTTCCTACAAGCCAAGGGGCTAAGATCTAACGTCCGAGGGAGCAGTACATATAACCAGCTCTTTCTCTGCTAAATACAAACCACCCAAGCTAGGTACTCCCTAGCCTGTGGCCACCTACACATTCTTGCTTTAAACAAGTTACAAGACAAAACTGTGCAGTCTCCAGAGAGCCTTATTCCTGAAGACAAACCACATTTACATTGGTTTTTGCTAGCATTGTATAGCACTCATCAATTAGCCCAGGGAGGAAAGACCACAAAATCATGTTCCTTTTTGCTGATCATGCCCCCTTCTCTGCGAGCTGGGGTAAAGGCAAAGCCCCTATGACAAATCTAGGCTACTCTCGGGGGCCACTTTGCCCCACTGGACGATCAGAACCGTGATATGCGCTACTCCTCCTCCTAGAACGTTAATGGTATATAACTGCCCGTGACATTACTGGGAGATTGGAAGGTTGGCCCCCAAATGACGTGCAACATTCCAACCCAGCTAGCACACAGGTTTTTCCAAGAGATTAAACCATGTGGCTCAAGGGCAGAAACAACCCCATTTGAACTAGAAGGCATCTTTTCATCCCAACACTTCTTTATAGACATGGCGGGCAGAACAACATCTTCACTGATTCCTCTCCAGGGTTTGTTCCTCCCTTAAACCCAGTCTGGCCATATCCCTGCATCATGATATCCTGCCATCTAGTTATGGTTGCCCACTAGCTCAGCCTTGATTGTGTTTCCATTATTTTCTTTGACATCCTATCATCTCTCTTCTGCAGCACCCCCACCATTGTAATCTCTCTGATTGTAGCCAGTCCTTTATACCCTGATTTCACATTCTCCTCTCTTATCTTCATTTGTCTTAAAATCATTCCCTTTTACACCTGCCACCTTTTGAAGAGCTCTTCTGTACTGCCTCCAGCCTTCTGAAGACCGTAGCTTCTTCCACAGCATGGTGGTGTTCTGTCAGTATACTGGTTTGATAAATATTCACTTTGGTACCAGCTGGAATGTTTTCATCGGTCCATAATTTTGACAATTTCCATAAAGCACTTGTGGGTAAGACTCATCTGCTTTCAACTGCATCCTTAATGGAAGCATTGGATCTATCAAGCTTCCTCAGCACACATAAGCCTCTACTTGTTTTACTATTTTACTGGTGCTGCATTTCAAAACACTTTATATATTGTCCCTTTTTCAAGATGCAACCACTTTGTCTTTTTAGAATTGATTATAAATCCACAGTGGTTACACCAGTTTTCCAAGGTGGGGAAGAGTATCACAATTAATTCAAGCATGTCTGCCAGTTGAACAATGTCATCTGCATAAGCCAAGGAAGATATTTTCCTAGAGGAAAATAAAGACATTGTTTCCAATCAGGATAATATTTTCTTTCTCATGACCTGTAACTGAAACACAGTGGGATGGATTTTCCTTAAACTTTGCACTGCAGAAACATCTTCCACTGCCCTCTGAGTAAACGTGGCAATAATCAGGCCAAAAGAATTTTCCAAACCAGCAGCAGAGAGATGCCAAGAAGAGAGCTTTATGTTGGCAGCTGTATGCAATATTGACTGTTGGGAGACTACCAGCTCCGTATATCACATACACCCACACAAAGGCAGAGCAACAATATTTTCCCTTCCTATTCAGGTTTCCATCCTCTGAGCATTTTACAAATGTCACTTAGCCACGTTTCCCAACACTGTGATATTGGGAAGCATCGTTGCTCACATTAAGCCTACATATCATAGTGACTGGCATACTCTTAGTATGAATACGGACGGACAGGTTCTGTAGGTAAGGAAAGAGCCATGCAGAGATTCTTCCTTGCCCAGGGAAACTTGTGGCGAATAGCCCTGTGGGTGTTCACCAAATCATTGCATGAGGTTCCTCAAATACTCCACACAGACCATAAAGTATTCTCTGTATGCAGGGGGCTTCAATTTATTTAGTCTCTATACACATTAGTTCTCCTGGCCCCAGTCTTCCCTCTGATCAAGGGAGTCCACAGCCCTCCCTTTATGGGGCGAGGTACTACTTCACCTCTATTCACCCAGCTATCCCCTTCCACCACCAGTTCCAGTAGATCTCTCTTTGAGTCAGGAGCTCCCAGCCCTCCTTCTCAGAGCTAGCTTCACTTCCGCACGGTTCCTTTAATCCTTCCAGGAGCCAGTCCTGCTCCCTCCAGTACTCACCTGCAACTACCTCCTCAGGCTAGCTACAGAGTCCCCACCTTCTGTCCCAGCTAGCTGGAATATTATTAACACCCATTAAGTGCCTTGTTGTCCTTCAAGCCTCTTTCTCAAATCCCTAGGCTGGGCCTGAGTTAGTCACCTGACTTTCCTGCCACATCTCCAAAATCATCATCTCACCTGGGGAGGTGAGCTGATCTTCTTTCAGGTGGGGTTGAGGTCTATCTCCCCTGAAGGGGCCAGCCACCTCATGACAAACACTGTTTTCAGGTGCTGGAAACTCTAGCAAACTTTAACCATTTAAGCTGATATTGTCCATGGTGGGTATCTGCCTTAGTCTGAAGCTTTTTGGGAAATTTCAGCCAAAACTTATCAGCCGTTTTAGAGACCAAGGCTGGGGGGGGAGGGGAGTGTCGTTTTCTCCCCACATTAAAAATTCTGGTGAAGAGTCTTTGAGACACTCTAGTAGAGCCCACATTAGGGTGACCACATAGCAAGTGCGAAAAATCAGGATGGGAGGGAGAGGGGTAATAGGGACCTGTATAAGACAAGGTACCAAATATCAGGATTGTCCCTGTAAAACTGGGGCATCTGTTCCCGCTATCCCCCATGCTACAGAGCAAGGACTTGATATTTGGCAGGAAAGTGGCCGTTGGGTGAAGGATATGCCTTTTGTCATCCCCATGAAAATCTGCCCAAATATGGCCAAGTTATAAAGTTTTTTGGGGGGGAGGAAGGGGAGGAAATCAGAGCTTGCACATGCTCAGTAGGGAGCTGCTAGAGCGTCACAGCTAAAATCCCCTAAATATTATGTCCGCACTATGTATGCTCAGCGCGGGGCTAAGTGGGACTTTCCCTGGCGTATTTTTGAGCTGTTGTGATGCAATGTCCAGGTCATAAGAACAGAGATTCTGTCTCTCCTGGGTCTCAGTGACCCCTTGTCTGGGCCCAGTCCAGCCACCGTGCAGGAGGAAGCTGCCTAATTCAAAGGCAGAGAGGGACAAGAGTTGGACATGGGGGAGTGGGGAGGGGAACAGATTGGAACAAGGAGTCTGGGAGAGGGAAACTGGGATGGGGAGAGAGAGAAACTAGGAGCTGGGATGAAGGGGAGAGTGGGAAAAGCTGGGCAGAATCTGAGACTGAGAGCTGGGGGGAAGGAAATGGAGGGATGTGCTCACAGACATTGATTGATGTCTGCTGGACAGACGTAGCCCTGGTGCAGTAGTGAGGGTCACAGGCAAAGCTGGGCAATGTTCACCATTTTGCAGAATTTTTGTCCGTTTGCTCCCCTCCCGTTTTCACTGTATGAGAGCAGCCGTGCTCCCAAAGGCAAAAGAACTTGTTGGTTGTGTGCCATGACCAGGGTCCTTTCAAGCCCCTCATTCTCTCTCTCCCGCACACACACCCTCTCTTATCCCAGTTCTGACATTTATCCCGTAAGTGATTCAAGAATTGTGTCCTTCCTCCCACTTCTGATGCTTTCATTCTGTTTAGAATTGAATCAAAGAGCGTCTGATCACCAAGAGAAAACACACGCGGGGGTAAGGAACAATAGCATCTAGGTGCTTGCAATGACCTCCCTCACATCCTGCTCCCCCACATCAAACATGAACCACAGGCAACGCTTCTGTAGAGCCTGAATGATAGGAACAATAGTGAGGACTCTAGTGCAGATACTTTGACAGGAAGGTTTCCTCTCCTCACTTTAATTGTCCCTCAGAGTGAGCTGGATGAACTAATTTTGCCTAATTTTGAAAATGAGTTTAAACCTTTAACAGCTATGTTGAACACCCTGAGACGTCGTCTCTTTCTCTCGCTCTCTCTTTTTGGTGACAAACTGTGAACTATTGTCTTTGCCACAAACCACCAAACACCCTCTTCTAGTTCTCAGCAGCGCTAAGAAGATATCATAGAATCATAGAATCTAAGGGCTGGAAGGGACCTCACGAGGTCATCTAGTCCAACCCCCTGCTAAAAAGCAGGACCACTCCCACTAAATCACCCCAGCCAGGGTTTTGTCTAACCGGGCCTTAAGTATCTCCACAGATGGAGATTCCACCACCTCCCTAGATAGCCCATTCCAATGCTTCACCACCCTCCTAGTGAGAAAGTTTTTCCTAATATCCAACCTTGACCTCCCAGCTGTAATTTGAAACCATTGCTCCTTGTTCTGTCCTCTGTTACCATCGAGAACAGCCTAGCTCCCTCCTCTTTGGAGCACCCCTTCAAGTAGTTGAAGGTTGCTATCAAATCTCCCCTCAGTCTTCTCTTCTGCAGACTAAATAAGCCCAGTTCCTTCAGTCTCTCCTCATAAGTCATGTGCCCCAGCCCCCTAATCATTTTTGTTGCCCTCCACTGGACTCTTTCTAATTTGTCCACATCCTTTCTGTAGTGGGGAGCCCAAAACTGGACACAGTATTCCAGATGCGGCCTGACCAGTGTCGAATAGAGGGGAATTATCCCATCCCTCGATCTGCTGGCAATACTCCTACTGATGCAGCCTAATATTCCATTGGCCTTTTTGGCAACAAGGGCACACTGTTGGCTCATATTCATCTTCCCGTCCACCATAACCCCCAGGTCCTTTTCTACAGCGCTGCTACTTAGCCGATCGGTCCCCAGCCTGTAGCAGTGCATGGGATTTTTCTGTCCTAAGTGCAGGACTTTGCACTTGTCTTTGTTGAACTCATGAGGTTTCTTTCGGCCCAGTGTTCTAATTTGTCCAAGTCTCCCTGGCTCCTGTCCCTACCCTCCAGAGTATCTACCATTCCCCCCAACTTGGTGTCATCCGCAAACTTACTAAGCACGCAGTCTATTCCATCATCAAGATCATTAATGCACTTGCAAGTTAGTTCGAATTAAGGAAGCTTAATTTGAACTAATTTAAGCCTTTGCCACACTAGGCTTTCGTTAGTTCGAATTAAGGGCTTCCTTAATTGGAACTAATAAATTTGATTGCTTAGTTCGAACTAACCCTTGATTCGAAATAGTTAGTTCGAATTAAGTCAATGTGGCCATGTTAGTTCGAACTAACCGGCACATTGAACTTAATGCAACTGAGTAATTCGAACTAAGCAAGTGCCATGGATGACACTTACTAAAGTTAATTCGAATTAACTTAGTTTGAACTAGCATTTTAGTGGGGCCATGCTCATTCAAATTAAGTTAATTCGAACTAACTTTAGTAAGTGTAGACATAGCCAAAAAGAGGTGCTGAGTAGACGTAGCCAGGCAGCAGATGGCACTTTTCCCAGGAACTCTAGCCCCTGGCCAAACAACCAGTCGGTGCCCGAGTCTACACTCGCTGCGCTTTTCAGCAGCAGTCGATGGGAGATACGCAAGGTACGTAAAATACTTTGCATATCTCCTGCCAGCTTCTTAACTGCTCCCTATACATTACTCTAAACCGACCAGAAATGGCGTCCAGTCGGCGTAGTGTTACTACGGTTACGGAGCTGGTGTTACAGCTCCGGTTCTGTGTTCGATTGAACGCGTCTACACAGATGGCTCAATCGAACTCGGAAGATCGTGCTGATGGCAGCAATTTTGCTGCCGTCAGTAAAGACTTACCCTGAGTAACCATATCCTGCCTACCTAAAATTCCATTTTCAATTTAGATTGCATACAGGCATCTTGCCACTCTCCCTCCTAAATGTTTGTCATATTGGTGGGCACTAGTCAACAGCTGCTGTGCTCTTTCCCAGAAGGGACTGCATTTCACAGCAGGATTGAAATAGGATTCTGCCCACAAAAGCTTATGCGATAAATAAATTTGTTAGTTTTTAAAAGGACTCCTTGCTTGTTTTGTGTAAAGAAAGGACTGTTCTGCATACAGGTCACAACACATGTTGAGACCTTCGACATTACAGAAATGCACATTGTTAAATAATAATCCCAGACACTCTTAAAATGGTTTGAAAATGGGAAAGACCCAAATGCCTGCCAAGCAGTTCAGACAACCTACAGAGTTCAGTAGGGAGAAGTTGAGGCTGCCCCTTAATATCATTGTAATTGCAGCATGGGGGAGGCTGTGGTTGGTCAGCTACAAGTTTTTATTGCTGGTGAATGCAATAAACAGCACACAATTTCCATTCATCAGCAAAGGAAAATATAAATATTATGGTTGTGTGCATATGTCTTTGATTAAAGCAATTGTGGATGTGGATATGCAAATAGGGAACAGCACTCAGTGTCCTGGAAAGAGAGGGGGGAAGCATTTCAATCATTGGCGTCACCAAATTGCTCACGACTGGTCTAAACATAGGGGAGCAATCTCCCCCTACCTCCCCCTTTTTAAATTGATTATATCAAAGCAGATTAGTCCAGCAAAGTATGGTACTCACTTCCTGTAACAGGTGACTCAGGCCTGCTAACTCAGCATTTGAAATCTGCAAGTCTTATTGAGATAGAAGGAATTGGTACCACCTGCGTTGAACACAGCTCTGCTTAGTTCAGTTCCTTTGCTAGCTAGCTCTGTTTGGTTCGGTTCCTTTGCTAGCTAGCTCTGATTTCCCATTTTTGCAAAACAGACAAATGTTCTAATCTGGTATTTGGAACACCCGCAGAAGCCTGTGTGGTAAGAACACTGAGCTGTCGCGAATGAAAGTCAAGAGGGGGAAATTTAGGTGGAAAATCAGGAAGAAAAACCCACGTGCAAGTGAGACATACTGGGCTGTGAAATAGTCTCCAGGGAAGAGACAGAATCTTTGTCACTTGAAATATTTAAAAGGAGATGGACAAAACAATGGACGAGGGAATAATCGTTCGCTGACCCCGCAGAGAGTGTAACTGCCCAAGACCTGTTCCAGCTTTTACATTTCTAAGGGCTGTGATTCTAGGATTGTATCACACAATGAATTTTTCAAATTAAAGACAGCCTTGCACTCTCTGATTTACACCCTGCAGTCAGTTCTTGCCAGAAGTGTTAGGATTTTCAGCACACAGCGAAGATCCAGGTGCTTTCACTATACAGCAGTTGTTCTCAACCTTTCAGACTACTGTATCCCTTTCAAAAACCTGATTTTAGCTCGGGGCGGTGGGCCTCAGACTTTGGCTTCAAACCCAGCCCTGCCACACAAGGCTGAAGCATGAAACTTAGCTTCACGGGACCCCCTAACAATTGCCCTGCTTGCCACTCCCTAACGTTGGTCCTGCACTTGCAACCCCATGTGGGGGTTCCCAGGTTGGGAAACACTGATCTAGTACACAGAACAATACAAACAAGTCCTTGTCCATATGCAAGTTCAGTTTGTACTGTCTTAACTAGAGCTTTTTATGTCTCCTGTTGATTGTAAAACTAGGCAAATGTCTAGGTGAGTTGATGGATCTTCTGGAAAACCTCTGCGTACCCCAGGAGTACGCATACCCATGGCTGAGGACCGCTGGTATAAATGAGGTGTTTTAGATTAAAGAACAGACAGCGAAACAACAAAGAACATAGATACTAAGGTCAGAAGGGACCAATATGACCATCCTGCTCAACGCAGGTCCCAGACCCTCCCCCCACTCCTGTAATAAACCTCTAACCTAAGACTGAGTTATTAAAGTCCTCACATCATGGGCTAAAGACTCTAAGTACAGAGAATCCACCAGAACAGAAGTAAAGCCTCCAGGCGAGAACATTGTGTGTTTTCCCTCTGTAACATGCTGCATCTGCTATCCTACACAACATGGCACCTGCCACTGCAGACCCCTTGATGTGCAGAAGATGCAGTAGAGGGAAAACACTGATCTAGTGATCTAGTGTATGGCCGTAACATTATAGGCAGCCACATCACATTTGGCTCTGCAATTTGCCAGAGTACAGTTCGGATTCAGTGCACAGGAAACATTCCCATTGACTTTAATGGAGGTTTAAGGTCTCAGAATATAGCTTGCAGACCCACGCTGCAGAGTGACCATCCACAGCATTACTTCAAGAGCAGCATTGTGCATACCACCCAACACAAAGAGATACAGACTTAATACCAACTAAATAAAACATATTAAAAGGTACTGGGCTATTAAAGAGTAGGGACTCCCAATTGCTGTCCAGTTCCTTATTTCTAATTGAAAGGGAGGCCCTGTAAAAAGTTAAATGCACTATTCAAATGAAAATCATACCTCCAAGAATACTGTATTTATCTTCCAGGGAGCCGGGATGGGGTGCATTACAATTCCAAGCATCAACACATGTAGCTTTGTTCATTTCAAGTGTTGATCTCTGGCCCACCATAGTGAAGGCGTGTGATTGTGACCCTGCCTCGTGGCTTGCTGGAACAATAACGCACTATTCTGCGTTCTCACAGGTGAAGAAAATCTCATTCATTCCAAGCGATACAGGCTGGTCTGAAAAGGTGCCTTGGTCTGATGATGTCCATGTGGTCTGTATATATATGGCCATGGTTTGTGATCTGAACATTTGCACTCCTTGCAATAGTATTAGTCAATAGCATTACCACAGCTCCAAGGAGCCCTTGTCATGGACTGGGACCCCAGCAACAGTCTCTCCCAAAGAGCTTACAATTGGAGTACAAGACAAGAGACAACAGATGGCCATAGACAGACAGAGGGGACCGTGTTGTTCAGAGCGTTGTGTATTGCTAAAACAATGAAAAACATGGAGCCTCTATTATCACCTCCATCCTGTCCTAGCACTGGTTGATATCACTCACCTGGGCTCAAAGTTCCACCCCAGGATCTAAAAACCATGAATACACACAACACCCCTGTCAGGACGGTTAATAGCATCATGTTTAGTGAGATGGGGGAGGCTGAGATTAGGTGACTTGCCCAAGGTCACACAGCAAATCCAAAGCAGAGCCGGTTATTAAACCATGTCTCCTACACCCCTGCCCCAAGTTCACAGCTTAGGAGCTAACGCAGGGAAACAGGGAGGTGGCATGGACACAAATAAGCTCATTTGAATAGCTACTTTGATTTCTGATGCTCACCAGCGATGACTCATTTGTCAACACTTCATCAATAAAGGAATAAACAGTGGGTAGGCATCTGGAGACAGCTCTTTCGACAGCGGAGATCTAGTGTTCCCTGATCGGAGAAGAGGTAACCTAACGTGCCTGCAGGCTCTGCTGCCGGGCATGTATTAAAGTTCTGTGGATGAAAAAGGGGGAGAAAAATAAAAGCCAGAGGGTGTATCCATCTACTTACAAAGTAAAGCCGTCAGCCACCGAATCCTGAAAAGGAAGTAATTGGCTGGAGACTGAAGTGAAAGGCTGCGCCCAGGAGCCTTCATACAGAATTCTGCCCTGGAAGAGAGGGAAGCACAAGAGAATCGGCTGTGTTGATCTAATCCATGTAGATGAGAAAGTAGAACACGGGACTCCTAACTGGGTGCTTTTCTGTGTCTCTGAGAGCAGCGTCGTTTTCCTCTTTCTGTTTCTTTGCCCAGTCACATGCACTTTCTAACCCTAAATGAAACAAGTCACATTAGAACGCATGTAGCCGGAAAACTGAAGAAAAGGGTCGCAGAGACGTGACTGTCTGCCTCAAGGAAGCACCTCGGGAACCTGAAATTAACCTGGGATTTCCCCCTGAGAAGCGGCTCCCGGCTGACAGAGCACCATGGATCGGTTCCGGATGATCTTCCAGTACTTCCAGTCCAATTCTGAGTCAGTGATGAATGGGATCTGTGGGTTGCTGGCCCTGGCCAGCGTGAAGATGTACACCTCCTTTGACTTTAACTGCCCCTGCCTGCCCAAGTACAACATGGTGTATGGTGTGGGGATCATGTTTCTGCCTCCCATGGCCCTCTTCCTCTGTGGTCTCATTCTCAACAGACAATCTCTGGTGATGCTGGAGGAGTGGAAAAGACCTACGGGGGGCAGAAAGAAGGATCTGGCCATTATCAGGTGAGAGATTGACCATTGTGAGTGGGTTTTGCCCCTTTGCCACTCTTCCAGTTCTCTTGTTTATTACATCTTTATCGCTGATTCATTGTGCATGTTTTTATCGGTTCTTTTAAAAATAGGGGGTGTTTATAAACAAAAGCAAGAATGATTGTTGGATTTTTTTGTGGAGGTTTGATGTGATGGGGCAAGGAAGGAGCAAAGATGATATTCTGGGGAGGGGCTGAATTTGGGAGAGAGAAAAGAGGAAGAGAGGAGGGAAACGTAGCGAGGAGAGGGAGTCGACAGGGAATCATGCATGGAACGTGCAAGAGTATCCTTGAATCAGGCCCAAACCTTGTTTGTTTCCTGATGAAATTTGAAATAACTGATCCTGTGCCACCCATGCATGATCTTAGCAATTTGGCCAGTATGGACTGTGGGATAAGACAGGATCAAGATGACATTGTTGCAGAGATTCAAGAACAGAGCCATTAGCAGGCAAAGCCAGGATGGGCTAAATGGTACTCCAATCCCTGTCCAATCCCATTGCTGTCTGTGTCAATCCAGTTCTGGGAATAAGCAGAAGGCTTCGGTCGCCAGGGTCATCAGGCTGGCTCCTGTTCACACTTCCCTCTCCCGCCCACAGATACATGTGCTTCTCCATCATGCAGAGAGCCATGATTGCTCCTGTCGTCTGGATCATCGTCACCCTCCTCGACGGGAAATGCTTCATCTGTGCTTTCAGCAGCTCCATCGACCCTGAAAAGTTTGTGGGTTTTGCCAACATCACCCCTACCCAGATCCAGCTCTTACTCTCCAAAGTGCCTTGCAAAGATGATGAGCTCATGAAGAACCACACTGCCCGGAAAGCGATCTCCAGGTACCTGAGATGCTGGTCACAAGTAAGTCTGGGGTTTTTCCAGTAGCCTTTTGATGGGTCTGTAACATCTCAGGGAGCCATAAGCCTTCTGGAGCCAGGGAGAGTTTGGGCACTGACTGACCTAGGAACCAGATTGAGCTCCATTTCTCTGACATTCAGAAATGATATTGTCTATCATCATTCATCATCGTCCACGTGGGGCAGGAGAAAGAAACATTGTGCTCACTGCTGGCACCTGGATTCTTGGAGGGGTGGGGATTTAGAAAGGTGCATAATAAAAAGGGGGCTGCTCCTAACAAAAATAGTGATGTGCTCTTTCTCCAAAGCCTTTTTCATTCAAGGAGGTCAAAACTCTTTACAAACTAAATCCCACGACTCTCCAATGAGGAAAGAGATTCAGAGAGGTGACGCGACTGGTGTAAGGTCCATATAAGGAGTCTGTGGCAGAGCTAAGAATGGACCCAAGGAATTCTGGATGTTAGCCCCCTGCTTTATACACACATCCCACACCAGGCTGGGGATTTGATGGAGGGTTGTTAGTTGAAAACCAAGGGTTAATCAATTTCTATCAAAGAAAATTACAGATGGTTTAGTTCTGAGCCTGTGTAGGAGTGCATCATAGCTCCTTGCAAACCCCGGGCAATTTATTGATGAAGGAGTTGACATCTTCTAATGTCTGTGAACTCTTGGGGCCAAACTATCCCTTCAGATTTGTTCCAGCAACTTGGACTGAAGCCAGTGTGAATGGTAAATGTGCCTCAGAGGATATAAATAGGTTAAACAGGTGCCTTAATTTTTTCCCCTGGCGGTCCATCCCATTACACACACGTACACACACATGCACACAAACATACACCTGAGAGTCTACAAGCACTGAACATCTTCTCTGCTTTGAAGCAGGGGTCCCCAAACCTTTTATCTTCTCCCCACCCCCACGTATCCCCCAGCTGGAACTGGGAGCAGAGCCATGGTCCGGGCCAGCGGTTCTGGCTGGGAGTGGGGCCACGGTTGGGGGGCTGCGGCTGGAGCAGGAGCCAAGGATTGGGCGTCAAGGCCGCAGGCAGAGTTGGGATCTGGCGGCCGAATGGGGACCAGACACTATAGCTATGGCCGGGTGCCGTCACTGGGAGCCAAGGCCGTGTTCATGTTCCAAAGTTGTGACCAGGTGCTGAGGCCGGGACATGGCGCCACAGCTGGGAGCCAGACTCAGCCAGACACTGTAACCGAGGGGCCAGACTCCGGGGCCACACCTGGGCACCACAGCCAGGGGCCGAGCTGGGGGCTGGGCAGCTAGAGAGCAGCTGGGGCATAGGGCTGGGGCAGGAAATGGCTGGTTGGCACTCACTCCCCACCCCCAATGGGGGCTAGCCCGGTCATGCCATGCCAGGCCCCCACCCACGTTTCCTCAGCTTGGGGACCTCTGCTTTAGAGGATTCTAGCGGGTGGGGCAGACATCTGGCAGCCCTGAGGAGGCAGGCACAGACCCAGGTCTCCAGGGACACCTCTTGACAGAGCTCTAGCCATGCAGGTCAGACCTGGCCTAGGACCATCCCGAGCCTGATCAGAACTCAAGGTGTGCAAAACTGTGTAGATTACAGCTGGATGGAGAAAATGCCCTGTGCCCATAGGGTCCATTCACAGCGTTCTGGAAGAAAGGCAGCGAACGCAGTGAATGCTCTTGGGTGCAGGTTGCCAGTTTTGGTTGGCCGTATTTCTGGAGGTTTCATGACACAACACAGTCCTTAATTAACGATTAATTTCTAATTCCTGGAGAGTTGGCAGCCCTAGGCTAGGACCTAGACATCTTCTCAGCTCTCCATTCCTACTTAAAATCTAGTTTGAGCTAAGGGTTATACAGGCAAACCGCAAATATGTTCCACTAACGTCCTTGTCACTCCCTGTGCCTCTTTCATCCTGCCTGAATGCTTATTTCCCGATTGCCCAGGCTCTCGGCTGGAGTATCCTACTGTTCCTTATCGTGGTAGCCTTCCTCGCCCGTTCGCTCAGACCCTGCTTCAATCAGGCCGCCTTCCTGCAGACGCGCTATTGGAGCAACTACATCGACATCGAGCAAAAGATTTTCGAAGAGACCTGCTGCGAGCACGCCCGGGACTTCGCTCACAAGTGCATCCTCCACTTCTTCGAAAGCATGCAGCAGGAAATCAAACTGCGGCGTTTCAATGCGCCCAGGGAGGCTGAGGAGGGAGAAGCTGAGGAAGATCACCTGCGGGGAATCACAGACCAGGAGCAGATGAACAAGCTCCTAAAATCATGGTACTACAGTAAACCGCCCTTGGATGTGAGCCAGGCAACACAGCGGCAGCCCATGGACAGGGAGAGACCCTCTGTGCCCTGGGCAGATAGCTTGAGTAATAGGGGGAACACACCACAAACGGCCAAAAGCTCCAGACAAACGGATGTTTAAAAGGGGCCCCATCACAGCAGGAAGGCACCAAAATGTGTCTTCCTTAAAAGTGAAGTAGGTCCCCGATAGCCACAGCAGATGACTGACGGACAGATTAGACAGACGTGCAGACCCAAGAGTGCAAACTGGCCCCAGCTTGGAAAATGGCAGCCTGAAAGGCAAATGTTTCAGGACATTATGAGCAAGAGAAGAAAAGAGCCAAACGGAACTGCTTTTTGCAGCCTCTTAGCAATGGCCAGCGCTCTCCATGATTCCTTGTGGAGTCGGCTGGAGAACCCACCCCGCCCTGCACTACAGGCTCTTATAACCCACACACACTCACTGCGCTGCTCCATCCTGACTAGTGATAGCTGGGCCACAGCAAGAGGTGGGTCTGCTACACTCCTGGCTACCAGAGCCGAATTGTTTAGCTCAGGCAGCAGTCTCCTGCTTTTAAGATCCAGAGATTCCAGGGTTGAAGCCCACTGGGACGCCCCAGGGTCATTGTCTCACACTTCCATTTGAATAAAAAGTTTCTATGGTGGGGGGGGGGGGGAAATTCCAGGTATAAAAGAGTTTAACCTATGTAGTAACATCTTCCTGAGTCTGCAACAGTCTAAAACTATAGCTCTGAGCACTGTGAGCTGCTCCCACATCCCTCACTGGGGCGTGTTAACTCACAGACTCCAAGGTCGGAAGGGACCGATACGATGATTTAATCTTACCTCCTGCGCAACGCAGGCCACAGAACTGTATCCACCCACTCCTGTAATAGACCCGTAACCTAAGAGTGAGATATTGAAATCCTCACATCCCGGGTTAAAGACTTTAAGAGAATCCATCAGCAATTGAGCTGTGCCCCCGCTACAGAGGAAGATGAAAAAACCCCAGAGCCTTTGCCAAACTGCCCTGGGGGAAAATTCCTTCCTGACCCCAAATATGGCGATCACTTAAACCCTGAGTGTGTGGGTAAGACTCACAGCCAGTCACCCAAGAAAGAATTCTCTGTAATAACTCAGATCCCCCATCAAACGTCCTATCTCAGGCCATTGGCGTTTCCACCAGCAGTAGTCACAGATCAGTCAATTGCTAAATTAGGCCGTCACATCATACTCTCCCTTCTATACATTTATTAAGCTCAGTTTTGAAGCCAGCTAGGTTTTTTGCCCCACAGCTCCCCTTTTAAACCGAATTAGGAAAGATAACAGTGCCAACAGCAAACGATTTCACTGCTAAATTTTTAACATTCAATTAACATGGTTATCCAAAAAACCCAAATGGCCTCCCGCATTCCAAAAGCTCTTACTGCCCCCAAGCTACAACACCCTCCAGTTTCCCCATCACAACCCACAGGTCTGCATTTTCAGTACAAAATACAGAGCCTTTGAAAGGTAACAGATGGGGCAGCACAAAGGGATTGAACGCGCTGTCAAGCGCTACTGCATTCATTTTCAGTACAAACGCCAGAAAACTCTTCGTCTCCATGTTTTAAATGTATCCGAAGTTACTCGGATAAACCAGTAACTCTTTGCCAGAGAATTTACATGCAGCATGCAGGTGAGAATGCATGGAGTTGACTGTTGTTAAGTACAGTGGGTGCCACTTTGGGAGCCAGATTTCGAACATCCCAAGATTGGGGGTTCTGGGGGGGGAGGAAGGGTCTTTGTAGCTATCTAACAGAAGCACCACTGACAGAATTAATGCCTTCGCTGTGCATTTCTATACCTACTTTCAACTATTTGGGGGTCTTTAAAATTTAACCTTAACGCTGATTGCCCTGGATTTCTAATGTTCGTAACATTTTAGGTTAAATTATTGATACTGACTTTCAACCTTAATGTCAATTTACCTGAGTTTTGAGTCCAACACCACCATCGCCATCCCTTAAAACACGAAACTGGAGCGTGACCGGCCAGCAGGGCCAACCCTATACCGAGAGGCACCTCCGCCCCTCCCTCCCATCCCGTCCATCTGCTGACCGTTTGAATCCCTTCTTTTTTATTGCATTTGTAGTCCACTTCATGATTTTGATGCACATTTTGCATGCACCATTTATCCATATCATGTAAAACGACGCATTTGCATGCTAGGATCTGTAGGATCCTCCCCTTAAATAGCCGCAAGGGCCTGGCGGACAACAGACGAGGAAAATGTAGCGCTCAGAAAGTCTGGAAAGTTCCACTAGATTCTACAATGATCCAGAACCTTCTAGGAGGTTAGTGAAAAATGAATCCACATACATCACGCTTGAAACATTTTACTTCAGACGTTCATCTTTCTCTTTTGTCACTAACAACAGAAACAGCCCCCAAGCCCAGCACCCCACACGGTCACCCTGTCGTCTGTCACTAAATCCGGCCCTGCTCGGCAGTCCAACAAGCTGGTCAGGGGAGATCAGAACCTGCCAACATCTTGCAACTACTTAAAACTGATGTTAGAACTTAAAATTCACATCAGCACAGCTAATGTACGCCAAGCGCTGGCTGATGCTCTGGGGGGTTCGCTCCTTCCTTTGTGGAGGACAAATGGGGGTCCTAAAACATACACAGGCCAAATAATTCCGCCCCACATTTGAATTAATATTTCCCTTGGTGACCATCCCACCACACACAAATTCATTCTGTCCTGGATCTCCCCTCCCACACTCCCCTCTGATGAGCCCAATTCTGCTGGGGTGGCTGCTTCTACTTTTCTCTGGATCTCTACCCCATGCATCGGAGTGGGATAGGATGGGGACATCTCTGGAGGCAACGTCTTCTCCCTCACCACTCCCAGGCCTGGAGGGGTCGAAGCAAGGGTTCCTCTCAAAGGCCATGGGCCCCGAGCAGAGACAGGGGTCAAGGGGAGTCTCCATCTCCCCAGTCCGTTCCCTCTTGAGAGCCCTTTTATCTTCCTATTTTGCCCTTCCCCACCTCCCCTCCTGCTGTCTGACAGAGCCTGGAACCAGCTGGCAACTCCCTCCTTTTCCCCACAGGTTCCAAGTCTGACAGGCTTGTGGGGGGCAGGAATTGAGGGTGGAGAGGGAGATCCACTCCACGCCCTCAGTGCAGGCCCCCCAGCAGCCCTTGACGGTGGAAACTGGCAGGAGTCATTCACTGCAGGGGAATCTCTGCAGCCCGTCTGGGTGTGTAGCGTAGTTGTAGCTGGATTGAGAACACTGGGGAATCTCACAGGGACACCCAGGCTGCCACTGGCATTTTCTTATTTTTAAGACTGTTAATACAGACAAGCTTTACAGTTCCTCTCCCCAGACACCACCAGGCACCTGAGTTTGAGAAAGCCTGCACATTAGATGGACGGCCTTGAAATCTATGTTGGAGAGACAGCGTGAGTCAAAGATTGAAGTCCTTTTTCCAGGAGGTTTCTTCCTAAACTCTATCTCTTTGCCATGACTCCACGGTTGGGAATGGGACAGAACTCTCCCTGTGCTAAGGTAGCTAACTGCACATCATAACCCATTGTCTGAACTGTGTTAAAGTGCCAAGAGCCATGTACCAGCAAGTCTGTATATAAATCACGAAGAATACAATCAATTAAACTCATGTAATACGAAGGATCTATGGGCTGATCCTACTGAATGCAGCCAAAACTGTCTCTGAGGTTAGTGCATGCAAAAGACAAGGGCCCTACCTCCTGTCAAACTCAAGCCCCGCCCACTTATCATCAATCAAACTCTAGCCCCGCCCACCCATCACTACTACTCTTGAGGAAGCAAGGGGGCAGAATCAGATCTGACAATAATCATGTCTGCCCCTTCTAGAACGCAGCATTTTTCTTTTTTTTTTTAAAAAAACAGGAGTCCTGTGGTGGCACTTTCAAAGACTAACAAATTTATTTATTGCATGAGCTTTCGTGGGAGAAAAATCCCACTTCATCAGATGCTTTAAAAGTGGGGAACTTACAGAATGAGAGGAAATTAAATGCAGGGAAGTGTAAGACATAGGATCAGGTCAGGCTGTAACAGCAAATCAAAGCAGATGTTAAGATTCAAACACTGGGGAACAGCACAAAGAGGAAGGAGGTAAAATCACCTGTTGTAATGAGAAAAAAACCCATAGTCCCTGAAAATCCATAGTCCCTGTTTAACCCTTAAGCAACTGGGTCAAATTTACATTTCCTCCCATTCTGTAAGTTCCCCATCTTCAAAGCGTCTGATGAAGTGGGATTTTCTCCCACAAAAGCTCATGCAATAAATAAATTTGTTAGTCTTTAAAAGTGCCCCAGAACTCCTTGTTTGTTTTGCTGAACTAGACTAGCATCGCCACCCCTTTGGAACTTGTCAGCATTTTTATAGCATCTCTTTGTAACTTCCCTGGTTGTTTATAATAAAATCTTTTGCCTCTGATTTTGGTCTTTTCTTGTTTCACAAATCCAGCTTTCCCATTGCCCCAGCCTCTGTCATCTTGGAATCTCTTCCCAAGGCGCCACTCTTTCTAAGTGCCTTCCGACCATGGAATTGGCCCATCTGTTTTACTTTACTTCCTTGTTTGTGCACGAACAGGAGAGCCAGTAACCGGTGAATATCCAGGGAAGCATGCATGTTAATGATCATGTACAGTTTTACTGTGTGGCCTGCAGTCACTCTGAACAACGCTACATGGAAAGGAAGGACACGCCAATCAGCTATCTAGTCATCTGGGAGGGGTGGGGGGGTGGAAAAATAGCAAACTCATGCCTGCAGTGTATATGATCAGACTGCAGCCTGCCAATTTGTAAAGTTCGTTCTGGGCACAGAGTGGTAAACGAGCTACACAGCCTACAACTGACCAGCCAGACTCTCGTCAGATGAGCATACCTGGGATGATACAAGAGCTGGAGGTGATGATGATCCCAAAATATCTTCAGGATAAAATAAAACATGTACTTCAGACCTTGTCTTCCTGCAGCACGCTCCCTGCAAGTTCCACCTGCTGTCCGGGGAGAACAAAGAAGAAGAAAAGAATAGTGAAAAAGAATAAGAACTCATGGACCTTACCAGCCTCTCGAGGGCTGGGGAGAAGCAAGAAATGGCTCCATATTACAGGCTGGATCCTGCAGTCTTCAGAGGTAGAATTCCCCATGGAAAGGGCTCAGCTAAGATATCACACCCTAAGTGACTTGTTTCTGGGAAGTTCCTTATGCAACACCTGTGAATAGGCTCTTAAAACTGCGGCACATCTGCCTGACACCACACAGAACATTCCTTTCCTCCTCCTCAGCTCCACTATGGTCTCTTTCTTCTTTTAATAATAAACCCCCTGAATTACTGGCCATTCACTGACCCAGCCAACCACCCTTGACTGCGGAGCCCTTAGTCTTACTGGCCACAGTTGTAAGTGTAGTCGGCAGTCTCTTCCAAAACTGTATCTCCAGGCCAGGACCGAGAGAGACCCTGAGTGGTAACACGAGGCCCCAGTAGCTGCAATCAATCAGTGGGAGCTAGCGAGAACCACAGGGTTTGGCTGTGCCCAGCAGCCCCATCAAAGAATCCCCTTTCTATTCATCACCAGCAAGTCGGGCCTCTTCTCTGTCACTTAGGACACCGCAATAAAGGCACCCATGCCTGTTGCTTTCCCCACCTGTAAAATGTGGGTAATTACCTAGCTCTCAGGCATCTTGGGACTTGGGAGGAGAAATTCAATCATTCCTGTAGATCAGCAATGCAAGATCCTCAGACAAATGTCCTGTGGAAAGGCAGAATACCATTATCATTGGAAAATGTCAAGACCTCCCCAGTCCCGGATCTACAGGTTTCAACACGCATTGAAACACTTCAGTTTGTTTGTTCTCTCGCATCAGCCTTTCAAAGGCCCAATATTCTAGGAATGAGTTTTTAAAAAAGAGTAAAATTCTCTATAAACTGGGCTGTGCCTTTAGTAACCCACTCCCTTGGCTCCCAGTCATGCTCTGGGTCAGTTAATAATAAATCAGCCCTCATGTGGATATCGATTTCCCAGCTTAATGAGACATCTCTCTGGGCCCCTTTTGTAAATAACGGATTATGAATTTTCATTTCCACCCAGTGGGGTATACTGAACAGACAAATCTACCACACAATGGGGGGGGATGGAGGAATAACTTCTAATTTACTATTAATAGACATACAGAGCTAGGAATCAGAGATTGAGCATTTGTTCTCTCTGTTCATGACACTCTAGTCAAATTGGTTATTTTCCTAAGTGGGCTTAGACCCGTAGGCGAGTGTGCTCTGCAAGTCTCCTTTGCATGCTGATTTCCATGTTCCCGTGTTTTAAACTATTCCAGAATGGCTGAAAGATATAAATGGAAAGTTCAGGAAAGGATACTGTGGTGGTTTCTAGAGGGGGCTGAGCGAATCACTAATTTTTGGTTTGGTGGTGAACATGAACTATTTGGGAACAAATAACTGGTCTAGTAGATTACACAATAATAATGACACATTCCAAAGGGGGAGCCGTGTTAGTCTAGTTCAGCAAAACAAACAAGGAGTCTAGTGGCACTTCTGAAGACTAACACATTTATTTATCGCACGGGCTTTCATGGGAGAAAATCCCACTTCGTCAGATCCCAACTGTAAGCATCTGATAAAGAGGGATTTTCTCTCACGAAAGCTTGTGCGATAAATAAATTTGTTAGTCTTTAAAAGCGCCACCAGACTCCATGTTTGTTTTACAATAATAATGATTCTTGGGAGCTGCTAAAGAGATCTTCTTTCACCATTGATGGCCACTGACTCTCCTTCAAGCACCAGATCAAATTCAGATGTCTCATTATTGCTCTCAAAACCATGCATGGCTCCCATTCCATCTCAGACCTCGGCCCCTTCCTCCAACAATAATAGCTTCACTGCTCCCTCACTTTCCTTCTCCTCCTCCTGTCAGGTCAAGACAGTGAACTCGCTGCATCGTTTTGTGGCAGTGTCTATTTCTTTTCCGGGGACATTCCAAGAAGCACATTGTTTCTACACAGAAAGTGCCGTGAATGCTCATGTGAATATTTATTCAGGCAGCCATCTTGAAAGCTCTTTGTGGGTCAAGGAATCATCAGAGAGAAGAAACGTGAGCTAGGAGACCAACCACAAGAGATAAAATTCACCCCATGCAGAGGGTGGACAGGAGGGTTCAGTGTTACCTAAGCCACACTGAAACTTAAATCCCTCGGGCATCGATCAGGATTTGTGCGGGTCCTCTTCAGGGGTGAATTGCTCCCTCCATGCACAAACTGAATTAGACCCAACAACTGCACAACACAGCAGTGCAGGGAAATGGTTCATGAACTTCCAACAGGCTGAAAATACAACTCCATAAAATATTCACCTGTGATTAGAACTGATTAAAAACAAATCAGTGTTTGGTGTGTGGATAATTTGCAGGTGTTGAATAAATTATTCACTGTGAATGGTTCCCCCAGAGTTGGGAAGTTGTTGCTCCAAACACATTAGCAAACTGGGTCCTGGAAGGATGGTACCAACTTTTACTTCAACTCGCAAGTGTTTTGAGTTAGCTGTCAGCTGACAGAGTCTCTGGACAAAAGCCGACTATCAAAGCCACAAGAGAACAAAGATCAAGACATGGACTCATAGAGGGCTTTATACTGAATTCAGCTGAGCAGTCATTGACTTCAAAGCATCACAGGTGCTCAGTAGCACGTGGAGTCAGATCCTCCACTTCTAATGTCGGGCAAAGCTTTTCTGGAGAGATCAAACAGCCTTCTGCAAACACTGGTAGGTTTTTTTACTAGATCTTCATTCAGGCTTTGTTGTGAACCGCCCTTGATGTCACCAGAAAAGCCAGGTGAGCAGAGGAGTCAGTGAGCAATTAGCCAGCAGTGGAATTTGCTTTGCAAAGTTTCCTTGTTACCGGCCTCACCTTTATTCATGCAGCCAAAACTCCATTCCTGTTTGGTGAGCCCATGCAATTAGCAACGGAGCCGGAACGAAGGCTGCCCGGGTAACACCAAAGAACACTGCACTCAGGTTCCACTGAACAGATCAACAGGGCACAGCATCTCAGGAAGGACACAGTCTTGTCCCCAGTCTCTTGGAGGCTACGTGATGACAGCTAGAAATGCTGTCTATGGGTCGGGACCCCTGAGCTGTGTTCCAGTAAGATCTCCTGCAAATCACTCATTCTCTCTCTGCCTATTTCTGCCCCACATTACCGTATCTGTGCACCTCTCAATCTTCCATGTATTCATCCTCACAATGCTCTGTAAGGTAGGGAAGGGATGTGCTATTAATTCCCACAGCAGAGGAGCAACTGAGGCATAGTGACTTACCTAAGATGACACAGAAATTCTGCAGTTGAAGAAGGAAGTGAACCCAGGTGTCCTGAGCCCCAGGCTAGTGCCCTAAACACTGGACCATATTTTCTTCTCTGAAACTGCCTCCGTTTCCCCAACTGTAAAATGGGGACAGTACCAGCCAGCTCTTTTCCAGGGGGCTGGTATGCTTAACTAATGTCTGTACAATGTTCTGCAACCTTTGGATAAAAGGACCAAGAAAAGGGCAATTATTTACCCAGAAAACCCTGCTCGTTTTGATTCATACTACAGGAAATAAATGGTCCTGGACCAGCCCCAGCTGGAGTGCTTCACTGGCATCTGTCTGACGTTCTGAACCGCTCAGAGGGTGCATCTACACTTACAAGTTAAGGAGGCTTACGTCGACCTAAACTACTCCGCGTCCACACTGGGCTTTCCTTAAGTCGATTTAAGGAAAAGTTAAGTCGACTTAATAACACCTTGATTTAGGTCGATTTAAACCAGTGTGGACGGGGATTAGCACCTAAATCCACCTTATTAACTCAACTTAAAGTGTTAAGTCAACTTAACAAGGTCAAAAAGGGGCGATGTCTACACTAGAAAAGTTTCGTCGACTTTTGTTAAGTCGACCTTATTAAGTCGACTTAATAAAGTCGCCTTAACTTTTCTAGTGTAGACATAGCCAAAGGGATCTGTCTCATCCATTCCACACTTTCTGGCAAATACCTGCAGAGCCAAAAGACTTCCAGTTCCATTCTTCTCCTAGGAAAGCCCCACTGTTTTAAAGGCGGATGGTGACCTGACAGATTGATTTGTGTATTGGTGTAGGGGAGAGGATGCGAGAGCGCTGACGAAGGTAAAGTGGGTTGGGGAAGTCCCAGATCTCCAGGGGCAACACAGAAAAGGCTTCCAAACCTTGATCTAAGCCTTGTCTACACTTGAGGCCACGTGCAGGCTGTGTAGACGTGCACACTGCGCTGCAGCGAAAGGCAGGCTACGTTCCCACGATGGCAGTGAAAGGTGCCTCTCCACACCAAAGCCTTTCCCTGCTTTAAATGGAGACTTCCACCAAGGCTGGGCAAGGTTCCAGACACAGAAAGAAAGCAGTGTGGCAAATGATTCACTTTCTCGGCAGGAATTAGGGGACCCCAGACAGCCCGAGCTGCTGGGTGAATCTCTGAACAGATGTTTTACATGTTTCTGTCTGTCTCGGTTCTACCATAGTCCTCCCCACAGCACTGCAATCACAGGTGGTTTTTAATCATCCCCCCAAACCCTGAGAAGTAGGGAAATATCATGCCTTTTTTACAGGTAGGAAACTGAGGCAGAGGGTAGATTAAGTAACTTGACTAAAGTTACATAGGGAATCTGTGGCAGGAACTGAAACCAGTTCTCCCAGGTTCCTGACATGGCTCTTGGCCGATAGACGTCCTTCACTCACACTGATTCATTTCCGAGCACCCCAATCCTGCCCCTCCGGAAGCTGCACAGTTCCCATTCGGAAGGCAGGCTGGGATTTAATGTAAACTGTTATTTCTTTGGCCTATAAGACCCTAGAATTAATATACTCAGTTCTTTATCCTCACCCCCAGTGCCGGCTCCACTGAGCACATGCACTTTGCCTTGACATCTACAATACTCTGAACCGGGTCCAGCTTAATGCACCCTTCAAGGATGGACAGAAAAAGAAAGAAAGGAGACGGCCAGGGAGGTGAGTTCCTCACTGGTGAGTCAAGACAGATCCATTCCCTAGCTATTCAAGCAGACGGGAACATTTCAGGAGATAGAGCTGTCTGTTCACTTGAGCTGGTGTCAAAGTAGTAACCTACACGATCAGTCACTGAAAAGAGATCTGGCGGTAACATGGTTATAGCTCAGTAAGTTCCTGTCTTTTAATGGGTTGTTAGATTAGGTTCCATGAGATCCCATGAGAACATTCTCCATCCACCCACAAATCCCAGACATAAGATAACAGCACAGCACCCTTTCTTCTCATCTCAGCTCCCTCCCACTTTCCTTCCAACGTGCTCCTCTGAGAATGTCTTCCTCTCAATATGCAGTAGGGTGGGCTCTGGGCTATTTCCCAAATGAGGGTGGAGGCTGGGAGGGGTTCTATATTTCCAAGCAGCATCCCCCTCCCTGGACAAAATCCCCATAACTGAAACAGAGCAGTGGCGTGCACAGACGATAGGGCCTGCCCAGTGCTGGGAAGGGGACATCCTCATGCATCCTCTTCTGCTGGGTGAACCTATGTTTGACAAGTTCCAGAATCCCAGTCTGATCTTCCTGGGAGCTCAAAGGGGCTTGAACCCCACACTCTGGGTCTGAACCACACATTCTGCATCCAGTTCTTGAGCTGAACCTGCCCAAAGCAGGAAGAGGTTCGGGCCTTAGCCCTTTCTGGGGATACCAATCACTGCATCAGAAACATGAATCATGCTATTGAAATAAAAAGAGGAAAGAAGACAGGTCCCATGTTAATAGTAAAGCCCCTGAGAGCAAGGCAGGACTGTGAGAGGCAATCCCATTTCAGCTCTAGGGCCTTTAGCCCAATCAACACAATTTCCCTGCTCAGGCCGTCTTGGCCCTGCCTGCAGGTAGAGAATATCTTTAAATGAAGGGAGAGAAAGGCACCCTCTCATCCCCAGGAACTCAGTGTTAATCAATGGAAGTTAGCTGGCAGGACAGAATGGGTTTTAAAAGGACACTGAATGCAGGTACCCCCATGAGCCTCCTCTTGGATGGTGTGACTGAGACAGAGTCTTTAGAGAGTTTAACCGTGGAATGGCAGGCCCAGAAGGCTGCTCTCACAGTGGTTTTTACAACTCTCCTCCCCACTTTCTTGCCTTCAGAATTTCCACTCATCCTTTTTTAACTACAGGGCTGGGGAGTCTTAACTATGCACATGTAGCATAAAGAGCCTGCTGAGAGAAACCCTGGTTTTTTACCACACTCATAAAACCGATTTATATAGGGTGGATTGTTAACATTATTAAGAGATTTCTTCTCCCCCAGGCTTTCAGGAGCCAGTGAAACAAGTTCACATCAGGTGTTGCTCCACTGATGTTTTGGAGTAATGGGGCCTGAGTGGCTCACGGCTAGAGCAGAAAACAGACAGGACTCCTGGGCTCTGCATGTTGTTCTGGCTGTGACTCACTTCAAGAAAACCATTTAATCTCACTCATAATAATATTTTGCATCTTCCCCTCCAGCATCTCAAAAGTGCTAATAAACCAGGAATGAAAACAACAAACTTGCGATAAAAACGCGTCTCCCAAATACCATCGTGAGGCTGCTCTGGATGTGCATGTGACAATGGAGGTACAGAGAGATGAAGTGTCTGGTATGAGGCCACATTGCAAAGCTGGGGCACATCCAGGAACAGAAAAAGCCAGGAACCACTGGTTTTAACCAACATCTCCCTCTCTAATCTGTAATTCAGTTTCTTTAGCTCTAAACGCCAGGGATAATGCTACTTTCTTACCGTATAGTCTCTCACCACCCAGGGTTTGTCACCTTCCTAGATTAGTGTTTGTAAAGTGCTTAGCAATCCTTAGGTGCACAGTCCTTTAAAGGTCCAAAATATTACGAGAGGGTCCCATTGTAAGTGTGGTTCATAGAATCATAGAATAATAGGGTTGGAAGGGACCTCACGAGGTCATCTAGTCCAACCCCTGCTAAAAAGCAGGACCACTCCCACTAAATCACCCCAGCCAGGGCTTTGTCTACCCGGGCCTTAAAAATCTCCAAGATGGAGATTCTACCACCTCCCTAGATAGCCCATTTCAATGTTTCACCACCCTCCTAGTGAGAAAGTTTTTCCTAATATCCAACCTTGACCTCCCCAGCTGTAATTTGAAACCATTGCTCCTTGTTCTGTCCTCTGTTACCCTCGAGAACAGCCTAGCTCCCTCCTCTTTGGAGCAATCCTTCAAGTAGTTGAAGGTTGCTATCAAATCTCCCCTCAGTCTTCTCTTCTGCAGACTAAATAAGCCTAGTTCCTTCAGTCTCTCCTCGTAAATCATGTGCCCCAGACCCCTAATCATTTTCATAGCCCTCCTCTGGACTCTTTCTAATTTGTCCACATCCTTTCTGTAGTGGGGAGCCCAAAACTGGACACAGTATTCCAGATGCGGCTTCACCTGTGCCGAATAGAGGGGAATTATCCCATCCCTCGATCTGCTGGCAATACTCCTCCTGATGCAGCCCAATAGGCTATTGGCCTTTTTGGCAACAAGGGCACACTGTTGGCTCATATTCATCTTCCCGTCCACCATAACCCCCAGGTCCTTTTCTACAGCGCTGCTACTTGATTGAAAGCATGTGCGTTATTCTCTGGTGCAGAGGGGAGCATAAGATAACAACAGTGCATATGGATGTACCACACGCTACCCTCTTCCCTCTAGGATTCCTTTAATCTTCCAACCCCACCCAGAAAACAAGAGACAGAAACATCATCACTAGTTCCCAAAGAAGCTAAAACAGTGAGGGGGAAGGGAATTTGATAAACCCATGAATCACTCCAATTGTTTTGCTAGCTGCAATACAATTCCAGAGAGAGAGCGAGAGAGACAGAAAGACGTTCCAGCCATCCTGCTTTTTGCTTCAGGTCAGTGCTTTATCCTCCTTGTGGGAGACAATCCTATGGAGGCGGGTTAGATGTTTTCACCTGTTCACAAAGGATCTGTGGGAGGAGCAGTCAGCTACCCTGTAGCATTTGCAAACAGGTTCACAGAGCCTGGCCAACTCCCTTTCCTGCCCAGAACCTAGACTAATCTATGGACTACCTGGATATAACAAGAGCTCCCCCAGCAAACGAAACGGCTCCATGACAGAAGAACTGGAGAAATGAGGACACCAACAGAGAAGCCAGATTTACCAAGCCAAGAACTAGCTGAGACTCATGGACAATACACTCTTAGAAGAGGGGAAAATAAACTAGGCACTTTTGCAAATAGTATTTCTTTAATAAGCTACAGAAAATGGTGAGTTATTTTCTTTAATTATTAGGGAGGAGAGGGAAGGGCATTTTCCCAGGTAGTTGAATAATTCAACAAGAAGGAAGCAAGAGATCATTGCAGACGTGACATGGGTCTTGGAGGCAGGCAGTAAAGACCTCCGGGGAGAAAGAATAAAGGAAAGAGGAACAAGAGCTTGGCTTGGGTTCAGAAAGGAGGGAGGTCAAAGCTGTCAGTGAAGATGGATAAATTCCGAATGATCTTCCAGTTCCTCCAGTCCAATCAGGAATCCTTCATGAATGGCATCTGTGGGATCATGGCCCTGGCCAGTGCCCAGATGTACTCGGCCTTCGATTTCAACTGTCCCTGCCTTCCGAGTTACAACCTGGCCTATGGCATGGGCATTCTGTTCGTGCCCCCCTTAGTATTGTTCCTCCTGGGCTTTGTGATGAACAACAATGTGTCCATGTTGGCAGAGGAGTGGAAGAGGCCTACGGGCATGAGGCAAAAGGACCCAGCCGTCCTGCGCTACATGTTCTGCTCCATGGCCCAGCGGGCCATGATTGCGCCCGCTGTCTGGATCTCCGTGACTCTGCTGGATGGGAAGTGCTTCATGTGCGCCTTCAGCACCTCGGTACCAGTGGAGAAACTGGGGAACGGGAGTTACACGGGCCTGTCGGAGAAGGAAATGAAGCGGATCCTAGCCCGCATCCCCTGCAAAGAGATCTACAGCGGGCAGGAGCTTGTTGCCAGAGAGGTGGCAGTGAGATACCTGCGTTGCATCTCCCAGGTAAGAGCTGGGGGCCGGGGGCTGTAAACTCAGCACCTGTTTCAAGATAAGCTTTGTCCCGCCTGGGTGGGAACTTTTAAGAAGTTCCCTGTTGCTGCAGGAAGCAGTGATGGTGCTTCAGCACTCAGTCTGTGTCTCAACCTGTTTCCCGGTGGTGCTGTCTTTTGGATGGCATGTAAATTTCAGGCCCTGCCTCGTCGTGGTCATTAAATATCCCATGTCAGGTTTTTTCTAGGGTTGTCCACCTCTGAGTCCTGGCCTAATTCCACTGTGGGTAGTTAGATTGGGCCTTCCTAAATCCCCTCTGCGGAGTCAGTTGGATTCAGCATTCATAGTCACTTCCTGTCCTAAATTCTTGGGCCGTGTTGTTGTGCACCGTTAAACAGACAGCCACTTTCCACTCTAGAAGTGGCTGCATTTCCTTGGCAAGCAAGTGGTCCCTACAAACAAATTAAGCCCCAGCATATGCAGGGCAATTCCGGCCAATGTCAATGAGAATTATACCTGCCCGCACCAGAGCTGAATTTGACCAACAACTGCCTGTTCTTGTCAATGGGCCTGGTGGCTGCCAGATATTCTTATATCAGAGCATGGCTGTCACTGAGCAGAAATGCAGGGCTTTGGCCTTCAAGGGGAGCAAGCTGTGAATCAGGGAAGATAACTTTTTTTTTCCAACGGATAACAATTTCTGGCAGAGGCATTTCTCCCATGCAAGCTGGCCTGGCGAGTGAGGCCCCAATTGCTGGGTTCTGATTACAGGTCCATCCATCTCCCCCCTGCCCCCTGTAGAAGCATTTGGGATCCCCACTAGGCATCACGGCAATTTGGTAACCCTTTATGCCCATTTATAAAGGGTTAATGAATGATTAGCAGCTGTTTTAATAAATGGCTAATCAGTGGTTAGCCTGCGAGAGTCGAACAAGACACATCAGCATGGCTTATCTGACCATCTATACCAGGGATTCCCAACCTTTTTGGCTTGAGGGCCACAGATTTCATTTTTACCGCCCTGAACAGCCAAAAGCCTCCGCCAGCAGCCCGTCCGCCCGCCCCCTGAAAATCTGTCTGATTCTTGCTGATCTCCCGTCTCGCTGGCTGCATCAGGGGAACCACACGTCCTGTAGCCCTGTGCACTCCACGTAGGGCCCTAGGCAGTGGCTGGCTTCTGCAGCCAGCAGGAGGTGAGCTGTGGCCACTTTGAAAGCCCCCAAGGGCCACTTTTGGCCCCCAGGCCACAGGCTGGGAATGACAGGTCTATACTACTTATTTCACTAATCTGCAGAGAAATAGCTATGAATTGTTTCAACCCTTTATAAACAGAACCTTGATATTAAAAGTGACTGATAATTCCTAGCACAGCAACTGCACCTTCCACCTCAGACTCTCAGAGCACTTTACCCCTCAGAGTTTCAGGCCCATCCCACCCCACTGCAGGTAAGTACCATTATCCACGTTTTAGATAGGGAAACTGAGGCACGGAGAGGGAAAATGACTTATCCAAGACTACAAAGCAGAATCTGGCAGAGCTAAAAACAAAATTCAGGTCCCCAGGCTCCTGCGCAGACCACTAGAAAACACTCTCCACCAGCTGGTGTCATTGCAAAAAAGACAGAACCTGAACATAGAACCGATACACGAGCACATGCCTGGGGAAGGCTGCATTGGGGTAACCCTACTTTGCCCTGCCTTGTGCTGACAGCTGAGGTCCAACGGGCTGGCATGCACGAGACAGAAGTAGCTTGTAGAGACCCCACCGGCTCCTGCTCAGGAGGGTGGGGGTCACAGAGTCTGAAAGCTTAGCGAAAAGACAGCCCAGTGGTTCTCAAACTCCCCCCCGCACCCCAGACTACTTGAAAATTTCTGAGGATCTCAGCCAGCGGACTACCTAATGATCTTTCCAAACGGGCCTGCCCCGTCCATGTCGTGTGGGAAGGGGCAGGGCAGGGAGGGGAAGTGGCTGCTCTGTGGCGCTGCTTGGGGCCAGGAGCAGCTCCGGCCAGGGTGCCCCTGGGTCCACAAGGTGGGAGAGGGACAGGGCACCGTTGGACCCACATGATGGGCGCAGGGTGGGGTTGGGAGGGAGGAGCAGCCGCTGCTGCACCAGAAGGCTTGTTCCACAACTTTTGCACAGGCCAGCTGGAGGGAGCTCTGTGTGAGACAGTTGTCTGAACATCTGCAGGGACACAGGCTGAGTGAGCATCTAGAAGGACCACTGATCCTCATGCGTCAGGGCTTCCCAGTAAATAGCACCCTACGAGCAGGTGCGTTAAAGACTCAGACGGCTTTGCTCAGAGACAGGCGTCGCGTCAGACTAGCTGCACCATTTGGGCTGCTGTAAATGCTGGTTACTGCCACACAAGGCAAAAGCAGTGAAATGCAGCCGGGGAAGTACAGGGGTGAGCGTGGATGTGTGGGAGTAACTCTAAGCTAGCCCGTGCTCCTGGACAACGCAACCTTGCTATTAAGTCGAATTCCAAAGGGGTAGCCGTGTTAGTCTATTGTAGAAAGACAACAGAGTCCTGTGGCACTTTTAAAGACTAACAGATTTATTTATCGCATGAGCTTTCGTGGGAGAAAATCCCACTTCGTCAGACGCTTTGAAGATACGAAAGTTACAGAGTGGGAGGAAATTAAACTCAGGGGAGTGTATGACATAGCATCAGGTCAGGCTGTAACAGCAAATCAAATGTTACAGCCTGACCTGATGCTATGTCATACACTCCCCTGCGTTTAATTTCCTCCTACAGCCTGACCTGATGCTATGTCATACACTCCCCTGCGTTTAATTTCCTCCACCTATTTTGATTTGCTGTTACAGCC
Source organism: Pelusios castaneus (assembly GCA_007922175.1). NCBI lineage: Eukaryota > Metazoa > Chordata > Testudines > Pelomedusidae > Pelusios > Pelusios castaneus. The sequence continues at coordinate 4,268,737 of ML685755.1, read as the reverse complement.
TGACCTGATGCTATGTCATACACTCCCCTGCGTTTAATTTCCTCCCACTCTGTAACTTTCCTATCTTCAAAGCGTCTGACGAAGTGGGATTTTCTCCCACGAAAGCTCATGCGATTAATAAATCTGTTAGTCTTTAAAAGTGCCACAGGACTCTGTTGTCTTGCTATTAAGTGTGACTGATCATTCCTACCGCAGCTATTGCCCCTTCCACCGGAGGCTGGTCACCTCATTTGTAATGTAAACGTGGCTTAATGCCATGTGACCCAGTGCTAAGCCAACCACTCAACAAAGCACTTTCCCGGGGCCACTCTCAGCTTATCAGATGCAAAATTCCCGTGAGCTTTTCATCAGGAAATGCAACATCCGCCCTGCAGCCTGAGCAGAGTGATTTGCCTTCATCACTGGGGTTTAAGTTCTGGCTGTTCCACTTTATTTTACTGGCTGTGTCTAATGCTTTAGAGCCCCTATTGTTCCTCTCCTAGGCCAGTCCCTGGCAGGTGATCCATTTGCAGGCAATGCTGCAATAAATTCATGGCAACCTCCACCTTAACAATGGTTACTACATTGCTATGCCACACACCGTGACCACTCAGAATTTCAGGGCAACTGCCACCCAAAGAACAGGCTTCTACTACTACTCCTACAGCAGAAGGAGACTCTCCAATAGCTGCCAGCAGTACAGAGCCTATGACACACACACCTTTCTTGCACTCAGACTGACTAGCTACTCAGAGACCAACATAATGTCCTGTGCACTCCAGGTGCGGTGAAATCAATAGCAGTGAGTCACACGACCTGCAGTCTGGCACTCAGATCTGTGATTCATATAACCCGGGAAATAACATGGCAGCTGCAGGGTCCCAGTGAAACTGTTCGTGTGACGTGCTAACGGTCCACATCCCACGGCCTCCCAAGGAGAGTTTGTCATGTTATAACAGCACAGCACAAACAAAGGACATAAAATACAAACAACCCTCTGGTGTAAATGTCGGTGGGGCTCAATCTTTAAAAATTATGGACTTTTTATCTCTGGTACAGGGCCTCCAGCCCCCCAGCATCCAAGCACGGATTGACTGAGCCAAACAGCAGCACCCTGAGTGAGGCACCCTCCACATTTTCAGGAGGCAAACTGAGGCACAGAGCCATTAAATATCTTGCAGAAGGGGACTCTGTGGCCGAGCCATGAATGGCCCAAGGCTCGCATCTCAGGCCCAAAATTACCCTTCCCCCTACACATATACTGACTAAGAAGAGTTTGGCAAACACGGGCATTCTAACCACACGAGAAAAATCATCTGAGGACTTGATAGACTTGAGACTTTTCCTTCAAAGTGCGTTGCTGCACTCTACGGGTTTGGGTGTTAGATCAGGCATAGGGCCTGAATTTATCTATAAAACTTTTCTGAATCCCAGGCCTAAGAACAAGTAGCATTTAACCCTTCATATCGCAAGATTGACGTCAGAGCTTCCTGGTCTCCCTCAGCAGCGGAGCAGTTTCAGATCTGGGCTGTCAGCTGCTGCATTTTCCTTGAAGTTCTAGGGAAGAAACGATTTGTAGAACAGGTGGGAGAGTCAGCAGCTCTCATGCCAACTCGCCCATTTCCTTTCCCTTCCTCTCACAGGCACCCTAGAGAGACAGACGCACGCACATGCACACCTAGAACTTCCAGTCCTGGAGTGTTACAGATTTAGTTATCGAAGACTGAAGGAACTGGGCTTATTTAGTCTGCAGAAGAGAAGACTGAGGGGAGATTTGATAGCAACCTTCAACTACTTGAAGGGTTGCTCCAAAGAGGAGGGAGCTAGGCTGTTCTCGATGGTAACAGAGGACAGAACAAGGAGCAATGGTTTCAAATTACAGCTGGGGAGGTCAAGGTTGGATATTAGGAAAAACTTTCTCACTAGGAGGGTGGTGAAGCATTGGAATGGGCTATCTAGGGAGGTGGTAGAATCTTCATCTTTGGAGATTTTTAAGGCTCGGTTAGACAAAACTCTGGCTGGGATAATTTAGGGGGAGTGGTCCTGCTTTTTAGCAGGGGGTTGGACTAGATGACCTCGTGAGGTCCCTTCCAACCCTATTATTCTATGATTCTATGATTCTATGACAACTGGGGAAAGAGTAGAGCCGTTATTTAGAGTGAGTGTGCAGAGCAAAGATCTGTTGAGCCATCCAAACAACATTTCCCCCCATAATTAAGACCACGCCGGCTATATCAGCCACTTTTTCACTTTCAACACCAACCCGCTCATGGTCCTGTTTCCCCTGTCAGCAAATAAAGCCATTCCTGTTAGTCACAGACCTGGCAGGATGTTTTAAAGGTATCGAGTCTTCATTAGACAGCAGCCTGAGCTGCTGGCATCTGAACGAATTCAAGGGCTTTGGATCTATGTTTTTGGTTGAGCCCACCCTTGGACACCCTGGGTCAGAGCAATGGCCCATCTAGCCGGGTATCCTGTCTTCCGACCATGGCCAGTGCCAGGTGCTTCAGAGTGAATGAACAAAACAGGTAACCATCACATGATCCGTCCCGTCGGCCATTCCCAGCCTCATTGGGTGTGTCTACACTTGTAAATTAAGTCGACTTAGCATGTCCACATTTAAATTTTAAGTCGACTTTCAGGGAACCCTACAAAGTCGACCTAGAGCATCCACACTGGACGCCTAGGTCGACTTGTAGGGGCTAGGTGGACCTGGGACTGGTCCACAGTGGCAGGGGGGGCACTCCTTGCCAAGTGCCAGGGGGCTCAGCCTTTGCCCCATTGTACCTAGGGGGGGGACAGGGACCCTGGCAGGGCATAGGGGCAAGGGGGCATGCCAGGCTCTCCCTGTGCCAGCCACCCTGGCAGGGAGGGCAGTGGGGAAGTTCTGGAGAGCCCTAAATCGACTTAGAGTCAATTTAGGGCTACTCCAGGTCTACGCTGGCTTAAGTCGACTTTAGAAAGTTGACTTAAGCAGAAAGTCGACTTAAAAGTAGGTTTTACAAAGTCGACTTAATTTTTCCTTAAGTCGACTTAAGCAGCTGCTTAAGACGACTTAAGTAAAGTGTAGTGTAGACGCAGAGTAAATTAAGTCGACTTAAGCAAGCTTAAGTTGACTTAATTTACAAGTGTAGACGCACCCTCTGTGTCTACACTTGAGTTTCCTTAATTCGACTTAAGCAGTTCCTTAAGTCGAATTAAGGAAACGTTCATTCGAATTAGTAAAACCTCATTTTACTTTGCACTAACCCTTAATTCAAACTAGTTAGCTCGAATTAAGTCGATGTGGCCATGTTATTTCGAAATAACCGGCCCCTTGAACTCAATGCAATTCGCTAATTCGAACTAAGCAAGTGCCATGAACGGCACTTGCTTAGTTCGAACTAGCATTCTAGTGGGGCCATGCTAGTTCGAATTAAGTTAATTCGAACTAACTAAAATTAGTTTGAATTAGTTAGTTTGAATTAACTAATTCAAACTAACTCTGGTAAATGTAGACATAGCCTTTGTGATTCATTTGGTTTCCCACTCCTTACCCCTGCAGGCTCTAGGCTGGTCCTTCGTGCTGCTGATGACCATGCTGGCTTTCCTGGTCAGGGCTCTCCGGCCTTGCTTCACTCAAGCCGCCTTCCTGAAGAGCAAGTACTGGTCCCATTACATAGACATTGAGCGCAAGCTGTTTGACGAGACCTGCACAGAGCATGCCAAGTCCTTCGCCAAGGTCTGCATCCAGCAGTTCTTTGAGACCATGAACAAGGACATGGCCATGGGGCACACCCACTCCCCTGAGAAGGCCCCCTCGGAAGTAGGAGAAGAGAAAGAGAAGCTACTGGGCATCACAGACCAGGGGACGATGAACAGGATTCTGAAGAGCTGGCATAAGTGCAAGCCGCCTCTGTACCTCCACCAGGAGGCATTGCAGAACGGGAATGGCTGGGCGGGGGAAAATGAGCATCACAATGACATCAGCCCGCCCAAGAGGGAGATGGTCACCTACTATAGTAAAGTGTGAGGATGGGCTACAGGAACTGAGACCAGGCACAGCCTTGGAGATAGCCACCGAGGGACCCTTCCGAGGGACAACCCAGGAAAACTGGGGCCATTATGATCACCCAACGAGGCCAGTCCATGGCCCCTCTTTCCCACCCACCTGTCCATAGTCCATGTAGCTGAGCAGAAAGAGAAAGACCCCATTTTGGAATAGCTGGTGCTGAAGACAGGGGTGGGGGCTGGCTGTTGACCTGAGTAGAGGGAAGGGAAAATTGGGGAAAATGGGCACCAGATGCTCTCTTCAGATAGGCTAGCATGACAATCAGGTTTCCAGAAGGACCAATGACTATGCAGTTCCCTCCAACATGCCTTGTATACTCCAGCCTACAGGGGAGTGAACAGGGGTTTGCCTCTAAGCTGAGCAACCGAGAAGGTCTCTGCCCCCTGCCTTTAGCTCCATGGCCAGTCATTTCAATTGAGAGTCCAAATCCGCCGTGACAATAATGTCTTCATACAAAAAGCATCTGCTTAGGGCTTGTCTATGCAGGGAGTTTAAACCAGGCTAACGGGGAGTTAATCTGGTTTGAAATTGCATGATGCAATTCAGTGTAGTGCACCAGCTCCACATTTATAATGGACTCTAATTGTCTAGCAAAGTGAACTGACTGGTACAAAGCCAGTTAGCCCAGTCTGTCTTTCACATGCACACAACAAGCGGGACACTATCTTGACAGTCCTCCAGGCTCTCCAGTGCTGCTTTGCGAGTGGCCATTATCGACCTGCCTCCTTTCCTGCCTGCTCTCCCCTGCCCTGGGGTCCAGTTGATCAGACGGCCCCTCTCCTGTTTATGAGATGGTGCACAGACTCCATGTTTTATCCATTTGCTCCTGGATTCCAGATTATGACAACAGCTGCAATACTCAAGATCCCAACAACCTGCCTCAAGCTGCCATTGGGAGCCATGCCGAGACCACGGATCTCGTCACCCTCTGGGGAGAAGCGTCAGTGCAGGGCGTTCTTGGGGCCTACATTAAAATGAGGAACAACAGGAGAAAACAAAATCCAACAGGGAACACATAACCCTGTCCATTTTTAGAGGAGCTGGACAGGAGATGGAGCAGGATTTGAGCACCCAACCCAGGCAGCTTGCAGAGCCTGCCGGCCGCTTTCTCCCTCATCTCCTCTCACTCCCCCCCCCCCCCCCCGAGGATGACCAGCAAGACTCGTAAGAGGATGAATATGAAGAGGGTGGCGAAGAGATCACTCTGAAAATCCAGGATCTTTTCAGGTCACTGGACCCTGATGCTGGCCAGGAAGAAGCTGAGTCCTATTCCTGCCCTGCAGCTACCAACCCCACATCCTAGGCAGCAACCCAGAGCGGGACCGAGGCTGATCCTACAGAGCAAACCTCGGCACGTAAGTCTTTTTAGAATCGTTACATTTTAATTGATAATGATGCTACATTGCACTGCTAGCTGCTGTTCCTGGTGCCCTGTGGCCGCAGCCAATGTAGGCAGATGTGAGCTAGAAGACGCCCTAAGGCAGACTTTCCTGCCTCCCTTCTTTACCTCCACTGCTCCATGCTGTCCATTCGGTGGCATAGCGATGACGGGGTAGTGGGGGCCAAGCCCCCAGGTGCCAGGCTGCAGGGGGCATCAGACTGGGGGGCTGCAAGGTGTGGGGTAGCATAGGGCACCTGGGGAGCACAAATGTGGGCTTGGTCCCCAGGCGCTGGCAGGTGCCAGAGACCCTCGCTACGCCACTGTGTCCATTGCCCACACTCCCATATACCTTTCCAAACTGGCAGCTACTCCAGAAGGGCCAGTGTCCTCCATCTCATGCCAAAACCCTGATTGCCACCTGTTTGCAGGCCAACACCGCAGCAGGCACGTGCCCACGTACCTATTTAGCTTCCCTCTGCCAACCCCTGCCAGCTCAAATTGGCAGCCAATGGCACAGCGCAGACACAGCCTCTCCCCCACGGCAGATGCGAAGGAAGAAAACGTTCTGCGAGACAGGCAGACATTCCGTGAGCCACGGGCCGTTACAGGAGAAGAAGTCTGTTAGCGTTCTCACGTTCCCCAAGGGAGACATGGACATTGTACACCCGTAAAGCTAAAAAGGAACCGCTCCCCTGTACTAGTCACCTGCCTCAGTATAACATCACTGAACAGCCAAACGGGGGTTACTGTCCAGCCCACCCCCAGACTCCCCCTGCTAACTCCTCTGACCCCACATAAGCATCTCCGAGGCACAGCAAATCTGCCCGGAGCAGAATTGCCATCCCTAGACCATGCACCCTCCATGGCCCAAATGCCGTACACAGCACACACCAAAATCCCGAAGAACACACCGCTCATCATCCCTGATTTCCCCGAGTCTGGGGAGAATCCCAGAGAGGCAAAGCCAGCAATACATGGAACAAATGCTAGCGCAGCCAGCCTCCCTCGAATATGAAAAATAACCGCGTCATTTATTTGTTTTGAGGTCCCCCAACAGCTGCACCGGCCGGCCGCTGAAGGACAGGGCTCTGCTCACAGCCGGGTGTCCGGCGAAGCTGATGGCGGGGGGCGGGAACCGGATGCCTGCGACGAAACGTTTGAAGACATCATCACCGAGTCCCCGGGAACCTGAAATCTGGGAGAGAGAGGGCGGCTGTATCTGGAGACAGAGGGGGAATCCGACAAGGAGCTTTCCGGAGAGATGGCGCGGTGGCAAAGGATGGCGTGACGGTTGTCAGGGAAAGCACTGCCGTGGGGACGATGCAGGGAGATGCAGAGGCCGAAAGGCCTTGCTGCAATATTGCTATCAGCGCGGCGGGATTGGTCAGTCAAGACTTTTCCAGCACAGTCAGCAATAACATTGGAAATATCCCAACACTCTGTTGTTAAACTCCAGGCACTCATTGGTGACCGACCCACCGCCGCGTCCACGGGAAAGCCATGAACAGAACTCAGAGCCCGGCAATTAAGGGCAGTGGGAGTTGATTTGAATACAGTTGATCAGGCCCAGGGTGAGACCGGATTTTCAGTCCCTTTGGTCCAGGCATTGAAATACAGGGGATGTGGGAAAGGGAAAAGGACTGGAGGAAGAAGGGAACAAAGAGATAATTTAGATATAACACAGGGTACTGGGAATAACTCCTCCTCATTGTGCGTCCCCACAGCTATGCTCCCCAAGGCCATTTCCCACCCAGCCCTGAGCTCAGGGCACCTGGAGCCCACGATGTTTGGAGCCCTCAATTGCCCGGACTAACTTTGAGCCTCAGCCCTCCAGGGTTGAAAAGTCCTACGAACCAGAAGAAGAAGATCCACAAAGCCACCCTTGTGCAGTTCCCTGCCCTGGTCTGTTGCACTTTGCCGTCTTGTTTCGCGGCCGGTTTAACGGAAGGGTTCCTTGTAGTCAGATTGTTTTGTAAGATATTGTTTCATCATTAAAAGCCCTTGTTTCATTTTCAAGCAAAGGCTCGTGTCTGTTTCTTTAACTTATAAAAAGCCTTTACAATTTCATTCATAAGGAGCCAACATTGGCAACAGAAAATAATTAGGCTTGCTGTAATTCATCGGGTTTTACAAATGCAAATGCACCGAGCACAATAGGGAGGGCCACAGCATTGCACTTCCTTCACCTTTAAACACAAACGGCGCAAAAAACGCCTACGCCACGCCCTCCACGGGTTAACAGCTGGATGTACGGCGGCACAATTTCAGGCCCCAGACTCAAAAGAAGAGCAACCCCTGACAATATCATCTCGCCTCTTTGCATTTGGTATTGGACATCTTGCTGGCTGCTCAAACCGCTGCATGAGTCTCTGCATCTCAGTCTCCCATCCATTGCTCAGCCTTTCTCCTTTACTCTCTCAAACACTGTGTGAAACACAACGTGCCGCTATAATCTGGGATTTGTCTTTCCTGCTGCTTCAGAACAGCGCCACCTTCCTTTCCAAAAGCCAAATGCGCAGCCACTCTGCAGCCACTGAGGCAGTAGCTAATCCTGTTGACAGCTTCATTACTCAGGGAAGCAGAGGATAAGCCGGTTCTCACAGGATAACCAGAGCAATCTCCACGCCATTGGCCACATTGCTTCTCGGTTTTTTCATTTGCAGACCCCTAAAGAATTTCAAATGGTGGTGCGGATCCTTTGGAAGTCTATACTCTGCAGACCAACGGGTCCATGGATGACAGGTTGAACACCCTTGTTTTCCTCTTCTGTACCCTGGTTCCCCGCCACTGGAGAAACTGTTCCCACATCACCTTCCTGGTGGCAAAGCAGGCAAAGTCCTCAGGCTTTGCGCACTAAAATATAGACCATGGGGTTTGTGCGTGTTTGAGGTTGCCAGCAGAGCAGCGTGGCGCTTTGCCGGGTCCATGCTGACAGACAGCGTGGCTTGCCTGTCCCTAAAAGAAGTATGGAAGGAGACAGCTGAATCATGGGAGTTTTTAAAAAGTTGAAGCAGCCTGGCTTTGTGCAACCCACAATGCACAGCAAGTAAAATCCCAGAATGCATTAGGAATGTGGCATACCTTCTGAGATGGTCCCATCCTTGGCAGCAAACTGCCACCGGGTGTGCACAGTGATGCACTTTGACAAAGGGCATACGTCTTGTGTAAACACCCGTACTGCGACCTGTGTACTGTGCATTCTCCAATGCAGAGCAAAAAGCTGCAGATTCACACACACACACACACACACACACACACACACACACACACACACAC
>ML685755.1:4229126-4260040 GCA_007922175.1 Pelusios castaneus | reverse complement strand
ACACACACACACACACACACACACACACACACACACACACACACACAGGCCCCTAGTTTCTACCAAGCAAGTGCTGGAAACCAGTTTCCCTGACACTAGAGGGTGTCACAGGCCAATGGAAATCCTTGTTTGGGTAACAGAAGGAAGCAACTAGGGGTTGTTTTATCTGTTGCTAAGGCTGATGCTAGGCCGTGGGCAAACTTCCTTCCGTTTCATCATATGCTATTTCAAGGCCAGGAAGAGCAAGAGGTGTTTTGTGGGCAGGCTGGAAGAGACTCGTGTGCACTGGACTAGGCGCTATTATAAATAACCCAGTGGAGATACAAACCTGCTCTGGAAAAGCACCTCTCTCGTTTTGAGTCCCAAGCCGGGGGAAAGCATCTCATCTTCCATACTAACATCCTTAGCAAAAACAAGGAGAGTCCTGGGGCACCTTAAAGACTAACCAATTTCTTCAGGCATAAGCTTTTGTGGGCTCCAACCCGCTTCGAAGATGTGTTGCCGCCCACAAAAGCTTAAGCCTGAAGAAATGTGCTTGTCTTTAAGGTGCCCCAGGATTTCATTGTTTTTGCCACATGCAGAATAACACAGCTGCCCCTCTGGAACTAATCTCTTTAGTGACTTTTCAGACTCTCCCATGGGCTACAGGAGGTTTTCAAATAAGGCTGAGCAAGCACCCTTGGATAATGTCGTGCAACAGTTCCCAACCTGGGGGCACGGGGTGCAGGATGGGACCCCCATGGAGGGGCACCAGAAATTACAGGGGATCCAAGAGGTATCAATAATATTGAGGTCATTTAGCCCCCTGAACTCCACACTGGGCACAGCCCCCCCAAACTACATGTCAGCTGGGGCGGACAAGCACCCCCTAGCCCTGCACCGGTTGGACATTTGGCCCGGCGAGGAGCAGCCCTGGCCAACACACCAGAGCCCTCCTCCATTTACTATCAGCTCATGAGGCTACACCAGGCAGCTCCCCCAGGGAAGGCTTAACTTCTCACTCAGGTAAGAGTCATTTATTTTTATTATTATGTAATTTAGTGATATTACTATTACTTCTCTTTACAGGGGTTATATGTGGCTTTGGCTGGTGAGGGGGCAGGGCAGGGCACATGTTTTACCTAGTGTTAACTAGGGGGGATTTCACAAAAAAGTCGGGAACCACTGATCTCATGCACTAGCTAATGTGCACCACTGCCCTCTACTGCGTGGAACAAGGACTGCTTAATTGTGTGTCATAGGCCCTATACTGCTAACAGCTTGTGGGGATTCTTCTTTACATCAAGTGGTCTGGACCTGTGTTTTTGCAGCTAGAGAACCACTGTTATAGCAGTGAAGCTGAGTGGCCATGTCACAGCGCATAGCGAAAGCCAGGAAACCCTTGCTGACCATTCATTTTTTATAATCCAGTTTCACCTGGATTCCTCTCAGTTTCACAGACTTCCCACAAACTGGGTGTTCATTCTAGAAGGAGCCACTGTCAATCAATCATTGAGGATCAGAGATCAGCTTCTGTCGCTAAAAAGAGAGATTTACAGACTCCGCAGTGACTCAGAGGTGGGAGCTCTTTCTGTTTAATGTAATGAAGGCAGGTACCTGTGAGTAACCCCTGCGGAGCTGGAAGTGTGAACACAAAAGCACTTGATTAGTGCAGAGGGTAAAAGTGGCCAGACCAGCTTGCTGCCCAAGACCAGCAGAATACAGTCAGCAAAACCTATGACAAATAGCACCGCAGGATTACAATTTTCAAAGCTGCGTAAGGGATTTGTGGTGTGCCTTTGTACAACATTAAGACCAGGAAGAAGCCACATGACACAGTTCAGTTCCAAACAACTGTGTCTACTAGCTAGATACTAACATATAAGGCCTAGCTACATACCCAGTGGTGCTCTAGCAAAATATCTGTGGATTCTGCAACACAAACCCACTAGCTGGCTCCCAATTTATTAAAGAGATACTTCCCAATTCTACAGGGCAAGCCCAACAAGGAAAACAACAGAACACTGGCCGTCACCTACAGTCCCCAAGTCAAAACCCTCCAGCACATCATCATGGACCTACGCCTGTCCTGCACGATGATCCCTCACTCTCCCAAGCCTTGGGCGGTAGGCCAATCCTCCCTTACAGATGGCCCCCCCATCCTTACGTAAGTACTCACTAGCAACTACACACCACCTAACAGAAACACGAAGGGAAGCACCTATCCCTGAAATAAACCCCGTTGCCCAACTCTGCCCACATATCTACTCAGGTGACACCATCATAGGACTAACCAAATCAGCCACTCCATCAGGGGCTCATTCACCTGTCCGTCCACCAATGTGATTTATGTCATCATGTGCCAACAATGCCCCTCTGGCCAAACTGGACTGTCTCTGCTCAAAAGAATTAATGGGCACAAATCAGACATCAAGAATGGTCACATTCAAAAGCCAATAGGGAACAGTTCAACCTCCCTGCACATTCTATGAAAGACGTGACAGTTACGGTGCTTCAGCAAAAACACTTTAAAACCAGACTCCAACATGGAACCGCAGAGCTGGAATTCATATGTAAACGTGGCACCATTAGATTAGGTCTGAATAGCGATTTGGGCTGGCTCACTCATTACCCAAGGTGATTTTCCCCCTTTTAACATTCTCACCTTCTCATCTATTGTTTCCCACTGTGTGAATCAAAACAACATAGACCACCCCAGTCCTCAGACACCCCCTACTTCAGTGGTTTTCAGACTTCGGGTCGGGACCCGGGAGTGGGTCACAGACCGTCAGGCATTGGGTCACGCCCCCCCCCCCCCCCCCCGCGGCGGCCGCCCGGAGGCAGTGCTGCGGTGGTGGAGGATGTAATTGTTGGGTTGTGGGGGAAAAATGAATTTTTTCAACTGGGTCCCAAGAAAAAAAGTTTGGAAGCCACTGCCCTAGTTCATCAAACCTCCCACAAACTAAGGCACTGGGTGTCACGGAAGGGTGAGGCCTTAGTGATATCCCAGGGAAGCCAAAGGCTGCTAGATCCCAGTGAGCAGGTCCCAGGGCTCAGGCACAGCTCTGTCATCGGATCTTGTCCCTCCCACGGCTTCTGAAGTGGAGACAAGCCTCAGGTTTCACCAATGAGTCACCTGCCCAGGACCTGCTCAGCCCAGCAAACAGCTTCAGTAATCGCTGTGCACTTCCTGCAGTGCCTTGATTGAAGAAGGCCAGGGACTGATCCCTCTTAAAGGGGTAGTGACACCCAGGAAGAGGGACGAGCCTGGGATGCGGTGATGGTCAGAAGAGGGTTGGAGTGAGAGGGGATAGCAAATCAGGCATCATTTTACAATGGGATGTAGAAGCAGCAAAGGAGTCCAGTGGAATTTAGGGTGGCACGCGCAGAGCCATTGTGTCGCGGAACATGGGGATACCTCTGGAAGGGTGAATTCCTGACTGACCACTGCGTCACCAGAAAGATACAGACAGACTGGATGGAGCTCAATGAAATGCTGCTACCATAATCAGGGAGCTGAGGGGACCAGGGCTGGGTCAAGGCCAGGTACCATAGGTCCATGCCGCAGGCCACAGCTCCTGCAGAAAGGTGACCAGTTGTCCCTATTTTATCAGGACTATCCTGATTATTAGGAGCTTTGTGTCATAGAGGACCCTATTACCCCGCCCCCATTACTGCTCTCCTCATCCCGATGTTTCACATGTGCTATCAGGCCAGCCTATCCTGCAGTCACATGATAAAATCAGAATCTCACCTTTCATTTGAAAAGAATTGTCTTTCTAACCCTCATGGATGCAAAGAAAGCCTGAAAACTTGATGCGAGTGCTACCTGAGTCTGCAGAGAGCCTGAAACAACAGCTCCAAGAGGCGTGCACTGCTCCATTCTTGTAACTCTGAAACCTGCTACCACACCAGGAGGGGCCATACAGGACCTCAGTGTTGGACATCACGGATTGCCTCACGTCAGCTCTAGGAGAGACTGATATATAAAATGAGATTAAGGCCCAGGTTGTGACTAGGTGGTTGAGGGCAGGGCATGAGGCGCCTTCCCTGCCCGCCGCTGCGGTGTGAGTACAGAACATAAGCTTGGTGTCAGGCTAACCCCAAGAGTGGCAGCAGGGGAAAGGATGAGCAGAGGGCAGGATGTGAGCTCTGCATCCTTTCAGGAGGAAAGTCTGCTTAAAATTCCTCTGGAGGGTCTCGTGGGCTCCCGCTGGGCTGTGTCCAACCTAGCCCTGGAAGTGCAACATCTATGTCACTTGGCTAAGAGGGATGGGGCTTATCCAGTGCTCTTTTTGTGATGGTATGCACGAGTACCAGCACCTTTCCTGGTGGCTCTGCTGCCCAGCTGGGCGGGCAGGGTCACCGGGGAAAAGGAGTGCACCGCCGGAAGAAGAAGGGTGCGGGAGGCATTTTGTAAATTTACTCTCAAGATAGGAGTACTGGCATCTTTTTCTTTTCTAACCGAAAGAGCACCAGGCATCTCTGAAGGGTGACACAAGAGGGTGCGAGTGGCATGGAGTTAAGGAAGGGAAATGAGCTGAATGCCAGTAAAGCCTTCCTGCCTAAGAGTCTATCAAACATACACTGGGCTGAGGCCTAGCACGTGTCCCGGAGAGAAAGCCCTTGCCCCAGGGCGAGAGGCTGGGTGTCCGAACAGGCCTGTCCATCCCCAATTTCTGTGTAGTCAGGCCTGTGGAAGTCGGCCCCCACCGACAATTTCTGTGTAGTCAGACTCCTGTGGAAGTCGGCCCCCGCCAGCTGCTGAGCAGGCCAACCCCAACAGCAGCAGCATTTGTAGTGCGATGGCAACTAACGAGCCCAGCAAGATCAGGTGTCCCTAGGGGCCAGGCACTGAGTAGAGAGACACCATTCTGTCCACATTCAGAAATCAAAAAGCATGAAGTCAGCCTCCTCCCACCCCCCAAAATTGTAAGATTGGCCCCAAACATCTGGAGCCTGGCCCACAAAATCATGAGGGCTTTTTTCCCCATTCAGAAAAGACTAGACCAGGGGTTCTCAATGTTTTGGTTAGGGGTCACGGATAACATTTTTCCAGGCCGGAAGGGTCACCAGTTTCTGCCAGCTGGCCTCCTCTCCCCACAGTGCAGCCTGATGGAAGGAGTTCACTGAGGAGGCCGCCTCTTTGCTGATCTCCCGTCTCTCTGGCTGCAGCAGGGAAACCGCACACATTCTGTAGCCCTGTGCACTCCACCTGGGTCCCTAGGCAGTGGCTCCCTTCTCCAGCCAGGGGAATGGAAGATCAGTGCTCCCCTCCCTGTGGCTCCAGAAGGGACCCCAGCACCTAGGGACCTAGGCAGAGCACTTTACCATGCTCCTTGCTGCAGCCAGGAGCCTGCACCAGTCTTTTAGTCCCATAGAAACACACTCCTCCTGAGTCCATAGCCAGCGGCTCCCTTCTGCAGCCAGCAGGAGGGGAGCCGCCGGCCACTTTGAAAGCCCCCATGGGTTACTTTTGACCCCAAGGGCAAAAGTTGGGTACCAGTGCACTGGACTGTTTTTTAGTTGGTCTGTTGATGGCTGAATTCCCCCTGCCTGGCCCCAGCATATGCGGATGACACGCAGTGTTGCCCACTCTCCCAAATACCAAAAGTGTATTCATGTTAGTCTAGGTCAGCCAAACAAACAGAGTCCTGGGGCATTTCTAAAGACTAACAGATTTATTTATCGCATGGGCTTTAGTGGGAGAAAATCCCACTTCGGCAGATGCTTTGAAGATGGGGAACTTACAGAATGGGAGGAAATAAATGCAGGGAAGTGTATGACATAGGGTCAGGTCAGGCTGTAACAGCAAATCAAAGTAGATATTAACATTCAAACACCGGGGAACAGCACATAGAGGAAGGTGAGGTCAAATCACCTGTTGTAATGAGAAAAAAATCCTCAGTGCCTGTTTAACCTTGAGGCAATGAAGTCAAATCTACATATAAATTCCAGTTCTGCAGTTTCTCTTTGAAGCTGTGATTTGTTATTCGTTTGAGCACGCTATTAACAAGCCATCAGTGGAGTGAGCAGGGAGATTGAAGTTTTTGAATGTTGTGATTTCTGATGTTAGATTTGTGTCCATTTATTCTTTTGCATAGAGACTGTCCTGTTCACCCAATATATACGGCAGAGGGGCATTTCCGGCACTCTCCCAAATGTATTGGGTGTGCGATTTTGGCCCCATCTGGCCCCTGACCAGAAATTTATTCTGCTCTCACCCAGCCCCACTCATCATTTCAGTCCCTGCAGCCTCCTCTCTGCTCGTAGGGCTCTTCATTCCCCTCTTCCAGGCCTGCTGAAATGTCTCCAGTCATTGTAAGACAGGGGCATGTAGTCCCAGCTAAAATCCCATCCCTGGGGGCGCTGGCCCCACAGGAGACAGGCCCTGCCCCAAGGAGCTTATGTCCGAAGTACATGAAGAGTGGCAGGGGAAACAGAGGCATGGGGGAGCACTCCTGCCCTGCGTTGCGGGGGGGCAGGGCCCTGGAGCCAAAAGCCAGGCTCTACACTCCCACCCCACCCCTGTGCTGGCTGTTCTGCCCCCAGGGGCGGGGTGGGGTGGACCAGCACTGCCTTTGGGCCAGCCAGGGGCAGGGCCAGCTGGCTCTCGGAAAGGCCTCCACCGCTCCAGCGTGGCTTTCCAGGGCCAATGGCCCTAGGGGGCTGCACTGGGGGCCAAGCCAAGCTGTGGGTCAGCTGGCCCCATCCCCCAGCCCTGGGGGCAGACTGGCCAGAGCAGGGCCAGGGAGGGAGCGCCCTTTAGCTCCAGGGACACCCCCCCCCCAGTGACAGACCTCCATGCTGGGGTAGGGGGGACCCAGGTGGGGGGCATGGTGTGGGGCAGCCTGGGTCCCCCCTACCCCAGCCTTAATCCGTCCCTGCCTTCCAGGGTCTGGAGAGGAACCTAAAGCGGTGCAGAAATGACCACGGCATTGCTGAGAGTTTCTGCTAACAAATCCTCCAGCCAGAGGCCGTGAAGGAAAGGAGGGAGAAGAGAGCTGGGTGGCGGCAGGAAAGTAGCAGAGAAGCCAGCTGTGGCAGGGAGGATGGGGAGAAGAGGAGGAGGAAGGGAGATGGGCCGACCTTCTTCTCTGCCTTCTGTCAGTCTGAAAAGGAAGTGGAAAGCGGAAAAGCAGAGCCAGGCAGGAATGTGTTGCTCCTGCCAAATCGCTGGCTGCCCCAGCCTCTGGCCACACCCAGCTGTGCCTGGGTAGTCGGAGAGACGGAGTTTGGGTTCCCAGCCAAAGAGCCATTTCCCCAGCATGATTGTACAGGGCCACCACAGGCCCATCACTGCCACCAAGTTTGTCCCCATTTCTCTCCCCTCCTGTCCCTTTGCGTTAGAAATGGGCCACGCTGCGTTTCTGCATCCAGACAGCCCCGGCGTTTGGACCAGTGTGCGGGGACACAGAATCAGGGGTCAGAGTGGGACGAGACCTCAGGCGGTCAGCTAGCCCAGCAGGTTGCCACGCTGTGGGAGCGTGGAACAGGATCTAGCCAGCCGCGGGAGCCTCTGTTTCTAATTAACCCTGCACATCTCCAGCACAGTTTGTGGAGGATGCTCCTTCTGACCTCTCACCCTGGTAACCCCAAAGAGACTCCCCCAGTTCCACAGAAGTCAGTGCGGCTTACTCATGTCAGCAAGGGGTTGTGGGAATTTACTCTTGATCTGAAGCAGCCCCTGTTCTTGCAATGCTGGGACAGCCGCTCACACAGCCCTACCAGACCACCTCTCCTGGCTGCAGCATCCCCTTTTATTCCAGTCCGGGTTGGGGGGGGCACACAGACGCACCTCCTCCAATGCACCTCAGTCCTGACTGCAGCCTCTTGCATCCACCTTTCAGAGGCAGCCAGCTGCAGAGAGCTGGCATGTGGATATAACCCTTCTCTCCAGAGTGCCCGGCTCTGGCATTCTCCTTACGGTGCCAGGGAATCCCAGTGAGGACATCCCATCCTCTGACCAAACTTTCACAGGGCTCAGAGCAAGAGCCCCTCTGGGGGGCAGTGATCAGAGCTCTGCCACACCCCGGACAGCAAGGCAGCTGTGTGCCACATTTCCCACCACAGCCTGACGCTGCTGTGCGATCTCACTCCGACTTGAACTGCAGGCGGATTATGCATTTTTTCCACTAACTAGTTTTCATGCCTTTTTCCCCCTTTTAAAGGCACAGTGTTTTCTTTGAAACAGACAGAAAGTAACGGGCCTGTGCAATCCCCACCCTGATTCGAGGCTGACTTTCCCCTCCCAGGCCGTCACAAAACATCCAACGAGAGGGCCCTTGGCACGCAGAAAGGAAGCTGCTGAAAACAAATGCTGTTTTAACTGTTTTAGCTTCAAGCGGTGGCACCTTCTCTTTCTGAGCTGGATTCCCACTTCTCTCTTCCCCGGCAGCGGGGGAGCCAGCTACACCCAGAGCGCTGAAAATGGATTTAACAACGCCTTCAGTAAGTGGCTTAGTCTTCTTCTTGTCTTTACATCTGTTCCAGGGGTAGGGCTTGAAAATAAACACAAGCACCACCCTCAAAGGGAACAAAATCCGTTCGTAAGGGGAGCATTCTCCCCAAGATTGGAGCATTCCTGTTTTCCACCCAAACTTAGTTTTGCACGGTCTGTTCCTAGCTCCGGACCTCGGCAGGAGGGGTTGCATGGTTTCAGTTTGGTGTAGTCAGTCTGCCTTCCCCTTAAGAACGGTCCTGGATTTTTATCATCATGTTGCAGTTTAGATTTCAGGCTTTGAGGAACATGGCCCTACACAAACTTTATTGCAATCGAGACCACGAGTCGGAGTCTTCACTCGGTCACTCCAGTTTTATGCTTGCGTAATTTCACTGATCGGCGAGTTATACCAGTGTACAATTGGGGTACTGCAGTAAGGAATTGGGCCATGGGGTTTTAGTATTTAACCCCTTTGAGATTTTACAGAATGACTCTAATAGGATCACAATAGAGGGCCCTAGACTGAACCGTGCACTCCCCCCTGTGCTAACCCACAGACTCCAACAGTTACGCAGGTAGTAATTGACCCATTGTGAATTGGTGATCTCAGGCCTTGGGTTTGGACTAGCTCCCTGTTCTAACCTCCGTAGGATCTGCTCAGTCTTCCAGTGGCCTGTGAACTAAATACCAGACATGCAAGGGCCTTGCACAGGAGACCGTCAGAACTGGGTTCCCTTTGTCTGATTGAGAGGAGCAGGAAAGAAATCCAGCTATTTTTCCAGAGCAGTTGGAGCTTCCACGGCATCGATTTCACATTCGCCGTCCACGTGCAAGGATCAGTGATGGCTCTTTCACAAAGGTTCTAGCTAGAGATCTAGCCAGGCGGCGCTTGATCTGCAAGGAGGTTATGTCCCTTCAGGAGCTGCCATGATGATGATGGTTTCCGTGCTCAGCCCCACAGGGCTGGGCAGTCGGTACTGATACGAACTCCAGGGCAGGTTCCTCCACCTTTAGGTGAGATTTCGTCAATGCTCTAGCTTGCGTGAGATGAAACACAGCTGCCACCTGAAACACTGGTGCTTGGTGGGTTTGGCTGAGGGTCTCACCAGAAATAGCTGGAGTGCAAAGTGAAGCCCAAGGGACTGAGGATCCCAAGCGGCTGACCCAGAACCGCTGCCTTTTCAAACCTGTCTTCCCTTGCAGAGGCCACTACACTCAGTGCTGCTGGGAGATGTGAGAGGCAGCGCTGACTGGTAGATAACACACTGAACCAGTGATTCTGGGGACCACTGGTCTATTCCCGGCTCTGCCACTTGTTAGTGGGTGACCTTGGGCAAGTCACTTCACATCCCTGTGCCTTGGTTTCACCAGCTTTGAAATGAGGATAATGAAGCTGACCCCATGTGAGATCTAGTGATGAAAAGAGGATAGCACTACACGTATAGCAGGCCCCGATCCTACATGCCCAGTAAATAGGATGCAGTCCCACTGACGTCAAGGGGTCTCCTTGCAGAAGGGCTGCAGGATGTGGCCCATAATTAGCGAAATGGGTGTAAGGAGCACAGAGATGAAACTGCAGAAGCGAGTCACATGCCGTCTGGGAGTGTCGTCTTGGCAGCGACGGGATTGCACTCAGCTCACAGCTAAACTGGGCCCTAGGCATGGCAGGCGGGGCTGTGGGAGTAGGAAGCAGGATGGTGACTAATCTGTGGCTAGCGTAGGGCAGATGCCAGCTGCATTGATGCACACTCTTTGTACCGATCTGCTCTCCTCGGGATGATATGTTCTATGCGCATGGACTGACTTTTTGGTGAAGACAGACAGAGCCTTGGGAGATTTGCTACTCACAGAACCCTAGGCTTCATTCTCCAGCCACCAGAACCACCAGCTGTACAGGAGGGCATCTGGGCATTGGAGATCAAATGGCCTTTCCTGTACTGACCTGCTGGCAAAGGGCCTGCCCTTGCAAACGATGCACAGGCAATCTGCGCCAGGCCATTGCAAACAATGCCCAGGAAATCTGCGCCAGGCCATTGCAAACGATGCCCAGGAAATCTGCGCCAGGCCATTGCAAACAATGCCCAGGAAATCTGCGCCAGGCTTCTCTTCACTGCCTCAGTTAGCTCCAGTTACTGTGCTCAAGCTAGTTTAGCTGAAAGCAAGACTGGAGTCGCCCCAAATGACAGCACCAGGTGATTGGCTCAGTTGCTGGCAAGTTGCTGTGACTGGAGCCTTGCACCCCCCCAGCATTACTAGCTCGTGCGTCAGCAAGCTGCAATACTAGAGCTTGAGAGCTAGCTTGAGCTGAAAGCACCACGTAACGTGTGCGTGGATGGGAGTCAAGGTGAGGGTAATTCTCAAGCACCAGGCTCGGCCCCTTTGCCCCCCGCAATCCTGAGACCCTGGCTCTGAACCCTAGGTTAATGTGATGTATGCGTCAACGAGAGGGAAGTTAGGCTTGAACGTGAGTGTGAACCCTGGGTTTACATCGCAGTGTGGACGTGCCCTGAGACTTTTATGTGGTATTACAACCCCCATGGAAGTACTTTTCCTTATATCCATCCTTGGACCAGGGAGTCCTGTTAGTCCCAAAACACCCATTATTCTTCAACAGTATCCTGGCCCCTGGCAAGGATTAGTTCAATCCAAATCTGCCGTAATAGACTAAAACACCTGGGGTTATCATCAGATTCTGCCCTTCTGCATAGCCCAAAGATCTCCAGCCTGCTGTTATTTATAGCCATTCACTAGGCCCCAGGAGGCAGATCACTCGAACCAGAACCTGTAAATGCAGAGCCAGTAAGCCTGATCCGGGAAGAAAGCCCCTGGCTTTTCAGTTTCCCACTGAACTCCCAGACTAGTGGGATTGGGCCCAGGGTTACAACGCAGGACAGTAGCAGAGCTGGGAAGGCAAACTAGGAGCCCCAACGCCAGACCTCTGCTCTTATTATCAGGTAACACTGTCTTTTCTTTGTTGCAGATTTGCAAGATCTTCCAGCACGGAACAATAAAGTTGATGGCAATCTGCTGAGGAAGGTAAGGAAGACGTGACAGGCATCTCACAGGACAGGAGAGAATAGGAATCCAGCCAACAAAACAGGATCAAGGGCTTATTTTTTTTAGTAAACTGTTGACAGATTCTGTTTTGGGGCTTTGCATGGGAAGAGAAAAGCCTGATTTTTCCCCCCAGCTCAGGTTTATTCCCTTCTGCTCTTTGTTTCTCACTGCCTTTGAAAAAAAACTTTTCATTAAACCACGTTCAGAGATAAACAATTGCGTGTTAACTCTGAACCCTACTGATGAGATGGAAAGGGTCAGCATTGCTAACGTGTTCACTGTGACGCACTATAGACAACATGTGTGTAACTGCTCGGAGCTGGACGGTGGTGTTTTGGTGTTAACGTTCCCACTCTGGCCTCTGCCAGTAAGAGAGCAGAGCTGTGAACATTGGAGTGTGTATAGGAAGGAGTGTCGTCTGAGAGAAAGGACAGTCCAGTTCTTAGGGCGTTTGCCAAGGACTTGAGCGCCAGGGTCACGTCCCTGCAGCGCCACAGATTTTCTGCGGACGCTTGAGCAAGTCTCTTAGCTCTCTCTGTGTTATACGCTAATGATGGGATATGTGCTGATGGGGCCATGTAAGGACCATACCACACACGTTCCACTGTGTCAGTCTTGCTGACGCACAATTTAAATCTGGCTGTGAGCCGAAAGGATCCTTAGGTACTTTGGCTAGCCACTGGGGGTAGGGCCAAAGTCACATGGACTCCTCTAAATGAACTGGCCTTGCCAGGGTCGATCTTGGTCCTAAGGCTTTGATCACCTTTAAAAATGTGCCAGATGATGGCCAGCTGCCTCATGCGGCCTACAAAGGAAGCAGCTCTCAGAGGCTGTTCCTCTCTTTACCCTCATGTGTTCTCAGGGCCACAGAACGAAGGGGAGGGGTGGGAGTGGAAAAGTGGGGTGGGAGTGGAGAAGTGAGGTGGGGGCCAGCTACCATCCCCTGGAACTGCTCCATTTCCATTAAAAAAAGTGAGTCTGAATCTGACGCCTGGAAGCAGAGAACCTGGATGTAGAGCCCTGCAAATCCGCGGATATCCGCATTATATCTGCAGATATCCGCATCTGCAGATACAATGCGGATAGCCACAGACCATTTCTTGCACATGCAGATCGGATACGGATCCACATATTTCTATCTGTACAGGGCTAGAGCCCTGCAAATACACAGATATCCCTGGATATCCACATTATATCCGCATCCGTGGACACCACGCGGATATCCGCAGACCATTTCTTGCAGATGCAGCTCAGATATGGATCCACATCTTTGTATCTGTGCAGGGCTCTACCAGTATGTAGATCGAGGTCTAGACCATCGACTTATTCCTCTAGACTCCCTGACTCAGTTCCTCCAGAGTCACCATGGCCGTTTTCTGGAAAGCGGGGCAGCTACCAGGGAGAAGGGTGGCTTTCACTGCCTTGTGCATGTTGGGGCTATCATTCCCAATTCTCAGTGCAATTGTTGTCGTTGTAGTCAGTGTGAGACGAGAGGACCCAGGCTGCGGTAGGCACCTCCTATTGAACGCTCCATCCAGAGGGGAGACGGCAAGATGGCTGCCCTCATCACTGAAAACTTCCGCTTCCTTTCTCTCTTCTTCAAAAGCAAAGACGTGATGATCTTCAATGGCCTGGTGGCCCTGGGCACAGTGGGCAGCCAGGAGCTCTTCTCTGTGGTTGCCTTCCACTGCCCCTGCTCCCCAGCCAGGAACTACATCTATGGGCTGGCTGCCATCGGAGTCCCAGCCCTGGCCCTCTTCCTCATCGGTGTCATTTGGAACAACCACACGTGGAATCTGGTGGCTGAGTGCCACAAGCGAGGGGCCAAGAACTTCTCAGCCGCAGCCACCTTCCTGCTCTTCAGCTCCATCATGGGACGGGCCGCCGTGGCCCCCGTCACCTGGTCCGTCATCTCGCTGCTCCGCGGAGAAGCCTACATCTGTGCCCTCAGTGAATTCGTGGCTCCTACCTCCCTAGATAAATTTCCATCCAGCTATGGACCAGAGACCCTGGCTAGGATACCTTGTAAGGACATTCCAGGGAACTTGACAAGCTTTAAGGAAGAAGTTATAAGAAGACTAAGATACGAGTCTCAGGTATTGATTCACTTGTATGTTGAAGTGTGGAAGGAGGGATGACTATGCGTCAGGGCTCCTGGGTTCTGTTTTTGGCACAGGGTGAGCGTGTTGTATTGGAGCAAATCTCCAGTGCTCTGTTACTGGCTCAGAGACAGAAGGTGAAATCCTGGCCCCTCTGAAATCAATGGGAGCTTTGCCATTTACTTAACTGAAGCCAGGCTAAAACATAGTATTGTCTAGTGGTTAGAGCAGGTCACCTGGGCTGTATTCCCAGCTCTGCCACACTCTTACTGTGTGACCTTGGGCAACTTACTTCTCCCCTCCGGGGCACCATTACTCTCCTCTCTCTGAAGATCATACCCACTTTCACCTCTGTGGCTCCACCTGTGTACTAAAAATTCTCATCAAAATTCCAGCCCTGGGATGCCCAGATAAGCAAAATGGGGAAGGTGGCCCTGAAACACCCAGCTCTGCTCTGAGCAGTGACGAGGCAGGGTGCCACTCCGGTGTTTTCAAGCACCAAACCACTCAGAGCTCTCTATTCACAGTATCGTTCCCTCCTAACCTCACTCAGCCGAGGAGTGGGGAGATAGTATCTTCCCTGCCAGGGCACACTCAGGGTACCCCTCCTCCCCCTTGAGTACTTCCTTCCTGGGTCCTTCCTACATTTTTCTGGACTAATGAGTTAATTAGCCCAGTAGCTTTCGCCAGCCCATCCCCAGTCTTTCAATAAGCCCAGATTTGCCCCTCAGGTTTACTTGGGGGCGATTTAATTTGTGGGCCAGTGCAGGGCTGGATCAAGGCACCAGGGCTGCACACTCTGTGCCCCCCCACAATCACGGTGGCTTCCAGCCTCAGGGCAGGAAGGAGCGAGGTCCAGGGCTGAGGGGGAGTCCAGGCCCATGGGATGGCAGGCACCGGGCAGGGGGGACGTCCAGGGCTGGTGGTCCGACGGTGCGGTTGGGGGGCGAGGTCCAGGGCCTGCGACCCAGCCAGCCACCGGGGGCGGGAGGGGGAGCCTTGGGCCAAAGGCCGCAGCACTCCTGCCCTGCATCCAGGCTGGTTGGTCTGGAGCACGATCAGTGTTTCCCTTCCATGAGCATCACATTCCCAGAGACACGAACCAAGCATCTAAGTTCTGGTGTCCTCCTGAGCCAGCGCGAACTGGGCAAACTCCAGCATGAAATGGGACAGGTTCCCGAGGGGGAGATTGCACGGCTGAGATGTTCTGATGCAGCCCCTCCCTCTCTCTGTCTCTTTCTCAGCTCTTTGGGTGGCTGCTCATCGGGGTTGTCGCAGTCGTGGTTTTCTTCACCAAGTGCCTGAAGAACTGCTGCTCGCCCCTGGGTTACCGGCAGGAAGACTACTGGGTCCAGTACCGCTCCAGTGAGGCCAAGCTCTTCCAGCGCACCGCCGCGGTCCACTCCAAAATCCTGGCCGCCAACAACGTCAAGCAGTTCTTTGGCTTCGTGGCCCTGGATAAGGAGGAGAAGGAGCTGGTGGAGGAGTTCCCAGTGGAGGATGTCCAGCCAAGCCCGCAATGGAACGCCATCACGGGGGTCTACATCTACCGGGAAAACAAGGGCTTCCCACTCTACAGCCGGCTCCATAAGTGGGCCAAAGGGGTGGAGGGGAACGGGCCAGGCCCTGACGGTCAGGAAATGGTCTTCCTAGCCGTATAGGAGAGCCAGCAGCCCAGGGGATGATGGGACCTGCTCCCTCACACCATCTTCACGCTACTGTATGCTCAGATGCTGCTAAGTCTTCACCCAAAAGCACTGTCCGTCCCAGGCCACAGCAAGTGAGGAAGAAAAAACAGGATGAAGACCAGCTGCCCCACACAAGGGTGGGGAACCTGTCTCTAAGACACGACCGTGCACTGCTGCTCCCATACGGCGGACAAGCCGCCTGGGGCAGGTATGTGCACCTGGGCTCCAAACTACCGTGGTGCAGTTCCACTGTTCTGATGCACAGACGGGAAATCAGATACAGGACCCAGCCAGGGTCCCCACGTCCCAGCTGCAGCCCCTTTACTCTCCTTCATTTCAGGCTGAGGACAAGACCACCCAGAACCCCTGCCGATTTTACTCAGTAAGACTTTATCTTGAAGCTCATTGGCATGAAGAAATCTAATTGATGGGCAACTGTATCAGGGTGGAACTCGGCACCAGTCCATCAATGCACAGAAAACCTCCAGGGGCCATGGGGTTTGTCT
Organism: Pelusios castaneus; assembly: GCA_007922175.1. Classification (NCBI taxonomy): domain Eukaryota; kingdom Metazoa; phylum Chordata; order Testudines; family Pelomedusidae; genus Pelusios; species Pelusios castaneus. The sequence continues at coordinate 4,244,268 of ML685755.1, read as the reverse complement.
ACACGAGAGAAAGGTGGCGGTGCTATGCACTAACTTGGATTTGTGCACAGTGGAAGAGCTGCATTCACACAGCACAGACCCTGAAAGCACAGTAGTGCACAGGGCACCGAGTGAATACATCGCTCAGTCACACGATTTTACCCGTCCTCCACCTGCCACCCCACACTGCTTTGCAGGTCACCTGGACTGATCTGCCTCCTCCCTCCCACTTCTCTGCCAGGAAGCAGGACACTGACACCACACAGGGCTATTTAATGAAGCGGAACGTCATTACCCACTTGGAAGTTGGCCATGAACCTGAACACCCTTGGTCCTTCCAAATGTGCCAGGGAATTTTAGTGAGCACAAACAATCATCCACTTGATTTTATGGATCCGGAAGACAGCACCAGCAGATCACCATGCTGAGATGGCTTGGGATGTCTGAAGAGGAGAAGCGCAACTCCCTGAGTCATCAACACCACTTCCTGCAGCACCTGGGGCTTCTCATCCCCACTCATCCCCTGCTTAGGCTCCAGGAGATGGAAAGCCAGACTTAGCTCCAGTGCACACGGTTCACGCTTAATTGTATCTGTTAATCATTTGTCCCCTACTGGAAGATCAGAAACCAGCCAGCCACAAGACTGCATTACTGGCACCTGGTTTCCACCTGTAGAGCCTGAGGTTTGCAGTGAATGGACTTGGCTGGGAATCAGCCAAAGGAAGCAGAGACATTCCTCTCTTCTTTCATGGGACTTCTTAAACTGTTTGCATTGCCTTCGATGGCTCCTGATCAACTTTCCTAAGAACTTCACTGATCAACTTTCCTAAGAACTAACTTCCGCTCTGAGAAACATGGGCAGGGAGCTTTAAATCTACCATGGCCATTGCACTCGTGTTGACCACTGGCTGAAGACTTGATTTGTGGTTATAGCATTTCTCATTCACCCGTCTCAATGGCATATTGAATTAGATACTCACAATTGTCTCTCTTGTAAGGGCTGGCAGCACATTAGAGATGGCGTTTCCTATTTATAATGCACCGTTATACGTGCTCTTGTTTTTATACACCTTCCCCAATACTGTCAATCCTAATTGTACAAAGAAAACTCACAGGACTGGATTAAAAATCAGGAAGTTTTTAAAAAAATAATATATTTGAGTTCTTTTTCTTTGCTTTCTGGTTTCTGAGCCTTTTAGGTGCAGCTGTTGGGTCACATTTTCAAACGTTCCTTTGCCCACGAGGACTAAACGTTTACTTTGCTTTTTAAAACAGAAAGTCCAATTCTGTCCTGTTCACATGACTCCAGGAACAGAAGGTTTAAGCAGGCTTAAAGTTGGAGTTGGTGACACTGCTTTCTGAGTCCTTGCTGAACGGATTTGGGTGCAGGCTTTACAGAGGGCTGATGCAGCAGCTGGGGGAGAACCAGTTCCTGCTCTGTCACTGCACCGTTGTGAGTAAGAGAGAAAAGCATAGCTAGCAATTGGAAAGGGCACTGGGAGACATTTCATGGACTGCTAATGCACACGCACACAGGCAGTCGTCACCACACACAGCACTTGCTGGCCGGATGTGAAGAGATTACAGCTCCCTGAATTGGGACTTTTTTATCCTCCATCTCTCCTTTAGCGTGGAGACTTTCATAAAAGCAAGACAAACGGAACGAAAGCAGGACTGAGCATAATGAGAGACGGCTATTCACATCCAGCAGCTGATTCAGTAACTCAGGCTATTGCAAGCAACCGCACCACCACTCCAGCAGCTTCTAGCCACGGGCACTGCTGATTATCAACTCGGAACTCAGCATGGATTTTGTAATGAAGGAGGGAGCCCAAAACTGAGTTAGGAACAGCCTCTCAGAAGACCCCATTAATGGGGCAAAAACTCAAAACACAGGCACTTTCCACTGCCTTTCTGAGGCCTTGTACACACTACAAAGTTATTGCGCGATAAAGCCCTTTAATGCGCAATAACAAACAGAGCGTACACACACAACTTACAGTTATTCCGCGTTAAGTCCCTTCTTTTTGCGCAAAATGTAAACCACCTAAACGAGCGTGGTTGCTGCTAACGCGGAATAGTTGTTGCGCGATGGCCAGTGTGTGTACGCTTATCGCGCAATGTGAATATAACGGAAATGGCCCACAATTCAAATTCCATCCCTTCTGCACTTCCGCCTGTACTCTATCGTCGTGACGTCATTTTTCCCGACCTCCTCTTCTGTCCCGCGAATTTTTGAATTCACCACTCTCCCTTCTGCCTCGCTGTTCGGTGCTGCTGCCTCTGTGTGCTTCGCTCGCAATGTCGTCGCGCCGCAGCAAACGAGCTCCAGCCTGGACAGCAGCAGAGGTGATGGACTTGATCGGCATCTGGGGAGAGTCCGCCGTGCAGTCACAGTTACGTGGCAGCCGGAGGAATTTTGACATTTTCGGTCAAATATCCAAAGCCATGACCGAAAAGGGGTACGAGCGAGACACCCTGCAGTGCCGGGCAAAGGTGAAGGAGCTGCGGATAACATTTCACAGAGCCAGAGAGGCTAACCGGCGCTCTGGCTCCGCGCCAGCAACGTGCAAGTACTATAAGGAGCTGGAGGCGATCCTGGGCGGCGATCCCACAACCACCCCGAACTGCACGGTAGACACCTCGGAGACTGCACCCCAAACAGAGAAGGAAGCAGAAGGCGACGAGGCAATTGTGGACGAGGAATCAGAAGAAGAAGACTACGAGGACGGAGAGAACGGAGCCACTGACCCGGGGAGCCAGGAGTTATTTTCCACCCAGCCAGAAACAAGCTCCACTGATTCCTTCTCCACGCCTACCCAGGAATCATCAGAAGGCAGCTCTGGTAAGTCCCGTTCGCAATGTCCTCTATTCTAGGTGCTACAGCTCAGCGTAGACATGGTTTTTTTGCAAGGGGTTTTTGTTTTCGGTGTCCTCAGTTCTGTTCCTTACAGAACTGTAAAGGTGTTACTAGCATTACTTAAAAAGGTCATCGATGTATGCCTCGATTTCCAAGTAGTCGTTCCCTTTCAACTCACTGAACGCGTCATCCAAATATTTCCAGAGTCTTCTCTTGAAATTACATGGTAGAGCATTCCTTTGCACTCCACCATTCAGGGACACTCTTCCTTTCAGACTCGCAAGCACTCCTGCGGGCAACATTGCTGCGCACAGTCCTGCAGCGTAAGGTCCCGGCTTGAAGTCGGCAACATGAAGGAGATGCATTCTCGCTTGCAGAGGCACTCTAAGCAGTGTGAGATCTGCCTCTATTTCAGCCATCTCGGGCACGGGATCAGAACTTGGTGTGGCAATAGTCAACTCTCCGTTGTACTAGCTCTGCAACCCGTACCAAGCTTTGGGAAATCTGTTACCGCCCCCCCATAGGTCCCCTCTTGTGTATTGAAGGAATGTGTGGGGAGAACAACATCATTTGCTCCTGACCGTGGCGAGAACAATAGCGGCATTCTACATTTTTCATATCTGAACAGGAATGACCTTCGGTGGACAGTCTACAGCTGCAGCTGAGCGTCTGAGGAGGATAAGGCGGAGGCCTCGCAGGAGCAAGGAAGACGTCTTCCAGGAGCTCATGCAGTTCCATGAGGCTTCTGCGAGGGAGACAAGGCAATGGAGGAGGCAGTGCAGGCAGGACAGGAGACAGAGCAGTGCGAGGAGAGAGCAGCAGAAGGATGCCCTGATAGGCATCATGCAGGAGCAGACCAACCTCCTCAAGACCATGGTCGGTCTGCTACAGGCTCGCACCCCCCATCATCAGCCTCATATGCCTTTCAGTGCATCCACGCCACATTCCCCCCCCAGACAGTTTTTAGACCACCATGGACATCCATGGTGTAACCCTAACAGAACCCCTCCCCCAACATATGTAGTTGAGTCCCGCACCTACACCCACCTTTAGTCCCTACTCCCCTCAAACCCGAGTTTTGATCAATGTTAATTAAATAAAGTTGAATCCTTGTTAAACTTAATCAGACTTTCTTTATTTGTTTCATTAATTTAACATTAACGGTTTTTGATTAAATGAATGTTTACAGGGGAAAAACACAAAATTTCTAAAGCTTAATTTTTAACAGTTGAAACATATAGGAAATGGTTAGTAACTATATTCAAAGGTACAATTTTAATCAACAGTACTAAAATGGGTTTTTAACGCATCCCTTATGCGAACTGCCCTTAGCTGCGCCCCCCGGATACCCCTCGTGTCTGGTTGCTGGTAGGCATTTTCCAGACGTTGTGCCTCAGTGGTCCAAGAGTTCCTGAATCTCTCCCCCCGGCTTTCACATATATTGTGAAGAACACAGCAAGCCGAAATAACTAATGGGATCCTGTCCTCGTGGAGATCTAGCCTGCCATACAGCGCTCTCCAGCGCGCTTTTAAACGGCCAAAGGCACACTCCACAACCATTCTGCATCTACTTAACCGGTAATTGAAACGCTCCTTGTCAGGATCCAACTTCCCGGTGTACGGCTTCATGAGCCATGGCATCAGTGGGTAGGCGGGGTCCCCAAGTATCACCACTGGCATCTCTACACCGCCCACAATTATTTTCTCGTCTTGAAAAAATGTTCCAGCATGTAGCCTTCTGAATAGTCCAGAGTTTCTAAAGATGCGTGCATCGTGCACCTTTCCAGACCAGCCAGCATTAATGTCCATAAAGCGACCACGGTGGTCCACCAGTGCCTGTAGAACCATCGAAAAGTATCCTTTCCTGTTGATGTATTCAGAGGCAAGGTGGTCGGGAGCGAGAATAGGGATGTGAGTCCCATCTATTGCACCCCCACAGTTCGGGAAGCCCAACTCATTAAATCCTGCGATGATCTCCCTCACGTTTCCCGGGGTCACCATCCTCCTGAGCAGAATACGGTTGATGGCTCTGCATACTTGTGACAGTGCCACTCCAACGGTCGAGCGTCCAACCCCAAACTGGTTTGCGACCGAGCGGTAGCAGTCTGGAGTCGCCAGTTTCCAAAGTGCGATAGCCACACGCTTCTCCACGGTCATGGCGGGTCTCATCCTCGTGTCCTTGCATCGAAGGGCAGGGGCAAGCTCCTGGCATAGCTCCATAAATGTGGCTTTCCGCATTCTAAAGTTCTGTTGCCACTGATCATCATCCCACAGCTGAAGGACGATTCGTTCCCACCAGTCTGTGCTCGTCTGCCGGGACCAAACACGGCGGTTCAGGCTGTGTTGCTGGTCCGCGAAACTGATCAGAATGTCCGTTTGGTTTTCAATGCTGTCATCATCCGAGACCGAGTCATCCGTGTCATGCTCCGAATCATAGCCAAAGGCAAACCGCAACAGAATCTGGGCTGTGTTCACAATGCTGAAGGCAGCATTCAAGATCACAGCTGAATCCATGTCGATTCTGAAAAGGCAGTGCCGAGAAGAAGGTTGCTTCAATTTGAAATTCGCGCTCGTTGCTATTGGCAACCGCTGGGTAGCGTCAGTAGCGGAATGCACCACGGGAGATGATACTGGGGACTCTGGGATACGTACCCACAATCCCCTTCGCTTTCCTGGAGGACTGCGCTCAGAAGGGGGGGGGCTTTGTTCCGTTAGAGCAAGCATAGTGTGTACGCGATCTCGCGCAACAACAGCCACGGGAGAATTAATGCGGAAGAGGATTATTGCGCGTTAAAAATGGTAGTGTGTACATAGCCTGACTCACAGCTGAAAAGAGCAAACAAGCTGGCTTAAAGATCACAAATGAATCTTAGATTCAACTAATTAGACCTCCTGCACGTCTTACAAAAGGCTAAGTGGAAGTGTCGCAGGGTAATTTATAACATTTGGGAGGGTCCCTAATCCCACCCATCAGATTAACCCTCACTGACCCTGAGGCCACAGAACCCGCCTAAAAGGATGTACTCAGGCCGGCTGTAGGTTGATCAATGGCAGTCTGGCGGTGTTCTTTCCTTCACTACATAAACAGGAGGTGACAGAAGGAGGTGGGCAGAAAGAGCATAAAACTGAACATCAGACAGACCATGCTGGGTCGCACAGTGGTCCATTTAGCTGAGTATCCAGTCTTCCGTCAGTGGCCAATGCCAGGTACTTCAAAGGAAATCAACAGAACAGGGCAATTTATTGAGATCCATCCCAGCATCCAGTCCCAGCTTCTGACAGCCAGAGCTTTAGGGAACCCCGCGCACAGGGCCGTGTCCTTGATCATCTTGGCTAATTGCCGTCTACTCCTTTTACAGATGATTTATGAATACGTATAAGAGCACAGATCCCAGTACGGATTCTTGGAGGACACCATTATTTACCACTCTCCCATGTGAAAAGTGACCATTTCTTTCTTTCCTTTGTTTCCTATCTCTTAACTAATCCAGGACAGGACCTTCCCCCTTATCTCATGACTGCTTACGTTGCTTTGGACCGTACCCAGGTTTGAAAAGGAACAACGAGAGATCCTGCTGGTGGACTAGTCTCCACTAAATGGAAGAGGTCACATTTTCTTTCATGAAGGTTGTGACATTTGGAATTAGGCTCCTCAAATCTACAACACTTTGGTGGGAGACGCACAAAAGAACCAGTGACTCCCAGACGCTAAAATTGGCTTTTCATGGAGTTAAGTGGGTTTAAAAAGAGCAGGACGTGGAGGTTTTGCTTAGAGCTTGTTGGAACAAGTCCAAGACAAATATTAATTAACAAAAGGACTGGCAGTAACTAATTGGCTTAGGAACCATTCCATTGTAGCTGGCGATGGGGGTGCCTGGAGATACACTTCTGTGTTCCAATAGAGTAATTGCCCTTTTGGTGAAAATGTTCCCTACTGGTCCTTACTTGCATGGAACATCTTGGAGTCTGCAGGAAAGTCTTGGGGTATGGTGTTACATCTGGGATTTAGGAGATATGGGGCCAATTCCCCACTCTTGCCACAGAGCTCCTGTGGGACCTTGGGCCAGTCACTCAGCACCCTGTCTGTACAATGGGAGTAACAGCACTGTCCTACTTCAGAAGCAGGTTGTCAGGATAAAGCCAGTAAAGTCGGGGAAGGGCTCAGACCCTGTGCTGAAGGAATCACAGAAGTAGCCTGGCACAGGATTGTCTTTCTAAGCAGGAACGTTACGTGGGATCGGTAGTTTTTCAGCATGTAACCCTTGGTTTCTTCTCTCAGTTTAACAATCTCTTAGACAGCTGCTGAGACAGCCTCCTTCCTAATTTCTGTCCACCACCTGCCGCCTTCGTTATCACACATGAACCTTGGATCGGGTTTACTCGGATGGCCGCAGGCTTTAAGAGGAATCATTTAGGGAGGTGGCTGTGTTAAACTGCTGGCAGCACAAAGGTACTGGAGACAAATCTTTCAAGACACCAATGCAGGCGAAATGTAGCCATGCTGGGAAGGGTGAGGAGGTAGAAAAAGAGAAGAGAACTTATGCCGTATCAATGCATTTAATGATGGGGAGTCACCAACCGCTCCATTCGATAGGAAAACAGAATGGGGGGGAAGTTGTTTCTACCAGTTATAAAACCATCAGCCTTTAAATAACTGGATCCAAAATCGTCCACAAGTTAAAAGTCTGTTGTAAGGCAGAGCAAGATGGAGAGCTCCTAGATACGTTTACTTCGTACACTTCGTTCTCTCCACCTTAGATTGTTCCTCGACAATCCAGCCAGCTGCTGGGACTCTCGGGAAACACACCATTTATGGACACCAGCAGCCCATTATTGTGCATTTCCAACCCCAGCACCACACACACAGAGGGTGTGCCACGATGCGAGTCTCTCTGCTCTGGGAGTTAGCTCTCGGCCAGAGAGCTCTTGGATTCTACGTATTCCAACGCTGCTACTTTCACGGCCTGGATGGTTTCCGCCGTGCCGTATTTCTTCTCGTAATCCAGATAACGTTTGAAGAAAAACTTCATCCTCTTTGCTGCCAGGCTCAGGTGAATAACCCGCTCAAAAATGTCCCTGCAAGGAACCAAAAACCCGTTCAGAGCATGGATCAGGTACTGGGCCCGCACGCCTGCTATCACCTCTGAACAATGGGCAGGTCAGCTCACACGGCAGTGGAAGGCAAAGGAAACATGGTTCATGCATTTAGCCTGTTGCAGAGAGTGGGATCAGAGCCCTGCAAATCGGCACATGCCCTCCAGCCCCCAACCTTTCTTTTTGCTGGCAGAGCTGCCACTGTTAATGGCCAAATTATACAGCTGCTCTTCTAAAATCCAATCACAGTATTCAAGTGAGCTCGGCCAATGGCCCCAGATTGGCTATACGTTGTGGAAAGCCATGACTTCCTTTCAATAGCTCCAAACTTAATGCCAGGGAGAGGCCCCTCCTGCACGCGGAGCAGGCTTGGCAGAATGCACGTTACATGGATTTATTTTTTAAAATAACATTGACAGATGATATCAGTGATTGCTTTTAAGCATTTTTTTCTGGTTTTAGCTATTTAAATGTTCACAGTTGTGGGAAATTAGGGGGGGTCAGATAATAATTATTCGAGCTAGAGTTAGTAGATGCTGAGTTTCAAAAAGGTAAAGCTTCATAACTGTTAAAGCACAAATTGTCAACATCCTGCCAAAATATAATTGGTGATTAGACTTCAATCAACCTCTAATTCATTCCCCAAAAGTATTTTCCCTATTTTGCTTTGCTGTAAATTTCAGCGATCGTGGATGGAAATATTTTTTCCTCAGTTTGTGTATGAGGCGCAACTGATGTTCACTGATGCTACCTATACAAATCTAACCCTTCCAAGACTAACTATGGCACGAGGGAAGACGGGCTGAACCAGCGTTTGTTACCCCTTTTCCATACAAAGGGCCAATCTTACATCCTTGCTGAGAGGCGACGCAGCGGGGGGACTGGGAGATAAACATACTTTCTGGTAGTGGTGCATGCATGTGAGCAGAAAGGGCAGCAGCATTAAATAAAGGCACTCTCTTCCCCTCTGACTCAGACAGGCAGAGTCAATATCGGAAAAGGCAATCCAAGCAGGGAATAAAAGCATTCAAGAGACATCTAGAGAAGTACATGCAGTGTCGATCCTCCTGGGGTCCTTGAAATTTAGAACTGATTCTTGAGGAGGTTTTGGGGGGTTTTTGACTCTGCATTGCTGTGAAAGCTCCTTCCACGCCAGGAAGGCCTCTGAAGGTCTCGTCTTTTCCCACAAACATAAGCCCAAACCTATTTGCCTTCCCCTTGTAACACGGATTCTCTGTTGCTCTGGATCCCCCGCACTGCCAAGTACTGCAGTTGGATCCACGCTCTCTGTGGGAAGGCGTTGTGCCTCTTTGCCCCTCCCAGCGTTGTTAGCACTCACCGTATTTCCTTCTGGCTGCCGTGTTTGATCATCATGTCTATGTAGATGGACCAGATGTCTGTGCGTTTTGGGTAGCTGCTGAGCGTGCTCTCAAAAATGGCCTTGGCGTGTTCAGGGTCCCCAAAGTGGAACTCAAGCTGAGCAAACTTTGCAATCACATCCACATCTGTAACAAGAGACACCTCAGGGTGCTGCACAAGTCAGCAAGGGTGCCTTCTCCACTCCATTCTCTCTTCCCCCTCTCAGACACAAGCGGACAACTGCCAAAGACACACCTAAGAGGCTGGCGCAGCACCAGGACAATGCGGTCTACGGCCAAGACTTTAGTATGGGCTCAGAAAGAGGTTTTTGGCTGGGATCCCCAGAGTTGATTGCATCTCACTTCCCACCTATTTTATTCATCTCTCAGCTGGAGGGGATGTATTCAATGTCGGTCTCTCAGGTTTCAACCCTCCAGGGCCCCCTGGAAGCATGACTCACATCCCAGCAGGGCCAACTCAGCCCTTTCCCCTTCAAAAGCAGAACCAAATGCAGGGCAGTTGACTTTGTGTGGGGGTTTTCAGCTAAGAGCTTAAAAAACATGGTCCTCTCTGCTCTACGTGAGCAGATCTCATGGCCCAGTGCGTTCCAGCATCCTACCCAAACTCTCCCCGCCCCATCACCACCAAAGAGGGAACCATGCGCTGGGAAACTGAAGATCCATTGGCTTCCTCCCAGCTGTGATCATGGCAAGACACCAAAGATCAATCAAGCCACCTGAGAACCAGGAACCCAGGGAATGGGAAAGGACGACAGATCATGGAGTGGGAAAGCAGCAAGTCCTGGGACCCTCACGTTCTTTATCTGGCAGGCCCCTGAGGGCACGTTCCAGAAGCTTGTGTGTGGCCTCAATCTGGCCCTGTTTCAGGAGGAAGGTGGCGTATTTCAACCACACCGATTTCTCCTGGCGGAAACGCTTCAGCATGGTATTGTACAGGTTGTCAGCTTGCTGGAAGGATAGAAGGGAGGGAAGGAGAAGTCAGCCTGACACACAATTAGATCACACAGCCTCAATGCTAGAGCCCGGCATGTCTGGAGCTTTCTGGCCATCATACCTATGGCCTGAGCTACACTGCAATATTAGGTGGTCACTACCACATCAGTCAGGGACGTGAAAAATCCCCCCGTGAACGCCACAGCCAATACTCTATGCCTTTACCTTTGCAGATGAGAGCAGTTTAGAGTTTAAGTGACAGTGAGTTTGGTGTTTCCCCACCTGGTCTGTAGGGTGTGATTGGCAATGTCTATCTATCTCTACTAGGCCGGCCCAGGACCAGAAGCAGTTACGAGGTCAGGAATGGGGTGCATGGCAGAGCTGGGTGGGAAGCTGAACTTGCACCAATGTTAGGTCTGGCTCTAATTGGTGCAGCTGGTCCCTCCCTTGTCAGGAGCACCAAATTCAGGGCTCCTGGAGGAAATGAAGTCTCGGTAACAGACAGCTCATCCTATTATGCAACACAGGGAGCAGATTGACAGGCAGGTGCTGCGTGGGGAGGACCCATGTACGAAATAAATTGCTGCCCATCCCCTTGCCACTCCCAACAGCTCGTGCAGGCCTACACCATAACTCTGCGACTGGAGGGCAGTTAGATATACCCAGCTGGGGAACAAACGTATCTGGGCTCACTGGTTCAGCCAGTTACTTTCTAAGAAAGAACAATTAGGGGTCCAGGCTCTCACCTTGTATTTCTCCGAGCTGGCGTAGATGTCAGCCAGCTGCTGGAAGACTTTCAGGGGCTCGTTGTACTGAACGGCCCTCTCAAAGACCTTCATCAGCGTCTCCTCTGTGCCATACATGTTCTCTAGGTTCAGCAGAGCTACCCACACGTTCAGCTTCTCCTGCTCCTCCCTTACAGCGAACCAGGACAAGATCATCATCAGAGGAGCTCAAGACACTTTACAAACATTAGCTGAGCCCCATCATACGTCGAAGGCTGGCTAAGGGATTACATGATGGCATCACTGAAATGCAACTCTCTCTGGGGTGCAGTGGGGTTCACAGTAATGCCAAAGCGTAGGACAGGAAGCGGTACAGAATTGTGTAGCTAACAAACTGCCTGGAGAATTTAAAGGAGGCAGAATGTATTTACTTGTGTTGAAATAAATCCAAGGCTAACACCCCCGAGAGCCAGAGGAGTTTTAGATCTCCTCTGAAAGAACCACAGACAGTACAGCACCCTGTGGTCTCATCCCACCAATGACCAGGCTGGGCACTGCTTAGCTTGAGATGGGACTGGAACCCGGCATCCAGAGGCCTGGGCTGCAGACCAACGTAAGGCTGCTGCAGCACTTCAGCCCAGATCCTCACTCGAACAAAGCGAGCTGAGAGTTGCAGCCCATGAGTGCCCGGGCGCTGCGGGTGCAGCACTATCTATTCCCCACCCAGGTTGCTGGCTGCCTCTAGTAACGGAAGTCAGGGACGATCTGATGCCCTGCTGAATAATGGCGACAGATGCCTGCGTAGGTCAAGCTGCTGCCCTCCAGGTGACACGTGTGGGGGAGAAGCTGCTGCCCTCCGGGTGACACGTGCGGGGGGAAAGCATTTTACCTGAAGGAAATGGTTTTCAGAGCCCTTTCCGCCACAGCTCTGGCCTTCTCGATCTCCGTGGCTTGGAGGTGGAAGGTCATGTACTGCAGCCACAGGATGGAGCTGCTGGGGTTGCTCAGCACCAGGCGGTCAAAGTCGTCCGCTGTCTGGGGCTGCCGACTGGGGTCCATCAGGGTGGCTTCGATCTTGGATAGTTCCTTCTCCACCCTCTGCTTCTCCTGCTCCTTCTCCTTCTTCGTTTGCTTCTTGCTCTGAAGCAAAGGAGGGGTGAGAACAAGAGGCAGTGTCACTCTGGAATACTTGAGGCCCCATTTAACGCCGCAGGGAGACAAGACGGGCTCAGACACTAATATTTCCAGCATGGGGCATCCTCAGGGGCGCCTGGTCAACAGACTGGCCCAGTTTGGTAGAGAAGAGGGAAATGAAAGGAGTTTTAGAACCCCACCCAAGGCTGCACATCAGAACAGATGAGATGGGTATTTATTTCCCTTCAAAAAGCCTGTCAAGGGACGGAGCCAGAGCCGGATAAACCAGCCTCGGGGCCCTGGGCTGCCCACCACTGCAGGTCCCCCCCAGTCTGGGCCCCCACCTTCCCACCCAGCCCCCCTCTACGGCAGCCTGCGGGTGCTCCTGCCCCAGCCCTGATCTGGTTGGTCTGTTCCTGTGGACGACGCCGGCTGGCACGCGGTGCGACCTCTGGTACAGCTCCCCAGGGCAATGGGCCCTGGAAGGTCGCACCAGAACACACTGTGCACCAGCTGGCCTCGGCCCCAGTGGAGCGAAGAAGCACTGGCCCGGCCCACCCCGCCCCTGAGGGCAGAGCCCAGCCTCTGGCACCCGGCCCCCTGCCCCCCAGCATGACAGGGGCTCTCCCAGAGCCTCCCCAAGCCCCGCCAGTGCTGAGTGGGGCAAGCAGGGGGGGCCAGGTCAGGGAGGGGCCTTAGGGGCTGGAGCTCAGCGCTCCCCTTTAGGCAGGGGCCCGGGGCTTCAGCCCCTAAATTAATCCAGCCCTGGATGGAGCTAAGTCGCTAATGCTGCATCTCTGACTGCACGGTTCACACTTCAGCTGCGCTCACAAGTGATTTCGAGTTCATTTTTTCCCCACAGCACAAAGCCAGTGATTGTGGTGACCAGCGCTCCTGCCTCGGCGAAGATTTCTGCTCAGGAGAGGCCAGGGGTTGGAAGGACAGGTGTGCTACAGGTCCCGGCTGAGGAGCACCGGCAGAACATCAGGGGTTAGGGGAGTCAGGATCGGAAGGACAGGAGTTGACGTGCATGGGAGAAAATTCTGCTCACACAGCACCTGCTTGCACTGTCCCTCAAAGATCAGCCCCTCGCCTTGGAGATGGTTACATCTACTGCACATCTAGGGTACCGTACCATGGACTGTGCGGCATCCTCTTCCTCGCTGTCGGAGCTCTCTTCTTCCCGATTCAATCCCGGCACCTCGAGCACATTCAAACTCTCGCCCCAAGTGAAGCCACTAGAAACCTGCAGCCTTGGAGCCTCCACACGTTTGGTCTCCTGCTTGAAGGGGGCAACAGAAGATGCCACTTGTTTTATATTCAATTCTTCTGTTGAAAGCGGATACAGCTGCTGCCTGTACCATGGCTCCCTCCAGCCTGTGCAGCGTCCACCAAAGTGACGCCCGAAAACACTCCCCCTCCCCGATTTGGCCATAGCAAACTGGCACCATGGAGGCATAAGCAGCCAGAAAAACTGGATCACTGAAGAATTTGAACAGTGATTCGGTGCAGTGAAAATAATCGTTCACATTTACATGGACACTTTCATCCCAGCCCCCCAGATTGAGTTTTATAGGGTTAGCCATCACTTCAGCCACCAATGGAATGCAGGCACCTCTGGGGTGGAGCATGATGGCTGTTTGGCAGCACAGGAGAACAGAATAGGAAGTAAACGTACTGTCCCTACTAGTACCTACAGTCTGTCCCCAGCCTGGATTTGGCCAGGCCCGTGGAGCCAATACCTCTATTCTCGTGGGAGATGACAAAACACACGAGTGAGACAGATGAGGAGAATCACCCACATCTCTTTTGTTTCCCTTCCCAGCACTGACCAGGACCAAGCTTGCTCTGAGCAGACCAGAGCACCTGACACCTTTATTACCCAACTCAGAACTCCCTGCAGCCCCCGAGGTGAGGGCTTTTTGTGGGAATACTGGAGAGTCACAGGACTCCAGTTCTGGATTTCAGGGCACGGATGATGGTACACGGAGCTGCCTCCCTATGGGCCAGCTGGTATCAAACGCCTGAGGCAAGTCCCTTCGCTGACAGGCAGGAGAAGCTGCTTGTATCAGCGCAGAGAGAAAGATCCAGAGACCGAGCACGAAGCAGGTCAAAGCCAGAGCTCTGGTAGAGCCTGTTGACACATCTCAGTGGGCCTGAAAGTCCCATACAGTTTAGCACAGATGCCCACCTCAGATACCCTCTGTCTCCCAGCCACCCCGAACATCCCTTTGCTCTTTCACGTTCTCCTGGCTCTTCCTCACCTTGGATTTCCTTTTCTTCTCCTCCTGGTCGTCCTCTTCCTCCTCCTCCTCCCGGCAAAAGACCTCTACGCCACTGTCATCCTCGTCAGCCAAACGAGCTCGCTTTTTCCTGGGCTTCACCTCCTGCAGAGAAGGCGTGGAAGGGTGAGCCTTTGGATAGAGGCCTTGGAATAACAGGCCCCTGATCACCGAGACACAACATAGTGTGAATCGCAAGAGAAAAGTCGTGAGTGTGTCAGGCCTCAGTTCATGGGGCAAATGGTCAAGCCAACTATTACAGGCCAAATGCTGGCTGGTGCCATGCAGAGGTGCCTTCCAGAAAACGTGAGATACCCCCAGAGACTTTGGGGTAGGCGAAGCAGGACCATGCCTAGGGCCCCAAGCAGTAAGGGGCCCCATCGCTTGCTTTGCTTACTCCAAAAACTGCATCTGCTTCAGTTGGCAGCAGAAGGAGGAGCTGGCCCTGGGACCGGGGCCGCGGGGAGAGGGCACAGGTCCAGCAGCGGAGACCGCAGCCAGCCGCAGGGGGAGGATCAGAGCCTCAGAGGGGGGCAGAGGCAGGGAGCTGGGGCCACACAGGGGGCCTAGAGGGAGCCCTGCAATGGGCCTTTGCCTAGGGCCCCCAATTGCCTACGGCCGCCTCTGGATACCCCTAAAGGGAATAGAAGGTGGGGGCCAGTGATTTTCTTCCCCAAACGCACTCCCTTGTTGGCATGGGGTACAGAGGGTGTGTGTGTGTGTGTGTGTGTGTGTGTGTGTGTGTGTGTGTGTGTG
>ML685755.1:4213860-4229116 GCA_007922175.1 Pelusios castaneus | reverse complement strand
GTGTGTGTGTGTGTGTGTGTGTGTGTGTGTGTGTGTGTGTGTGTGTGTGTGTGTGTGTACACACACCCGTCCTGCTCCCTGTGCGGCACTCCGTCCCCATCAGCGGTTGAGGAGCCTGCTGCAGTCTCGGCTACCTGGATCCTTTAGGGCAGCTGGTGAGGATCAGGCCTCAGAGGTCCCCGGTTCAAGCCCTCCTTGTGAGCACTGACATGCCCCCCTTTCTACAAAGCGATGAGGCAGCTGCTGCAATTCATGCAGCCTGGCTGATACAGGAGAATTATGGACCACGATTCTTTCTTCTAGTCCGTCAAAACGTCACATCTGCTTCCAATAAAGTTAGCTTGATCTTTATTGAGGATGACGCAGTTGAGAAGCAAGGCAAAATGTATTTCTGCGCCTCCTCCCTCCCCCACCAGCACAACAACCCATCTCAACCAGGGGGACAGTCCCCCTTCGCGCACACACACCTGTTCACCTTCCGAGTCTCCTCTTCTCCGTTTCGCCTTCAGCTTCTTGAACTTCTCTCTCTTCTCCTTCCCCTCGTCCGACTCGCAGCGGGGCAGGCCCAGTGACTCGGGCAGGACGCTTGGCTTCCCGGTGTCCTCAGGGAGGAGTGAGAGCTCAACGAGGCTTTCTTTCTTATTTACACTGCGGCGTGTGGCCAGGGGAAGAGAACAGGAAACAGGAACTGAATGCCAGAGCTTCGGGAACCCAGGGCTGGAAGGGACCCTGCTACTGCAGACAACCCCGCGACCCAGGGGCCTGTCTCCACCCGTCCTCTTCCCTGCAGAAACCACATGGGCTCTACTGGCGTGTGCTCAGGGACGCTTTATTTCCATTCCCCTTCACCAACACACCGATGCCCCGTGCTCCCTCCCTCTCAGCAGGGCCTGGGGGGAACAGATCTCCCTTCTCTGCGGCACCTGGCTGACTAGACCCAGCCAGCCTTGTTCCTCCCTCCGTCTCCCACCTCCACTTCCTTCCTGGGCCTCCTGCATCAGCCCTGAGCTGATAGGGCCAAGCCACGGCTTAGCCCCCGACTCTGACCAGATAATTACCCCGACAGCGTCTCCAGGGGCCCCGACTGACAGCTGCCTCTTTGCCCCCTGCACTCAGTCAGACCCCGTCACGTAACCCAGTGTGTAAATTAAAACCAGTGCAACCGTTTTCCAGCATAACGGGATTCACAGCCAGTTTATCCCCATTTATTCATGTGCCAGCCTTGTCCGTTAGCCTCAGCAGCTCTCCTCCCTCCCTGGCGTTTAACTCCCAGCCCCGATGTATCTGTGGAGAGCCGTCAGACCCTCTCAGCCTTCGCTTCAGCAGGGCTTACCTGGTAGCGAGTCAGTTCTCAGTGCGATGGGGGGTAAATACACTGATCCACGCCTGCCGTGTATTGACCAGCCAAATCTAGACAAACCCTTCGACTGAATAAACCACGCTCGTCTAGTCCCCTCTAGCAAAATAAGCTCCCCATTTCCCGCCTCATCCCAGTGGCCCTTCTCTGCTCCTTTCCAGTTTGCCTAGGAAAGTGTTACCTTTTCTTCTGTCCCCCCCCCGGGCAGGCCTCCCACCTACCTGAGAACCTTGGCCGTGAGGAGTTTCCCTTCAGGCATGTACTGCTCATACAGGCATTGTTTCGGTATGAAGAAATGGGCGACATTGTGGAACTGGATTCGGCCCACAACCGAGCTGGACAAACTGAGAAGAAAGAGTCAGAATCCCACAGGTGAAATCACACCTCTACAGCTTCACCTTAAGGGCAGCTATATTACACGGCCTGCTTCGTGTCACCATAACCCCTGGCAGTCCGCACCGTGGAGAGACGAAGGGCCAGAAGAGCAAGGAGTGTGGTCGGACAGCACTGAGGGACGCTGGCAGAGCCAGAAGGGCAGGACTGGAACCGGAGGGCGTGCTGCAAGTCGGGACTGAGGGACGGTGGAAGAATGGTTTATAAGACACTGGTACAGCTCCTGCCTGCCACATGACTAGCTCCATATCTGACAGTAGATTTTCCACATACGCTTCACACACTTACAAAAAAAATAGCCAACAATTCCGACTCATGGAATGCAGTTCGCTTTGGAAAGCGGCATTATGCCACCAGAGATCCTGCCGAGCCATAAAGACGAAACGCATACACCAACCGTCGACACAGCCCACTGTACTTCTCTAGCCACATGCCACTCACCCGAAGAACACGCCCGACGGTTTGACGGATCTGACATAGCCTCTGACCAGCTGGCCTTCCTGCACATCCTCAGCGCGTGCGATTTCAACATCTTCCACTTTGGGTTTGCTCTTTGGATTCGTCCTAGAACAAACAAGGGGAAGAAGGAAAATCCTCTCTGTGTTCTACACAAGCGGGTCCCCACCTTTTCGGGTCGAGGGCAACAAATATCATTTTTACACCCGTGAAGGGCCACCCGTCTATCAACTCATAAAAAAGGTACTGATGTATTTATAAATACATATATGTATTTATATGTATATTAAGGACTGTAGCTCCCTACATATTTAAAAGGAAACTTTTTTTTAGTGCAAAGCAAATTTTAAATAATTTAATTTTTTTTTTTAATTAAATTGTTAAAACTGATTTTTTTTTTTAAAGTTTTTAAAAATGTAATTTTTTTTGGAAAGTACATTGTTAAAAACATTCCATTTGGGGCTGGGAGCAGACACCAGCTGGGAGGGCTAGGTGCAGACACTGGTGTGAGCCTGGCAGCTGCAGCCTGGCTCACAGCAGTGTGCCGGGACCAGGCAGGAAGTTTCCAGCCACAGCCCGGAAGGTACGTGGCCACAGCCCAGCTCCCAGGCAGTGGGAGGGTAGCACAGGCCTTTTTTTAAAAAGCCCCACAAGCCACTTCTGGCTGGTTCTATACTCTACTGTTGGCCCTGAAAAATCAACTCAAACCACTGGAGATTGGAAAGCGATGAACCCTCTATGGAGCGTGAAGGACCGAGAACATCTTTCTTTCTCTACACTTTTTACCATTCTGAAGAGATCTACAGTTCAAAGGGCACCTACCTGGATTGCCGGAGAGAGATCTCTATTTTGTTGTCTTCATTAGAAAGGACACAACACCTGAAGATGAGGGAGGGAGAAAACTTTTTGAATGGATTTAAAAAACAAACAAACCCATGTTATGAAAGCAGAGAAAGCTTTCACATAGCAGCATGAAATGTAGGTGGCATACTAAGGACCCACTTCTCTGAAGCACTTACAATTGGGCACAGATCAATGGAAGATGTCAGCTCAGCAGACAGCTGACGAGGCTTTGTGGAAGAAACCTCTCTACTTACCGCTACCTCTGTATCTGAGCCTGGCCCAAGCCTGGATGCTCACAAAGCCCCGGCCAGAAAGGAAAGCCGTGTTAGAGGTGGGAAACTCAATTGGAGAGAGACCACGGCCCAGATTTTTCAGAAGTTATTTACGTGTTGCTCTGTCTGTCTGATTAAGGACCCTAAGTCTCACATTCAAAAGGGTTTTAGACATTTCAGAGTCTGAATCCTGCTGACTAACAATGGGATTTTGTTGCTTACGTCCTGAGTTGTTTACATTCCTTTGACAAATGACAGGCTCCTAAATCACTGAGCACAGCAGCACCTAAATATCGTTAAAAATCTGTGTTAGTGACTTGTCCAAGGTCCAGAGAATTAAACCCAGGTATTCCAAGCCCCAGTGAGTGCCCTTACCATGGCAACATCCTTCTTCTTTAAGTAATGGGTTCTGAAAAGTGGGCAGCTGCTCCAACCTGACACAACGTACGGTTACAGCCTTCCCTCTAGGGGAGCTGAAGCACTAAATGCGCCAACGTTTATAAGCCCTCTAACTTTTCACAATTTGCCCTGGAAAGGTTAACGCTCCACCTGGAAAACCTCTCAGTGCCAGCCAGAAATGTGCTGGGCAGCTGCCAAACCAAAGCAATGGAGATCTCGTCACTGCTGGAGGACGCTTCCAGGCCCTCCCACTTTTGGAGGAAACAAGAGACTTCATGAGACAAGGATGATCTCTGACCTGACAAACTTCCCGATGCTGAAGTTCTCGAGCGGCTGCTCAGTGTACGAATCGCTCAGGTGAAAGATACTGGCTTTGCCCATCTTTCCGAAGGGAAGTGAGATGGTTAAGCCAACGTGTGGAATCATCTTCATTATGGTGCCTATGGTGATGGTTCCTTTCACCAGCGAGTAGACTCCTGTCAAAGAGCAAGGGGGCTTTCAGAGGGGCTATCTGGGGTTGCCCCCCAGAGGGTGCAGCTGTTCCAAACTTGCATGCTTGAGGGAAGGGAGTCAAGTGGATAGAAAGGAGCCAAGTAGTCGCTTCCATGGTCACCTACCATTCCCATGGTCTTTTGGCTCCATGTGGCTTGAGTTGCTCTCTCAGCTCACAATCCCTTTTGTAACATTCACAACCCTTAACCCCAGACATGTCCCTGAGCACGTTACACCAGGACCCACAGTAACTGTGGAACGACTCATGTCCCACCTGGTGCCTGACGGACACCAGTCAGAAGCAAAGCTGCTTCAGAAGAGAGAAGAGACTGGGAGCTCGTCTGGGACTCCTAGAACTGCTGCTTTAATCTAAAAACTTCAAAACCAAGAAAACCCCCCAAAAAACCCCGATCTCAGGGTCCAGATCCAGGGTGTTAGCTCTGCCCTTGACAGACACGAAGCTTGGCCCTGGCTCACAGCGTTCCGATCCCCTGGTTTCAGTCCACACCTGTCTCTACCTGTTGAGCCTGGCACAGGTGGAGGGACCCCAACCGCAAGGGACCTGCAGGTAATTACCCGTGAGTGAAAGGCAGAGGTTGGTCTCAGAGGCGTCTGTGCCAGTCACTGTTGCAGACAAAGCTTGACCATTCTTGAAGCTCTTTTCTGGATGCTTTAAGACCTGAGTGGAGAGGGAACTCAGCTCGTTACCAGGGACTAGCCACTCATTTTGATTTTAACCAAGGTAATCTCATGTCATTTGAAGATCTGCATGTGGCATTACAGCCACCTGATACACGTCTATTAAATCCCCATGAAGAGACATCATTGACGGCCGGCTGACCAGGTCACGGCAGGTCAATCCATTTGTGCATCAATCAAAGCAAGTGGGAATGTGTAAGCGTTCTGGGGGTTTGAATGGACATTTACTTGCACTGTTTTTGCTTATCTATTCCTGTCATAACATAGGTAAAGACCCTGGCAACGATACGACCCAGCAAAGAAATCTCGTTCAGCGCTAATGAAGGACTTGAGCATTTCCTGCTCATTTCAAAGTGAGTGGCCATTAGGTGGATGGTCAGAGGTCTAAAATCTAAGTATGTTCCTCACGCAGTGTCCTCAAAGGGAAGGCCCCCAGGGGGTAGAGATACTATCACCTTGTCATCAGATATAAATATGGATTCAAAGAAAGATCCTTTATCTCGGAACTGTCCTGGACGCTTACAGGGAGAAGTGTACCAACAGAGATCCCCAGAGTTATTCTGGGTAGCCTGAAAAGACTTTTAGAAGATTTGCAGTTCATTTCATCACTGCCTCCATTTGGAGTTACAAACTGTGATTTATCGGTTATATTTTAATTGCTTTAATGTCCCAATGATTCTTTCCCCCTCCCTGAGTTAATAAACCTATGATTAGTTAACTAGAGAACTGGCTACCAGTGTTCTCTTTGGCATAAGATCCAGCGTACCAACTGATCGGCGGTGAGCGTCTGGTTTTTTGAGACCCGGTGCAACCCGAGGTGGTGCGATTTTAGGTTTAAGCTACCTTTTATCACAAAGTTCAGTTAGTCTGGGTGGGAAGCTAGACTGGAGAGGCTAAAGGGACTGTTTGCAACTCTCTGGTAAGAATGTTACAGTGATCCCGGAGTTCATATTTGTCAGTGGGTTGGTGAAATCTACCCCTTGTGGTATCTGCCCTGAGACAGACACTAACAATTGTGAGCCGTGACAGTCATTGCACGGGATAAATCTAGTGAGAAACACTGCATTTCTTAGTGCTCACATTTGAGGGAGGAAGCTTGTTCTCCTGGAAAACGTGATGGATTGGGATTCAGGAGATGGTGGGCCTTTTCCCAACTCTGCCACTGGCTTACTGGGTGTTCTTAGGCACACTACGCATTGCCCTGTCTCTCAGTTTTCCCATCTGTAAAATGGGGATAATCGTGCAGCCCTCCTTTGTGAAGTGCTTTGAGATCTACTGCTGCAAAGCACTACGTGAGAGCGAGGAATTGCTATTAGATTGGTTACCTTGTTGCCAGTGTTTAAAAAGCAGTTATATGGAGACCAAGCCAGCAAAATGGGCTAGTCCACAAGGTGGTGGGGGAAAAACACCAAGGGAAAAAGGACTTGGCAGGGAATTGATTTCCAAATATATTTATTAAAATGCTAACAGATCTGATCTGTTCTGCCAGCCATCTGGCAGCAGATTCGGAACCTCTGCAGTTCCCCAGCTAATGCTGTTCACAATCTACTACTTCCCTAAAAATAACTCACGCAACACTATTCATTATGGAGCAGCTCTCTAGGCTGACAGATCAGGAAGCAAAGAGAAACCAAAAAGTTGGAGGCTGCTTGACAGACGTTTGTGGCTGGGTGCTCGCAGCCTCGTTTGTGTCTAACCTTTGTGCATCTGACTCTCCGGCGAGGACTTACCTTGGGGTTCAAGGAAAGCAGCACCTGGGGAACTCTTCCTCGAACCTCAGGGGTGACTTCCACCTCCAGCCAATTCTTTACGGTGTTGTACTGAGAGGAAACCAACCACCCACCGAAGAGAAAGTTAGACTTACAAGAAGCTTCTTCAATTCATTGGAGAGAGAAAATTCACAGAGTAAGGCCAGAAGAGGCTGTTATGATTAGTTAACCTGATCTCTTGCATAAACACAAGCCAGCAAACCTCCCCCCCCAGTTTACAGCCCCTATCCCAATGTTTTTTTGACTAGCACCTCTCCCCAAAGACAGAAATCAGCGTTTGGAAATCTCCTCACACAGAGATATTCGCAGAAGCTACCTTAGCAGAGAGAGATTTTGGGTGGAAGGGAACGAATCATGATTTCACCCCACTCTCACTCTCCTGGGCATAAACAGGGATGGCTGCTACAATGCAGTACTTCTCATCCAAATGCACAGTGGTTCCAGCCATTGCCATATTCGGGACTGGGGGGAAGTTTTCCCCCAAAGTGCCTTCTGCGGGAGCACCTGGGGGTGAGGAAAATGCTCTGGGGACAAAGAGGCAGCTCCTCTCCTCAAGCACTGGAGTTGCTCTGCTCCTTACTGTTTTCTTCCGTCACCAAAGACAAGGGCTGGATTTTGGATGCACCAATCCAGCATTTTACGGGGATCAGAATTTTTCAGACTACGAGCTGGAACCAGGCCCCACGTTCCATAGTGGGTCCTTTTCCAGCTTTTATTTTGGAAGCCTCTGAATCTCACCTTCTTCACAAAGCAGGTCACTGTCTGCCCAGCTTTGTAGGGCCTCAGTCGCTCACTGGGGTTGTCTCCTTCCAGGTTCAGAGCTTGGCTGCCTTCCCCCTTCAGCACACTGTTCACAAAGGCAAGAGATAGGAGATGGAGAACGAGTCACCCAGCAGTGCCCCGGCTCATTGTAAATCCAGAAACTCTTTACAATGATGAAATAGCCCTTTGGCAGCATCCTTGTAAAGCTGAGCCGCACTCTCTCCCCCCCAGGCTCCAGCTTTCTTCCCCTTATCCTGCAAAGTGCAGGAACTACGACGATTTAAAGCGAGCCCCCGAGAGAGAAGCACTGATCCCAGTCCAGTGCTACACAGCTCAAGGGTGGTTATGTAGTGGTCAGAAGGGAGCTGGAATGAAACTGTCATCTCGCAGATTCCTCGTTCCTGGCCTGTTCTTTGTATCCTCTAGATTGGCAGGCAGGGGAGGCCCTGCAAAGCAGAGACCAGCAGCATGCAGGGACTGGACATCCCAAATTCTGTCACCCTTCTCACTGTCCCGGTGGAACAGCGCCACATCCACTGGTTCAAGACTCTTCCCACAGCAACAGCTGTCTGGGTGGGGGGAATTCGGCATTTGGCACTTCCCATCTCCATGGCACTTTGCAAACATTAACCCAGGTTAGCAAGGGGGGTAGGACAGACTCTGCGGCTCTTACCTAGGTCGAATGCTGAGCTCTGGAACAGACTGCGTGAAGTGCGGATGGGTGATGGGCAAATACCTGCAACACAGGAAACCATTCAACTCCTCCTCTCTCCCCAGCACCCCCTGCAACGAGGCTGCCCCGTTCCTCTACCAGCACAGAGCAAATTTGAGTGCTTTTAAAACTAACAGCCTCCCCGTCCTGGTGCGCAGCCCTATCCTCATTCCATCCACCCCCCCAAATGGGACACTGCTAGGGCATCATCCCCAGGGCTGGCTCTGTAACCAAGCCACTGCCAGAATGGGCCTGGCAGGAAACCCCAGGCGGATCAGCTCGGCCGTTCAGCACAGAGTTAGCCTTGTTCCCTGCCTACATCTGAGGAGCTCCCTTCTTTAAACTGGGATGCTGAAACTCGATCATCCGTGAGATGATCAGCTGTCCCAGGGGATGACCAGCTGTCTGGGGTTTTTAGATAAACCCAAGGGAGTAAGGTGCCAAAATGCAACACCTATCCAATTTGATTGGAAATCAGGCCCTTCTAATTTTCACTCAGGACTAGGTCCTGTCCCACTGGAAGTCAACAGGAGCTTCAATTCTACCGGTGATGTAAGCCAGGGACAGAACGCAGAGCCGCAGTGCAAGCATAACATGCATATCATGCTATCCCACCACAGTACTAAACCTCCCACGCCTGGGCATGGACATGGTGGTGAAAAAATCCCTCAGGGCTCACCCCCTCCAACAGGCATAGCTGGAATATGAAATGCCCAAACGACACAAAGGAAGAGAACTCGTTAATCTGAGCTAAATAACGACGCCCCCGCCAACCTGGCTTGGAAGCGATATACCTGTGAGTCTTCACATCTCTTCCTCCAATGACCACGGCAGTCACCTTCTGCCCAGCTTTCAGCCTGGATGTTGGAAAGGTGCCAATGGGGACGTCATCCAGGATCTGGGACGAGTGGATGGAACCCGTCAGCTTGCCGTCAATGGCAACTGTCACGTGGGTAGGTCTGACCGACTTCACAGTTCCTGTGATCACATCTCCTAAGCAGAGGGAGTGTTTCACCGCAGCCAAGGTTTCCTCTACTGTCTCAGACTCTTTCCGGGGTCTTATAAAAGCCCTCCTCTTTGCTGGGCCTTGGACTCCTAACAGGACACTGTGGTCACCTGTCTGCACCGTTTGCAAGGTCACGGACACCGTCTGTCCCACCTTCAGTTTCTCCGAGTCAAAACGGAACGTGTCGTTGAAATGAGAAGCCACAGGAATGGCAGTCAGCTGACCTGTCTCCACCAATGAGGCAACAGCAAACTCTTCTGCTACGTGCTGCACGACAGCGGGGTGCTGGGAGTTTTCCGTTAACTGTCAAACAGAGACGGTGATGACTCTTCTGCAGGAACGTTGGATTCACAGCTATGACATTCCTGCCCCTTCCCTTCTCCCCATCCACCTCCACCTGTGTGAAACATTTCCCACCTAAGCACCATTTAAAATCCATGAACCAGTGACGCAGGGACAGAATGACACGAGACCTAATAAGAGAACCCAGCCAGACTTACCCGCTTGACTTTTGGGTTCAACAGTTCATCTCGAAGGGAGACGTGAACAGCTGATTTGAGGGCGTCGACATGGAGAACCAAGGCACTTGCTTTCTGACCAGTGACCAACCTCTTGTCTACGAAAACAAGAAGATTAACTGCGGATAATCGCAGAGCATTTCCACCAGCCCCGACCCTTCGGTGTGTGACAAAGTCAACGAGCAACACACTCTAGGATAATCTGAGCTACTAACGCTATCGTGCTGACCGTAAAAGTCTTTCATAGCACAGAGGAGATTACCGACTCGGGGAAGAACCCATTCGCAACACAGTTACTACTAGCAGCCAGATGCGAGATAGTTCACATTTAAAAAAAGGACACCTCCATACTTTTCGCTAGTTCACTAATATTGGGGGAGGGGGTAATCCTTTCTCTGGGGGAAAAAAAGATGACAGCCAACCTAACAGCAGGATCAAGTCAATTTTACAATAATAATAGCAGCTCGTACACAGACCCTGTCATCAAGCAATTTCAAAGTATTTTACAAAGGAGGGCGGTATCACTAGCCCCATTTTATAAAAGGGGAAAACTGAGGCTCAGAGAAGCGACTTGTCTTGTCCAAAGTCATCCAGCAGGCCAGTGGCATGGCTGGGGAAAGAACTCGTATCTCTCAAGTCCTGGTACAGCGCTCCTTCCAGTAGGACACACTGCTGGTTGTATGTATGGTTACCATTATTTTGAATTGAACAAAATAAACACACAGATTAAAAGGTTGTGATGAAAAACAAACGGGTCTTTGAAAAGGTAACAGATTCAAGCTTGAGTAAAATTTGCTAACACTTGGATGGGAACTTCATATATGGTGCACACGTGTATACACATGCGCACACATTTCATAGGTTAGTCATGAGAAAACAAAGTTCAAAACAGTTCTGAACGGCTAGGGAAATTTTCAGTTCTGTTTAAAATGACACTTTTCTGGGATCTTATTTGGACTAAAATTTGAAATTGCAGCTTCATAAAGTTACTTGATTCAAGAAGAAAAATGACACCGCAACCGAGAGTGTTCCAGCTGCTAGAGGAGGACGGGATAAAACTAAACTGTTCATTAACACGTTATCCTTCTATAGCACCTTTCACCTGAGGATCTCAAAGCACTAGTTAAGTCTCACAAAAGTCCTGTGCGATAAGGAAGCAGTCTCCTAATTTTACTGATGGGAACAACAGTATTACAGATGGGTTTGCGCACCTTGCCCCAAACTATGCCTGGATCAGCGCCAAGCTAGAAATGGCAATTCCACACTTGTATTTCCCCACCTACCACTCCTCTCTGCTTAATCAGCAGACAAAGCAATTGGAGAGCTTTATGTATTCTATCTAGTGATGATGAATCACAAAGAAATACGGGCACAAGAAATTCCCAACCTCCAACGTGATAGCGAGTGGCTGTTACGGTCAATCCAGCAACACAGCTGCCGTTAAATGATGCTGAGCCATCCCCCTTTACTTCCTGAACAAGCAGCTCAAGTTTCTGCCCACTTTTCAATCCACAGAGATTTTGGGCCACCTTGGAGTGATCTAAAGAGACAGAACGGGAAAAGGTAGAGAATTAATTTTCTTTCCACTCTATCTTTTGTAGAAGCACAGAAAGAGCATTCACCTTTGCGTAGTACGAGTTGTTTTACCCATCTTTCAAAAAGGGATCGAATCAGCTACTTCAGACCCCAAAACACGAAGAAATCGTTTTAAAACCTACTCTCAGTAGAAACATTTTGAGAAACTAAAAATTCGAATTCCAAAGAGGTAGCTTAGTTCAGCAAAACAAATACTTTTTCCACATTCTGGCATCTGATGAAGTGGGACTTCACCCACGAAAGCTCATGCGAAAAATAAACGTGTTAGTCTTTAAAAGTGCCCCAGGACATCTTGTTTGTTTTGCTAAAAATTCAAAGCCACCCTTCCAATCACTGGAGATATTCTAGACAACAGAGTCTTGTGGCACTTTTAAAGACTAACAGATTTATTAATCGCATGAGCTTTCGTGGGAGAAAATCCCACTTCGTCAGACGCTTTTTAACCTATGACTGAACAAGGCCTTCCTAGAAGCATAGCATCATATAGCACTAATGCAGCCCCATTCCTATCTTTTCCAGTTATCATCTAATTCCCTATTAGTGCATTTCCAGTCTTTTTCCTGTAGTTCCTACATTAGATCTGTATTCCGTAGGCGTCTATCACCTTGATATCTAGTAATTAGTACCTTTCGTGCCTCTTTTCTAAACAAATCAGTTCTCTGCACTCACTAACGCTCCTTCCTTTGGCGTGTACCTCTGAACGTGGTGAAGCATCCTCGTACAGGGCTCTCAGGGCACCCAGGTCTGGGCAGCAGGTCGTCGGTATGCACATTGGTGCTGCACAGCAGCCATTCAGAGATACAGAAGTACTTTCCATATCCACTTTGGCTGGGTGACAGCCAGCAAATACTTTTCCGCCGCAGATGAACATGCCGGCTCACCACAAACCCCTCCCCTCTGGTTGGTAGAGTTCACCTTTACCTTTTTGTTTTGTGTGGTTTATCCTCACTGTACAACCTTGACCAGGATATCCAAGTACTGATCAGGTAAATCAGATCTGCGTGGTACGGTTCATAGCAACCTGCCCAGAGGGTTCTGCTCTTTACCGCTCCAAGGTACAAGAAGGCACTAAGTTGTGTCCCATTGTGTCTCCCTGGTTCTTTCTATTTCAGCATAATCTAATGATATCACAGTTCTTCTCTTAACCCTCTGTTCTTAAACAATCGGGGCCTCAACCTACTCCCGCTGGAATCAACAGCGCAACCCTCACCAACATCCAACGGGAAGTGCAGTCTGGCTCTTGCTTTATTCGTTGTGTCCATTCAGGGTTGGTTCAAGGATCCTGGGGGCCCAGGCTGCCCATTCTCGTGCCCACCCCCCACCGCAGCAGCCCCCAACCTTGGGCAGGGCAGGGCGGTACTTAGGCATATCAGGGCCGGGGTCCAGGCCAGCAGACCTGCGTGTTGTGCGGGGCAGGCCAGCGCTCAGCACTGGGGGTGCCAGGGCCTGCAGACAGGCCAGCTGCAGGGCAAGCCAGTGCTGGGGAGGTGGGCCAGGGCCTGTCCCACATATGACCCGATATATTTTTGTTGGGCTCAAGAAGGTGGGGCCCCCTCAGGCCTGGGCTGCAGCCCCCGAAGCCCCTTTATTAAGCTGGCTCTGTGTCCATTCCTGAAAAGAGTTCTAGAAAGCTTTTTCCTGTCTGTAGCTGTCAAGACCCAGACTCATTCTATGCTCCCTCGACTCACTTAACAAACCTGGCTCACAAATTAAGCTGTCGGTTGCTTTGATCCTTCTCTTATCTGGAGGATACAGGAGTGGTTTTCGCTTTGCATTAGTTCTCTAGTGCTGTGACCGCCCTGTTCCCAAACTTACTTCTTTTGCTCATAAGGCCCCTGACCTCCTTCGTCTCCTCAAAGCACTGGCACAGCAAGGAGAAACTCTCAGTGACGGAGTTTTCTGAGCCGCACTCGGACAGCTTCAGACACAGGAGGATACGCTGCTTCTCCTCGTCCATGCTCGTCACCTTGGCAACCACCGTCTGTCCCACCACAAAATGTTCCTTGGTGTCCGTCACAAACTTGTCGCTCATGGCCTGTTCGGAAAAGAGATCGGCAGATGCCGCTGCTCAGCGAACCCATTAAACTACAGTGCCTTCCATGAGAGAGCCGCAGAGCATTCTTACAGACATTAATTAAGCCTCAACCTCTCTCTGATGTTGGCAGGTATTGTCGCCACAGGAGAGATGGGAATGGGCGCCGAGAGTTTAAGTGACATGCACACGGTCGCAGAACAGCTCAGTGGCAGGCCTGGGAGTAGATCTGAGGAGTCCCAGATATGCAAGCAGACAGGTGGTGGGGGAGATGTGGAGTGAGCAGGAAAGTGGGGTCTTTTCAGCTCTTCTAGCATCCTCATTTGCCTTCATGTTCTCCCCTCCCTGCAGTCACCCCGTATCATGGGGGCACCCAGAACGCTATTAAAAAACCCCAGCAGCAGTTTTTACCCTGAGTGTGCTGGGCAGCATGAGATCTGCTGTATAGCTGCCCTCCAGCCCTGCTTAGAGACACAGCTCTTGTGCCTGCAAACACCGTGCTCTAAGTCACACCCAACTTACGGCTTTGGGGACCAGTCCAGTTAGACCAAACGGAAACTCCACGAACACTCCATAGGGCATAATGTTCCTCACGTAACCTGTCAGCTGCATCCCAGGTTGGATTTCAGAGAAGTTCCTCGCCACCTGTTCCTCCTGTACGGCAGCGATCACTGCAGGCTTTCTGCACAGGGTCTGAACAACCAGTCAAGGAACAGGGCCATCTAGTCAGAGAAAGAGGGGAGAAGAAACAAACGGAGGAGCCTACCGTATCCCAGTTTGGGCAGCCAATACCTCACAAACTGCTTAGAGATGAACGCATGACACCATTTGAAAGCTGGAATTCCCAGATTACAATTTTCAGTGTTCGCTCTTTACTAAAGTCATGTCTCAGCTGACCTTTATGCATCCAAGCTGGGGAGAAAAACAAGTCAGTAATCCAAATGTTGTGATTTTAAAGTCTGGTACCCCACAATCTGCGAAGGCTAGACACACATCCTATCTCTGACAGGCTTCCCAGCAGCCTACAAGGTTCAATTCAAGCTCGGGTGGTTTGCAAGATACAGGCCCTTGTGCATTAACCCAGCCAGGTTTTAATGGCACCATTCTCGGACTGGCCAGAACCAGCCCCACACTTTAGAACAGCGTCATTTCTATCCCTTGTTTACAGTCTAGACTTGTAACAGATTCATCCAGGGAGGTGTTGAATGTTTGACCCCTCACTCGTGAAGGTTCCAAAGGATACAATGTGCCCTCCCTTGTCACTTAGGCACATAACTCGCGGGAGGATGTCCCCTTCCTGGAGCCAATGCCACAGGAGTTTACAGTTAGCCACATGGTCGGACAGGTGCATCGTTGGAAGGTGGGCGGAAACATTGTCTGGCAAGATGGAAACCTCCAAGCCATTATCTTTCTTCTTCAGGACTTTCACATCAACCATCTGAGCAAAGAACAGGAGACACACGCCATGAGAGGCTGTAAGCAGCTCTTGAGGTCCCTCCTTTGGATTTTGAGGTGTCAGACTCTAGGCATTAGGGTTTGTGGCCTTGCCCAGCTATGCACAAGGAACAGTCTTGTTCCAGTGGCGGCGCCTCAACAAATCACAGACACTGAAGTCTGGAAAACTTATTTGATAAGAGGGGATGAGATAATTTAAACAAAACAAAAACCCTGTGCTTGCAGGAGTACGGCTTATATTGACATGTCAGCGGGGTCTTTCATCCCAAACGGATACTTAAGCACTTAGAAACTATTGTCTTTATATTACTATTGTCTGGGGGATTTCAATTATCCCCATATTGACTGGGAACATTTCACTTCAGGACATAATGCAGAGATAAAATTTCTCGATACTTTGAATGACAGCTTCATGGAGCAGCTGGTATGGGAACCCACAAGGGGAGGTCAACTCTAGATTTAATCCTGAGTGGAGCGCAGGAGCTGGTCCGAGAG
>ML685755.1:4190355-4208860 GCA_007922175.1 Pelusios castaneus | reverse complement strand
CTGGATGGACCTCTGGTCTGACCCAGTACGGCCGTTCTTATGTTCTTTATATGGCAAACATTTACCTCGCACTGAAACGCGCCACCTCTGAAGCAAAAGGTGGCGGCTGTTAGCGCACAGCAGCATTACAGTCTCGGAAGTGGAAGTGAACCGCACCACGTAACAGGAACTGATCCGTGAAAGCCCTGTGATCGGCGTTATAGAGGAGGTCGCACTCTGACCTTCTAATCCACATACTGGGATGGCTGAAGCTACCACCCCTCTTTCTGGGACAATCTCATGGGGCTCCTTTGTCCTCCCTCTTCTAAAGCAGGCATCTCAACCTACTTATCAACCAACTTACTATAAAAACTCCAGGGCTCAGCAGGGGTAGGAGAGAGGAGGCCTTGGGCGAGTCAATGGGGCTTCAGACCCACAGGGGCAGCAGAGTTCCAGGATTTAGATCCCCAAGGGCTCTGGGCATCAGCCATACAGCTCAGCTTCAGCCTCACCGGAGTCATCAAGGGTTCAGCCACGCAGGGAGCCCTGCAGCTCTGCTCCATGTCTCAGTCCTGCAGGGGTGCCAGACTTCCGCCCCCTGAAAGCGGCTCACAGCCCCAGTTGAGAACCACTGTTCCGAAGGACATCAGACCCTCCCAAGAATCCTATGAGATCCCAGCCTCCCAACAGGAGATGCCCTGATGCCAGTTCCTCATTTGCCTGCCGTCTGGAACAGCCTTTCTGCACTTCCTGGTCTCTTTCCATCGCTCCTTCCTCCCTGGCTTGCACTTCACCCGGTCTCTGTAAGCGCCTTGTGACTGACCATTTCAACGTATTCACGGAGTCTTTTCTCTACCACACATTCCTGGATGACTCAGGTCTCGTTTCCATTGCTCTACAAACTTACTTTGAGATGTGCTTGTATGAAAGATATGACACAAAACCTAGCTGCTGTTGTCCCCATCTAGTGAGAACCGTTAGGCATGTTTTAGAAGTAAAGTAATTCAAAGTTGTATTAAAACAATGAGAGTCCTGTGGCACCTTAAAGCCTAACAAATTTCTTTGGGCAGAAGCTATCAGGGGTTGCAGCCCACAACAGCTCATGCCTGAAGAAATTAGGTGCCACAGGACTCTGGCTGTTTTGCTGTATACAGACTAACATGGCTACCCCTCTGGAACAAAGTTGCATTGAATCCTTTCCTTAGTGAGCAGGAGGAATGGGGGCAGGTATACAGGTGGAGGAGGGGAGGGGTGCCATTTACAATCAATACCTGTCCGGTTTCATATGTCACTTCCCGACTTTTCTTTGGAATTTGTTCTCCTCCGTCCTCAGAGGCAGGTCTGTTCATCAGCTTGAATGACAGAAGCAGCTTTTCCTGCTCAGGTTCACATTTCAGGACTATTACTTTGACAACCTATTGTACAGAGAGTAAAAAAAAGACAAGAGTGAATTCTCCGTAGCTCCGCCTCTCTGCTCTTACAGCCAGGGTACTGCAGAATTGTGCATAAGGCAGTGAAATAAATACGCAATAACACTATCTCTTGTGCCCAAGGGTAGCAGGGCTTTTTACAAACAGGAGTGAATTCAGATTCCCAGACCCAGCAGGAGGCAACTGTAATCTGCATTTCCCAGATGGGAAACGGAAGTGCTGATTCATTAAAATAACATGCCCAAGTTAAAACAGCAAGCCTGTGGCAGGGCCTTGAACAGAACCCAGGTCTCCCGAATACCAGGCACGTGTTACAACCATCAAATCATCCCTCCCTTTATGCAACTGCTCTAGGTGGCAGCATTAAAAACAAAGGAAAGGACCCAGGAACACTCTGAGCAGGGCTCAAGCTCCACAGACAAGGCCCAAAGCACAGACTGGAATCATAAGAGCTTGGACGTTGGTCAGGTTCCAGGCTTAGCCTGGGTCACATTTTTTAAAAAGAAGCTAAAAGATTGTTCTTCTGATCCTGAAAATAAAACAAGGTCCGCAGCACGAACCCGAACCCTTCTGCAGAGCAATCCGACTGGCCACCTGCCCTGGGGCTAGGTTTCTTTGCCCACCCCAGCTGTGCAAAGCCCGGTTACACAGCTCTGCTGCAATCTCCTAAGCAGGCAAGGCCTGGAAACAGACAAGACGGCCGCTCCGCAAACCGGCCCATTTAATTGCACACGGGGAAGAGGAATCCGCATCTCCTTGGGAATGGTTTCAGAATGTCAGACCCTTTCGATTCCCTCCTGTGTTATCTGTGCCTGTTAAATGGCTTCCAAGAGAGGAACAGTTTGCAGTAAAGGCCTTTTAACCCTTGGGACACAGGTGAGTTTGTCCTTTATGGATAGTCAGTTCCCAAGAGTTAAAGGGGACAAAACTGGGCAGGGGACAGAAGGCTGCTCACAGGCAATGCTGGACTAGGACTTCAGCCTAGAGTACATGGCCTGGACTCCCCACAAGGCCCCCTTTCTCTTTGTTCTCAGATTGTTTTTACACCTATGCAGTGATGTGACGGTGCCATGTGGGTGTCAAGGAATCGCCCACTTCAGGGACACAAAGCCTGTGGCAAGCAGGTGATTCCTTGTAGAAGGCTAGGCTATTTGATCCCCTGACTCATCCTGGTGTAAAAGGCTGTAGCAGGGGGGCTCTGATAATTGTTTTGGGGGCACTGAAAATGTTTTTGCTGTCTCCGTCTCTTTCTCAGCCTTGAGCTTTGGCTGTTTCCTGATTTGAATTGTTTTCATCTGTCTGTCTGGAAACGAAGCTTTGTGTCCTTGCTATGTTTTCCTTAGAGCAGCTTCTGCAAGGCTCCCAGATTCTGCAGCTGGGAGGCATTTCTTTCTAACCTATCAGAAACTGCATTTTGCTTTCTGTAACATGAACTAGAATCTATAAGAGTGGTTGTTACTACGTCACGGGTCGGAGATTTCCTGTGTTCTCTCCCCGTGAGCGCTCCCGTATTCTGCTGTCAGTAAAGGCTTGCTAATCACACTTAAGTGACTTGAATTTTATTTCAGAGATTTTATTTGTCACTGGCATAGCCCAGAGACCCAACACCTCCCACATGGCAAAGCAAAGCGCCAGGCTGTTCCAATTCAAGGTGCCTGTTCTGCCAATCTCCCTTTCAGACTCTCTAGGGACACTGGGATCCCACCTGACCTCTCCTCCCATAACCAACTAGCCTGTGGCCATTTTTTTTATCTGGCAATGCGATGTCACAAGTGCCCCTCTTGCGTTTAGCCCTGGAGGTGGGGGGGAGTGTCCCTGTGTGTTAGTTACCTGGCCTTTACAGAAGACTTTCTCAGGAGAAGGGATGGGCTCTGAGCTCAGCTCGCTCTTGGGAACCAGACCTTTTATGTCATTGTAGAACTTCACAATGCAGCCAAACTCCCTAGCGCACACAATGAAGCCATGAGTGATCAGGCCAGGCCTTGCAGCCTCGTAACTTGTGAGGACTGGACATTTCGAAGTGACCAGAGTTTTCTTCAGAGTTAGGATCAGCTTCTTTCCTTCCGGATTGGACACTAACACCTAGGAGAGAGTGAGTAATGTTAGGGTGGCTGTTGAGAGGCTTTTCGAGCAGGGAAAAGGCATCGAACGCTTGATTTCTATTCACTACATACAAGAATCCCATATACATCCATGCATTCGTTCTAGCTTTTGACATCCAGAGGCAACAGCACGTTGAGATTCTCAGGGGAAAGGCAAAGCGCCTTGCAGACATTAATACTGACAGCGCCTCCGAAGCTAATCCTAGTAAAGCAGAAGGTGTCAGGTGTCCTGGTGACCAAGCTCACAGCGGTTTTCCCTTTGACTGATAGTCTCTCTATTTAAAAGCCCAACTTGGCCATTGAGCTGCAGTAGAATCAAGCTGGCTCCCAAAGGAGATGCTTGATAATCTGTTAGTATCAGGAAGCCTAGTGGAGAACTGGGAAGATGAATTAAAGGCGTGCATGGAAGCAGGAAGGAGTAAAGTCAGCCTATGAAATTGGATCTCCTTTTCAGAGAGGACAAAGTATTTCAGTATGTCACCATCGAAGAGAGAGAAGGCAGCAACCTCTCTGAACATCAGGATGGGGAAATTCAGTGGTGTCCTGGCTAACGTGCAGATTAGAAAAAGGAATCTCACGAAGAGTTTTAAATTATCCCAGTCTCTGAAGTCATTAATGTGGAAGTTAAAAACAATTACATCTAGTCCGTCCCGTGCTCTGTTCATCCAAGGCTCTACTGGCATTTTAACATTTCACAGCCCTATTTTACAGAGAGGAACCTGAGGTGTTAGAGCCAAGCATCCACGAACAGGTGCACAGCCCTATAGCCCGACTTCCTGAGCGACTGGGTACATGCAGTGGCATAGTGTGTGATCAGCAGCTCTCAAAACCAGACCCCCGCTGTTTGCAGCTGGATACTGAAAGTCCCAAAGCAGCAAAATGAGAAAGGGTGGACGTAATTTGGCCAGGCCACACAGCGTATCACGTCGCCTACTGTTCAGTCCAGTGGCCTAGAGGGAAGGGCCAGTGAGAAGAGGCAGCAGCTTCTCTTTCGGAAGTACCAGCCATCTCACACTTCAGGACTTATTTTAAACGGGAAGTGTATCAGAGAGTCACCCGCTCTCAGGCGAAATCAGGGCAGTCGCCGAAGGCTCAGGCATCGCTCTGCGGGAAGAGTTCAGTTTCAGACAGCCCAAACCCCTGGCAGAGGGGAACCTCACCCGGCACTTGACGTTGTCTCCCACGCTGTACTTCTTCTCGGGCTGTTTCAGGAGCACATCCGCCAGGTGCAGCCGAGGCACCAGCCCCCTGATGTGATCCGTCACCTTCACTTGCATCCCAATGGGTTTCAGAGCCAACACTTTGCCCTGGAGCCCAGAGAAGAGTTGTCAGTGTGGACTGGCGTGTACAAGGGAAAAAGCCAACCCAGTAACACCAAACAATAAACACACACCGCCCTAACCAATCACCTAGTCTCTTCATCACTCTGCAAGGCCACAGCTTTCCATAAGGGCAGCTACGCTGCTTCTTGCACCCCCATTGGCAATTCTGCGCTTTCCATGGCCACACTCCGCTTCCCTGACCCCACCTGATTAGCCAACCCATGATCGGCTACACGAGGCATTCGAAAGATCGTTCTATCCGCACCAAGCAACCCAGACAAACCCCTGGACTGAAATGTTGCTCAGCTAGGGAACTACAGCCAAGAGATCTCGCGAGTTATTTTCATTGGTGCTGTACCTGCAGTCTCACTTTCCATCACTGGTCTGACACAAACGAGTGTGAACTGGCATGCGCTAGGCAAGGGAAATACAGGCAGCAAGTACAAACTCTATAACACCAACCATGCAACGTGCTCTCGTGATCTCACCTCCACTACGTGTCCGGGACGGACGTCTTGGTATCTCAGAAAGGGAGCAGCGATAATTCGACTAGAAGATATAGCAAGGGTTGATCCGTGAGTCATCTTTAATGGGAGGGGAAACCCAGAGGTGACGAGTGCAGCACAGCCCCTCCCCTTCCGTCACCCCAGGGTCTTCCAGCGTTCCCTGGCCCCTCTTTATCACACCAGCATTCTGTCCTCCACGTCCCTGGCGATGCCCCTCCGTTAAGGTGGTCTGGGCCCAGCCGCTCGAGCCAACCAGAGAAGCTCACTAAGCTATATCCTGGTTTAGGACATGAAGGCCAGTGGCCAGCAGCCACAAGTGTGTACGCAGGGAACCCACAAGCTCTCAGAAGGGCACTACCATTTGCAGATAGGACGGGCGGCCTAGTGGTTAGGGTGTGAGCCTAAGACCTGGTTCGATTCCCTGCTCTGGCCTGTGTGACCTTGGGCGACTCACTTCGTCCCTCTGGCCTCAGTTCCCATCTGCACGACGGGGATAAGAGCCCTGCCCTGCCCCATCTCACAGGGATTGTTGTGCAGATAAATGTGTTCAAAATTGTGAGGTGCTTGGATATCCAGTAATGGGCACCAGAAAAGTCCCATAGCTAGATAATAAGAGGAAACCCCAATGGGCGAGTCCCAGCCAAGCAAAGCAGCGCAGTATTTTCCACATGTTATCAACCCCTTCTAGCCCCTTAGTGCCTATAAACAATCATGAAACGGCACAGGGCACTTACTGTTTCAAAGACAACAGGGCCAGCTCATCCATAAGGCTGTAGTCAATGATTCGACATCGGTGCTTGCTTCCTTTCTTAAATGCCCCGGGTTTGAAGGAATTTTTGGTGTCTGAAAGATGTTTCAGCTACAAAAACAAAGGGCGATTTATCTCCATTTGGAAATACAGAGAGCACTAACGTGGGTGAACGAGACCTGAATCGACAAACACTCAGGGGCGTTTTTAAACCAGGTGAGCTCCGGTGCTTACATCCCTCTCGAAGCATTAGTGGGGGGCGGCGGATGGGACACAGGCAAACCCATTATTTTGGGGAGCAGCTCGTATGATAGTCACCATACAGACGAAGCTGTATTTTACTGCATACATAGACTAAGCGACCAAAAATAACAGACCACTAAGACGATTAGAAAGAGTAAGAGGCCCCAGGCCAGGATCTGACCTGAGTCCGAACTCCAGTCTGGTATTTGATGCAGGCTGGGCAAACTGCACATTAACCTAATTTCTCAGGGACACTCCGAGCTCCTATGCGGCTCCAGTCACTGCAAGGCCAGGGGCCTCCATAAGGCTTTAGTGCAGGGTCGGCAAACCCCGGCACGCGTGCCAAACTTGGCAGACGGGCCAATCCTGACCGGCACACGGGCCACTCAGGCTCGCCCCGCTGGCCCCAACCTGTCTGGACCCCCAGCAAGGCCCGGGGCTTGGCATGGCTCAGGGCTCAGCTGACAGCCCCTCCTCCCCCATACCCTAGTTGCTCCCCTACCCATAATCCCTGGCTCCACCCCCTTTTGGCCCTGCCCCCACCACCTTCTGGGGGTGCAGTGGGCAGGGCTGGCACGAGGGCCAGCAAAGGTTGCCAACCCCTGCTTTAGTGCTCAGCCCTGCAAGTTAGCGAATGCCCTCCACTGGGGTGAAGCATGCTCAATCCTCTGCAGGCCTGGGCCCGAGAGAGGAAACTGCAGGCTCAAATGCAACCAAGCCTGTGAAACCCATCCCCAAGACAGGGAAGCAAGCAGCGTAACCCGGAGGGGTTTCAGAGGAAGGCTGTGGGAAGAGAGGGGTCTTCCGGGGAGGCGATAAGGGAATAACACCAGCAGGAGGAGAGTGGAAGCCACGGATGAAGGAAGAGCGGGACAGAGCAGGAAGACACCCCAGTTGTGTCTGATACAACATATGCCATTCCTGCGAGAGGACAGACAAATGCCTTACAAGGTAACAATATTGTATTGCACATTTTACTCCTCTGCTAATATGATTTAGCACCTTTCCTCTTAAATAAATGTACTTTTGTTTTATTAGAAGCACTCACAAGTGCTGTGATTTATTGGAGTGGTGGTTTAAAGTAAACTGGTCGCCCTGAGTGGCAAAGAATCTGGGATTTCTGTGAGAAGCCAGTGTCAGAGGCTGGATATCACAGGGGAATACTGTCGAGACTTAGAGACTGGGGTGTCCCTATTGTTAACATGCAAGGTGAAGATGTGGCCAGCGTAACCTAGAGGAGAGAGCTTGAGTGGCGTCACGAAGCTGACATCGAGCAGGCATAGGCCAGACACCCTCACGCTGGAGGTAGGAGGGAACCATGGGCCTGTCTTCAGTGACATTTGTTGCCTTCAGCTCGAATTTCCTGATCTGCTAGGGTCTGTGACGATCCGATCAGCCAATCAGGAATTCCATCCCTGAACACCACTCTAGCAGCTGGGTAGCACTGAGTCGAAGGGAGGCGCTCTCCCTTCAACTCAGCATAGTGGACACAGATACGCAAGTTATCTTAGGGAACGCATATCTCCATTCGACAGCCACCGAAAAGGGCAGACAGTGTGGACCTGCCCAGGGTGACTCAGTCCGAGGTGCCCCAAGAATCATCAAAAAAAGCCATTCAGATGATATCCAACTGCAAAGACGAGGTGGGAAGGGAAGTGCCTGTAGAGCAGTTTAACCCCATGCCCAAGTTATCCGGTGGTTATTTTTAACACGCAGTCTAAGATGTAGTTCTACGATTTCATGGTATTTCCGTCTGTGGATTATTTACACCTCTAGATAGGATCCTAAAAGCCCTACAGACACCTAACTCCACAGGTTCCATCAGCGCTCAAAGAGAGTGACGCAAAGGAACAGTCCGTTGCGAGTCAGCTGCATAAATACTTTTAAGAACCTGGCCCTTAAAAGCCTAAATTCCATGGAACGTAAGTATTTTAGTCACAGTTAAAACACTCATTTGATTGTTTTCTCCATGCTAATAAAAATCAAGTATCTTTAGCTTCTACTCATCAAGCCCACAATTCCCACCTAGCACTTCCCGCTGATCCAGTACGGTTCAACGGTGGTTGAAAAATTCTGGAAACAGTCATTCAACTTAGATCATTAACATGGAATGAAAGAATTTTCCTTTTTACTCTTCCTGGTTCTGGCGCCTTAGCAACACACTGCAATTCTTGGGTTGCAAACGCTAAGGGACCACCATTATTTATAACCACTTCCACTTAAATTTTAAAACACTTTCCCCTAGAATCTCTGGTTTGGTCTAGGGATTTCACGCCCGTTTGTGATAATCCCATGCACGGTATAACCCGGCCACAGTTTGCTAGGCATTTATTACTTACACGTGCAAATGCCAGAGTGCCGTCGTCCAGCTGAAAGATGGCGCCAGCCTTTGCGTGGAAGCTCCTGACCACTGATTCTTCCACCACCATGCCAATCCGACTGCTGGAGAGCTGGCCTAGCATGCCGCCGGGCTGCAGAAAGACCTGCCGCAGCGTGAGCCGCACCACTTTGGAGGTGGGGTGGACAGAGAGGATGCAGGCTTTCACCTGTTACGAGGGAGAGAGGAAAGTAGGATGTCAAACAGGCTGGCAACCTGAAGAGCCAAGCGACATTTTCAACCGTACATTCTAACATCACATCTTGCTCCTGACTGCTTAATGGGGGCTTTGTCTGGTACAGCAGAGCCAATGGAAAGTGCTGAGTTATCATTCATATCTAATGTCTTTATAGGCAGGGCATTTTTCCGTTAGTAATCTGTTTAAGCTAGTTTGGTGCGGATAAGGTACAATGAGTTGGCAATCAGCCCTTGCCACAAGCCATTCCCCTCTTCCATGTGTGTCTCAGCTTCCCAGACCGCAAAGGGACACCTTCTCCAGCCCTGTTCCCCCCTCCCCCCCATCATCTGTTAAGACCACAAATACAATGGCTGCTTCCCTTCTCCATCAGGGTGTAGAAAGAAGGTCTTTGCCAACAAAAATCGCTGCCGAGTCCAGTGAAAAACTCCTTTACCAAAAAATAATTAGAGAGGGAGAGAGACATGCTAAGCAGTTTTCTGATTCCTGCAGCCACTCCAGCATCCACTCACCGCCTGACTTGGTGAATAATTCCCCGCTTTCTTTGGATCCAGGTGCATGAAGTCCACAATCCCAGTAAAGGAGGAGAGGAAACTCAGAGTGATACC
Source organism: Pelusios castaneus (assembly GCA_007922175.1). Taxonomy (NCBI): domain Eukaryota; kingdom Metazoa; phylum Chordata; order Testudines; family Pelomedusidae; genus Pelusios; species Pelusios castaneus. Next base: position 4,199,349 of record ML685755.1, on the reverse strand, counting down.
ATGAGGAGTCACCTAAACCAAGAAAGGGAAATGTTTCTGTAGGGTGGAAAACAAGACTCGACGAAACTGCCACCCAGCTTCAAACTAAGGCACCCAGACCCCACCACTGAAAAATCGCTGCCGTCACTTTCTGCAGCAGCAGAGGCCCCCCCACCGCTGAATCCACTTAGCGCCGCTGCAGGTGCTGGCAGCGCTATTTTCGGCCCCAGAGGCTGCTCCGCCACTGCAGTTCCATGGTGGAGCTAGGCACCATGCTACAACCCAGGCACCCTGGCGCCTAGGATTTGTCGAGCCCTGGTGTAAAATTAAATCGATTCTCGACACCACTGCAGGCGCCTCCGGCGTTGCTGCATCTCAGTCCCTCCCATTTTCTGCCTGTGACACACGACAGCACGGTCTCCTGTCTAACTGTGGTTGTTTTCTTGGTGTGGAGGCGGTTGGCTGTCTGTGATATACAGGTCAGACTAGAGGACTTGACCTTAAACTCTCTGAATCTTAATCTGCGTTACAAGTTCTTGACCAGATCAAGATGCGGACGGCACTTTCCATCCTCCGCTAACAGGGCTCGTCAGCGCTTACTAATAAGTACCAAATAGGCCAGGTTAACTGCGCAAGAGTTGGCTTTTTGCCTCCACTGGAAAAGAATACTTCTAATTTTTCTAATTGTGCCTTTGCCTTCAAGCTCAGAGTCAACCTGTGCTGGTTTGCAAGCAGGTGGCTTCCCCGGTTGCTGCCACCTTGCGCTCCTAATTTTCCATTTATTAAGAAAGTAAGCGCTGAGGTTTCAGCCCTTGTGGTGCAAAAAGCAAAACAAGCAGAAAGAAATACAGTGAAGTCTGCCTGAGTCTACAGGCAGCCCTAAAAGAAGAATTGAGAAGTGTCAGCTGCACAAATCAGGTGCCAAACCCGGCTGTCTAACGCCAACCCTTTCAGTGCCAACAGCATTAACTATTTCATCAATGATCAAAGGACACAGATGTCGAGGAGCAAAGATCTGCACCATGCACTGAGAGTGGTGTCAAGCAGGCAGAGTGGGGGAAGAGCGCCATCATTCATGTTGTCTCCCAATCCAACTTCTGGATGAAGTTACGGAAATGTTCGTATGAAAAGGAGGAAAGTGTCTCTTGTTTCCACAGCCACAACAGAAAAGGTCCAGAGGAGGCCAAGAAAGGAGAGCTGAAAGGTTTTAGACATCTCAGCGTCATTACAGCAAGAACAGAGCCTCAGTAAAAACGACACCGTGTTACTGCCCTTGCGTCTTTTGCGCCAGACCTGCTCGTTCCCCCGACAAAATGGAAGATTTTACTCCTCGGAGCTACAGAACCAAGAGCAGGAGAAGAGCAAACTGTATTTGACTCTGCCTTGCACTTTACCAGCACCTGCCAGGCACAGATATGGGAGTCTGCATGCCTGGTGACCAGGCACAGAGCCCAGCTCAAATTCTCACACTGAGTCTGTGGTGCAGCAGGCAGAAAATCTAATTATTTCAACTTGTAAATTCATTGTGTTCTAGCTCAGTTTTCCTGGGGCAAAATACCTAGATGCTCATCACAGTCCCGACCATAACCCACTTCAATAATCCTTTAGAAAAAGCGGAGATTTACCTTCTGCACCTGGGCTTTCACCACAAGCCCTGGCAATAAGTTGCTGAGCGTCCAGTTCTGTTCTTCTGTTGCAATGGCTGCAGCAATCTCTGACTGACTGATGGACAGACGGACAATTCTTCCATTGTTTTTCACTTCTTCAATGAGACAGTTCAGGTACTGGCCTATTTTGAGCTCAGTCCCTACAAAGACAGGGCGCACACCAAAAAACCCTCACCATCTTCTGGTCTATCATTTCCTCCTGCTTCCCCTTCTGAAACCCTCCCCTGGCTCCCCCTCACTAGCCAAATTCACGACTCTTTTCCAGACCTTCCAGGTCCTTCTAACCACTTCTCACAGTGCCCCACGCAGCTACAGCCACCTATGCCAGTTTCAACCATATTTTCCCATGTCCCGTGCATGGAACAACCCCCCTGAAAGGACCTGGAAAGTCACCACCCTCTGCTCTTTTAAATCTCAGCTCTAGATCTGCTTGGGCTGCAACAAAATGAATCAGCCACCATTTAAATGGTTAGCAGTCAGGGAAATGCAACGCTTTATTTATGCAATTCCTAAGCAGCTCTTTTCAAATAGTATCTATGTGTCTGAAGATTGAACGTATCCGATTTTCTCCACCTGCCTCACCCTCTGTATGTCGCTTCTTTTCTTTGACTAGAAGCTCATTGCAGCCTACGGCTGCGTTCGTAGTGCCTCGCGCAGCCAGGCCCTGCTCCCAATAGGCCTCTGGGCACTAATGTAATGCAGTTAAATGGGGATGAGAATGACTTTTTCCAGTCCATCAGGAAATAGACAGACAGCTAACTGCTCATTGTCTGAGACAGCAACATAGAGGTGAAAGGCTCCTGTCCCATCCCTGCTCCTCTGAGCCGTCCCGTTCCCCATCTCCAGCTTTAGGGACGTGCATGCGGCTCTTACTGGATGCCTCACCTTTGCTGGCTGATTTGATGTCACTCTGGGATTTCAGACGAGGCAGAAATGCTTTAGTGCCACTGATGCCAATATCTATGAGGTAGCCGTGATCTTCCACACTTGATACCAAGCCAGAGAGCAGCTGTGGGGAAGGAAAGGATACAAGTCAACGCTCTAAAGGAATGGTTAGCTCAGCAAGGAATGTAGCTCTGTTAACAGACTTCCTTCCGTCCTGGGTCAGATACTAGAATTCCTCCCATTGCTTTGGACATATTGTACTTTGCCTCCCCTGGGCTCTTGCCTCTCCTCTCCTCTTGTCCAAGTACGCCATGTATTTAAGAGATTCCTGGCTTCCTGAAGCTCTGCTAATACAAGGATATTGAAAAGTAACAGGCACCCAAAGAGTGGACAATTGTCTGCAGCCTCTGCGAAGCTATGGGCATGAGAATAATTACACCTATCCGCTTCACGGGGGTGTTTTAAGTATTATTCCTATTTTACCGATAGAGAAACTGAGGCAGAGAGCAGAGGTTAAGAGACTTGCCCAAGAGCCAACAAGCCAGTAGCAGAGGAACAGCTCTCATGAGTCATAGCTCAGTCCTGAGCTCTACCCACTACACCTACCAAGATCAATTGCACAAAAAGGCACAGCTCCTTGCTTGAATTGTGTGCAGTGACAAATCTGAATTCGCATAAGGTGGGGGAGGGAAGAACAATCTCCAAAGTGTGGTGAACCCAGAACACCTACCATGCCAGCTCTAACAGCTGTGTTGTTCACAGCCTTGTTGACATCTTTGGGGTTAATTGACAGCTTGACGCTCTGGTGTCCATCCACAGTCTTCTCCACGCTGGTGACAGTGCATCTGACCAGCATTCCAGGTGGGTACAGATCAGACAGCGAGTTCAAATCCTGGTCAGCAAGGAAGTTAAAGAAAATCACGAAGAACCGTTAAGACCAACAACATTAAATAATGCAGGAAACCAGAAGTTGTCACTGATGAGTCTTTTGAAATCCAAACCCAAGAGGAAAGCTCTGTTCTTGGCAACAGCTCAATGCCACAACGACTGGTGGCCTCTGAAGTTTCAAGCCTGACTCAGGACACATGGGAAAAAGGACTTGGGTTGAGGCCAAAGGCTTCAACAACTGCCAGGCTCTGTTCAAGGCTGGAATAGCAGGAGGTGCTACAGGCCAGGATTCAGATGCATCACAAGATCTGATTATGGTCTCAGCCTCAGGTCCCTCATTAGCAAAAAAGAAGAAGGTGGGAAAACAGCAAGGAGACATGAGCACCTTGCAGTTCCCAAAATTCAAGGGTGCAGTTTTTAAAAGGCACCAACTATGGTGGGGAGGGGCAATATAAATGTGCACAGACAGTAATGATCTCCCTTCCTTTTTTGGAACACCAGGGAAATCCACAGGCTGCTTGGAACAGATGAAGTTCCTCCAATAGCAATCCGCCATAGCATTAGTTGGGAATACGCTAAGCTATCTTTTGCGGGGCTGCATGGGGACTGGAGAAGAGGACAGAGTCTTCTGCAGCTCTGTTGGAAAGCAGATTTCCCAAACATATCCCCAGCTTCATCCTTCAAGTCCCCCCACCACAGACAATAGCTGTGAGAACTCTTTAACAAGTACGGAGTTGACATAAATGATGGCTGCCATCGAGCAGTGCATTGAACGGTCACAAGACCTGCTGGCCAAGGAAGCCAGAGACCAGGACAGGCAATGGATGAGAATCTCCTGCATGCCAGTGGAAACCGGGTTCTCCCGCTGGGCCTCTGCTTGTTAAACCCATTTCTATTACCCAGTCCCAGGGCACATATGGTCCCTCAGGACTCTCTCACCTCCAGGAGCTCTTCCTTGGTCACCTGCTCATTCAGCATTTTGCTGTAGGCATCGCAGATGTGCGTGACTTGCACAAATCCAGTGAGCCCATTAGGCAAGCTAACCACTAACTCAAAATCATTGGACTCCTTCACGCAGCCGAGCAGCAGCATCCCCTCACTCAGAGCCTGGGAAAAAGAAAAAGCAGCATTGGTGGAGCTCAGCAAGCCACAGATTTCCAGGGCCTAATGAGACTGAAAAACAAACTGCTGGAAGTGAAGAAAAAGTCAGCACCTTGCACCACCCTGACTTGGGCCAAAAATCACCACCAGCACCCCCGTGACTTACCAAGCCACACAACCCTCTGCTGACAGACTGCAGCTAGGAGCTGCTCTCTTAAAAGGTCTGTGGAAAGCAGCAAAAACCTGGAAACTGGACTACAGCCATCCTACAGTCAGGGCTGGGAGCAGGAATGACTGATGGAGCCACAAACTTCCCAGACTAGAGGCAACCAGTCACACTCTTGCAGGAGGAGGTTCTATAAAACCTTCTACTAGAGGATCCATGGAGCAGCCATGAAGGAAGCTGCATGTTCCACCTCCCAAGCTGAACAGGGAGATTGTCAGACTGCATCAGAATTGAGTTTGCATCAAGTTCAGTATCCCACTCCTGACAGTGGGTTAGAGCCAGATACTTCAGAGGACAAATCACCAGAGTTGTGGGCAAACAGGGGATGATCAGTGTGTCACACAGTCTCACCCTGGTTGTTACTATTAATTAATTATTAACAACACCGAAGCACAAGACTTAATATCTCTTCCATTTTTTTTTTGTCATCATTAATTATAACAACTCTTGTTCTTGGCTCCATGACTCCAGCAAGTTCTTGACTCCATGGTATATTGTGGCAATGAGTTCCATAATTGAATCACACTTTGTTAAAAAGTGTTTCCTTTCAGAAGTTTTGAATTTCCCACCTTAAATTTAATTGAGCATCTCCATGTTCTTATGATAGAAAAAAATTAGAAAGACACTCCTGAGCAACCTGCCCTAGGCCACTACAGCTTCATCTTGGTCAGCTCCTTTCTTGGGTAAGACTTAAAGCACAGGAAGTGAAGTGAGAGAGAACAGGTCATTAAGGGCTAAACACAACTGTGTGGGGAGGATGGAACTGACAGTTGGATAATGCCTCCCGTTCAGAATCTACATGCACAGTGAGTGGATGGAGGGAAAAAAATGTGACTATGGCCAGTTTGATAGTGAGGAAACAAAATGAGATACACAGACGTAGGCCTTGGAAGCATTCAGCTCGAAAATACAATTCTCCGTGGCGATTAATTTGGCTGTGTACAGCCTTTGTTAATGATCAGAACTTGACTGCAGTTACCATCACTTTTAACAGCAATTAATTCTGGGACAGTTCTAAGTGTCAACACTCCACCTTCATTAGTTTGCGAAAGACCCGGATGAGATGTGCAATTTTTCAAGTCATTACACAGCAATCCTTCCTGCCAGCTAAGAAGAAGTTGTGAAAAGAAGTTCAGCCCTCTGTTGTCTGAAGATTGGTGGTTCTGAGACAGGCCCAGGAATAAGGAAGCTCACAGCTACACTGGAACCAATGGAGGTCAAAACACACAAATCACAGAAATATAGAAGAGGAAGGGACCTTGATAAGTCGCATAGTCCATCCCTTTGCACTGAGGCAAGGCTAGGTATTATCTTCTAGACCATCCCTGACAGATGTTTGTCTGACCTGCTCTTAAAAACCTCCAATGATGGAGATTCCACAATCTGCCTAGGTAATCTGTTCCAATGCCTAACTACCTCTACAGTTAAAAACTTTTCCTAACATGTAACCTAAATCTCCCTTCTTGCAATTTAAGCCCATTACTTTTCTCCCATCCTCAGTGAATAAACATAACTATTGATCACCCTCCTCTTTATAACAACCTTTTAGATACTTAAAGACTTATCAGACCATTCATCCACAAACCTCAACTGTGAGAAGTTCAAAGTCCTTAGCACTGGCTTTAACGGCTTCCTTTTTTTCTGCCTTGAGCTTTTTCCACGTTCCTTGATCTTCTTGGATCCTCTTTCTTTTCTGGGATCCTTCTTCATGATGAGTCTAAAGGCAGATTTTTAAGTGGGGAGGCGGGGAAGGAGAAAAAAAAAAAGAGAATTGAAAGAGATGGCTATTGTGCTGCACTGAAGAAGAGCAAAATTACCAGATTAGGGGGAAATGCTAGAGCAAGGAATGAGAATGAAAATCTATTGTAAACCCCTATATTCAGTGGTATCTAGATCTCTCAAAATTTCCCCCTTTAGGCTGAAGCTTCTTATATTTGATATAAATACATTTCAACAGTTTGAGGAAAACCACTCAACAACTTTTGAGTTAAAACAACCAGGGGAAAGACGTTTCCTTCCCTTCCTAAGGGAAAAAGTCAACAGCCACCACGTTAAGCCACCATTTGCAGAGAAAACTCAAGAGTGACTGAAGGACTTAAAACATTGTATCAGAGCAGCAGCACCTCTGTAGTACGTTAATGAAGACGCTCTATGCCAGGGGTTCTCAAACTAGAGGTCAGGATCTCTCCAGGGGGTGCTAGATCACTATGGGGCAGGGGCGCGAACTGTCAGCCCCATGCACGGTTGTCAGCTGCAGCCACAGACCCACACCCGTACCTTAAACCTCAAACCCAGCATGGACATAGACCCTGAGCCAGCAGAGCCCTTAATGAGGGTCTTAACTTCCAGGACATGAACCATCTCATGAAGTCAATGAGGTCGCTCCGCCTGAAGTTAAGAACAAGTTTTAAGTGTTTTGTTGAATCGGTGTCAGAGCTCTCAGAGAGGTGGCTTTGCTTTGCTAAGACTGAAACAATGTGTGTCAAAATAGCGAAATAACTGACATTTTAAAATGGAGTGTTTGTGTGGCAGGTAGAAGAGGATGCTCTCTCATGCATCCTGTTTTTCAGGCACAGAAACATGAAACAAGAGAAACATAACAGATCAAATTACTGTGGCGCAATGACACTGAATTCTCACACCATGAGACAGATGTGGTGGGCACTACACGGAATTCTTACACCACTAAATAGATGTAGTTCGATCTGGCCCACCGCATCTATCTAGAAGTCTTTACCTCTAAAAACAGATTATATGGGATCAGACACCACTGAAACGTTTCCAAGTTAAATCCTGGTCAATTACGTTTGATTAATGGTTTGCCATCATCTTCACCCAGGGGCAGGCGTCTGTCAGGTCCTGAAAATCATGGATTCCATGACGAAGGTCAGTCACAAGCACTAAATGAATACTAGGGCTCAGATCTGCAGCCTTCGCTCAGGCAAAACTGTCAAGGTCAATGGGAATAAGGACTAGATGGTTAGGGCTTTATTCTAATTGGCAATGGAACAGCTCTCAGAGAACTTCACCCAGCACGCACGTACAACTCACATCAAATAAATTATCCTGCTCTAATGGACGTCTGGGTGCCTTTTGCCCTGGGGGTTTTTTCTGGGTGCCACCTCGGGGGAAGTCTTCTTCCATGGTTGCCATGTTTGCATTTCTAAGGGGAAAACAAAACAAAACAGGAATGAAATCTGCAAATGTTATAACATCAGAGTTTAAGTGGCAGGAGAATTAACTGCCTTGGAAACTAATCGATCATTCACTTGGCTTTTTAGTGAATAACTATAAAAATTACTGAATGCCTATACAGATTAGAAAACAGAATATAGCCCTCTGAGAAAACTTCAGTCTATCTGAAAATGAGATATACACATATTAAGTGACAGAAGGTGGGTGAGGGAATATCTTGTATTAGACCAACTTCTTTTGGTGAAAGAAACAAGCATTTGCTCTTACAGAGCTCTTCTTCACATTATACACATATATCAAAACAAACAAGGAGTCCTGCGGCACTGTTAAAGACTACCAAATGTATTTAATGCATAAGCTATCGTGGGTATACTCCCACTTAATCAGATGAAACAAAAGCTTACGCCTTAAATAATGTTAGTCTTTAAAAGTGCTACAGGATTCCTTATTTGTTTTGCTGAAACAGACTAAAATGGGTACCCCTCTGAAAAGATGCTTTAAACTCAGAAATTCTCTGAAAAAATTCCTGATGAAGAAGTTATCTGCATACTTGTGTGCAAGCTGAACTATCAGCTTCACAGAAGATGCGTCCATGTCATTGGATAGATGATAGCATTCTCATACCTCTAACTGACAGCCATTCCAACAAAACTTTGTAGTGTAGACCAGGCCTCAAACAGCAGTAGGTGCAATGGTTTAACTGCCCTTTTTGAGTCAGTACTGAAGCAGCAGTTTAATATTTGTTGGGGGCCACTGGCCCATATCCATATTCACTGCCTGTTGTGAACTGTTGTTATGCGCCATTCAACAGTTTTCCCCATTCATTCCAGAGGCAGCAGCACAATGGTATGGAATGATATAAGCAAGTTGGGCACAGTAAAATGCTGTACTAGTAAAAGGTAAAAAACTCATCTAAAGTACATTACACATCAGGCAACCTGAGACAGAAAAACAGGCCAGATCCCACCAGTAAAACTGGCCAGATGTCTCATAATACACCCTTGGACTGCCCCCACCCAGGAAAACTGCCACAAGGGACTGCCTTTGTTTACA
>ML685755.1:4158738-4190345 GCA_007922175.1 Pelusios castaneus | reverse complement strand
GAGAGCAGGAGCCCACTGCCCAGCCTGGGGTAGCTCGAAGGCCCCCCAAGGTGCCTTCTGACTCGTTTGCCCCTGACCTGGGCGCAAGAGGGAAGCAGCAGAGAGCCTATCACTGCCTCCGCCTCTCACAGCAGGGGAAACGGGACCCACAGACCCTCCTATCCCCGCGGGGGCTGCCCCGATGGGGCGGGGAGAACAGGACACGAGCCCCCAGACACCCTCACGGTGCGCTGCCGCCAGCGGGACCAGTGTAAGTCCTGCCCCGACCCCACAAGGTCTAACAGCCGGGACACAGGGCGTCGATCCGGCCCCGAGCCGCGCTCCTCACTCACCTCCCCGCTCAGCAGCACATGGGGGCCACCATCACCGGAAGCGGAAGCACTTCCAAGGGGCAAACAGGGACGGTCAAGCGGAAACCCGGCATCCGACGGGACGAGCGTAGTCACCATGCAGCCAATCAGGAGGAGCAGCGGCGGATGGGCACCTGCCAAGGCCAATCCGTTGCGCCGCCTCCTGGCATAAGAATCGCGTCGCCCAATCAGAAGCGAGCGGTAGGTGGGCTTTCCCGCTGCCATCTTGTCTCGCCGCCGGTGAGGAGCGCTCGGCGCCGGTGAAGGGCACGCGGGCCCAGAGGGCGGTGGGGCGCGCGGGCGGGTACGGCAGTTGGGGGGCGGCGCGCGGCAGTTGGGGGGCGGCGCGCGGGCGGGTACGGCAGTTGGGGGGCGGCGCGCGGGCGGGGGGAGGGGTTGTTTCCTGAGCCCGCAGGCGATGGGGGAGGGGAGAACGGCCTTAGCCCCGTGGGGAACCGGGCCGGCCGGGAGGGGGAGGGGCTGCCGCGGCCTGGGGAGCCGTAGCGCGGGCGGCGGGGTTCCCGCGGGGGCTCTGCGGCCAGGGCCTCCCGGCCGGGCTGAGGGTCTCTCTCTTTGGTAGTCACAGCCCCCTTCGCCCCGCTCACCTCCCCGGGGGCCCGAGGCGACCGGCTGCGGCGCGGCGCGTTTCGCAGGACCCCGCTGAGTCCGGCCTTTCCCCTGTCTCCGCGCTCGCTGGGCAGCTGCAGACCCGGCTCCTGTGGCTCTTGCTGCCGCGAAGAGACGGGCGGACGGAAGCGGCAGGTGTCGGTGCCCACGGAGCTGAGCCTGCCCAGATTGTAGCCGCGCTGGCCCCTCTCTCAGCAGAAGCCGGGTTCAGGGCGGACCGGCAGTGCTTTCCGCAGAGCTGGCTTTTGGGGTAGCGAAGCAGGTGCATCTAGGGCCCCAGGCTGTAAGGGGCCCCCCTGACAGCCGTCTGCCTCGGTTGGCAGCAGGTGGAGGAGCTGGCCCCTGTGTCTGGGGTTGGCGGCTGGGAACTGGGGCTGGCGACGGGGCCCCATAGGTCTATAGGGGTCCCCGCAATGTACCTTTGCCTAGGGCCCCCCATAGCCAAAGGCTGCCTCTGGCTTTCAACGTACTCAGAAGCAAAGGTCGCCACTGAGGAGGGCACCCTCCTGACTTACGTTGCCTTTGGGGCTGTATGAACTCGTCAATAATCTCAGGACGGGGGTTCAGATGTGGGCTTCATGTTGCATCTGGGATGGAGTGAGTTGAGGAGAAAGTGAAGTTGCGGATGCCCTTGGTTTTTTGGTGGGGGGTAGTGGCAACCCCTGTGGTGATGAAATGTGGAGAAGGCTGATGCAGCAGAAAGGGCTAAGAAGGGAATGTGGAATTTATCCAAGAAGCAGAGCCTGCTGCCTATTAATATATTATCTCCAAATGAGCTATGAACCATCTGATATAATATCTCTGTCTAGGCTCTTTTAACAATAGTGACAGTGTAAGATTCCCTCAGAAAGGGAAAGGATGGGAAGGGTCATGATCCTGCCTTTACAAACCAGTGCTGCGTGGTGACCCTTATCCATAAAGATGCTGTAAAAGCATTTTAGGCGTTCACTGAACATTAACATTCTTCACTGCTACACAGCAAAAATTGGAGATGGTCCTTAGTGATACACCAAAGACCTAAATTAGGAACAGAGTGGTGCAGCAGCTCTCTTGCTAAAGATGGAATCTGGTGATGAAGTTCTCTTCATAGGAGAGAAGAGGCACTTTGGCGTGTCCTTTTCTTGTAAACCACTAAAGTTATGTGGAGAGTTTCTGTCGGGCTGAGCCATAGTGTAAACACCAAGTCTTTGTTCTAGGACAATGGAGGTCAAGTTCCTAGTCTAATACTCTGCAGTAATATTGAATAGTTTACATTACAGCAGGATCATAAGCCCATGTGTAGGCATGACCTAGGCCTAATAAAATGTGGTGGTTGCTGGGGAGGGGGGAGCAAGATATTTCAGTAATTTGATAAGCAATTTTTGGGATTGCTAGTCTGTACTTGAGGCACTCAGAACTAAAATAGCATGTTCTTTAGTAATTTGCCATTATTTTCTTTCATATAACTACCTATACATCTATTTTGAATCAATTCCTGCTTTCTATTTCCAGATAGTTTTTCTAAGTGCACTGGAAAACACATGTATTACATATATAACAGATCACTGGATATATACTTTATAGTCACCTGCTCAACTAACCAGCAGATATACCTGAATATAGATATACTAACTTGTCTCTCGTTGCATCTAGGACCAGCAACCATGGCAGGACATGACTCTGGATATGAGCACAAGTTCACTGGTATTCAGAAATACTTCAATTCCTGCACTCTTACAGGCAGAAGGAATGTATGTACTAATTAACTTACTGTGAACTGTCAAGCTTCAAAGGTGCTTTAGAAGGAATCTGAAGTTTAATTTTCTTTTTAATTTCTAGTGTGTAATAGCTACATATACAAGCATTGCTTTGATCATCTTGTATTTCAAGCTAAGGCCTAAGAAAGCAACTCCAGCTGTGACAGAAAAATAGTGGTAAGTGGCTGGCTTTTGAGAGAGGGAGGGAGGGAGGGAGAGGGGCTGGCTAGTACCATAACCAGGTAATGATCACATGGTTACTAAGCTTAGGCATGTGTGTATCATGTAGTTTGTTGAAGGTTTGAAAATTTTTCCTTCCTAGAAAACTATGGGTGTTGTATAAGAAATAGCATTTAAAAGCATTTAAAGAAGGTGGTGGGTTAGCAGTCCTGAGTGGAGTGTGTTTCCTAAAATGACTTAAAGATACATATTGCCATTTTCGCATGGCACTTGTAAAAAGCATAATTTCACTTTGATTTAGTCTCTCATCAATTCTGCAATCTCGGCTGTCCTACATTATCAGACTTGCAGCATGTTGGTTTGGAAACAAACATTTCTCTCTGGAGTGTTTTTAACCTGTACTGGAGTTTTTAAAAAAAACCATCAAGCATTTCTACATTATTGGACTTGAATTATATCGGGAGAGCTACCAGCCTTCCAGTAAAGTTTCCTGACATGTCCCATAATAAGACCCTGTTTTCGGTTGCTTATAACTTTGCAAAATAAACAAGGAGTCCTGTGGCACTTTTAAAGACTAACAGATTTATTTACCGAAAGTTCCCCATCTTCAAAGCGTCTCAAAGTGGGATTTTTCTCCCATTAAAGCTCATGCGATAAATAGATTTGTTAGTCTTTAAAAGTGCCACAGGACTCCTTGTTTGTTTTGCTGAACAAGACTAACACGGCTACCCCACTGGAACTTATAATTTTGCCAAACTGTTTGGGCTGAGAGGTTCCATGCCAGGTGTCTGGCTCAGACTTAACTTTTTTTTCTTTTTTCTTTTTTAAACTTCACCCAAAACAATGCAGCCCAAAACAATACAGCAGTTTCCTGGAACGAGGCAAAGGGAAAATATATTTTCCATATTTAAAAAAAAAAATCTGCCCACCTTTTTCTCAAAATAGTTCTTGCACTCCTTTTGTTTTAGAGCAGGGACTTGAAACTGAACAGGGAAGAGGCCATTGTAAGAAATGTGGGTTCTGCCATCACTTTGAAAATCTGCCTTTGGAAAAATTGCAGTCTGCATATGTTCTGTAGATATTTCTTAGACTTCAGCAGCTAAGTTCCCCAGTCTGTCAGCAGTGGGCCTACTCCAGCTTGGAGCTAAGCAGGGCTTTCTCCCTGCAGTGGCAGCTCTGAGCCAGGCTGGTTCTGGGCACCTGAACTGATCTGTACAGTGAATGAGGAAGGGTCATGTAGTTAGCATTGCGTCGTAAAGCACATGTGCAAGTGGGTTGATTTGAAGTTGCACAGGTAATGTTAATTCTGGCATTTTCCTTGGAGCGCTTGACTTTTGTAATGGAGTGTTTTCTCTAACTTTCTGTTTGTGTGAACTATATAAAAGCTGCCTTTAAAAACCTGAATTTCTGGGCCACACCTGATAGGAGCCCTTCGAATCTGCTCTGCAGCAATATAATGACTTGCTGTTCTTCACCACTGTATAAAACTATCAGTTAACATACAGAGTTTGACTTAAGCACTCATCAAGATTCTTGCAAAGCATTGTCTAGTCTACGTTATGGAAAACTTAGTCCTTTAAAGAGGACTAACAAGAAGAAGCTGGACTTGAAAACTTTGGCCTTCCCACGTAGAACAAGTTCCAGAGGGGTAGCTGTGTTAGTCCTTGTACAGCAAAAACGAGAGTCCTGCAGCCCCTTAAAGGCTAACAGATGTCTTCGGGCACAAGCTTTCGTGGGCTGTAACCCACTTTGTCAGATGCATGCGTGTTGGAGCCCACGAAAGCTTATGCCTGAAGAAATGTTAGTCTTTAAGGTGCCACTGGACTCTCGTTGTTTCTGCATAAAACCATCATCCCTAAACTAATAAGGTTGCAGGGGAACATTTGGGAGGGGCACAGTGGGGCCTGCACCAGCCCCTGCAGAGAGTAGAAAGTGAGTGCCACCCACCCTCAGCTCTGCTCTGGCCATGGCCCCAGCCCATCTCCAGCCCTTGCTGAAACTTCCAAGGTGGCCTGGACAGGGGTGGGCGAGGCGGGGCCTGAACAACCAAAGTTTGGGGACCACAGACATAAAAATACTTGCAAAGAGCTAGATGTAGAAATGGATTGGTGAAGTAGGAATTAGGGGAGCTGTCCACTGCCTGACTACCATTCTCTGCTCAGGGCATGTTGTAGGACTGAGGTGGGTGGGAAGAGTGATATGAAAGGAGGCTTGTACAGCTAGGCAGAATGTCATGGCACTTTAGATTTGTGGTAGGAAGCATGTAGTGCTACGTGTGCTTTTTTTAAAGAAAAGCTCTTCCTCTAGTCCATCCCCTTGAAGACCCAACTGTTCCCACTGTGGTATCCAGTTCTTTGTTCCAAGCCCTGGGGCTTCCACTACTTCAATTGTGGGAAGATGTTTTAGTTAAGTGGCACTAAGGAAGGGCATTGGGCTAAAAATCACATCCGTGGATGTTCTGCTTCTGGAAGAAGGATCTATGGCAAAGCCAAGCTGACTAAGGAAATGGGTGACTTCTGAGTTTTGCTTAGCCACTCAGATTGTGGCAGTACATTCCAATGCTGCATTTTCAAATAGTCCTTTCAGATAGAGCCTGAAACCCAGGCAGTATTTGAAAAAGCTTAATGAGCTCTCCCTGTAACCACTGAAATAGGGCAGACAATAAGCTCTGAGTTGCACTGTAATGTGTCAAGGAGGGATACTTGGTGTTAACCAGTTAGTTCTAGTAGGGATGACTTCTTTAAGCTTGCTTTCCGTAACATTTTGGGGGGCAGGAGGGACAGACTACTTGTACCCAAGCTAGGAGCGCTGAAAACATGCTAGTCTGAATGTTAGGCTATTACTCTTCCCTCTCTCTGCAGGTTGCTGGCATGTCTGTTAGGGGTGGAGCTCACATCTCGGAATGGAAACAGGAGTTGGTGTACTAGTCTGTGCAATTCAATAAAACACATGAAACATTTGTTGTTCAGTTGTTTAATAGGAAACGTGTAAGACTGTATAAACTAGAGATGCAGCTGATCTTTTTTTTAGTTCTTCAAACTCTACAACTTTCCTGGTGGAGGTAAAGTGCTCTTGGCCTTTATCATATGTGTTATAGAGGCTGACTGTTCAGAGCTGAATGAAGGCAGCATAACTCAACCCACTCTAAACTATGTGCCAGAAATCACTCAGCCATGAAAGAAGAAAGACATTTAATATAGCTTCAAAGGCTGTCTTGCTTGGTGCACGCAGCCACGTTTTATCACAAACAGGCCCTGAAAATGATTAAACAAGTTTTCTTCAGTGGCAGATGCCTTACGCTGAACTCTCTTACACAGTTCAGGCTGTAGCCTGAAGCGGGGAGTGATGGCGACCTCTGAGAGCATGTACCTTTCTCTGCCAGTATACTCTCTTGCCCTCTGGGTACTCAGTTCTCTAAGGCCATTCTCCTGTGCATTAGGGTCTCCTTGTGCAGGGGGATAAGTAACTGCCTGTGAAAATAAACTTAAATGTGGGGCAGCTGTAAAGCTAGCAGTCACAATCAAATCTCCAAGGAGTCCAATTAAGGACAGCAGCCTCCCCCCAACTCCATCTAAGAACTACCCCTTCACCATAATCCTGTGCCTCTAATATTTGGATTTTATCCTGAGCTTCTTCAAGGGAGGGGGGGGCTAGACTGCTGATTCCCCATCCAAGTCTCATATTAGTTGTGATTCATTCTCACTACTGCTGCCTCCTAAGATTTCCAAAGTCATGAGTCCAGAACTTTCAGGGGATCATTTTAAGAGGAAATACTGAAGATGTTTGGGCTGTCTTGATTATTTAACTGGGAGGGGGACCTGCCTTCCCTGTGATATGAGGGCATTTCACTGTCTAAATGTACTCAAATGGAAGTGCCTCCCTTCCCAGTTTGGAGGGGAATTCCCTTTCCTAGCCTGTGGGATGGGATGTTCCCTTTATCTACACCTCTTAGTAGCAATGTTGTAGGCCAGCCTACCTCAAATTCCTTTCCCCCAGCACCCTTCCCTAGCTGTATATTCTTGGCTCCCTCAGTATTTCCTTCCTGCCCCCTCATATCCGTAAGTCTTATCCTCCCACATTCCTATGCTTATCTGACTTTCCCAGTTTCCCATGTCTGCACATCAGTGCTCCTGCAGATTACCTAAAGCCCTGCCCCTTGCTACATTGTCAGGAGCAGGGATTGAATCTCTGACACAGGAGCCCCGTTGCCTGAGGTAAAGGGTAAAACTTGGAAATCTTTAGGCAAAGCTAATCTTCAGTTATGAACAAAAAACAAATTTTCAAAGTGAAAAAAGGTTTTCCTCAGATCCATAATGAGAAAACCAATTGCCTGATTAATCACAACCCATCCCCCCCTTCCTGCCCTATATTTTCCTGGAGCAGAGGATTAAAAAAATAAACAGGACAAGTGTTTTGCAAAAGTTGTGTAGGAAAGATGCAGGGGTCACAAAGGAATGGAAACTGGTTTCTATTCTTAATTATGAAGCAATAACACTATAATACTTCAATTCTAAAAATAATGGTAATGAGCCAAAATTTTCTGGCAGAGAAGTGATAGTCAAGGAGGGAGTCAGTCTCCTCCACAGCATAATCTCTCTCAATTACTTTTCAAGCTTTCCTATTACCTAAAATGAGGGTGAAAAAAAATGTATTAGGTAGAAAAACAAATGAGTCTGGCTGTGGTAGGATGGGAGTGGATTTTAGGGGGTTTGTGGGCCAGAAAGAGAAATGGCAATTTGAAGAAGAAAAGTAGGTAAGTTAACATTACACTTTCCCTTCACCCTAGTCCACATACTACTCAGAAGTTCACTCACCCATTTTCTTCCATCCTCCTCTTCATTTCTACACACAGTCAATCAATTTGTTCTTTCTCCTCTCCCAGTAATTTTTGTTTGTCAAGTAGGGGCATTATATCCATATCCTATATAATTTATGTCAGAGAAGGGCATAAAGTGGTTTGTTTTTGTTTTTAAAGGGAGTGGAATTGTCTACCCTACTAACCTTTAGGTTTCATCCACAATTTTCTATTTCAAACCATTCACTATTCCTCTTCATACTAAATTACTTATCTTTATTTCTCATGGTAGGTTGCTAGCATTTGTTGGACCTACTTCAACTGTAAACATGAAAGAAATGAATGTCTTATAACACACAATATTTTTAGTCTTTATTATAAAATATCAAAAGTATAAAACTGTACAAAATACAAAGGCAGAATGTGGCAGTGATATTTTAGCTGTCAAAGCTGTAGTTGCTGCCTGTTGCAGGTCAAGTATTTCATGTTTGATTTCACTGGGTATTAAATCCAACTGCTCCTGTAGCACTGAAAGATTTAATTGACGTTCAAGTACCATTCCAACTCAGCCATTAAAGAAAGGACTCGACGTTAATAAGGTCATTTTAAAGCAATCTTCCCTGTTAAGTGTTCTTAAAGGTGAGTGCCCTACTGCTGAAGTTTGTGCATTTGCTTGGTTTGAGGTGTAATGCCTGGAAAACTGCTGTTGGAGGGAAGGAAAGGGTTCCCACTTGCTTTGCCTCAGAAATGTCAGCTCTTACTTTGCTAGTTTCTACTAGATTACTGTATAAAGCCTGTGAGTACTAAACTCTTAACGGAAGTGATGAGGATGGTGTATAGCTCCTGCCTCCTAGGCAACCTGCAAAAGATTTGAAAGTTTTGGCTTCTTTTTGCTACTTCAACCTTTATAAAAATGGAACGTGTTAAAAAAAAAAAATCAAACATTCTGTTGGTTTTCTTTAAAAGCCTTAGAAATATCCAGAATCTCTGGTCTGGTCTTTACTAGTTTTGCAGGAGATGGTGCAGGTAGTATCTGTGATGTTTATGGGGAGAACAGCACCTTAGCAGAAGTGGTGATGGTTGATTCTTTTAACAAAGGCTTCTTTTCAGTGAATTTTAATATAGAAATGAACTTTCATTGGTTTCCATCTCTTCCCTCTTCAGTCCTTTTCTTAGTTATCTAGCTTAAACGGGTCCTGAATTTCTAAGCAGATTTTTAAAAAGCTTTTCAGGCCTTCTCTAAATAAAAGATAAGCCCAGTATTTTTTTTTACCAATTGCTTTTTAAGTAGGTCATAAGACTACTTCAGTAATCTCAAAGTGCTTTCTCTCTTCTCTCCATACAGATGCTTAGGTTTCACTTCGTGGGTACTTGAAAGTAATGATCCTTTTAGCCAGCCTGGAAAATGCAGTGATGACAGAAGCTGCATTTCTAGGATATAAAACAAGCAAAGAAGTTCGTAAACCTTTCAGGCCATTAGACATCAAACAAACAAATAAATGTAAAACGAGAGGCCTCTACGCACCTTGTCTACAGCAACAAATGGGGCATACTTGATACTTAGCATAAGTTATGATGAATTCTCCTAAATTCTTCTGAAATTATTTGAATAGTTTTGTGTGTTGCCGTCTAATTAAACATTTGTCAGCAGTCAACTGAGTAATTCTAAAAAAATTGTTCAAGAACATGCACCAAGCCCCTTAACTTCCAAAAAAATAGAAGTTTCAGCAGAGCCCATTACAATTTCTTCTGATAAGGAAGAGACAACCATAATTATTTTTGTTTCAAAAAAAAAAAAAAAATCAAAAGCACCATAACAATTCCTTCCCTTAAAGCTATGATGTCTTGTCAAGTCCCAGCATTTTCAAATTGTGGCTAAGTACGAAACTGCAGTAACTGAAAAGACATTGCTTGGACCTTAGTTTACAGAGTTCCCACTACTCCCCAACAGTCTAAGGCTGTCCATTTGTATAAAATATTCCTCCTTGTCTCAAATCCTGTGGTAATCCTGAGGTCTTTATTTCACTGACTTGCACAGTCTTATAGCTTCAATGGTTTATTGTGGACTATACGCTCCCGAAGCCAGCAGCAAGTTTCTGCGGGTAAAATGGAGGTGTATGACTGGGGTCGACTTGCTCATGTATGTTCCCAGTAACAAGTCCTGCGAGCTTTCAGGCAAGTTTATATGTCCAGTGGCTGTAGTAAAATCATCCGTTTCTAAGTCTTCAAACACTTTCACTGCATCCCACAGCCGGACCGTGTTATCCATTGAACCTAGGAAGAAAGTGGGAAGCTACAATTCAAAGTGTTTTCTATCAGTGCATATGTAAAAGCAATACTTGAACTAAAGTTCAGCCATATTCTCCGGCATGTGAACGCCAACACCATAGTTGCATAGATTGAACTGTGATGAAGTTATACTGAGCCACAGCTGCAGGATAAGCAACAAAATTAGAGCTAGTAATGACTATTCACAAGATTCAGCTTGTTCCTGCCACTGCAGGATTGTTAACATTCAACATTTAAGGCACAATGCTGCAAACAAACTGATTTTAATTCACAACAGTGAAGTTTAGCACATTTCACTGTTTGTGCGAGTGGGGCCGCCACACATGCACTTTCTGTGAGTTAAGCAGGAGGAACTGCTATCTTCAGATCTAGTTTTGGATGACATCACAAATGGACTTTAGAGTGAACTCACTAGATCAAAGAGGGAGCCGTGTTAGTCTAGCTCAGCAAAACACACAAGGAATCTGGTGGCACTTCTAAAGACTAACATTTATTTATCACATGAGCTTTCGAGGGAGAAAATCCCACTTCATCAGACGCTTGAAGATGTTCCCCATCTTCAAGCGTCTGATGAAGTGGGATTTTCTCCCACGAAAGCTCATGCGATAAATAAATGTGTTAGTCTTTAAAAGTGCCAACCGATTCCTTGTGTGTTTTTCTTTTCACTGGAGTTAAATTGGTAATACAATGTCATTGGTTCTTGTATCATCAACATAGATAGTTATTGGAGCCAAAGAATTATGTTAAAAGAAAATCAAGTTACAAAGTTAAGTCCTCAGTAAAATCCTACCCTCTCAGGGCTTCTGTAGTAGGGTAGACTAAAGGGAACTCCTCCATTCTTGATTCTCCTGCCCCAAGAGTTCCAACTGCAACCTTCTCTATCCTCCCACAAGCTGCAGTTCCTTCCCCACCATCGCATTCCTCATCCTGGTACCTGGCACCACAGCAGCGGCCAGGAGCAAATGCAGGAAAAGTCCTACTCAGCCCCCTGCCATCCCAGGATGGAGCATGCTCAGTTGAGAAGATATGTGCAGTTGCACCCACAAGCTGTGGGTGGGTGGAATATGCGTAGTGCAGAGAATCACTGGAGAATAATGCTCTCAACCTAACACCTCTACTGAGCATGTATGAGCTGGTATTTTGTAGCTTGGCAAAATCTGGGTGAATTTTCAAAGGGACAGCAAAAGGCACTTCCCTGATCCAAAAATGATTCCCTCACAAATTCCAAGCTCTTCTCCAGCCCACGGGAGAACTAATGCTTCTCAGTGAAACAGTTGTAAAAATTTTAACTTGGGCTAAACATATTTTCCCTAACCTCATTCTAGGAAACAACCACCACTTGTTACTGAAAATGGCCAGCCTGAGGGGAGAGAGCATGAACAAGTAGAGCCTGGCAAAGTTGTAAGCAACTGAAAAGAGGGTTTTATAACAAAGAGTTAGGCAACTTTAATATTAACCGGGTCTACCAGCTATTTGAATTTTTGTTTTAAACAAATGTGACTAGATACATTGCTGAGCATCCCACCTGTTATAAAGAGATGTACATCTTCACCTTGAAATATTATCATCTTTTTTACGTATTCAGAAAGGCCAGACACATTCTGTGCCGATCACTGTCTAAAGGAAACCCAGGCTCCCACTCAGCATCTGCAAAGGAAGCACTCCCAAACTCCACTGAAACAACTTCTGCATTGTTAGAAGTTTAAAAAGGAAATTCAGCTGCTAACTAAATGACCCACAGAACTCTGGTGGCTCCTTGCAGAAGTAAGCTCACATCAGTGCCTCAGTTCTCCGCTGCAATAAGGGATTATATTTAACTACAACTACAAGGTTGTAGATACGAAATTGTGAAGTATAACTTCGTAACTGAAGTACTGGTCAGGAAGCAATAGACTGTTCTCTCACAATGAGAAGGAAGAAAGATTTGGATTGCTATCCATCATACAAAATCATCAGCCCCATTCAGACTACTTTTTTCCAGTGAATGAAAGCCTGAGTTACATACCTGATGCTAAAATTTCCCCATCTCTACTGAATCTCAGTGCATAGACTGTATCAGTGTGCCCCTTCAACTCTCCAACCATCAAACCATGGCCAATGTCCCACAGAAGCACTCTTCCATCTGTTGCTCCAGTTGCCAGGAATCGCCCGTTAGGAGAAAATGCCAATGAATGAATTGGCCCCTGTAACAGAAAAATCCAGTTGGAGAGTCAAAACTTAGTCAGAAAACCCTACTTTCATTTAAAAGAGGCAAGCGCTATTAATTTCAAGCCCTAACCCCCAACATTAAATGCGTTTAATGTTCAATAATTAAGCTACAGGAGAAGCCTCCGTTTCTCCAAGTCTTGTTACACCCTCCTGAAGGCCCCGCTCCCTCCCCCATGCTCTCCTGAGCCTGAGCAGTGAGCACTCCTCAGCAGGAGCCTCAGGCCAGCGTCCTCCTGATTCCCCCCACCCACCAAGAATCCCACAGAATTGCTGCCCCCCCACCCAGCCATAGAGTCAACATGGCGCTTCTCTAGGGGACTGGCTTCCACTTTGGCAAGGCCAAGTTGATGCTGAGTCCTGACTTGTAAATCATACCAGATGGAGAGGCTGTGGGGCTGGAAAAGCAGGTAAGTGTGTGTGGGAGGGGGGTGCTGTCCATTCTGGCCCTTCTTGGGAGCAGAGGGCACAGGAGGCGCTGAGGTGGCCTTCAGCACCCCTCCTGTGCATCATGAAAAACCAGCCAGGCCGCACCCTACCCCCCTGGCTGGGGTGTTAGGCTGCCCCATGAGAGCAAGTGCTAGGCTGTAGGGGGAGAGGCAGGCACCATGCACTGGCTTAGAGCTGGGGGGCAGCAGAGCCAAGCCTGCATTTGCAACCCCAAGACTCCAGCCTCCCCCGTCTCCTCCCCCCAGACACACTCGGCAGATACAGATGCCCCTCCCCAGGGCAGCTGAGGGGCTGCACCAGGACACCTCCTACCTTGCACAAGGAGGGGGTGGGGTGGTGCAAATGTAGGCTTGGCCCCAGAGACCCTTGGTACACCACGGCCAGCAGGGTACTGACCATGTACAGTTAGCGAAGCACTTTCTTCTGGCCTTTTATATCCCTTTACCTTGTGTCCGGTAAAGATTCTGACACAGTTCCCGTTTAGAACATCCCAGAGACGCACGGTCCTATCTGCTGAGCCCGTGGCAATATAGTTGGAGTTGGGGTGAAACCGGGTGCATGTGACATCAGCAAGATGGCCAGCAAATATCCGTAAAGGCTGATAGTGATCTGTAGCCCACAGGCTTAACGGAAGAGAATATTTTATAAGACTAAAGAAAAAAACAAAACCCCTAGTTGAGCTTTCTGTGGCACCTTAAAGACTAACAAATTTCTTCGGGCATAAGCTTTCGTGGGCACCAACCCACTTTGTCAGATGCATCTGGAGCAGTGCTAGGGGGAGCAGGGCCCGGGGCCAATTGGCCAAAGCGGGGCCCTGCCCCCCATGCTGGAGGGGAGCATGGCGCCCGCTCTGCCCCCCGGGGGGGCGGGGCGGTCGGAGCCAGCTCCGGCCAGGAGGCCGAGGCCACCTGTGTGGGGGGTGGAGCCACAGCCAGCTGCAGGGGGAGGGAGCCCGCCATGTGGGGCAGGCCAGCCCAGAGGCTGGGCCCCACGTGCTCTGCCCTTGGGCCTGCCTGCTCCACCCTGGGAGCAGGGAGGGCCGACCCAGGGCTGGGCATAGCCCTCCCGCCCCACCCCACTGCCTTCAGCTGGGTGTCAAAAGCAGCAGGGCAACCATGGGAGCAGGGGCTGCGACACACGGGTGGGCCCCGCTCTGCCCCGCTGGGAGCAGGACAGTACAGGGCCCACATACCTGCAGGGCCCGGGGCAATCACCCCGTTTGCCCCCCCCCCCCAGGGAAAGCCCTGATCTGGAGCCCACGAAAGCTTATGCCCGGAGAAATCTGTTAGTCTTTAAGGTGCCAAAGGACTCTCGTTTTTTGCTGTACACAGACTAACACAGCTCCCCCTCTGGAACTAGTTGAGATTTAACTCCTGTAGGTGGTGAGAAAGGGAGATATGTGCTTATTATGCAGGTGCCACCACAATTGACCAGTTTCTGGAGTTAGCAATGATTTTGAAGAGAATCCTTCTCCAAAACAGCAAAGAGCACTCCAATTGTGGCTATCAAAAAATGAACTGAAGAGACGCAGGAGTTTCTCCAAAATGCATTACCCGGTCTTAACTAGATGGCTGTAGAAAAGGGAACACTACCTCTTTAAGGATGCCCTCAGCTAATGTCTGTGGAAAAAGTACACTGATTAAGAAGCCTTCATTTTAAACCAAGTATGATGAAACTGACTCCCAAAGATGGGATGCATGCTAAGAAACACCTGTTACCAGCATTAAAGGGTTACTCACTCTCAATATGCAGGGACTTGTATTACTGCAAATTCCAGGTAGAAAGCCCAATCAGGTTCTTACCGAGCCACTCTGTCATGTCCACCGGATACAAAGTAATATCCATAGGGAGAGAACTGTGTATCCCACACAGGGTAGTTGTGTCCTTTATACCCCACGAGGCAAGTGAATGTTTGAAGGCTCCACAGTCTGACAGTGCCATCCTCTGAACAGGACAAGAGGTAATTCCTGTTACAGAGCAAAAGAAGAGAAAATATGAGATACAAAACTTTGTCAGACTACTGGGTGTATGCCAAGCAAACAGTGCAAGACTGTCTTTGTGAGAAGTGATCATCCATTGACTATCTTCTGTGTGGCATTTACACACACTGAATCCTCACTGGATGTGGAGACGATGGCTAGAGAGTGAATCCGCTTGGGACACTGCATGCAAAGAAAGGGACAATGAATTCTGTGTCTTTATAAGGGATCCTAGTTATCTGTTTGAACCAAAACTACTGATACACCACTTACAATTGGTCAAGGATCAGTTTTAAAAATATAACCCTGAATAAAACGATAAGTTTCCCTTATAGGGACTTTCATTAGAATTCACATCCTGTACACACTGTCCCATTGTAAGTTGCAGGCTTCAGCATTTCTGGTTCATACTCCATGGTTTGCTTCTTGGCCAGGCTGCTACACCTTTTTGTATGTGCTTGCATAAGAAATAGGCAATAAATGAGTGTTTTAAACCTGTTTCTAATAAGCCACCAAAGCAATCTTTATAAATTGCACATTTAAAAATGCCTTCTATGTAAGATTACCACGGCCATATATTAGGAGATAAAGGTTTGAGGCAACGGTGAGAGGCAATCTAGAAATACTGAGATACATAAAGGTGTGGATATTAGCATAACATTTTTCCCTCTTCACTATTTACGTATTCAGTTAAAACAACTTAAGAGTTACAATCTTCTCTGAAAGTTGTATATATCTCAAGTCCTGAACGTACAAGATGTGAGCATCCTCAAATCCCACTGACTTCAAGGAGAGTGAAAGATGCTCAGAGCCATGCAGCAGATGCTCTGAACCTCATAGGATCATGCCTTCACTCTCACAAGCAATGATACCATTACGAAATGCATGTACAAGCATGGTCCATCCTATATAAAAAGCTGCATTAAGTACTTGTTTACAGCAACTAACATTTCGTTAGCACTTGAAAACCATCTTTCTAGGGAATTTTTAAAAGTTATTTTACCTATCAGGACTGAAGCTAGCACCATAAACAGGTCCACTGTGACCATATAAAACCTTCAACTCGCTTGCTGTTTTCTCATCCATGATTCTCTCCAAGACATCATCTGATTCTTTGTCTATGAGACTGAGATCTGTAAAATTTCAGAAGTTCCTATTTACAACACATGCATATAACTCATCAGTTGAACACGTTTATATGTATATAAAAAATGAATGTATGATTTCAACAGAATACATTGTCCTTCTTGCTGTTCACTGCAAGTATGAAGTGGATAAAAAAAATCTTCAGCAATATTAGTTGTCTATTGAAATACACCAGATACAGAACAGCAAGGACACTAAAGGTACGAGAGACTGAAGGTTTTAAACTTGAAGTTACATAGCACACAAATTTAGGCAGTTTCTTAGGACTGTTGGGCAGGAAAAAGTGATTCAGATTGATTTAAGTGAGACCCTTTAGGT
This sequence comes from Pelusios castaneus, assembly GCA_007922175.1. Classification (NCBI taxonomy): domain Eukaryota; kingdom Metazoa; phylum Chordata; order Testudines; family Pelomedusidae; genus Pelusios; species Pelusios castaneus. The sequence goes on along the minus strand of ML685755.1, from coordinate 4,174,270 downwards.
TACACCTGTAAAGGATCTGAAAAAAGCCACTGAATTTGTGATATACTACCCTAGATATCAATTGGAAAAATGCCGCTGAATATTCATGTTCAGAACCTGACCACACAAATATATTTCTGGATCGAGGTACTGTACTGTAATCACGGATTTTCAGAAGACTTGGGGTCTTATTTCCAGATAATCATTCTGCTTTGTACACTTAACCCTTAATTATGCCATTTCCAATTTATCCACCATTCAGTCTCGAATTATCTTGAAAGACTGATATCAGATTGAAGAGCCTGAATTTCTACATCACTCCTAGAAAGCTTTAACTACTTGCCACACCCATGTTTTTAGCTCTCAAGAACTTTTTACTGTCATTTATGTAGTTTTCAGTCTATAAGCTACCATCAGAGCCCTCGCAGCTTTCATCACTTAAGCAACCTTCCTTTGGTTCTTTGTTCACCTACGAAACTATCAACACCAACATCTGACCAGACCGATTCTTTTGGAAAACACAAAATGTGATTTTTCATTAGTAGTTACAAGTTATCCAAATTTATACAATTTGTACAATTCATAGCAATGTAGGGCTGGAAGGGACCTCAAGAAATCACCTAGTACCCAATCCCCACTCTCCAAGCCAGGATTAAGAATTATACCAAGACCATCCCAATTGGGGTCTGACTAACCTATTCTTCAAAACCTCCAAATGACAGGGATTTCACAGCCTCCCTACATAACCAGTTCCACTGCTGAACTATCCTTAGACTTAGAAAGCTTTTCCTAATATCTAATCTAAGCCTCCCTTGCTGCAAATTAAGCCAATTACTTCTTGTCCTAACCTCAGTCAACTTGGAGAACAATTGATCATCATCCTCTTTATAAATAGCCTTCTACATATCTGAAGCCTATCCTGTCTCTTCCCATCTTCTCTTCTCTAAACATACAAAAACCTTTCCTCGTCAGTCACATTTTCTAACCCCCTTATTTTTGTTGCTCTCCTCTTGACTATCTTCCTTGGGATGCAATATGCATAATGTTCACATCTTTTCTGTGGGATGTAATATGTAGATGCCTGCTTGCCTGACAAGGTAAGAGAACAGCCCGGTAAAAAGCTAAGCCAGCAAAATGATAGGGTAAACAACCGAGTTAGCACATTAATCTCAGTGCTAGTGAATAACTTTGTAACCATGTATTTAAGGTGAGCACCTGAATGTGGGTATGCACTTGAATTTAACGCTATAATGTGCCTAACCCTGTCCTCCAAAGTGTTTGCAACCCTTCCCAGTTTGGTGTCATCTGCAGTTTTTACACCTGTACTCTACTCCACCATCCAAATCATTAGTGAAAATGCTGCCTAGTACCAGACCCACGCCAGACCCTTGGGGATCTCACTTAATATGCACTCCCATTTTAAACAGTGAACCACTGATAACTGAGTGCTGTTTTCCAACCACTGTGCCCCAACCTCACAGTAATTTCATCTAGTCCCTTAGTTTGCTTATGAAATATGCCTCATGGAACTGTCAGAAGCCTTACTAAAGTTGAGCTGTCTCCTGTTTACTGCTATCCTCACCCACTAGACAGGCAATCCTAGTAAAGGAGGAAATTAGGCTGGTGTGGCACGATTTGTTCTCTACAAACCCATGCTAGCTTTTACTTAGCAGTAGCAGCTTATTACTCTGCAAAGTATGAAAGTATGAAAAGCTTATTACTCTGCAAAGTGTGTGTTTGAGTCTCTTACTGAACGAGGGCCATAAGCACAGCTTTACATTCCCTCCTCTCAGCTTCCTAGCGCATCTGATCTAGTCTGTGTCTATCAGACTATAAACTCTTTAGCAAAGAAGTTGCTTGGATTCTGTGTCTTGTATATATCTAGCAGAGTCTGCATTTAAATAATAGATAGTCACGTCATGACGAAGTGGGATTTTCTCCCACAAAACCTCATGCAAGAAATAAATTTGTTAGTCTTTAAAAAGTGCCACAGACTCCTTGTTTATTTTAAAAGCTGAAGTCAATCTGACCACTTCCAACAGTTTAAGAAAGCTATTATGACATTCATATTTCTCTCTATACAGCTTGCACAGAACTGACATAAAATTACCATAATTAATGCGTAAGATAATCATGTCATATTGTCTTTATTACCTGCTGCTGATTTCACGCTGCGTAACTTTTTTGGTGTCACAGACCACACTCTTACAGTAGAGTCAGCAAACCCTCCTACGATCATGCTAGAGTCATCAGTGACATCCACTGCAGTAAGACCCTGTACACAAAATAGTCATTTTATTTTAAGTTTTGATGTGTGGGAGAAGTCATAACTATAGTCAAGCACTAGACAAGCCTGTGAGTATTAACTACCTTAGTTCTATGCTATGGGAATTATTCTGAGACAGACTGGACAAGAAAATACAGGTATATAAAACAGTAACTCCAGCTAATGTGGTCAGGCCAGTTAAAATAAAGCTTATATAGATAAATATATATAAAACAATGTAAGAAGTCACAGCAGTGCACAGACCCTCATCCCACCTAAAGAGTAAAAGGAAAGAGAGAAGCAATGTAGAAGTGCCTCAACAAAAGAGGTGCTGAATTAAGGTAGCATAAGGAAACCTTTAAACAGAGCTTCCCTATTTATATGGTTTTAGGTCTAAACTTTTACTTGCATTATACTTCATTGAAAATAGCTACAGAACTGCTTGTTCCAACCAGTAATTTTCTGCTACAAAATGTGCACATTATTTCCCTCAGTAATCCCTATCAAATGTATTCAAAGAACTGCTCAGCATGGTCAGTGTAAGATATCCAAGTCTGCCCCAGGCACGTGAGTGCTTACAAGTTTATCATCTCAATATTAACTGAGAAGACTCTTAACCAGACAGTAAAGTGACTGTTTAATATTTGATTCAGACTCAGTATCAAACTCTAGGTCTGAATTCTCTCTGCAGAACCATGTTGTGGCTTCCCTTTTCCTTACCACAGACATTGTAGTTTCCACCACTATTTTCCCCCCCTTTCTCCCTCTCACCCCAGCCACCGCTGCTGACCTGGTAGGCATTAAGAAATGTGTAGAAACAGATGGAAGGCAAGCATTCTGGACCAAGACGCACACGTTTCAGAGCTTCCTTCATGTTCATTATTTTATCCAGCTTGTCAGAGTCTTTCAGTTCGGGAAGAGGAATTCTATAAGAAATGCAGAAATGCATTAATTTCCAGAGGGGTAGCCGTGTTAGTCTGTGTACAGCAAAATCAATGAGTCCTGTAGCACCTTATAGACTAACAGATTTTCTTCGGGCATAAGCTTCCGTGGGCTATAACCCACTTCATCAGATGCATGGAAGTGGAAATCACAGTGGAGAGGTGTATATATACACATGCCAGGATGGAGGAGGGCAAGTGTTAGCAAAGTCAGTTCAGAGAGCAGATGGGGCCTATTCACACCAGTTGATAAATGTGTGAACAGAACAAATCACTTTTTGTAATGAGCTAACTATTCCAAGTCCCTATTCAGACCCAATCTGATAGTGTCAAGCTTGCAAATCAGCTCCAACTCTGCAGTTTCACACTGAAGTCTGTTTTTGTAGTTTCTTTGTTGAAGTATGGCAACTTTCAGGTCAGCTACTGAGCGTCCATGGAGGTTGAAGTGTTCTCCTACAGGTTTATGGATGTTGCCATTTTTTATGTTGGATTTGTATCCGTTTATCCTTTTGCGCAAGGACAGTCCGGTTTGGCCAATGTACATGGCAGAGGGGCATTGATGGCATGATAGCATATACCACATTAGTGGATTTGCAGGTGAATGAGCCCCTGATGGGGTGGCTGATGTGGTTGGGACCTGTGATAGTATCACTGGAGTCGATGTGCGGGCAGAGTTGGCAATGGGGTTTGTTTCAAGCTAAGTTCCTGGATTAGTGTTCTTGTTGTATGGTGGTCAGTTGTTGGTGAGTATTTGCTTCAGGTTGGGGGGCTGACAGTGAGCAAGGATAGGCCGTCCTCCCGGGGCTTGGGAGAGTGTGGGATCATCTTCTAGGACAGGTTGTAGATCTTTGATGATATATTGGAGAGATTTTAGCTGAGGACTGTAGGTTATAACCAGTGGTGTTCTGTTGTTTTCTAGGTCAGGTCCGTCCTGTAGTAGGCGGCTCCTGGGTACCCGTCTGGCTCTGTCGATTTGTTTCTTCACTTCCCCAGGTGGGTACTATAGTTTTAGGAATGCCTGATAGAGATCTTGTAGATGTTTGTCTCTGAGGGATCAGAGCAGATCCGGTTGTACCTTTAGGCTTGGCTGTATATGATGGATCATGTAATGTGCGCCGGGTGGAAGCTGAAGGCATGTAGGTATGTATTGCGGTCAGTTGGTTTCCGGTATAGGGTGGTGTCCAAGAAGTGGATTTCTTGTGTGGACTGGTCTAGGCTGAGGTTGATGGTAAGGTGGAAATTCTTGAAGTCGCGGTGGAATTCTTCCACATCTGCTTAAGAAACTCCCTGAGGAAGCACAGGAACACATCTACACGGACACACCCCAAGAGCCCCGACCAGGGGTATTTTATCTACTACCCAAGATTCACAAACCTGGGAATCCTGGATGCCCCATCATCTCAGGCATCAGCACTCTAACAGCAAGACTGTCTGGCTATGTGGACTCTCTCCTCAGGCCCTACATCCATAGTGGCTAGGATGGTGTTTTCTGGGAGATCACCGATAAATTGTAGCTTTTTCAGGAAGTCGTTGTGTCACAGAGGTAGCTGGGCGAGCTGGTGGCATAGGGCCTGAGGAGAGAGTCCACATAGCCAGACAAGTCAGCGTGAAACTGCAGAGCTGGAGATGATTTGCAAGCTTGACACAATCAGATTGGGTCTGAATAGGGACTTGGACTGGTTAGCTCATTGCAAAAAGTGATTGTACTGTTCACACATTTATCAACAGCTGTGAATAGGCCCCATCTGCTCTCTGAACTGACTTTGCTAACACTTGCCCTCCTCCATCCTGGCATGTGTATATATACACACCTCTCCACTGTGATTTCCACTTCATGCATCTGACGAAGTGGGTTATAGCCCACGAAAGCTTATGCCGAAGAAAATCTGTTAGTCTATAAGGTGCCACAGGACTCTCATTGTTTTTAGAAATGCATTAATACTGTGAATTAAACTCAGTATATGGAACCCGCACATGAAGAGACTGCAAAGCCCAAGCACCTCACTACCAGAATGGAAGGCAGGAGGAATTTAACAATTAAAGGAGATCTGGAGGAATTGACTACAGCCAGATCTACACTGGCAGCAAAATTCAGCAGCAATCAACAGGAGTTACACATGCTACGCACAGCTAATTTCCCTTCACTGGACTGTGCTGACAGGAAACCCGTTCCCGTCAACGCAGAACTATGCCACTTGAGGGGGTGGTTTTATTAAGTCTGGATTGACTTAACAGGTCTTAACTAACTGTTAAGTTGATCCAAAAAGATCAATCTGATGGTGGCAAATTTGCTGCTGTCAGTGTAGATGTGACCTTCAAGAGAAAAGATTAAAAGCACTAAATACCTGTGATTTAAAGAGAACCATAATATAGGAATGTATCCATTGGAAGAGAGAGAAGAATGACCAATAAACCCAGGTCTATCATTGGATGAGTGTGAACCACCAATGTGACACAACCATGAAAAGGGCTAATGTAATTTCAGGGCGCACGAGGTGAGGTATTGCCAGTAGGGACAATGCGCTGGTGAGATATCATCTGGAACACTGTATACAAACTGGTCTCCCGTGTTTAAGAAAGATGAATTCAAACTGGAACAGATGCAGAGAAGGGAACTAGGATGATCTGAGGAATGGAGAACCTATCTTAGGAGAAGAAAGTTAACATCTTGGCTTTTTTAGCCTAACAAAATGAAGGATCGGGGGTGGGGGTGGGGAGATACGATTGTTCCCTATAAATACATCAGAGAAAAAACAGGGAGGGGGGAAGGAATTTTTAAAGATAACGGCAGCTGATGGCACATGAAGAAATGGATATAAGCTGCATAAGACCCTTACACGACCACTATTAGTAAACATCTCCCATGGCTGGAGAGGGACTTGAGATGTGGAGGGCTCTGTGTTATTAGAGAATTTTTTCTAAGGTGACTGGCTGATGGGCCTCACCACACATTCAGGGTCTAAATGATCAACATATTTGGGGTTGGGAAGAAATTTCCCCCCACATAAGTTTGGCAAAGACCTGGGGAAATTTTTCACCATGTGGGACATGGATCACTTGCTGGTTTGAACTAGAGTACAAGGTGGATCTTCTGTAACTTGAAGTCTTTAACTCAATATTTGAGAACTTTTGTAACTTAGCCAGAAGTTATGGGCCCACTACCGGAGTAGGTGGCTGAGGTTCTGTGGCCTCCAATGTGCACAAGGTCAGAGAAGATGGTTCCTTCCGGCCTTAAAGTCTATCAGCCTACAAATAAGGAGGGTGAACTGAGAAAAGGGATCTGATAACTATGAGTACTTGAGGGATGGACATATGAAGAAGGGAGAGATATTGTTTGGAGTATCTTGAAGAGGCTACTGGGTAATGGGATGAAGGAAAATATAGTATGAAAATCTAGAAAGCTTCCCAAGGGTGAGATATTTTGGGCTGTGGAATAAAACTCTCAAGGGAAATGATGGCAGACTCACGCTAACTCCATTTCAGACTGAACTCAACAATATTCCAGAAGTGGTAAGGAACAGACCTCATGATTTATCAGGTGTTCATACCTAATTTCTATGCTACCTGTTTTGTGGAGGAGCATTAGGATCTTGTTTTTTACTTTTTGATCCCATGCTCTCTCTTTTAGGTCTTTTCTTCTTTGGTTTTCCTTCTTCATTCTCCCCTTCTTCATCTTCATCATCTAAAGGCACTTCAATCTCTGGTTCTTTTAATAAGCCAAAGAAAACCTGCAATCCAAGATAAGAGCTAGTCAAGTCACAAAAAAAAAATAAAAATAAAAATTTAAATTACATTATTTTTCCTCAGTGAAAAATAATCCATAAATAGATCGGGTTTAATTAGCAGGAAATTAACTAACAGTACCTAATCTCTTTGAATCTAAGATATTAACAAGATCCAATTTTCCAACGTGTTTAATTTAATATTGCTATATTCTAATATACTTTATGCACTATTGGCTAGTCTAAACAGTTTGTGACACTGTACATGTTATATACTACTGGGCAACTCATCCTTAGAGATGCTGAGTGCCCTAAATTCCGTCATGACCTCTTTGCACTTCTCTGAAAGCCCAATATCTATCCTTATGTTACACGTAGCACCCATATAGCTCTTGATATTTTCAAAGCACTCCACAAACACCCAATCCTCTAACTACTGGTGGCAAGCATTAACTCCATTGTGCAGGTGAGGAAATTAAAAAGTGTTGCTCAAAGTCAGACTTCTAGCCAGTGGCAAAGCCCGAGTAAGGATTCAGCTCTGTATTCCGTACACTGAACAAGGTTCTCTCTTCCAGTGATCTGGTGGCTTTTCCAGAAATCAGATACTACAGGGTGCTTAATCAACCTCTTTCCCTCTGCTCTCAAACTAAGTTCACCATCCTCTGCCATTACCATCAGAGGTGTACTGCCAGGACAGAAAACCCAAGAGTTTTCATTATGTTAAGGCAACAGTTATACATCCCTTACAAACTACTCTACATGCTGTAATTGATTTTTAATAGTGTAATGCGATTTGTCTCATACCTTTGCTTTATTGGCCTCTCGTTTAGCTTCCCCTGCCAAACTTCCCACCATAGCATCTATCTGTTGTTTACTGCGAGGCATTCCATCAAATATATCAATGTAGAGATGCTCTTGAACAATGTTCCAGATTTGATTGTTCTGTTTTTCCTGAAGGTGTCTCTTCAGGAGTTGGTAAGAGTCACGAGAAATGCGCAGTACAAACTTGCTTGTTCGGAAATCCAGCATGGTCTCATTCCCTTTCATGTGCTCCTTTTTGGTTAAGCTAGATAATACACGCAGGTCATCCTGGTAATAACACTCCTGATCACTATGAAACCTATTGAAATATGGTTTTAAAGAGACTTAAAATATATGAAGAATAGTTTGTTAGAATAATACAATCTCCCAAATTCCCATGAATTGTATGCTACTCAGTACATGTTAATATCAAGTAATAATTTACCTCTATGTAGCAACTCATCATTAAGCATCCCAAAGCACTTTACAAATATACAGGATAATTTCACAGCTGAAGTGAAATTACCTCTGGAGAGGAACACTGCAGCCATTTATAGCACACAGTAACACTACCCAATAGTTTAGAATAGGAAGTGAACATTTCTAATGAGATTGCAGAGAGTTTCACACAGGCAGATTGTTACCACCAATATTTTTGGCCAGGTCACTGGGCTAATACACCTACTCTGAGGAAATGTGTTATAGGATCTCTAATGACCACAAATGATCAGCATCTCTCATGTGCTAAATTGAGCTAACTGATTGCATTTAAAATCAATTCATATTTTTGTTATGCTTTTGATACCAAATCTCTAAGTTTAATAAAAATATGTACATTTCACATTTTCCAGTTGCACATTTATCAAAATCAACATGATTCAATGCCCACTATGCTTTATATATTTCCTGAGAATACATTACAGTATTTGTGACTGGGAATATTGCAACTAAATTTGCAAAGCAACTTTTACTTCATAATTCCCTCAGGAAAAACATTCCTTTGGGCTGAAATATTTCAGGCTTGATCTAAATCTAAAAGATGACTTACAGCAGAGGGGTCACGGACAAATTCAATCATTTTTCAGAGCTTAAAGAGAAATTAAAGATTTTTTTTTTAAACTCACAAAAATGGCTTATTAAAATACCAAACTCTACATGTGACTAATTTTCAATGAGGTGCTGCCCTGTAATTTGAAAATACTTTTTCAAACTTAGGTTATAGGTTGCAAAAATTATTTTTACACAAGATATCTAATGACTTGTAAATTTCTTGCAACACTATTTATATTAGTCCAAGTATTTATAATGTACCCATTACTGTAGTATCTGAACATGCATTAGTCAAATGGTACTGAACAATCTTCTCCAAAACATGAAGCATATATTTTATGACCCTCTAACAGCCAATCTAGTTTCCTGGAGGGGATCCAGGAGCACTGCTAGCCAATTATAAAGATGATCCAAATATTGTATAACTCTGTAGTACAAGAGAGGTGTTTTGTGCATCTATACAGTGCCTGGGATTAAAACATAAGGAGTTGTACAAGACAGTTTGCAACACCACACATTGTCAAAACTACAGGTTCTTTTCCTCTTTTCAAATTTCTTTCCACCTTTAAAAAAAAAGTAAATTAAAAAACCCTATGCCAATACAGTTAAAAACCACACAAAAATGAGGACAGAAGAAAGGATACGGATACATGAATGCAAATACATTACTTTTCAAAGAAAGACTTGGCTTCATTCTCATGCTGGTTGTAGACCAATTCCAAATACATATGCACAAAGAGAGGATAATAGAGCTGGGATAATTCAGCCCGATGACAGTCTAGGGCACACTCAATGAAGTGCTTCAGTCCACTGTAGTATTCCTCATATAGAGCTGGGTCCCCCTGCTGCTTGTAGGCAGACAACACTGCACTCACGTCTGGCTGATCTTCTACAGGAATGCCACCTCCAACTGTAAAAGCATCAATACACGCAAGAGGGCTTATATGTCCATATATATGAAAGACAATAATGCACACATACGCTGGCTAATACTTGCTCTGTAACTGAAATGCACATTAAGAGCTCAGAATGAAACAGGATGTCTAGATATTTCATGCCCATTTACACAAGGTTTCCTAGAAAACTATTTATCAGCTATCAGTGTTCAAGTTGTAGAAGCTCACTCAATTTTAATTTGAGATGGAAGATATCACGTGAATTACAAATTCAATGTCCAGTTCTTCCTAGTAACTTCTGCTATATTTTTTGTGCTTCATCTGCTGCCATGTTCCATTTAAGTTAGCCTCTATGAACAACTTCAGGGCCTAAATTCTACTAAAAACATCCATTTCTATGAAAAAAGCCAAAGTAAGAAAGTAAGTAACTAACTTATCAAAGTAAGTTTTCTTCACTAAGGTTATTGAAAACAGACAAGATAAAGTATTTTCCCTATTTTGTAAAAGAGAAACACTGCACAGCTAAAATCCTCTTTCCTTCACTGTGTGCATGTGTCTCCATTTCCAACACTGCAGTGACCCACTACAACTCCTCTTTCTACACATGATCACCTCTGAATACACAGTCCAGTTCAAGGTCTCTGTTGTAATAACCAAAGTCGTCCACAAGATTGGCCAATGCTACAGAAGAAATCTATTCTCCCTCCGTTCAACAAATGGAGAAATTCATTGATGCAGGGGACAATTTTCAAAGGACTTGAACCCACAAGAGCTTCATAGTGACCATGAACCTAATCAGAAATACGTGTCAAACTAATTTCTTGGACTTAATTTATGTAATAACTTAAGTTACTAAAAACCCAGCTCAACTTATATTCAAATAAACTAAATTCATAATCCACACACATACACGCACCCAAATAACTAAATACGTGAATTACAACCATCTAGTTTTTGCCTCTAGTTACCATACAGACAAGCTCCAATAACTGGACATTTCGCACAAACCACTGAACAATAGCAGCAATGACTTTTGTTCACTTGCTGTGATCCCATACACCATGGGTGGGCTACTTTTTAACGCCGCTGTTCAGCATGGTCACCCTCTCAAGTTATTTGTAACACTGCATCTTCTAGCTAAGCAGTTATTACCACAGCACCCGAGATACTTTGGTCTGTACCACCAGCACAGCACAGCCCATATGCTGATGCTAAAAATCTCAGGGTGTTTTTAACATTCTGTAAAGCTAGCTCACTGAACAGCTCCAATAAGAAAGTCAGTTTTATATCTTCTCATCCAGTGTTCCACACTGCCAGAATCAAAACAACTTGCTCGGTTTGCTGAGAAAGTCTGAACTGACCTTGCAACGTGCCCGTTTCTTGCACATACACATTCACCTACCTACTGCAGTTTCCATTCCTTGTATCTGATGAAATATGATTACACCCCCAAAAGGTCATGTGATAAATAACGGTCTTAGTCTTTAAAAGTCCCACAGGACTCCTGGTTTGCTTTCTCCTATGAATCTCCTGCCTGATGGCAACCTTGGAAAGCCCCCTAAGCCAGGGCTTGATAAAACTGGGGAGCCAGGTCACCATGGCTTGTAGCCTGACTCCTAGGAAAATGCAGCAGAAAAGCACCCCCTGGTGACCAAAAATAAAATTGCTGGTGCCTAGCTGGGAGCCAATTTTGTCAAGCCCTGCCCTAAGCCACTCTCTGTTGCATGGCACCCTTGCCCATTGGAGAGACGTTCTCCCTAGGAATTCAGCCCCATGTCCCTGGCTGTCCGACCCCCCTCCAGCAGCAAGAGACGCCCTCGCTCCCCCAAGTCATGCCCCAGGGCAGGAAGGCAATCGGGAGGTAGGTGGCCCCCCCATTTGCACGGCACCCCCAAGAGCGGACACCCCACCCTTGTGAGGGCCCCTGGCTCCCCGCTCTCACCTTTCACCGGCGCCCCCACCACTACAGCGGCGGCCCCGGGGACGGCGGCAGCGAGGCTCCCTCCGGCCGCGCCAGAGGTAGCGGCAGCGGCGACCACCCGGCTGAGCAGCGCCTCCCCGCCGGCGGCGTCCGCCTCCCCGCCCGGGGTCCCCGCGGCGCCGCCGGCCGAGGGGCTGAGGGCGGCCGCGGCCACCTCCTCGCCCAGCAACCGGGCCTCCCGCCGCAGGGCATCCTCGGCCTCGCGCAGGTTGCTGCGCCGCAGGAACTGCAGCACGGCCAGGAGGGTCTGCCGGTCGGTGGGGGCGGGGGAGGCGGCGGGGGCCGGGGGCGCCGGCTTGGGCGGGGCGGCCTCCCCGCCGCTCCCCGGGGCCGCCGCCTCTCCCTCCGCCGCGGCGGCCGGAGAGAGCTGCGGCGGGGCGGCCCCGTCCGGGTCCGGGTCCGGCTTCACCACCACCTCAGCCGGCTCCTCGGCCAGAGCCGCCATCTTCCGCAACGGCCCCACGCCCGGCGGCGGGCAGCCGTCAAGCGCCGGCGCGTTTGCGACGCTGAGGGCAAAAAGGAGCGGGAGCCCCGTCCCCTTTTGCGACCGCGTCAGGCGTCGATTTACGGCAGTCGGGGAATCAGGTGTTCTCTAGGCTAGAGGCAGCTTGAGCTGGATTCCTGTCCACTGCAGCGTCTCTCTGTTCTGCAGGGCTGGTAGTCAGTGGTGCCTAGAGCAGGAAGGAAACTGATTCTAACTAAAATGCACAAGGAGTCATAGAATCATAGAATAATAGGGTTGGAAGGGACCTCACGAGGTGGCACTTTTAAAGTTCTGGTGGCACTTTTAAAGACTAACATTTATTTGTTTCTATGACTTACACTTCCCTGCATTTATTTTCCTCCCATTCTGTAAGGTCCCCGTCTTCAAAGCATCTGATGAAGTGGGATTTTCTCCGTGAAAGCTTATGTGACAAATACATTTGTTAGTCTTTAAAAGTCCCACAAGACTCCTTGTTTGTTTTGCTGAAATAGACCAATGCAGCCACCCCTCTGGAATGTGGTTCTAAATAAGTATGCTGACTATAGCCATAGAGAGCATGAATTGATACATGCATTATAGTTTGCCTGTGAGTAGGCACTAGTGCCTTAATTCTGTATTAATAAATTACACAGCTCACACCAATCCTGCAATTGGAGCTGCACTGATCTGGCATTTGGATTCTTTCTGCTTTCAGAAAGCACCACAGGAGTCAGGGGTCCTTTTGCACAGACAAAAAGGGCTACTTTACTGTTGTCAATGTTAATCTTAATTCCAAAATAGGGGATATACATCAATTTGGGGACTGAATGATATTTTTTGTATCAATGTATACTATGAAGTACCCCTTTTAAGGTCTCAATCTACAACTTGTTCTGCTAGGGTGACCAGACAGCAAGTGTGAAAAATCAGGACAATGAGTGAGAAGTAATAGGTTCCTCTGAAAGAAAAAGCTCTGAAAATCAGGACTGTCCCTATAAAATTGGGGCATCTGGTAACCCAATTCTGAACAAGCAGACTGAAGTCAGTTATGTGACATAATGTTTTACTGGTGTAACCTTTGGGTTACACTGGCACTTGTTTGAATTTCTTCATAATAACTATTTTGCAACTCAGTGCATGGGGCCTTTCCAAACTCGTGGCAAATAAAGCTTTTATTTCAGACGCTCAAACTATAAATTTCAAAAAAAACCTGGGATGAGAGATGGCTTAATGCATCCAAATATAATCGGAATATGTGTGATAGGTCTGCAATCTAATGTTCACTCGCAGTCAGCCCCCCTGTTCATCTTCAGTAATGCCTTCCTCCCATTAACTGTATAAACAATCATTATATTTTGTACATTTTCTACCATACTGTAAATATATAAAAACAAAATTAAAAAGGTAAAGATAATACCTATTGCATTAACAGTGCAACTCCTCCCACCTGTCTTATTACTATTATTTATATTATTGCAGAGCCTAGGACTCATAATGATGGACCAGAATTCCACTCTTCTAGATTCTGTACAAAACACAAAACAAAGCCAGTTTCTGACCCAGGTGGCTTACAATATAATTAAGGCAGATGAGATGGATATAGACAGTTTAAAAAAAGATGCTAAATCTCAGTAGCTCAGAGGAAGACTCCATCATATTCAGATATTCCCAGAAAAACAGGAAAATCTCTTCTCCTTTCCAAGCTAGGCTTTCTTTTGTTTCCAAGGCCTTGATCCTGCAAATTATTCCATGACAGCAGACCCTTGCACCTGTGTGGAGTCTCAGTGACATAACTTGACCAGCCTGAGAAATCTGCAGGATCAGGATTAAATCTTCTCTTGTCTTCCCAGACAAGGATCACATTTTGTCTTCTCCCTCTCCCATTTCCTTCATTATTTGCCTTGCTTGCTTTATATATTAAGATATGGCAGTGTCTGTCCCTCTCCCGATGCTGTCCTTGGCTTTCAGCCTGTCACCCCAAAGCTTCCTCTTTGAGTACCTCTCCCCGGCCTGAAGACGATCTCTGTGCTGTAGGCAGGAACACTTGTCTCTTTCACCAATAATTGATCCAATAAAAGCTATTATCTCACCCTGTCTTTATTAATTTTAAGGGCAGTTAGTAAGGATTTTGTGTCCTCTGTGTGTGTGTGTTTCCATGGGAAATTTGATAGTCTTTCCTCACTTCCTAGCTTGACTTAGCTAGGGAGAGGAGGCTTGACAGAGAGAACAAAGCAAAGCAATCTCACAAAAACCCTACCTTCCTCACAGCATCCTTTGAACACTCACTGCGCATGTGCGGAGTCGCACGCTGAACACTACAATTCCCAGCGTGCTTCATTACCTTCTCAGCACGCATGTGCGGTGCTTCCCTGCCCCTCTCGGCGGCGGCGCTGCGTGGAAGCGGAGGCATTGAGAACTACATTTCCCATCATCCCCCTTTGCGCCGGGCCCCCCTTAGTGCATCCCCCGCGGCCGGCGCCCCAGCCATGGACATGGAGGTGGATGCAGGCGCCGTGGTCCCCGGCTTGCCCCTGCCCGGCGGGGATGGGGAGGCGGCCGGGGCCGAGCCAGGGCCGGCCGAGGAGGAGGTGGAGGTGGATGTCGGGGGGGGCCCTGGCTGCTCGGGGGCCGGCTCCCTGCAGTTCGCGGTGGAGAGGAGCCGCTCCGACTCCAGCGGGGAGGAGGAGGAGGAGGAAGAGGAGATGGAGATGGAGGAAGAGGAGCTGGAGGGGGGGGCCGGGACCCGTTTTGCCGCCTGCCGAGAGGAGGAGGGGGAGCTGGACTCGGACTCCGAGCGGGAGGTAAAGGCGGGGGGGCCAAGGGGGCACAATGCTGCCCGGAGCTGAGGCCCATGTGGCTGCCAGTCCAGACAGCAGCTCCCAGCATGCACCACTCTGCCTGCAGCCCCCCCCCCCCTTGTTTAAGGCTCATGAGGCCACAGCTCCCTGGGTCATAGCTGGTTGGAGGTGGTGGGGAGACGCGCCTCGGGAGGTACCTAGTCCATTCCACTGCTCCCAGCAGGACCAACCCCACCAAACCAGCCCAGCCAGGGCTTTGTTAACTTGGGCCTCAAAAACCTCCAAGGAGGGCGATTCCACCCTCCCTAGGTAGCCGGTTCCAGGGCTTCCCCACCCTCCTAGGGAAAATGTTCCATCAGTGCCTGAGACTATTGCTCCAGGTTCTGTCCGCTATTGCCACTGCGAACAGCCCGGCTCCCTCCTCCCTGTAGCCCCTTCAGGTAGTTAAAGGCTGCTATCAAAATCCCTCCCCCGCCTTTCTCTTCTGCAGACTCAATAAGCCTCAACCTCTCCTTGTAAGGCATGTGCTCTATCCCCTAATAATGGTTGTTGCCTTCTGTGAGCACAAATGAGGTCCCCCCCCCCCCGCTTCATGAGGTGACAGTGTCCAGAATGCACCACTCTGCCTGGAGTAC
>ML685755.1:4118536-4158728 GCA_007922175.1 Pelusios castaneus | reverse complement strand
ACTATGCACTGCTCTGCCTTAAACCCCTGCAAGGTGCAGACAGTGTCAACTAAGAACAGCTCCTGGCAGGCTTTGCCCAGGCTCCAGCCAAGTGAGGTGTGACTTCACCTGCAGGAAGGAGGGGATGGCACGACTCTCTAATTTCCCTCTTCTCTTCATTCCCTCTGAAGCATCTGGTATTAGCCACTGTGGGAACTAGATGGACCATTGAGGTGACCTAGGTTGGCTCTTCTTCTTGACTGGCTTTCAGCAATGCCCACTCTCTGGCTCAAGCGAGGCAGGAGGGATGACCGGGCTCCTGGACCTGTTCTCTGGCTTAAGCCAGGCAGGTGGTGCAGCCTTTGTTGACAACAGTTCTCAACATGCAGCATTTTATCTCCCTCAGAGCCCTCGTGTCCAGGTGAGACTAGAGAGCTTTCACTGGGCAGCATGGCTTGGCTGCTGGGTTCAAGGTAGAACTCAGCTGTGGATGTCAGGAAGGGTGAGTTTCCAGGAGTTAAGAGAAGAGACAATGCCTGGGATCAGAGATTTAATAATGTATACAGACAGATTAAGCAGAGGTGAGCTTTAGATAAGAGTGCAGTTAGAGAGAGGGAAGTTCTGGATGATACCCACCTTTTGATAGCATGACCAGAAGAATGATGGCATTGTCAGCCAGGACAAAGGAGGACGGAGCTGACATGAATCAGTGACCATGGGAGTCTCTGGCCTTTGTTCATACGGGCATCACAGAGGTCCCTTCTCTCTTCAGAAACTAAGAATCAAGGAGAGTTATTTCTGTTTGACAGATGTCAGGAGTGAAGGGGGTTAGAATGGTGCTGCAGTGAAGGAAGTCTGAGTGCTCATGAGATTTTCTTTAGAGACTTAGAGCTGCTCTCTGGGGGTGGGGCTGGCCGGTGTGGGGGCTCCAGAGGTCACTCCACCCTCAGGCCCTGCAGAGCAGTGGCACACACCAGCCTGCCCTGTCCCCTGCGGCGGTCCAGCAGCTGGCCTGGGGTGGGGCAGGGGCCAGAAAACGCTGCTCCTCAGCAGAGGGATGGCTGTCTATGGCTCTGCCCCGCTCCCCAGCACTGAATGTGCTCTCCTTCCCGCGCCAGGGTCCACAGCCGCCCACTGCCAGTCTGGCCCACGTGCTCGGAGGGCATGGGTGCCCCAAAACTGCGCAGCCCAGGTCGGGGCCTCTCTAATTCAGTCCTGGTGTGGGGCTGTCCCGGTGCCCCCCTGCAGCTTGGAGGCCTGGCCCCCCACTATCCCCTTGCTTCGCCACTGGTTGGCAGTCACAGAAGACCCAGTTACAGGCTTGTGAATGATGGTGCAGTGACTTGGACTGGATTGGAGGATTTAATTTATTTAAATATTCCCCTTAAGCTGTGAAGTAGACTCTTCAAAAGTCTTCATTTCAGGATGGGCACCTTACTGATCCTGTGAAGGATAGACATTCTGGCCCAGAGCAACAGATTTCTGTCAGAAAAGAGCTGGAAGATTTGCTTCTCTTATACCTCTCTACCTCTCCAGCAAACATGCCTTTTTAGTCAGAATCCAGTGCAGTATCATTTCAATCCTTGCCTTAATATATATTTATGTGAACCTTAATACATGTTGAAGCAAGAGGCAGCGCTCTCTCAGATTCAGGACAGTGTGCCCATTATGCACACTCCTCAGATAACGATTTTAGCTTGCTACCAATGTGCAGTTAATTCTTACTGGTAAAAGTGTTGTATCCCCTAAGGTGCTCAGTACATCTGAAGGAACTATTTATAATTTGCATTTTAGAAATAATTCATTAAATACATTGAATTGCTGTATTTGCTAAAAGGTCAGTCCAGACAAACAGATGG
This sequence comes from Pelusios castaneus, assembly GCA_007922175.1. Taxonomy (NCBI): domain Eukaryota; kingdom Metazoa; phylum Chordata; order Testudines; family Pelomedusidae; genus Pelusios; species Pelusios castaneus. Next base: position 4,156,890 of record ML685755.1, on the reverse strand, counting down.
GAACCTTGAGGAAGGAGCTGTATTTGAAATATTTCTACTCTGGACCATCCAGTATAGATCTAGGTGCTGCGTATTGACACAAATCTTTCCATCCTTAATGTGGTTTGAGGTTGTGAGACTTTAGAAACTGGAGTGAGAAATCTTTTGCTTTAATCTGTATTCTCAAACAATTTAATTCTATTTGTAGCGCATGATAAACCTGTCTGAATTGACCCCATACATCTTGTGTTCCATCTGCAAAGGTTACTTTATAGATGCTACAACCATTACAGAGTGTCTTCATACATGTAAGTATCTATGTTGGCCTTTTTAAGAATTTAGTTTTAAATCTAGAGAGAAATCTGCTACCAAAACATCATGAATGAAATTTTCATGTCCTCACAAATGGGAATTCCTTGTCTAAAATGATTGTATTCACTGCTTATTCCTTTCCCTGAGGTGAGGGCTCTGAGTATTTCTAGGAAATCAACAAAAAGGTTTTGTCTATAGAAGCCACAGAAATGCCCATTTTCTATTTGTATTTTTTTTTTGTAACTGTCCTAGCAAAACAGCAATTTTGAACATCTCCCTTATTCCTGCTTTGCATCTATAGGAAATCATAACCGATGAATGTTCAAGGTTGTTGTATTTTCTGTCAGACTGGGCCAGAAACTGTAGTTTATTTAAATGGTCTGATAGCATGGTTGATGATCTGGCTTTATAATGTTCCAAACAACCTTTCTTCAACCAAACATGCTACTAGACAGATTGAGTTTGTCCGACTGGGAAACAGAGACATCCTTTCCTCAGCCAACATCTGTTAGTGACATAGACCCACAAAAACAGTGGCAGATGAAGTTCACAACTAAATTGTAGAAGCCAGTGAAGTTGTTTGCTGTTTTGAGATACAAGGGAAAGCTGTATGATACCTTAGAAAGAAGAATGAGTTAGAGTTAAAAGTTCACATCAAACCGATGCTGAGTTTAAATTCACTGTAATGTTAATGTCTCCAACATGTGAAAAGTCTATATAAAAATTAAATTAACTTAATTTTGTTTAATTTCTTTTCATATATTTGCTGTTGTCTGAACTCTCTTAAGCTAAGTACTCTCCCTGCCTGATCTTCAGTAACATTTACTACAGTATAATGAGCTTTTCAATTTTTATCTATACAGTTTGTAAAAGCTGCATAGTAAGACATTTTTACTACAGTAACAGATGTCCAAAATGCAACATTGTTGTACATCAGACACAACCTCTTTATAATATCAGGTAATATCTCAATTATTAGACTTTTATTTTACTGTTAAAGAAACATGGGTTCAAAATATTTTTATTTACCTGTAATATTTAGATTTTGTGTTTTGATTAAGTGACCTGTAATCTCTGATTATTGCAGTTGAAAGAACAGTTTAAAAGCTAACTTACTATATGACATGCACTCTCTGTTTTTCTACATTGAGTTTAATTTTGTCTCTAGTCACTTTCATTTTCTGGTTCTCAGTCACTAGCACAATAATGCTAGTGATGTTGAATCCAAACCTTGGCACTTAAATCTTCCATTTGGTTTTTACGTCTTTGAACAAAACCAACATTGTGGGCCTAAGATACTTGACGTTAGCTTTGAAAATATACTGCAAAGTTTTTTTTATCTTCCTTCCTTGAAGATCTATTTTCAGCTCAAGTGGCTGGTTTTCCTATGGTGCTATAGCCAAGAGCTGAATGCAGACAGATAGAGTATGGTGCTGTATCTGTCTTTTTTTTTTTTTTAAGGCATGTACTGTGTTCAGCAATATTTATTACTCCTTTACCAAAATTTTATGATTAATGTGTTTTTTATATTGCACCCATAAAGTGCCCATATCTGTTACAGTATGGTTTTTAAATTGGATTGTTCAGTAGCTTGTTGTGTAAACGTGTCCTGCAATCTAAGGATCATTCCCCTTCTTTTTTTCTTCTTGTTAGGTTGGATCGACAGTTGCAAGACATAGTGTATAAATTAGTTGTCAATCTGGAGGAGAGTAAGTCTGTTTTCACTTCGTTACAATCCTGGTTCAATAGGAAGGACTTGAACAAACAGATGGTCGTCACTAACTCAGAACACTCTATTTATTAATTTCAGCTCCTTAAAAGGGTCAAATTTTTAATGCTTTTAGTAAAAACTAGTTTTACATTGTCCGTAAATCTTATTAGCCCAGAGTTCAACAAATCCTGGTTGGCATGGTGCCCAGGATTTTGCACCTGGCACCTAGCAGCCAGGGAGACGAACACCCCCTGGAGCCCAGAAAAAGAGCCATCAGTGCTGGAAATGTCTCCACCGCCCCCAGTGCCACCGAAAGTGCCTTCGGCAGTGGCTTTTTTTCGGCAGCAGGGGTGCGGGTGTCTTTTGCACTCTGCGCTCGCCACCGAAAGTAGCTGCAGCCATGGTGTTTTTCAGCAGCAGGGGGCCCAATATGCTTTGCACTGCAACGGGGGCTTTCTCTGCCGGACACCTAGAGGCACCTCAGTTTTGGGGCTGGCCTCTGGTGTCCAGCAGATTTGTCAAGGCCTGCATTAGCCAGACAAATTGGTGTTTGCAGGCTGCTAAGATGTTGTTACATGCAGTCTGTGAATTCAATATGTTTTTTGTCCTCTGACACACTGCAGGTTACCCTCTCTAGTCAGTGATAGTCAGTCGTGACTCCATAGTTAACGCTGGAATTGACATTTGTAAAATCCTTCGACGCCAGTTTTAAGTACTTGCATTTAATTTCCAGGCCCTGCATACAAAACTTGGCACTCTAACTCTCCCAGGGACAATGGAAAGTTCCTTCATTTCTTTTTTCCTCACCGGTTTATGCACATTACAGAGGACAAATTTTAAAATGCTCCCTCTTTGACATTTGAACCTGACAGTGACATGTGGGGGGAGGGGGGGGTTGTATTTGTTTCTTTTTTGTTGTTGTTTTGCTTCCTATAGCTAAAGAACCACAAATGCCACAAACTCCAGACATCATGCACACCCATCCTCAGAGTTTTAAATATAACTCCCTAATTCCTCATATACTCATTTAATTCCACAAGAGTGGCAGTTGACACCATCTGGTTCTGTAAATTATTTCTTTTTCTTAATGTTGCCAAGCCTCTTACTTGACTTACCAGATCTGATCCATGCACCCTCCCCGCTATCCCTGATCCTATTGAGCCAGGGACTAGTTTGGGCAATGGGGAACAGGTGGCCTGAGCTGGGGGGTGTGTGAGTAAGGAGAGAGGTTTAGGTTCCTGGATGCACAAAGCACTAACTAAGATCTTCTAGTGCGAGTTAGTCATATAGAAACTAGGTGTCATGGTTTTGGGATGGGTGCACCATTGACCCTCCTGTGTGGTCTTCTTGAGATATGCCCTCTTAGGTTTCAGGCCTCTCGCTGTGACCTCTCTCTGGGCAGGGACTCTCAGCCCTCTCCCTCCTCACCAGGCATTTAGGCTGCCATTGAACTTCATTGTGTTTATCCCAGCAGTTCTGAGTAGGAGTCCAAACCGTGCTCTTTGCCTTTTCTTCAGGGGCCAGGACTAGTGTGTACTAGCGTTACCAATAGCCCCGCAGCTGTCTTAAAACAGAATGCATCTATTTATGGACAAAACTGTTCAGAGAAAACTTGCACAATGAAATGAAGGTCTAAACATGTACTAAATATATCAGAAGTTGCCCATCTTTCCTTGTGGGGAAGTCTGGCAGGTCAGAGGTGTTCCAACCTTTCGGTAGGATTGGATCCCTTCTTGGACAAAAGGCCATGTTCGTTTATTGACTCGAAAGAAAGACTTCTGAGTCAGTTCAAGCTGCCCTTTATACCTCCAGTTTGTTCTTTATCTCGGCATCTCTTGAAGCCAGTCTGAACTAGTATATCTAATTCCCCCGCACCCTGGAATGGTATTTCTTTGGAGCTGTTTGTAGTCCCAAGTGTGGCAGTCATCCCTCACTGATGTTCTTAGTTCCTGGAGGAGTTGCAGTAACTCTTTCCCACAGAGCAGGGTACTGTTCCTACTTCACAAGGATATACAGAACTTTGGAACATTAATACAGTACTCTCCAAAGATAGTACATGTGATTGCAATATCTGTCTCCCAGGTGCCACCTTTTCTCCTCATGCCACCTGCCCAGCTTTGCTTTCCTCCATTCATCTGAGTGCTGTTGTGAGGAATTGGGTGTGTGTTGAAGATTCTGTTTGTTATGATGTTGAGTGGTAGGGCATGTGGGTTGAGGCTGCTGAGGATATGGATAATGGATTATCTGGTGAATTCTTGACTGTTCAATGAATGCCTTCATAAGGAATTCAGTTGTGCAAGCTTAGCTATAAGCCAACAAAGTTTATGATATGGTAATTGTATAATAATTTTCAGGCATTGCCTCTTCAATTGAATATGACCATTTGGCATCTGGGTTATCTCTGTAGAGTGCTTTGAACACTAGTATGCATCATTGATGATTATCTTTATCAACTTTAAGCACCATTAAAACATGAGTTTCTTTTACATATCTACAATAACTGAAGTCCACAAACTTTTCAAAGCTATTAGAGCAAAGTAAATGTTTCTATATACCAGCATTTCCTAAACTGTATTCCTCCAAACACTGGTGTTCCACGCGATGTGAGTAGGTGTTCCATGACAAAATTTTGATACGAGCAGTATTTTTCCTTCTAACATATTAAATATGAAATTGTGTGTCAAAAACACGAAGGTATTTGAATAGTAGATGATTTTCCTTCGGTTTTCTCTATTTTTTGTTCTTTGTAAAATAAAAGAAATCCCCAAAAAGCTAACTCTTTTAAATCAACTTTTGAGCAATACTTGTGACATTTTTTTTTAAGTATGAAACTCCCACCCAGACCAGCATATATGTGTCCTGTTAATATATTCCAAGCCCAAAAGTGTTCCATGGCGAAATTAGTTTGGGAAACGCTACTATATACCTGTAGTAACTGGTATTATTAAGTTAAGGAATAGTATGCAGCGTTCGATACAAAAATTCTGTGGCAATTTCCATGTCCTATTATATTCACTAATAGACCTAACAGTACTAAGTTGTTGCACATAGTCTAGAGTAATTTGTCTCTAATGTAAAACGCTAAAGGGGCTGCTGTCCTATAGATGCCTAAGAAGCCCCTATTATTTCTAACTGGAATTGTTAATCATCTGTTGGAAACTGGAGAGCCATGTATTGTTTTGTATTTGCCATAGGTAATAAAGTCCAGCTTACTCTGTATTATGTCTCTTTTCAGGAGAGAAAAAGCAGATGCATGATTTTTATAAAGAAAGAGGTCTAGAAGTACCCAAACCTGGTGAGTTCATAATTACTTTGGGGGAATAAGTACAGTATTAAAAAAAATAAAAGGTTAAAAATTTTATAACATCATTTTTCTTTTTAAAATAGTGGTTCACTATTGGAAGAAATGCAGCAATGATATGAAGTCTCTGTTTCAATTTACCAAGCTTATTCTGAACTGTGTGTTTGTAATAGATGTGTCTTGGCCTTTTAGATATTTAATAAAAACTAGGGATAGACTTACAATGTGAAAATGCAACAAATCATTTCCAGCACTACATATTTCAGAAATGTACAATATTGTATGAGCAGCAAATAGTGTGACTGAATAATCTTTAGTCATTTATCAGTCAAGTCCTTTCCGCTTTCTCTGCTTGTTTCTCTATACAGAAAATTAAGGTATGGCTGTCATTAATTCAAACGGAGTCCTGGGGCACTTTTAAAGACTAACAGATTTATTTATCACATGAGCTTTCGTGGGAGAAAATCCAACTGCGTCAGAGGCTTTGAAGATTCTTCAAAGCATCTGACGAAGTGGGATTTTCTCCCACGAAAGCTCATGCGATAAATAAATCTGTTAGTCTTTAAAAGTGCCCCAGGACTCTGTTTTTCTGCAGTAGACTAACACGGCTCCCCCTTTGGAACTTGTCATTAATTCAGTTCCTTACGGACTACATACTAAGTATATGTGCCAATGACAGCATGAAGTGATTTGTGTCACAGTGCGACATGAAAGTCATTTACACAGGGAGCTCTCAACTTCTCACAGCATCTTTAAAGAGCTTAACTAATAATTTAACTACCATACAATTTAAGTTATTTCTAATTGTAATTGTTTAGACTTCATGAGACGGTATGCTAAATGGTGGGAAAATGCCATTATTGGCACACATGCTAAGTGTGTCGTCTGTAAGGAACTAAATTTATGACAGTCATAGGTTAACTGGGTGGTCATTTATGCCTGAGTGTTTGGCTTGTGCCTCACTGAGGGTGAGTCTAACTTACAAATTAAGTCGATTTAAGCCTGCTGAGCCTGGGGTGCCCCCCCCCCCCCCCAGGGCAGGACAGAGCCCTGCCCACCGCACTCCTATACCCTGCCCCTGTCCCTGTCCTGCTCAGCCCCCATTGTACCCAGGTACAATGGGGCAAATGCTGAGCACCCTGACACTTTGGAAGGGGTGCTCCCCCCACCACCATGGACCAGTCCCAGGTCCACCTAGCCCCTAGAAGTCGACTTAGGCATCCAGTGTGGACGCTCTAAGTTGATTTGGCAAGGTCCCCTTGAAGTCGACTTAATTTTATAGTGTGGACATGCTAAGTCGACTTAAAGTTGACTTAAAGTCAACTTAGCGAAGTTGACTTATTTGGCCAACTGTAGACATAGCCTGAGAGTGCACTTCAGCAGTTGATGTATTTTTTTGTTACTTTGATTGCTTAGCTGTTCCACAGCCAGTCCCTGTGAGCAGAGGAAGGCCTCGAAAAGTCTTGGGATCAGTATTCCGAATTCCACCAGAACTTGACATCTCACTGCTTTTGGAGTTCATTGGGTGAGTCCAGTGAAGAGCTGTGGCCTGGTGTGTAAAAATCTAAGAACTAGTGTTTGAAATGTGAGCGCCACACTTGGTCTCTGAAATAACTGAGAGATTCTCAGACAGTGGGTCAGGACCCCAAAGTGGGTCATGACCGCATTTTAATGGTGTCACCAGGGCCAGCGTTAGACTTGCTGAGACCCCAGGCTGAAACTGAAACCTGAAAGCTTCAGCCTGGAGTGTCAGAGTTTGGGCTTCGGCCTCAGTACCCCCCTGGGGCAGAGGGGCTCAGGTTCCGGCTCCGTCTGCCCTCCACTTGGGGTCATGTAGTAATTTTTGTTGTCAGAAGGGATTGTGATGCAATAAAGTTTGAGAACCATTAACTGCAGTGGGAGGTGTTTTTAGAAGTATCTATCTGGAGTATTCTGTTAGTATTACTGGCCCTTGAGTTTCAAAGACTGAATGATTCCTCTATCTGGAATGGCACACAGTCTATCTTAACATGCCGCTGCAATATCTCAGCCTTGTTTTGAGGGACAATTTGTGGCCAGATGGTTTTAAACTGAGTGTTTTAAGTGCCCACCTTGACTCATTAAAATGATCCATTCTTTAAAAAACACTGACTTTTCAGTGTAGAGATGATGCTAACTTTAAAAAAAAAAAATTATTTTCTTCCATTTTTAGAGAAGATGGGTACTTCCGGATAACTGAGTGAGGATGGGTCTCCCTTTCTTTCCCTCTTACAAACTTGGTGTCTGGGTCCTTCTCATGACTTGCCCTCCAAGAGTTCCCTGAGTTCAGCAGTATACTTCCTACGCAGTTGGGTATCTCCAGTTAAATGCTCAGAGGTGGCGAACGCTCATAAGCACAAATTTTAATATTAAGAGAACCTCTCCAGAGGCCACAGGCTTCCAAGCTTTGGGGCTTAAGGGCTGTTTTGCCAGCTTGCCAAGAATTGAGGCCTACAAATAATTTGCCTATGGTGGACCAAACAAAGCAAGCAGCAGTTTGATAACTTAAAGGAAGCATTTTTTTAAATTTTTCATATATTTGACCAGGAAAAGCAGGGAGAAGAGAGCTCCATTTCTTAGGGTTAGTAGCACTGCCTCTTATTAAGGTTGCTTGACGTTGTAAGAGCCTGTTTTCAGTTGCTGATAACTTTGCCAGATTTAATCCTTTGAGAGGAAATTTTACATGGCAGATGTCTGCTTCAGGCTGAATTTTTTTAGGTTCAGCTAGACCAGATCACTTGTTTCTGAGAACAAGGGAAAGTCTGCTCATGTTACAAAAGTTCTTGATGGCCTGTCTTTTTAAAGCTCCAGTGGCCTTGTGCTTCGAAGCAGAGCTTGAAATTTGGTGTCTGGTGTGCATTTTGTTGTCCTCATGCAAACTGGGTCAAGTTTTTGAAAAAACACAGCTCACACATGGTTAGACACGATAAGAGCAGGTTAGACAAGCACCTGTCAGGGATGGCTTACGACGGTACTTGGTCCTGCCATGAATGCAGAGGACTGGACTCAATGACCTTTCATGGTCCCCTCCAGATTCTATGTTCAATAGAGACTTCTTAAGATATTTTTAGCAACTAAATTCTCCAAAGATTCCATTCTGCATCCATGAAGAGCTCCAATACGTGACCAGATGGAGCATGCGCCCTTCCTACAGAGCCAACTGAATGTGCTGTACTAGGCCAGGGCTACAGGGGTGAAGCAGACTTTTCCTGTAATGGCTGCTCCCAGCGCTCCAGGCTAGAATGGGTCCAGGCACTGGAGCTGAAAGCAGGGAGCCTGTCTCTTCTGTGCTCACAGTGGCTTCTGTGCAGGTACCTGGACAATGTGGATGAGGAAGCCTCCTGGTACGAATGCAAAGGGGACAAGAGATGGACTTGACTGAGGGAAAAGAATAGCTTGTGACTGAAGTGATGAGGAAAGAGAAGCTGGGACTGGGAGCCAGAGGCAGGGTGGAGGAGACTGGGACCTGGATGCGGAGACTGGAAATATATGGGTGAGATGACTCGGACTGGATGTCAGGGGAGGGACACTCAGCTGGGAACTAGAGGAGGAAACGGGTGGGCATTGGGAGCTAGTTGGCGAAGAAGGGGTAGAACACTGTCATACAATGACTAGAGGAGGGAGAAGAGGACTTGTTGGGCACAAAGACTGGGACTAATGACCAGGGAAGGGGAGGCAGATCTGCCACCCTACGGGGGGTGAAAGACAGTAACTGGGACTGACTGAGCTTAGAGACTGGGGCAAGGAGCCAGGAAGCAGGGAATGCTACGAAGATTGGATGAGGAGAGAAAGAAGGGAGATTGGGAGCCAGTGGGTTGGGGTAGGGGAACCGAGTCAGATGAGGAGCCAAGATGGGAGAACTCGGACTGGCTGGGCCAGGACACTGGGACTGACTGAGGGAAGGGGGTTGACTGCAGTTCAGACAGCAAACCCAGAAAGGGAGCGTTGGATTGGCTGAGCAAGGTGGCTGGGACTGGAATGAGAAGCCGAAGGAGTGGAGACTGGGTCAAAGAGCCAAAGATGGGGAGGAGACAACACTGAGGTAGGGACAGGGTGGAGGGAACAGGCAGAGGGGTAAAGATTGTGAGGAATGGGCAATAGTGTCTCTGCCCACTAGACACTCCCCTTCAGAGTCTGGAATGGACCCTGAGTCTCTCCCCTTTCCTGCTGTCAGTAAATATCTGGGAAACTGACTGGCAAAGTGTCCCACCCCCCTCTAGCGCTGCTCCACGTAGGATGACAATTCACTGTCGCTGTCTGATACTCTGTTAGCTCAAGTGACTGAGGACTGTGCAGTCATTCTAAAGGTTCCAGCTGTGCAGATGAGCCATATGAGTGGTAATAGGATGATATATGATGGAATTTCTTTTAGGGATTTATTTTTATTGCACACACAAAACTACATTACAAGTACATTATTATGGTTGCAAAGTCAAGCCTCCAAACGTTAAGAAATGCCAGAATTAATGTTGCCTGGGTGATCTTAATTGGGACTCCCTTGTGCCCCGGCCTTTTGCATTTAATTACATCATTTTTCCACGGGACCCCCCACATTGTTCAGCACACAGGATGGCCTGTGCTCTGGGGATGAATTAGAATTCTGCAGTGAATTAAGCATGTCTGTAGGACCCCCTGCTTCAGTTGTTGCAGAAGTTAGAAGGTGTCTGGTGAATGAGACGGTATTTCAGGAAGAGAAAGGACAGCACCATGGTAAGGTTGTTAAATACTGCCTTGGTGAGCTGGATTCTAGCCCTATATTTGCCAAAGACTTCCTCTATGAGGCTGACAAGTCATTTAAACACATCTTTTCACAGGCAGTCACTCATTATTGTTTCCTTATTTTCTGGGTGCCTAACTCAAGACCTTGGAATCTGATTTGCAGAAGTGCTGGGGAGTCATGACTGCAGCAAAGTCAACTGGAGCTGTTCTTCGAATATATGAAGGGCGATAGTATGCTACGTAATCTGAAAAAATTAGGTCCTGGGTGTCTCAAATTGGATACCCAGAATTTGGTGTCTTAATCTCTGGGCCTCAGTTCCCCATCTCTAAAATGGGGATAACAACACTTCATCTCTAAACATAAATTAATGTTTGTGGAGCACTTGGATCTCATAGAAAAACCCATGAGGAAATTAGAATTCTGCCTTCAGAGCAGGGTGTGAATATTTTGTAGTAAATAAGGGTTTGGGCCACAATGAGCAACAAGAAAACAATATATCCAATAGCTAATTATTATTATTCAGCCAACAATTCTGTATGCTGAATCAGGCAGGAGTTCTGTGGAAAAATGTTATATGATCACATATGAAGAACCGTGTCAAAGGCTTATGTGCACAGACAGTCTTAATTCTGGCCTCTTCTAGCTTTGGATTGACTTTGCAAACTTCATGTTCCTTTCAGTCGTATTTTAACATGTGTCTCTCCCATAATGAGTGTGATTATAAAAATATACATTCCACTAGCACAGTCTATGCAGGTTCTCTCGTTGACTTCAGGACGGTTCCCTTGCAAGACTGAGACCTCAGATTGATAGAAAACATTGCTGTGTTATACCACAAGGTGGCAGAGACAACCTGCAGAGAGTGAAATGACAAGTGGATACACTTATATTCTTTCCAGCTCAGAGAGTACCTTGGGAAATATTCACATTTCTGAATATATTAAAATGTAGTTGGTAACTTGCAACTTCTTAGAAAGTGGAATTCTGTTTTAACATAAAGTGTCCTTTAAAGGCAACAATGTCCTTTAAATCCTGCAATTTTTTTTAAAGGAAAAATATGCTTTTAAGAAAATTAGTAATGGTTAATGACTGTAGAGAAAGCTACTTGACAATGTCTGGCCTTAACTGTAAAAATAATTTACAGTTTGGGTTCATTTTAATAGAGTAAAGCTATTTAAATGAGCCCCTGTTGAAGGCTATGGCATTAAGTTTTTGTTTTGATTCTCTCTTTATTTTTTGTTCTTTGTAAAATAAAAGAAATCCCAAAAAAGGTAACTCTTAAATCAACTTTTGAGCAATACGTGTGACATGGTGGGATGGAGGGGGTGTTAAATCAGTTCAAAAAGACCTTTCTCAGGCAATTTAGATTCCAAATCTGGGGGGGGGGGGGCGTTATTTTTTTTTTTTTGGGGGGGGGGGGAGTTAATCAATGTGATTTAATTTGTTTTTCCACTGGCTTGGCTCTGAAGCTTTCCTTCAAGTGTTTGTAACTCAAATATTAAAGAGTACTCTGTAAAACTTAGGTACACAATGGGAGACTGACCGGTTTGCTTTCATTGTCTATACTGACTGAAGAACAGAAATTAAACAAACAGCAAAAAAAATGGAGACAAACTAAAACAGCAACAAAAGCTAGGAAAGATTACTCTTTTCGGCGCAGAAATCTAAAAAGCTAGTAACAGAAGGGCATTTATGCTTTATAACTTTTTTAGTTGACAGACTTTTTTTTTTAAACTTTGCTCTTAGTCAGATGTTTAAGAATCGTAGATGTTGTAAAAAATGCTTTCCTCTTCAAACTTAAAATCAGAAATAACTTATCCAGGAGATGGAGGGAAAGGTTACGAAATCTTATTGAGTAAAGAAAATTTCTAAAGGATTGGCCCTACCAGCAGGAGTTTCTTTACACTAAAGATTTGTCCCCAAATGACTTATCATGTCCTCAGAGCACCTGAAATGGTTAAATATTTTCTGAGGCGGTGGAAATGGATCAGAGAGAACCACTCTTGGAATGAAAAAGCTTATCCCTATCTTTTTGCCTTCTGATAACATTTTTTTTCAATCCCTTTTTAAATCATTCTGACTGTACTCTCCTGTCCAATCTCAGACACACATACAGATAATGAATAAAGTGAGGCATTCTGGAAGATAAAACTCTAGCATGTGTGATTCTGTCCCTACACCTAGGAAAAGGCAGCTAATCTTTTTAAAATACATTTCAGCTGCTGATTGCAATGCTGGTTTTATTCAGCTCTCTGCGTCATGCAGGCGCGCATTGGAGATGGTGATAAATATAGCAGCCTGAAGTTTCATACCTACACTTGGTTTGTGTAAAACAGAAGAGGACTCTTGTGGCACTTTAAAGGCTAACATGTTTATTTTTCATATGAGCTTCCGTGGGCTAAATCCCACGTCGTCAGATGTCACTCTGGGGCATCTGACGAAGTAGAACTTAGCCCACAAAAGCTCATACGAAAAATAAATTTGTTAGTCTTTAAAAGTGCCACCAGACTCCTTGTTTGTTTTGCTGAACTAGACGAGCATGGCTCCCCCTTTGGAACTTGGTTTGCCTAGGCACTGCAAAGACATTTTTCTCTATTGCCCCTGTATGGTCCGTAGCAATTATAATCAGTTTTCATTCAATGGTCAGTCCTTGATTCTGCCTTTTCCAAGACAAACCAAATGGTGTATTATTTCACACCAACAACCTTAGTTAACACACATATAATGAAACTTGAGGAAATGGGCATTGTTCATAGTGCAAGCCATCCTTCTTAAGAGAATCTTTAGCAGACAAAACTCTTTTGTCTAGGTTTTCCTGTGTTACGTTGTGTTTCCTTTTAGCTGGAATTCTTCTTTATTCCACCCTCACCTCCTATTAATATACAGTACTGTCCTGTCCTACAGGCATCATCTCTGGGCCAGATGTTCAGGTGTAAATCAGTGTCTCTCCATTGAAGCCAATGTAGCTCTTGATTTATACTAACTGTGAATTTGGCAGGCTTTATTGTTGTTGGGAGGATGGGGTGGGTGGGCCAATTCTTTCTGCTTTCTTCTGATGCATTTGGTATCCTACATTCCTAGATAGTGTCTGCACTAATGGCCCCATGTGTACTCTGAAAAGTCAGTATTTAGCCGTAGGCATCTCTCCAATGGTGTTAGTCATTGGCAGCAGTATTGAACACTCTAGACATAGGTACCAATGGTAAGCACAGTATAAGTACCTAGAAAGCAGTGTTTTAAACCTTGGGAGATTTTTGTTTTTCCTACTTATCAATGCTTCCAAACCATTCCTAAGGAAGTTAATGGGAGAGTCGATGTAGGTGAGATTTGTGTGTGTTGTTCTGGGTTATTTGTTTTGTTCTCATTTTAGAGTGGCAGATTTAAATATGAAAAAGCCATAAAGGGTTTAATTTATAGGAATGCAGTTGGGGAGAAAGAGGAAAAGGAATTTCTAATAAATGCAATCTATTCATATTTCATTTCTTATTAGGAATTTATTTAAAAGGAATACTTTTTTAAAAAAGGTATTTAATGCACCAAAACTGTATGTTATGATTATGGCTTGTTCATTCAGTAGCTTGAGATTGCTAATAACCATGTCGCTTAGAGATATTATTGATTATATCCACTTTTCTCTTCTCTTTCAGAGCTAACGAAGGCGCAGGGAATTTTAAGGTGTGGATATGACTTGAATTTATTTTCCTATACATTTCACTTGGGAAATTTTGTACAACTTAAACGCAGTTTAATGTAGTTCATGCGGGTTTGCCTTACGCTAAAAGCACACCTTGGAAAAGAAGCTGGATTTTATCCAGTGCGGTATAAAGTAATATTGGGCTACAATGCACTTCGGAATCCATCACTGCATAATGTCACAGCGTGTGGAGAGAAGCGAGGCTACAAAGGCAGGAAAATAATATTTTAGTGTGAGAGAATGGAAAATAATAAACTAAAACCAACGATTCTCACTTAGTGCTACGGGAGAGAAGCTGAGTGCCTCTATTGTCTATGCCCCTTTTGGGAATTCTGCCCAAAGAAGTAGCGGTGCCTAGAATGTTTGGTGTTTTTGTTCTTGTTTTGTTTAAGTCTCTCATTGGTTCTGACAGAAGTCCTTTATATTGTGCATTTGCATATTTGTCAACCAATAGGTAGTGTGTGATTATAGGGGAAATGGAACATACAAAGAAATACTTGTGCATGTTTGCTAGGGGGTTAAAGAGACTTCCCTGGTCAGTTGCCAGTTCTCTTTTGCCTTGATCTCTCTGTTAAAGACTCCGTGAATGGGGGTTATTGAATTGAAAAAGAAATATAGCTCAGTGGTATTGCAATATAGAGTCAACTAAACCTGCTTCTACTGTGCCAAATTCTATAGCTTTACGCTGTGAATCTGCCCATCTCTTGCTGCCTTTTCCATTGTTTGGCAGGCTGTAATTAAGGATGGGCCAAGTGTATCACTTCCCTATGTGAATAAATGCCTTGAAAATAGGCTCTGTTCGAGCGGAGAAATAGATACAGCTTTAAATTAAAATGTAGTAACTATGTGTCTTTTATGGCAGCTGGATGTTAGGAATGAAGGGCTGTGGAAAGACACAGAATAGCAGACTACAGATTATAAAAGAGAAACTCAAAATGGGTGCGTTAGCAATGAAATATGCAATTTTAATGTTTAAGAATGGGAGAAAACAGCATTTTACTAACATCTTGTATATAAACTGTCTTGAATCTTTCACATTCTTTAGATATATCTGTATGGGACAATAAAAAGTCTAAGACATTAAAGGGAGAGAAAACCTTTTTACTGAGGCTGATGTGCATGCGCCGTGATCACCTTCCATAAAGAGTCTTCTCTCATTTTCGTATTATGTTTCTAAGCTATGCGGATGCCACATCTTAGTGCTTATAATGTCTCCGGAGGAAGCTGCTCAGGTGTAGGCATTGAATAAAAAGTAACGCCCACCAGACTTAAATGCATTTTATATTATTGATGCATGTTAACAATGTATATTATTGATGGTTTCAGAGATTATGCAAACCTCAGCTACATCTGTCACTGCATACTATGTCAATGTCATAATTTTTCCCTGTGGTGACGGTCGGGTTTGTATTCCTTTAGTACTGAAATTGGGGGGGAATATTTTAGAGTCAAATCAATTTTGACCCAAGGTTAGTTTTCATAAAACAGTATCTTACAAAATCTAAACACAAGTGAAATGTTTCTATAAGATGAGGGTTTTAATTCTAGTAGAAAGTCTAGTAACAAATATTCTCCTGAAGTTCTTGCAACACAACCATGGACAGGTGCATGAAAACGTTTAAGTGAAATTGTTTAGAAACAAAAGGGAAAATGGCCAGTCTGTTTTCATTGTTTGAGCTGAGCAAAACGGCAAAAGAAAATTGCATAGGCAGAAATAGGTTTTCATTTTTAAAAAATTTTCTGTTTTAGTAATCTAAGCTGGTTTTGTGACTCAGGTGTTAGGAAATTGAATTTTTTTTTTTTTTAACTTAATCAGAGCCCTTTTAAGCCATAAATGCTGTGTTCCAGTAACATTCTGACGAAAGTTCAGCTTTCACTCAGAAGTCTTCAGGTCTAAGTTCTGCCAGCCTTTACTCCCCTTGAGAAGTGCTGTAGTCCACTGATTACAGTGGGACTAGTAATAGATTAAGATATTACCTAACATGAAGGAGGTTGGCAGAATTGGACCCTGAATGATCTCTAAGAATCACTTTTTCAATTCCCATGAATCCCTTTACTGGCTGTTTTTCTGCATCACTTTCCACTTCCTTACTACGTCATTATATGTTCCCATTTACTCCTCTGCTCTCCCTTCCTCCTCTTTTCTTTCTTTATACTCTTAATCCTGTACCTCATTACCTCATTTCTCTCCTTTCTCATTCCTGGTTTTATGCTTTTCTAACTCTTCCAGCCAATCTAAATCTCCATGTTCACATCTCTCCTTCAGACCCATTTGTGAAAACCTCTCTATTTTCTCCCACTAAAGCTCATGTGATAAATAAATGTGTTAGTTCAAAGTGCCCACAGGACTCCTTGTTTGTTTGGCTGAACTAGACTAACACGGCTCCCCCTTCGGAACTCTATCTGTACTGTCCCCTAGCTACCTTCCTTCTGCATGATCCTCTTGTGTGAATTTGATTATGAGCATGGGCAGGGGACTATAAATGATGCTCCCATGCTTGCTGCACATCAAACCCCAATAGCATGGGTCTGCAGAGCACTTCTGGCTTTGATGTTTCTGGCTTCTACCTGTTAGTTGTATTATTACAGATAGAGGAAATATTTGGGCCTGCGACTTAAGTCAGAGCACCTTGGCTCTTGGTGTTCATTGAACTCGTCAAATTTGCAGTATGGCCTAGCTAGTAAATCACAGCCATTGTAATATAATGTAAAAATCCAGTTAATTAGAACAAAGGGAAATCTGTCATATCGAGTGCTGCAGTCTGTTCTTTGTTCTTTTTCTCTGTATCCTCCCAAATCATCAGGCAGCTGTTTAGCATTTTATTCATGAAAGAGAAATCCATTAAAAAAAACAACCCAAAAAACTTCAAGAACGGCATAATAAATGTCATGTTGTTGCAGAGCTCACCATGGAAATAGTTGGAAATGAGGGTAGAAGCCTCTCAACCATGCCTGTGCATTCCCTGCTGTGACACATTCCATTTAAAATGGTCGGGGATTCAGTGAGGACTAATCTAGCCACAGCAGAACTAAAACATCATTTATCAGAGGCTAAAAAAAGGTTCAGCTGTATAGGGTGGGAAATACCAAAGGGTATTATTTTCTCAATATAGCTCTGAAGTGTGGCATTATGGGCATGACATACATTTTATAAAACTTCCTTTCGTGCCTCTGGCAGGCTGCTCCTTTGCTCACAGACGAAAGTAGTACTTAAAATACTGTCCGATAACTTACTACAGTGCAGACATTAACTGTTAAGGACAGCATCTTTGCTGCCCAATAGCTGAAAAGGAAATTGGTGTGTAACTTGGAACTCTTTCCTGCTCTTGTTGAAGCCAGTGAGGTTTTTTTGTCATTGATTTAGATAGGCGCAGGACTGGATCCTCGGAATCTATTTATTATTTTCATATATTGTGCCTTTCATCCCAAAGTGATCTAGAAACAGGGTAGAGAGGAGTCTAATTCAGCCATCTCCAGCTGTAGTGTCTGGAGCCTTTGAGTGGGAGTCGGGTTTGGGTGGGAGGAATTGTCTGTAGAGAACTCCAGGTAGAAACGCTCAGCATTCTTAAGTCGCTTACTGTCTGCTCTTTCTGCAGCCATTGGAAAAGAAGTTTGTGCGAGTTTCGGGAGAGGCCACAATTGGACACGTGGAAAAATTCCTCCGAAGAAAAATGGACCTTGACCCTGCTTGTCAGGTATACTAGAAGAGAGAGGCAGATAGCCCACATTCGGGTGAAGGCTTTTTTTCTTAGTATTTTCCATTTCCTAAAAGTTGTGATTCAATGGGCATGCCAGAGAATCATATGAGGTATAACTTTCCCCATTCAATGGCAACAGCTTTAAAATTTTCTTATGCTATTACCTGTACATCACTTTAATTGTACATCGTGCTTGATGATAGGTGGAGTATGCTCAACAGGAGCTCAAAGACATTCCAAACAAAAGGCAGACAGGTAGGAGGGAGCGTGAGAGGAAATGAGAGCAGAGATGGAGGCAGGAGTGGGGTTCAGGTGAATATGGAAAGGCTGAACTGAATTGTGAAGGAGGCTTAGAAAGATCAGAATGTGGTGAGGGAAGATGTGGATTTTAGAGGGATGGGGGTAGAATAAAAGGGTGTGTCAGTAATATAAGTAGAGAAACCCCCAAATTCGATGCACCAGGATTTAAACACCCATTTCTCCTGGAAGTCAGTGGTCCTCGCACAGCTAAAACTCTCTGCTACTTTTAGAAAATTATTCCAACAGCTGTTCAGCTGAGAGGACTGCAAGACTTCCATAGTACCTAAATCGGGAGTCGGCAACCTTGGGCGTGCGCACCTATTTCCAGCGGCATGCAGGGCTCCCAGCCCCGTGGTGCCAATGCTGACCCGGCCCCCAGCAGGGCCTGAGGCTGTTAGAGCTGCACACAGAACAGCTCCTCTACCCTGCTGGGCCCAATCCCCAGTGGGGGGATGGGGGGAAGGAAGGTGGAACCAGCAGGGAAGAGCCTGTGCGCACGGCTCCTCTCCCCTGCTGGCCCCAATTCCCAGTGCGGGCCGAGGCCAGCAGGGAGGAGTCTCTGTCCTGGCCCCCGACACCTGCTGTGGGTGGGGCTGGCGTGGGGGCCTGCAAAGGTTGCCAACCCCTGGCCTAAATGGTCTGTCCAGCTGATGATAGGTAAATGGAAAATCCAGCTGCTGGTGATGAGACGAGGCAAATAGCGGTAATGAAGTAAGGGTCTTGGAGTTGTTTGCTTCTCTTATACTTCTCCTTTTTCAGGGAATAAAGTGTGACTGTTTTTTCCCCCCAGCACTGAGTCTGTTCATGCTGCTAGCTGTCCCATGGTGACAGTGCAAATTGGATATAAATTATTCATCATCCTGCAGAAACAACATAGTTACATTTACTTGTTCCCTCCCAGTACGAATATATGTAGCTTCCCATTATAGATAGTGTTATTTGGGAGTGCTGAGTAAACAATATTTTCTTAGATGTGGAGTTGGGGAGAAGCCATGATTCAGTTCAGACACGGATGGTGCTTTTGAAAAAAAAGCTATCGTGTTTGGGACCTACTATTCACCCGAAACTCCAGTGGGAGCCTCAGGTGCTCAGCTCTGAAAATCAGGCTGACGCTGTTTTACAGACTTGCTTCTAGTTCTGCTGATCCTAAAATTCTTGTGGAGTTTAGTACGTTATTTTTACCACTTTCTGTCTCCCAAACTGTGTTCTATTATGGTATTACCTATTGTAATAGATACTGTGTGTCACCCCAGAGTAGCCTGCATTTCATTAGTGAGCAAGCTGATTTCTGTATCGCTGTTAACTGTTTATCTACTGGACTCTTACAGCCACTGTGCAATTTGAAAGGGCTGACAGAAAACTCCTTTACATGGTGTGTCAGGGATTCTGATTTTACAGTCTCGGTTCCTTAGCCTCACGGGAAGCAGCAGGCAGACGGTGCTCTCCTCCTCTAACTCCTACTGCCTGTCAAAGCAACATTATCCTTCCCACTCTGACTAGCATAGGGCTGTTGTTCCTGAGCTCCAGAAAGATCTACGTACAGCCCTTTCTTCTGGGAAGTCGTTGCCTTTAAAGGCGAGGAGAAATGGGCAGAAAATTGACATGTTTATTCCAAGGGCCTTAAAATGGTTTGCTGTTGTTAAAGACTTACATAAAAGGGACAGGTCAGATGATTATTGTTTATTCATTACTGTTTAGTGCAATAAGTACTCCTGTTCATTGCCAGAATATAGAAACAGCCTCTCCTGTTGCAGAGAGCTTACAGTCTAACAAGCATGTAGTGCAGAATTCTGTGTCCTAACCAGCGTTTTGTGTCCTGGCCTCTCCTCAAAACAGTTTCCAACATTCGAGCTGGTGTGTGAACTGTCTGAGTGTTTGTTTGTCCATCCACATTCCTGTTGCTCTAGCATTAACTCATTGCTCTGGGATAGCACCTCAGTGCCTGAGAACAAGTATTAAAGGCAGCTCTCCACTTTAACCGCTGTGGCTCAGTAGAGATGAACACTCATTTCTAATGAAGTGTAGTCAGCACTCTTTGTAACTCTCGGAAGTGAGTTGGAATGACTGAACTCCCCTGAAATAGGAGTTGAATAGTGTTGGCCCTGGTCATACCAACAGGACCGTAGAGTTCAACACCATTTGAAGTGTGGTACCACAGGGAGCTGGTTTTCCCACCCATCATCAGAACTGGATACAAGTGTGTGTGCGTGTAGCAGAAGTGTGAAAGATGCTCTGAGAAATCAGATTCTTAGTTCATCCACCTCAGTAATGTGGCTGAGTAAACAACTTCTCCATCCTGTTTTGGGAGCAGGAGGGATGTGTGCATTCTGTTCTCTAAGGAAACCAGAGACTTGGCGTTTAGTGCACTGTGATGGCTTTGAGAGTCGTCTTACGCTGCTGTCCTCCTGCTGGAAAATAGAGCTTGCTTCTCTGTTGTTTACTGGAATGGCGACCTGCAGATCTTTGAAATCACCGCCTGACTAATTGAGTAGTTTCTGCTCACAGCAGCTATAGAGGGCTATAATCAGGCAAATGGCTCAATGGCCAGCTTTTCCATAGTGGGTGGGTAGATGCTTTGCTCTGGTTCTAACCCAACCCTTTTTGCAGTGTGGAAGTGTTACTTGTGTTTCGTTGAAGGGTTTGTCATTCTCTAGGTGTTTTAGAACAGCCATTCTGTTCTGAAGCACACTATACCTGAGGAAAACACCCACTGTTCACGCCTGAAATCTGCATTCAGATGTTTGCCTCCATTCATTTGTGATTCTGCCATGTGTCCAATATATTATAACTTCAATATAGTGGAGTCATGTGGCTACGCACTTGTATAATGGTAATGTTCATTTAGACCCTCCATGCTGTTCTATGGATCGTTCAGGAAGAGCAGACAATGTGACCACCAGAAACATGTATCAGGGGCAATGTCTTGTGCTTTTCTATCCTTCGGCGTAGGAGTCTCTAGCAACCGTAATTTGGTTTCATTTTATGGAAACTCACTAAGCTGTCACTGCAAGCAATGTGATGGGGTCGCAAGAGCTGCATGGGCACCATGGCTCCTATCCTCTGCTGTCCCTGCTCCCCAGCTGGGGGGAGAGGGGGAGGCTGGCATGGCAGCTGCTAAAGGTTGCCAGCCCCTGAGATAAGCCATACTGGTATTGGTCAGTGACTGGTCTGAATGCTCCTGTTAGGAGGAAACGTGATTTTTGTGGAAGCATTGATTACATTTGGAGCCGGCTCTCTGCGTCCACATCCGTGGAGACAGAACAAGGTCAAGTGTAAGCTTTCTCTTCTATTTTAGCCAATGTCATTTACTGAGATATTGGAGAATGCTGTGTCATATCTGTGCTTGAATATATTCCCTTTCCATCTGATGAAGGCCAGCAGGGAAATACTAAGTCCATTGTTGACAGAGAAATGTTAACATCTCTTAGAGCAGACTGCTTTAAAGGGAGCATTTAATGTAGCCTTTTCACAGCAAGCCATCGCATGACGTTGATCTGGTCAAATATCAACTAATATCTAGTCTTCTGTTTTTAGAAATGTTTGTGCTGAGACAGCTCTTGCAGTCTTCAAGGTCTTCTGTGCTTCTTGACATTTTCATGCAAGCTTTGTCACTCGGGGGGGAAGTTAGAGCTGCTGTATGACTTGCTTTTTTAATTTTTTTCCCATGTTCAATCCCTTCTACCCAAGTAGAAAACTTTACGTTTCTAATCTTTCTGGTAACTGAAAGCATGTAATAACTTTCTGTAACACTCTTAAGGCCCCAAATCTATACTGACTTCTGGAGCGTACTCAGACCTAGATGAAAATGGTTCCAGAAGGGAGAAGAGGTGAGTTAGGTATTTTGAACAAATAAAGCAGAGTATGTATTGTTCAAATGAATAAACAAATGGAAAAAGTGTCCCTGACTAGTGTACCACACCAGATGCATAAATATTGAGCCGTCCTCTTCTTGGTACGGTATGCAGAACAGAAACTGACTGACTGTTGGTAAAGGTGCCTAAAGAAAGAGGGAGAGGCCGTATGTTCCTATAGAGATCAACAGATTGATGGATCATGTCTTACTTTAATTTCCCATCATGGATAACAAAATGCAGATTGTAAAACTAAATTAAAGAAAGCTTGACTGACTATAAACCAGTGTAGACAGATGTCTTTGGGGAAATAAGATTTAAAGCCACGTGAGGGAGATTTTAAACATACAAATGCAAGAGTGGTATGTCTGTCTTTCATTGGTTTGCCATCTAGAATTTTGACAGCGGACTGAGAAATTGTAACAGTGTACTCTACCTTTCCAGCAGACCTTCTTGAAGAGTATTAAAGGAGTAATAGTTATCAATCATGACTCTGATTAAATGCATGAAAGTTTTTAGTGTCTCTGCTTTGTTGGATTTCTAAATTTATAAGTCAGTGTCCCACATTTATTTACCCAGAAGACAGGACTAATATATTGACTGAGCATCTGTTTCAATCACAATTCTGAACTTTATCCTCTGAGGTTTTATCTTAATGGATCTTGCTAATTTTTTACATTCCAAGCCTATTTAACCATTCTCCGGCAAGCTTCAAAATATTTAAGGAAATTCTTGTAGTTTGATGAATGAAAAAAATTAAAACAAAGTCCCACTCAGCTCTTCTGATTTTAATCTTGCCTTTCACCTACCATAGTTTGCACTTCTTTTTGTTGGCTTCATTTGGGCTGCATTTCTGTTTTCCAAGGCTTGTCTACACTGAAGTTTAAAAACCCAGGGCTGGCCCATCCCAATGGAATTGGGCTTGCAGGGTTTGGGCTGGGGCCCAAGCACCACCTTGCATTTTGCTATGATGTTGGGAGTGCTCTGTGACTTGAAAACATTTCTCTCCTGCCACCAGAAGTTGGTCCAATAAAAGATATTACCTGACCCAGCTTGTTTCTGTTATGCTGAGGTCCTCTTGCTTTGCTAAGCCTTCAATTTCACCTTTCTCTGCTTTTAAACGTCAGTCACTGGTTCACTATTGGAGTTTTTATTTTTTATATACATTGGCCATCTGCCTATTTTACTGTAACTACTTTGCCTGGCACTTTGTTCTTCCATAATGTATATTTGAAATGATGGACCCTCTAAAAACAGCTAGAAATAACCCATCACTATCTAAAAATGTCACCAGGCTGAAATCTCTTATTTTGGGCCTTACCTGGTGGGAGACAAGTGCTGAGTCCTGCTGGAAGCTGGAAATCTCCCTTTGCCAAAGCTTTCCCAGTGCAAGGCCAAAAGATGCTGATTTTACAGTCTTGTGTGTAGAAAAGTGTGGCTGATACAAGGCTGTATCTGGTTTTACCTGGGCCTCAGGAAAGTGTGATTGGGGAGGGGAGAAGAAAAAAATCTTTGTTTTTCTATATTATATGGCCTATTTATCTGTCCCCAAACATATCAATTTAACCTTAGTCTCTCTGTTGAGTCCTTTAAGAAGAGTGTGTTAGGGTGAATTTTCTGACCTGACAGCCCAAATTCAGTTCTTAATGTGAAAGTTGCTAAAATGATTATCAGATAGTAAATACCATTGATTATTAGACACCAGGGTCATGTTTGAACCAGCAACCTAGAGGTGAAAGGTTTTGTATCCCATTTCTAGTCTTCCAAACTGCTGACTATCCTTAAAGCTGTTTGACCAGATTTCTTCAGGTGTCGAATATTTACTAATCTTTGACCTTCATCCAGTGACATCTGACTGAGGGGACTTGAGGTTAATGGGATTGTTTAAATGATGAAGCATCTGTTAAGAAGCATGTGAAGGAAAAGACAAAAATCTAAAGGTCAATTTTGGGAGTTTAAAAAAAAAAACCCAAACTCACTTTGAGTCTCTGAGAGAGGATTTCAGTATATTTGCTGAGGTTTTTTTATTTTTTTTGTTTGCTTATGCAGTTTAGTTTAAATTCCCAAGTCATCTGCCAGGTTAAGACTTTTTATTTTTATCTATCACTTGGGCTGACAGCCTGTTTATTATTTCTGTTGATGCTTATTTTTTTTTAACCTTAGTGCCTTGGGGAGTGCACATTTCTAATTGCAAGGTGCCTCTTGAATATTCAGCTTTATCTAATTGGAGCCCATTTTTCCACTGATGTTTAAATCATTTTTAAAGGATTTAACACTTATTCGCAATTCCAAGTATGCTACTTTTCAGAAACTCTTCCTAGATTATGTTGAATGTCTAAGGCATTGAGTTATCTTAGGTATTTAAGGTAAATGGCCTTGGTATCTAATTCATGACTCTGTCATTTTCCTTTATCGAATAATGGGGTGGGAACATGAGCCCCTTTATTATTTTAAATGAAACTAGTTACTGCTATGTGCTATTTCCAATGGCAGCATCATTCTTTCTGCAAAAGGTGGTGAACAAATCCCCTGATAACAAAAAGACCAGCAGATAAGCTGATTTGAGTGTGTAAATGTGATTTATGGAGTAGAAATGTTCCATAATCAGATGTTTCTCTGAATGCACGAATGTAAATAGCTCCCTTTGGGGAATAATTAGAAGTCTGTGCACATACAGTGTATCTACTGATGCAATCTCTATAATTATGGAAGTCTTCGTCTTAGAGGTAGGTATCTCTGCTCTCTAGTAAGATCATAATGACAACGGTTGAAAGGAAGTGGAAGGTTATTTAGTCAGCCTTTTGAATAATCTCTTCATATATCGCTATTGCCCTGATGTTGCCATCAAATCCACATCTCCTAGCCATCCACGGATCAAAAGCTAAGGTGCTTTTTGTGTTCACCTTATCTCCTGGTTAATCGCGCTTACACAGTTCCAAAGGGGTAGAAGTGTCAATCTAGTTCAGCAAAACAGACAAGGAATCCGGTGGCACTTTTAAAGACTAACACATTTATTTCTCCCACGAAAGCTCATGCAATAAA
Organism: Pelusios castaneus; assembly: GCA_007922175.1. Lineage (NCBI taxonomy): Eukaryota > Metazoa > Chordata > Testudines > Pelomedusidae > Pelusios > Pelusios castaneus. Next base: position 4,132,264 of record ML685755.1, on the reverse strand, counting down.
TACATTTGTTAGTCTTTAAAAGTGCCCCGGGACTCCTTGTTTGTCATACTTACCCAGAATCACTCAGTTGAGGTTCTAACATGAATGGGGCTGGTGTGACTCTGTCCATTTTGGTGCATTGTGTCATAATCTTTCAATATTTTTTTTTCTTCATCTTGAACAGCAGGCATTAGTCTGTGTATGTCAATTAGTGTGACTTTCAAAAGAGTAGCTTTTGCATGCAACAAATATGCCCTCTAATGAAAATAAACCGTATACAGCAAAAGCAGCCTTTGTATATCGCTCCCGCTAAAGAAGAGTTATTGAGGTTATCAACCGCAGTACCTCTCCTTCTCTTTCATGAAAGGTCAATCTAATTATAGTCACTGTGGTCCCATGGGATTAGTACTAATTGGCTCCAATTTTACCCGTCAGTCAGGTCTAAAGCGTGAAGTAAATTTAGAGCACTTGTGTTAATGGTGGCTCTTTTTAAATATATATTATAATATATTAATTTCCTTGTGGCACGAGGTCTTCGGCTGTGGGACACCAGGTTACAGTAGATTTGCACCTATACCGCACATGCTTATGGAATGAAATTTCGGGAACAAATTGTTCTGGCCTGTTTCCATTCTGCACTTCCGTCACTCTTATTCCTGCACAAGTGGAATGAATCTCATGGCGGCAATGAACAGGGAGAACTTTGGGGCCTATTAGGCATTGGATATTCAGGGCACTCCAAGGAGGTGATTGTGAGAACAGCTTTGCCACAATTTATTAAAAGCCACTGATTTGTCAACAATTAACCCAGCTCCTCTGACTCTACAGGAGCAGGGTTAACGTTAGGGTGTTTCCAGATGGTATGGTGTGGCATTTCCAAACAAATGGTCACGTGCAATTATTTTAAGATTGCCAGGACCTGGCCTTGTGTCTGTAAGTCCTTTAAGGGAACAAATTTTTCCTTTGTTTTCAGCTCTGTACTTATATGGGTTTTCTCTACCACCACCCCTAGTTAAGATGCAGCTAGTCCTGCTCTTGGTCTTTAGTCTGCTTTTGTTGGATGCAATGGCAACATTAACATTGACTTCAGTAGGAGCAGGATTTGGGCACCTCAACGCCTTACCCAGTTGGGCTGGGTTTTTTGTCTTTTGGTGGTTGGTTTTTTGGTGGGTTTTTTTTTAAGATTTAGGGTAGTAAATCAGGAGCAGTTACCAGTGCATGACTGTCACCAGAAAAAATAGGAGTGAATAAGTTTGTTTCTCCTCTGGAATAATAGTAGGTTATTTGGAGGCTGCAGGTAATTAATTTGGGAATGGAGGAGTGTTAATTGTGCAGAATCGGACCATTAATAGAAAAATAAGTGATTATTTGGAGTCTGTGTATTTGATCTGTTTAATGTCTCAGTTGTATATGGGTGGTAATTGTAAAAAAAAATCATAGCTCAGAATTAATAATTTATCAAGATTATTTTAATGTCCAGGTTAATTTTTGCCCACTGGCTTCCTGCTAAATGTTAAAAGCAGAAGTAGTGCTTAGTGGTTTGAAAGCTCAAAGTACCTTACAACCTGCATGTAAAACTCTCACAGACTCATAGACTTTAAGGTCAGAAGGGACCAGTACGATCATCTAGTCTGACCTCCGGCAAAATGGAGGCCTCAAGACCTCACCCACCCACTCCAGCTATAGGCCACCAACCTATGACTGAGTTATTTACCTCCTTAAATCATGATTTAAGGACTTTAAGATACAGAGAATTCCCCGGTAGGTGAACCATGCCCTATGCCACAGAGGAAGGTGAAAAACCCCCAAAGCCCAGGCCAATCTGCCCTGGGGGAAAATTCCCAACCCCAAATATGGCGATCAATTAAACCCTGAGCACGTGGGCAAGTCTCAACAGCCAGTTACCCAAGAAACAATTCCCTGTAATAACTCAGAACCCACCCCATGTTCTCTCCCCTCTTAGGCCACTTGTAAATCTCAATCTCATGTGAGGTGGCAAAGTATTTCTAACCATCCCCTTTTTACAGACGAGGAAATGGAAGCACCTAAAAAGGTTAAGCAATGTGGCCATCCATTTGCTGTTGCACGCGGGACCTAGAACTCATGTGTGCCTGGCCCCCAAAGCCATGCTCAGCCCTTTTGAGAGTGGCACAATTCATCTTTGATTCCTGATATGAACTTAAAAAGCGAAATAACCCAACAGGTATGAAACAAAAGTCCAGACCAGCTGCATAGTTGCAGCACTGAAAACAATTTAGTTTTTCCTGCTGCAGGAGCTATATGTGCATACCAAACCAGCTATAATGATATACAGTATGCTTCCAAATCACTGGCGTGACGGAGCTCAAACGTATACACATTGAGGAAGCAGCAGACCATCTCTCTTTGTCCAATTGACCAAACTGAAATCAAGCAGCTAACTTACAGGAGCGATCTCTCATCTTTCTTCTCTCTAAAGCTTGAAGAAAAGATACACTCTTTGCTCCCTCTACCCAAAACGTTCCTGTCCAAACTTAAAGTGTGCACTGGTGTCACCTGATGAAGATGTACCAGTAGTTTTGTGAAAAATGAATTCACTTGAATTGTGAAAATGAGGCAAGCTGCTCAAAATGACTGTTTAAAACACTCTTTTCCTTCTCCACTATTAACATGCAATTTTTTCCCCAAGTGGTTGTTTTTGTGGAAAGTTGCTTAAAAGATGTGAACAGCATGGCTAATGTGCCTCCTGCAGATGTCACCTGGCTCGGCTCTGCTGCAGTAGAGGTTGCTGTCGGGAGTTGTTGAACGTGTCCTTTGTTCACATATGTTACTGAAGAATTGATTGTTTTTCGAGTGGGAACTGTGGAAGAGGCTTGCCAAGAGCTGCATTCAGCGAGCTACTCCTCACATGTTCTGTCTGCTTCAAACCGTTTCTTCTGAAAAGGAACACTCTCCAGTGAAGCAGAAATATTAACGTATTTTGTTAACGCAGAGAATTTACCCCTTTACTATTTGTAAAAACAACGAGAGTCCTGTGGCACAGAAAAGACTAATGAATTTCTTCGGGCATAAGCTTCCATGGGCTCCAACCCACTTCATCATATGTTTGTCTTTAAGGTGCTACAGGACTCATTTTTGCTGTACACAGACTAACACAGCTACCCCCTGGAAATTTACTATTTGTGTTGCTGTAGCACAGAGGAGCCTCAATGATGGACCAGAACGCCATTGTGCTAGGCGCTGTACAAACATAGAACAAGACAGTTCTTTCCCACTGAGCTTATTTATCTGGAGCTGTTGGATGATTCTGGAATGGAAAGTAAAAAATAGTATCAGTGGCCTATGTAAAATGAGTTTGTGGATCTCAGTAGAATTCCAGTAAGTCCATGTCACGGCTGGCATTAAAAAGCCCCATTCTTGCCTTTTTCACCAGTGGGGTGAAGTAGTGAATGGGATGCAAACAATAAACTACCTTCTAGAAGTGACTCTTCTAGGTCACAATTGAGGCCCATTGTTAATGCAGTATAAGCTCTGGTCTACACCGTGGCATGAGTTTGGTGGCAGTTGAAGGAAGATACGCAAAGTACTTAAAATACCTTGTGTATCTCCCTCCAATTGCCCACCACCTACTTACCTCAGTGTCCTCAGTAGGTTAAATCGCAGGGAAACCCCTTCCCTCTGACTCAGTGCTACATTCCTTGCCGGGGTGGTCTTACTCGATTAACTTCCTGATGGGGTCATCACAGACCCACTCAGTCAATTAGGGAGATCGATCTGACGGCGACGAATTCGCCACCATCAGTGAAGACGAGCCCTTAGGAAACTGGCTTTGCTGCTGCTTATGTGATCTCTGCTTGATGAAGAAAAGCTAAAAGCACCTTAGTCTCCAGGCCTCTTCATCAAACACCTCTTGCAAACACTAGATTCACTTTATTAACATAAAAACAAACCAGATGTCCTGTGGCACTTTTAAATCTCCCACAAAAGCTCATGCGATAAATAAATTTGTTTAGTCTTTTAAAAGTGCCACAGGACTCTGTTTGTTTGGCTGAACTAGACTAACACGGCTCTCCCTTTGGAATTTATTAACATAAGTTCTAAGTCTCAGATGCGTAAGTTACAAAAACCCGGATAGTCTTCCCTAGGGAAGAGAGAGGATGCACTTTTCACTCTTTTACATGTGTTCACAGGTGGACATAATATGCGGGGATCACCTGCTGGAACACTACCAGACGCTGAGGGAAATCCGCCGAGCTATAGGAGACGGTGCTGTGCAGGTAAGGGTGGTGCCCAGAGTGGGTCATAAAATGCACCTTTCTGAAAGGCTGCTCCATTTGAAAGGAGCCAAAGATCAGTGACGTCTGCTGGAAGCTCTTTCACACATTGGTTTTCGCTCCTCCAAGAATTCCACTTCATGCCCTCATGAGACCCTGTCAGGTTAAGTTTAGACCAGAACGTTAACCAATAGTGCTCTACTTATTGTTCTCATTACTGCTGTCAGCCGGGTGTTTGGAGTTTCTGATGGTTCTGGATATGAGCTTTGTTTCCTTTCTGAAATGCGTTGGTGCAGGAACCAAAATAAGTTAAACCAGACCTCTCCCCAGTAACATTTCATCCCCCCTTACCCCTGGGAATCTGTAACTCAGCAAGATATCAAGAGACAGAAAGAGCTCAAACAAAACAAGCCTTGTGGATGCCTGAGGGAGATAATTTACATATAAAACCCCATTGCAAAAGATGGAGAGTAATAAATTCCAGCAGTATGCCTGGCATATATGTGCTACAGCTCCTGACGGGGAGAGAAAATGTACAGCCCGCTGTCTTGTTAATGACTTCCTGACTGTACAGCTGCTGGCTTGTGACAAAGTACTGTATCCAGAAGACAGTCTAACTGGCAACGGCCACCGTGCAGTGTTAGCACCTAAACCTCAACACTGTCTGTAAAGTTAGTGTGGCAGTGTTCAGAGTGGCCGAGCATTCAGTGGTAGAGTTGGGAGACCTGTTTATTACCCTCTAGCTGCTGGCCTCCTCACCACATCTTCCTGTGTTTACCGCCCCAAGAGAAAAAACACTTCTGTGCTTTGAAAGTATTTCCGAGCATTTGCACCAAGTGATTAGTGTATTGTAAATTATAATAAATTGTTTTAGAGATGCACCAGTGAAATATTGTGTGTCCAGTCTCCAGTGTAGTGCAGGATATTAGTGCACAACCACTTTCTCTTATAAATGCTGCCTGCATCTAACCCCAGCATTCTGGAAAGGGTGCTTAATGTTATTCTGAATCTAACACGTATCCCCTGCAGAAAACTCTGCTGAAGGAACATTACGCTTGTCCAACAAAAATAAGATAAGTGCCAAAGTTGAGTCCGGTAGCAAGTTTAATTCTGTGCAGTCCATGTATATGATTAGGTTTCCTGGAAAATCTCCTGTATGTTGTTAAAATGGAGGTCAAGGGATGGGTGCTAGTTTTGAGGAGTTTCTAGGAGCACAGCTCCTCTCCCAGGGCATCAGGGGTCTGCAAGAGTCCCTTGGTTAGTGCAGGGGCACAGAATAGCCACATGGGGAGATGTGGGGCATTCAGGGCTATCCAAGAGCTATTGGGTTTGTGGGCTGCACCCCAGTTTCTGCCATGATCAGAACAAATCCCAACCCTCTTGGCCTCTTCTGGCCTCTGACAGAAGAATTGAAAGAAAATGCTACAAGTCTAACCTAGCCCAGTGTCCTGGTACTAAATTGCAATGAGGGACCCATGAGCAAGACAACCTCATTACTGATTTAGTAAGATTTGTGCACCATTGAGGAAGAGCAGCTATAATGACGTAGCTCTTGTTGCAGGGTGCAATAAGTGACAAAGAGCGTTATTGGACTCTGAAGCTTAGATTTGACTGACTTTGTGATCTGGAAGTTGCTCTTTCAGCCCTAAGTGCTTCAAACCTCAGCCTTAAGCCAAAGTTTTTTATCTTTAGAAAACATTCTTGGGAAGGGAATTTAGGGAAATGGTATTGGTCTCATTTTTTGTCATGAATAAATCCGTCTGGTTGGTATGTTGGTGGATGATACCCATAAGAATGAGAGTCAGATCAATGGTCCATCTACCCTAGTGGTCTTCAACCTGGGTGATACTGCCCACTAGTGGGCGTTTTGCAATTTTTGGTGGGTGCCACAGAAATGAAGGAAGGAGATAATGGCCATGCTCATCCGGCTGTAATTTATAAAATGTTCGTATGAATAATTAATAAATTTTGTTTGAAATTTGTTTGATATCTTATTTAAAATATCTGAGTTTAAAATTTAAATAAATTTTAAATTATAATTAACAGTATGACAATGTAACAATTAATTTAATGACAGTGGCAATTTATAAAAAGTAACAACTTATGTAAGTGGGTGGTAAACTTACTGCAAATGTGAAAATATTGAAAAACTGGGCGCTGATCCAAAAAAGGTTGAAGACCACTGCTCTAGCCCAATGTCCTGTCTTCTGACAGTGGCCGTTGCAAGATGCTTCAAAGGGAATGAATAAAACAAGGCAATCGCTAAGTGACCCATCCTGTCATCCAGTCACAGCATCTGGCAGTCAGTCATAGAGACACCTGTATCGTGGGGTTGCATTGTCATAGCCAATAACTATGAGAGGCTGGAAGAGAATAAAATATGGGTAGGATCTGGTGAGAAACAGTCAAATGAAAAATGGCAGGCAGCTAAAATGTGACTTTTTTAAAGTGCTTATATACAAATGCTAGAATCCTAAATTCTAGGAGGGGTGAACATGAGGGCCTCATATTAAATGAGGGTATTGATATAATAGACATCACAGAAACTTGGTGGAATGAGGAGACTCCATGAGACATAGTAATACAAGGGTATGAAATATATCGGAAGGATGGAATAGGTCGTACAGCGGGGGGATTGGCATGCCATGTGAAAGAAGGCATGACTCAAATGACGAAAAAATCCAAATAACCAAGTTGTGCCTTGGACTCTCTCTGATTAATAATTCCATACCTGAATAATAAGAATATGGCAGTCGAGCTGTTCTGCTGACCACCTGACCAGGGTGGCAATAATGATTGTGAAATGCTTAGAGGAGATTAGAGAGGCTATAAAATTAAAAAAAACAAAAAAAAACCTCAATAATAATAATAATAATAATGGGGGATTCCAGCTATCCCCATATTAATGTGGTATGTGTCACTTTCAGACAGGATGCAGAGATAAAGTTTCTTGATACCTTAAAACGATTTTTCCTGGAGCAATTAGTCCTGGAATCCCCAAAGAAGCAGCCGTTCTTGATTTAGTGCTAAATGAAGCACAGGATCTGGTCCAAGAGGTAACTATAGCTGAACAGTTTCATAATAATGACCATAACGTAATAAAATTTAACAACTCTCTGAGGAGGGACAGAAAGCAGCCCACCACAGTAACATTTAATTTCAGAAAGGGGAACTACACAAAAAATGAGGAAGTTAAACAGAAATTAAAATGTCCATCCAGTGCCAAAAGTGAAATCTCTGTAAACTGCATGAGAACTTTAAGACATGATAATAGAGGCTCAATTTAAATGTATCCCCCAAATTAAAAAACATAGTAAGAGAACCAAAAAGGTGTCACTGTGACTAACCAACCAAGTAAAAGAAGCAGTTAGAGGCAAAAAGGCAGCCTGTAAAAAGTGGAAGTTAAATCCTTTTGAGGAAAATAGAAAGGAGCATAAACTCTGGCAAATGAAGTGTAAATATATAATTAAGAAGGTCAAAAAAGAATTTAAAGAACAGCTAGCGGAAAAGATTCACAAAGTAAGAGCCAAAAAAAAAAAAGTATATCAGAAGCAGGAAGCCTGCTAATCAAGAATTGGGACCACAGGGCAATTAAGATGCTGAAGGAGCACTCAAAAAAGAGAAGGTTATTGCAGAGAAACTAAATGAATTCTTTGCATCTGTCTTCATATCTGAGATTCCCAAACTGGAGCCATTTTTATTTTATTTTATTTTGTGACTAATCTGAGGAACTGTTCCAGATTGAGGTATCAGTAGAGGAGGTTTTGGGGCAAATTAAACAATAAAAAGTCACCAGGACCAAATGGGATCCACCCGAGTTCTGAAGGAACTCAAATGTGAAATTGCAGAACTACTAACTATGGTACGTAACCTAAATCAGTTTCTGAACCAGATGACTGGAGAATAGCTAACGTGACACAGTTTTTTAAAAGGCTCCAGAAGTGATTCTGGCGATTACAGGCTGGGAAGCCCAACTTCAATACTAGGCAAACTGTTTGAAACTATAGAAAAGAACAGAATTACCAGACAGATATGAATATGATTTGTTGTGGAAGAGTCAACATGGTTTTTTATAATGGAAATCAAGCCTCAGCAAGCCACTAGAATTCTTGGCGGGGGTCAACAAGCATGTGGACAAGGGTTATCCAGTGGATATAGTATGCTTAGATTTTCAGAAAGCCTCACCCGAGGTTCTTCAGCAAAGAAAGCAATCACAGGATAAGAGAGAAGGTCCTTTCCTGGATCACTAACTAGTTTAAAAAACAGGAAACAAAGGATAAGAATTAATGATCAGTTTTCAGAATAGAGAGAGGTAAATAGTGGTGTCATCCAAGGGTCTGTATTGGAACCAGTACTGTTCAGTTGCTGCTGCTTCCTTTTTCAGCTGGTCGGTAAGATGTGTCAAGAAAGCCAGTTCACGGACATACCCTACAATCTCCTTAAACTCTCGGGGATCACTTTTTCCAGGAAAACAGGTTTTCTCTTTTTCAGAGCTTCATACCTGGGAAAACGTTTTCCAGCACTTCTTCATTCCAAAGTTTGCTGTCAAAGCAAATTTCCACAAGTGACATCTGTTTTTTCCCCTAATAGACCTGAAATTTTACATGCAAGAAATCAGCTGCAACTAACTTCTGGCATCTGATGAAGTGGGTCTTTGCCCACAAAAACTCATGCGATAAATAAATTTGTTAGTCTGTAAAAGTGCCACAGGATTTCTTGTTTGTTGTACGACAAGATTAGTAACTTTCACTGCTATTGTCCTGGCCTGGTCATGTTTCCGGACTTTCCACACAGGGATTTTTGATGGATTTGATACTGAGTTATGTAACACTCTCTCCTGTGAGTCCCACAAAAGCACTGTTTGAGCCAACTGTGCCTCTAGCTTCTTCCATTGTGATGTAGAAACATTTATCAAAACCACCATAGTCATTTTGTCATAGATGACTACCCCGTTGGAGCTCTGTGCAAAGAGAATAGCTTCAGTAGCTCCATATGTAAGATGTAGTCATCCAAGTGAATATGAGAATTTAACAGCTTAATTCGGTATTATCGCTGCTCCCTTCTAGGGCTAGAGGACAAATAAATGCACTTCTGAATCATATTTTTCATGTGCACATTCATTTGTGTCTGCATCTAATCTTGCTGCCATCTGAGATTGTTACACAATTTCAAAATTCCTCATCAATTTGTCATCACAAAGGCTATGTCTACACTAGAAAAGTTAAGTTGACTTAACAAGGTCGACTTCACTTTTCTAGTGTAGACATAGCCCCTTGTTGACCTTAAGTTGACGTAACCCTTTAAATTGAGTTAATAAAGTCAATTTAGGCACTAATCCCCGTCCACACTGGCTTTGTCAACTTAATAAGGTCAATTTAGGTGCTAATCCCCATCCACCCTGGCTTTAAGTCGACTTAAGTAGTCAACTTAAGGCTTAAGTTGACCTAAAACGAGGCGTTATTAAGTCGAGTTAAGGAAATGCTTAATAATAATGCTTAATAAAAGCCCAGTGTAGACGCGGCTTTGTTTAGTTTGACTTAAGCCTCCTTAAGTCGACCTAAATTGCCAATATAGACGCACCCCATGAGCCTTAGCTGTTCCTTCGATTTAGCCAATTCTAGCAACATGGCGTAAGAGGCTCCAGGCTTGATTTTTCTCTCTCCTCTTGCCCCTGCTTCCCCCCAGTTACAGTTGCAGTAATAAATCCTTTTCTGGTGTTTGCATTCTCCTTTTAAATAGCTGCAATAATTGCTCAAGACTCTGTTTACTCTTTTCTCTTCACGTAACAATAGGCTGTCGTCACTGGGATCATTTTCATTAGAACCGTAATAACACCTACAGTTGCAAGACACCAGGCTTTTCATTGCTTTCAGTGATTAAATTGTCACTTTCCCAACAAACTTGGAATGCTGCATTTTGGAAGATTAAGTGTAACCTAGTAGGAAAACGTATTAATAACAAGAAAATATATCTAGGTTGCTTTTCACAGACAAATTATGCACCTTGTAAAACTTGAGAGCAGACTGCTGGGTTTCAGACCAACATGTTGCAGATTAATAGAACATGACTGTAATTTAGAGTTAAACTTTGTGTTCCTCGTGACATTCGTCTTTTAGTCTTGCTACAAGCTGAAGTTCATTTTCTGAAGGGCTGGTCTTGCTTCAGCTGTAGCTTGATTTCGGAAGGTACTTGAACATCTGGTTTTATCACTTCTTTGCCTTTTTAAAAGTTTATTCTATTTTCAGAGATTGACTTGTATTCCAGGTGTTTTGTTTTTGTTGGGTTTTCTCCCCAAAACGCACAAAATTAACTGAAAATCCCCCAAAACTGGTTTCTAACACTGAGCATAGCTGTGTATGCTGCTTGTGGGACTCGCTGTCAGAGGAGATACGACAAATGGTGGGACTGAATTTTGAAAAGGGCTGGGTGATTTTATTATCAAACGAAATTGTTGAGTAAGAATAATATGTACCCTTCTTTTCAAAAGCTCTCTGTGATCCTTGAATAAAAGGTATCTAGTACAGGCTTCTGCACTGAGGCAGGATTAAGAATGATTTATTCTAGACCATCCTTGACAGGTGTTTGTCTAAACTATTCTTTAAAACCACCAGTGACAGAGATTCCACCACCTCTCTCGGTAATTTCATCCAGGATTTAGATACCCTGACAGCTGCGAAGTTTTTCCTAATGTCTCACCTAAATCTCCTTTGATGCAATTAAAGCCCATTCCTTCTTGTCCTGTCCTCAGAGATTAACGAGCACAATTGATCACTCTCTTCTTTCTAACAACCTTTTACATCCTTGAAAACTCTCTTCTTTCTAACAACCTTTTACATCCTTGAAAACTCTTATCATGCCCCCCTCAGTCTTCTCTTCTCCAAACTAAACCAACCCAGTTTTTTTCAGTCTTTCCTCGTGGGTCATGTTTTCTAGACCTTTAATCATTTTTGTTGCTCTCCTTTGAATTTCCTTCAATTTGTCCACATCTTTCCTGAAGTGTGGTGCTTAGAGCTGGATACAATACTCCTGTTGAGACCTTACCAGTGATGAGCAGAGTGCAAAAATTATTTCTTGTCTTGCTTACAACATTCCTGCTACTTACATCCCAGAATAATTTTGGTTAATTATCTACTATAACCCCCAGATCCTTTTCTGAAGTTCTCCTTTCTTGGCAGTCATTTCCCATTTTATATCTTTGCAGTTGGTTATTTCTTCCCAATAGTAATACTTTGAATTTGTACATATGGAATTTTATTCTCTTTATTTCAGACCATTGCTCCAGTTTGCCAAGATCATTTTGAATTCTAGTCCTGTCCTCTGGAGTGCTTGCAACCCCTCCCAGCTTGTTATTGTCCACAGACTTTATAAGGGTACTCTGTATGCCATTACCCAAATCATTTATGAAGGTATTGAATAGAATGGGACCTAGGAGAGAGCTCCCTGAAACTCCACTCAAAGTCCATCCAGCTCAATTGTGAACCATTGATAACTACCCTCTAAGTACGCTTTTCTGATCAGTTGTGCACCCAGCTTATAAGAAGTTCATCTGGGTTATATTTGTCCAGTTTGCTTATGAAACGGTCATGTGAGACAGTATCAAAAGCCTTACTAAAGTCAAGGTACTGTATATCACGTTTCTTGCTTTTCGAAGTATCTGGTATTACCCACTACTGGAAGGTGGTCACAAAGTTGATGGACCATTATTCTGGCCTTATGGGATCTGACTTATGATTTTGAGCTGGTGAACAAAAATGCAGAGCATTGTGTGTTAGAAATTAAATCATAAAACATCTGTTTGCTTATTTTAAATTTCGTGTGACTTGGATTACAAGAGAAGAATACGATCCACCACTTGAACACATTCTAGACTCCTTAGTTACTTTCTCAGGGCAGTGAGATCAACCTGCAACCATGAATTGGATCACATGGGTGAGGGAGAGGAGCCAGTGCATTACTGTATGCATGGGAACAGGCCATTTTCCTTCCAGCACCTCTACCCTCTGCTGCAAAAGTGCAACATGAATAGTCTGTCACTTAGTCAGCTATTTCAAACTCGTCTTCTCCCAGAGACAGCTAAAAGGAGCACATGTTTGTGAAAGGCACAAGAGTTCTGCTGTTCTACTGAGAAAAGAGAAACACTTTGTCAGTAGCTGTCCTTTGTAACCTGCTATCCAGTGTCTTTTCTCAGATCTTCCTGAGCTACAAAGGAAAATCGCTCCTCTAATTTAGCCATCCCGACTCTTCCTGTAGAGCACATTGCAAAAGGCTCCCTCTGGAGGAGTTTTATTCTTCTTCAGAATGATGGTTTGGGAAAGTGGAGCACACTCTGTTGCTGCTGCTGGGTTGGTTTTTTTTTTATGACCTTAAAGGGCAGTTTGCAATGTGGTTTCCATCTGCCTATTCTTCTTTGAAGTTAACAGTGGGGCTCTACTGGTGCGCAGTCCCTTTCCCGTTGTTTAACTCAAGGACCCTTGATCTGCAGCTGAAGTCGCTTCTGATTTTGCTTTGAGAAGGAACCACATTTCATTTTCTTTTTGAATTGAGCACTTCTTAATTCTCCCCATCAGGATCTGTAGTAAGTTGTCTGGCTTTTCCTTTATTAGCACTGTATGGTGGGAGCTCACTGTGCTTTTTTTAAAAAGGGTGTTGAATGTAGGCAGAAAATACTTAGTTTTGTTGTAAGTAACTTCACCAAAACAAAACAAAACAAAAACAAGTGTAGCTTCTACTCTATTAGCTCCTAGCTTCTGTTGTCATGTAAGCAGCTACAGCATTTCAGTAGGATTAGCTTTTGGATTAAAAGAATATTTTCTGAGAAATTAGGTCAAAGTTTTATTTTTGCCAATACTTCCATTTGAAAATTCTTCAATTGAGGAATACTTTGCTGTATTTCCCCCCCAAAACAGTAATTTCCTGGGTGAATCTCTGGTGAGACAAGATAGGCTTATTGACTGTAAAACCCACAGTAAACAAATTGGTGCCTGTGCCTGAATAGAGAAGACAGCAAATTGGTGGTGAGGGCAGAGAATAGTAATTCTTATTTCCCCAAAATGCAGAGATGATACGAAGTATTTAAGAAATAGCTAATCTATCTCAATGACAGGTAGGACAAATAGGTCTCCGGGTGAAAGAGGTAGGACATCTAGCCATCCTACCTTGCATCAGGCACAAAGTAAACAGGACTTTTCCTCAGCAGTCTTCTCATAATGTTTCTCTAAGATTTAACAATGGATTTCTAGACGTCCTCCGGGTGAAAAGATTAATCTGTTCCATGCTGGAGGAAGAAGCAGCAAAGCTGGCACTAATAAACTGGTATTGTTCTATGCACTCGTACCCATCAAAGCTGGTTGGTAAGTATTTGACATGCTGCAGGCCATGCTTGGAGAAGGGTGAAATAGCTCAAAGAGAGGGTGAGCCCAGATATATTTGTGCTCTGTAGCTCCTCGGAGTGGCACAAAGCAGCCACAGAGAATATATGGATATAAATTGTTCAGGA
>ML685755.1:4071173-4113536 GCA_007922175.1 Pelusios castaneus | reverse complement strand
AAGTGGGATTTTCTCCCACGAAAGCTCATGCGATTAATAAATCTGTTAGTCTTTAAAAGTGCCACAAGACTCTGTTGTCTTTCTACAATAGACTAACACGGCTACCCCTTTGGAAAGAAAGTGCTGTTTACCCTTCACATAACACAAGAACTGGGGTCACCCGATGAAATTAATAGGCATCAAGTTTGAAACAAACTTAAGGAAGTACACCACACAATGCGCAGTCAACCCATGGAGCTTCTTGCCAGGGGATCTTGTGAAGGCCAAAAGAAAAACTGAGTTAAAAAAGAATTAGGGTACGATGCCTCACACACAAGTGGTGTATAACCCTTGCTTAATTACTTTGGCACATAATTGATCGATTAATTTATCCATTCACCTGGCACCTTTTCATTAGCGTAATCAGTTACAGCCCCAAACATAAATAGAACGCTTGGCATGTCAGTGACAATCAGAATCCCATTTCCTGTCAAAAACCAATCAAAGCCTGTGCGAACAAACAGGTCTAATGCTGCATAAGTTGAAGTCCTATAGAGCCACCAGAGGAAGCAGGTTTCACAGGGGTGAGCTCTGGACGGGGCCTGTCCTGTGACCATCTGGAAACTTTTAAACGCTGTAAGAGACAACACTGGTGGAATGTTCATGTGTCTCTTATCAGACGTAACGGGCTCAAATTTGCACCATGGAAGTTTTCGGGGAGTGTTGCCATTAATGTCCTGGAAGCAAGCTCAGGGAGTCAATGAACCATAAGGCCATAAAAGAATACGTGTCTTTTTGTCACTTACATTTCAGTCAAGATCTTAGATGTTGCATGTCTAGCAGAGCAGTTGGCATAACTGCTAAATAAATGTTTTCATGACTAGCTCACGTCTGGTAGGCACAGCTCGGAGCAAGGAGAGCTGCAAGGTCTTCATGGCCTAGGAGCAGTAGCAAGAGACATTCTACCTCTGAGCTCTCCAGCCCAGAATGGGGAGCACTGCCTATGTCTAACTCCAATTTCCTGTGTGTTCTTTGATACAAAACTAATCATCCAGGGAAGTGAAAGAGTGGGTTTGGTTGGATTTTCTCGCCAAGATTGGTTAAATCCCCCAATCTGTTTCAATAGAAGAATAAAACATAAAAGCGATTTTTCGGGGGATATAGGGGTGTTCACTGGCTTCATGGGAGGGGAAACAATTCATTATCTCTTTCACATCCCAAGTAGGTTATCACAGACAGACGTCCCTGTGTTGAGGGACATGTGGTATATGTAGCTAGGATGGAATCATGCAGAACATGCAGTCTGGAGATATAAAAAATTATGGTTTATAGTGCCTCCTTTTCATCCCAAATTGATGGAGCCATGCAGCAAGAGTGTATTGAGCTGCTGTACTAAACCGGCCCTAGTGTTTTTGAAAACCTTCTTTCACACCCTTTTGCGAGTGATAACTATGTGCAGTCTTAGTGTCGACATGAAATGTCACGTGCGTGTGTGTGAAAGTGTTAATGAAAAGTATGCATCCAAAATTGCAACAAAATCATTTTGCTATTAGCAAATGTATTTCTCCGGTCTGGAGAAGTGGGGCATTCAATGTTAGACTTCTGCGCCACCTTTCTTGAGGATGGAATATTTTACATGGAAAAACAAACCTCGAGCAGCACCCAGAAGAATGTGAGATTTTTATCTTCATATTATTGATTTATCCAGAACTCCAGATGGGCATCTTCTCATAAGTGAATTAAAATACTTCCTTATAGCACCCTTTATCTTCAGTAAGTTTGTGAATGTTAATCCACTCATCTGATAGATCATTATTTTGACAAATGGGGAAACTAAGGCAGAGGGCTGAAGTGACTTGCCTAGGATCACAAACAAAGTTAGGATTAGAGCTATTGCAAAGGGGGGGGCCGTGTTAGTCTAGG
Organism: Pelusios castaneus; assembly: GCA_007922175.1. Classification (NCBI taxonomy): domain Eukaryota; kingdom Metazoa; phylum Chordata; order Testudines; family Pelomedusidae; genus Pelusios; species Pelusios castaneus. Next base: position 4,111,634 of record ML685755.1, on the reverse strand, counting down.
TCAGTAACACAAACAAGGAGTCCTGGGGCACTTTTAAAGACTAATAAATGTATTTATCGCATGAGCTTTTGTAGGAGAAAATCCCACTTCGTTGGACGCTTTCAGCTCCAGTCCTGTGCTCAAACCATCCTAGAGATACCGCCCTCTTTTCTGTGTAAATCTTCACGGTCTTCCTCACTTTTTGTACATTGTGTTAAAGAACAGGGATTCCTCCGCTGTTTCACGGCTGGTTATTTTTGTGGTGACAGTAGTGGCTGGCATTTACACACCAAGACAACTTAATACAAGCAAGGTGATAATCTGTACTTGAAGAAACAGATTTTTAAATCTTTTGGTTAGATTTCCCCACCAGAGGGGTTGGCACTCCGTTGCCTTGGCTTTTCAAAATTCAGGTTTATTGTATAGAATCAGCGAGGTACAGACATATCTCGATATCATCTTCAGAAGACAGGAAGAAATGGATCTTTGGCAAACGGAGCCAAGATTCCAGCAAACACAGTAGCTCTGTCTCCTGCTATAACACTTCCTCCCCATTGGCTGATTTTGTGACTGGCATAATGATATATTTTCCTTTTCCCTCTAGGATGGTTTGCTTGTCTTGCACTATGGTCTTGTGGTGTCTCCGCTAACAATAACATAAAGATTGCTAGAATATCAGGAGGTGAAAGGATCCAAAACACAAAAGCTTCTTCAACGCTGCGTCTCACCAAAGAAGGCCACCCACCTTGCTTCCTGTCACAGGAAATAAATGAAACCATCACTAACGGCTGCACACTCATAATTTAGCATTTGATTTGAGCAGTGTAAACAAAACACAGCCTCTGTAAGTACAGCTGTAAACACTGCAGTGCTCTGTGTTACACATGACACTCCTTCAACTGTAGCTAGCTCAGGGAAAGCAGAACAAAGTTGCCGAATTTGCTTTAAAGTGCTTCTTAAATCTACATGATCTTACAGAGTTAACTTGCTTTCTCATCCTCTAATCTTAATCTTGAGCAGGTCCATAACTATTTTGATCTCCATAAGACTTTACCTCATTCTGAAGTATGTAGCGATAATGGTGTTCTAAGGGGTGATCTTTAGTGGGTGACATCCCTTTCTCTCGGGAGGAGATGCAGTCATTTGGCTAGAAAGAGGGTCAACAGCAGATGACTTGATTTCGAGTTGTGGGGGGAGATTTTTCAACTTGTTTGTAGGCCAGAATGAGTAATGAACTTCCCATGGATTAAGCGCTGGTTTTCCTAGTTATACCAGAAGCAGCATTAAGACATCATTTCTTGTCAAAGGAAACACATTTCATCTGCCCTAGGTCCAGAACTGATAGTAGCTAGGCTCGCGTTAACGTCTATGTAACCACATAGCTCATGGTAGCTACCATGGTTCTGCTCCCAGCATGGATGGGCCAGCAAGTTATTCTGTGCACAGTGTATGACCTTCCCTCCATCTGTGTGAGATGTGTGAAATAATTGGACTTTCATCCTGCTCCCATTAAAGTCGATCAGCTGTGCTTGCATGCCAGCAGAATCAAGCCTCTCATTTCTAACATCTCTTCTTACAACCCCAGCAAAAACAGAGACATGCTCTTCAAAGAACCCCATTGTAAGGACCCTTGAATGTGTTACGGTGGAGACCATGTTTGAGGCTTCTACTGGGTGCTGGGCAATGAATGAACATCTGTTACTGCTAGTGTTCCTATAGTTGCACAAGGACCAATCGGTAGTTTTTTACTTTTAACATAATGGTAGCTCATCATCACTTAATATTTCAATATTCTGTTTGTTATGAGACTTTAATGATTTCTTCCCCAGATATAACACCAGAGGCGTGCGTGAGTAGGGTTACGCTGCATATTAGGCCTTAAGGGCCAAATTTAATGGTAGCTTGGTGCCTAACTCCCATTGATTTTAATAGAGGTGAGGAGCCTAGCTACCTTTAAAGATCTGGCCCTTGAAGTCTTTAAAACAAATGTTTGTTTTGCCTGTGAAAATTACACTTTAAAAAAAAAAAAAAAGCAATTTTTGTGATGCTTCTAAAAATGTTTAAAAAAATATTTTGTAGCCCATATTTCTGACTTATTTTCAAGGTTTATATAAAAGTTGTGCTGAAAATGAAGCAGAAAAGAGATTATTTTGTAAACACTTTGTGCATTGTGTTGATAAGAGATTATATCTTGTAAGAGTTAAATAAAGTTTTATTTTAGCCTACTTGAAATTCCTATGTTATGAGAAATATTTATTGCAAAGCTACTCTTCTTCCCTTTACCCCAAAATCATAGCCACTGGGGTTCATGGGATGGCTTCTAGACATTTTTACTTAATCGGAATCTGCAAGTTAGATGAGGAAATTCAAAAGTCGTATTTAAAAGTATCCATGGGGACTTTGAAATGTTATCAACTGGGGTGCTGTAAAACCTCTGAGGCTGTCTTTTTAATCAAAAAATAAAGGCTGATAACATGTTAAGACAAGAATCTGTTCCACAGACAGAGGAAGCTATAGGAGACTTCATTTTTAGAGGAGTACTTTTTTTGCTCTGTGCATCCATGTGCCCTTCTTGTCAGATACCATGCTTGATCCATTTAGTCCAGAGGTGTCAAACATGCAGCGGCCTACAGACCTCTTCCATCCGGCCCATGACTGCAATCCGCGGGAGCATACTCTCTCCCTAACACTCAGAGAGTGTGGTCTCGCATACTCAGCACTTCGCGATGCCACGGGAGGGTCGGGTCTCACAACATCACGGAGCACTGGGTATGCTCAACTCACTCCACAAGCCAACACTCTCTCCCTAACAGAGAGAGTGAGTGTGGTATCGCAGAGCACGGCCACGCACACGCAGCACTCCATGATGCCACGAGAGTGCCCTAGTGTTTCGATTTACAGGTATGTACGGCCCACTTGAAGTACATTTAAGTCAAATCTGGCCCGCCCTAGCAAATGAGTTTGACACCCTGATTTAGTCTATGTAATGCATTTTTTATCAAATCCAGCACGGCCATCTCTCTGGCTGCAACTCTGATCTCCCTGGCTTGATACGAGGGTGACCAGGTGTCCTGATTATATCAGGATGGTCCTGATACTTGGGACTTTGTCTTATATAAATGCCGATTCCCCTCGCCCCCAGTCCTGATTTTTCACATTGGTCACCCTACATGATACATGTCCTCAAACCATCAATATGGCTGCTTCCCAGTTCATTACCACTTACTTAAACTTTTTCCATATCTAGTATTTTAAGGAAATGACTGTTAACAATGTAGCTATCTTGCATTGCAAACGCTCACTTCATCCAAGCTTGTGTTACGTTCCTCAGAAGGGCTTATTTTAAAAGCATGAACAGCCTTGACTAATCTAAATCGCAGTCATTTCAAAATGTCCATTTTTACAGTAGGCCATACGTGCCTAGGGTACTGATTCTTATGTCTCCTCAAAATCAGTGTTTGTGGTAAGAGCTTTTCTCCCCACGAAGAAACCTGCCACCATTTCTGATGCAGACGTCGGTCTGTTTTGGAAAAGAAATTCACGTTGCTCACAGTTTGGCTAATCTATTTTACCTCCTCGGCTGGGACTGTGCGCACGGAGCTGTCACCAGACCAGAGGTGCCTTCGCAGGTTGAAGTTTTTGCCATCTCCTTGAAGAATGTGATAAACCTGTCACCAGGTGGCAGAAACAATGTTAACGTACAATGGAAAAGACTGTATTTTAATTTTAAAAAAGAAAATTCGGAGGTGAAGCTTGGGTGTATGTCGCCTGCCGCTACCGGTGTTTTTGGGATGAGTGTGATGTGGCATTTGTGAGTCCACCACTTTCCATTTTCCCTCTTTTCCTTCTTCCATGTCTCTCCTGTTGCTGCCTCCATACAGCACAACACGGAGTCAGCCTGTCCTGGCCAAGGGGGCCTGAAAATAAAGCATTCTGCTGCCCTGCCGTTTAGCTTGCGTTCCATGCACCGGCGCAGGAGATGACTGTTTGTCTTTTGACATGCGCCTGCAACACCTAATCAGTTTCCATTGGCACTTCGATGCCTAATTAGTGCCAGACTGATCCGTGGGCTGTTCCAGGTTCCTCCATGAAAGCTGCAGCTGGTTCTGTTTGTCTTGAAGACATCCCAGCCTTCTTTCACTCCCCCCGCAGCTGCCCCTGTGGCCACTTGATTTCCTGTTCATTCGTCTCCTTGGGCTTTGGCTTTCTTCCAGTCACTTCTGGCCCTGTTGATGGAAGATCGGAAGCAGAAGGTCATCTTTGGGATGGTTTCAGTGTGCTAAGTATTAATATATAGGAGCAGGCTGTCGTTTGGCAGAATACAGCCTATAATCTCTTTCTGTTAACTTGTTTGCATGTATTTTAGGCAGGGCTGTCTACTTTTTTCTTCTCCCACCCTTTGTCCATTTAGACTGTAAGCTCCTGGAGGCAGAGAGACTCAGTGTATTTGTACAGCCCCTAGCACAGTGGAACCCTGATTGCTAGGTGCTGCTACAATGCAAATAGTCATAGGGATGCAGTAGTGTCTGCAGAGCGGGTCTTAGTCACGCCACAGCCTGGGGGGAAGAATTCCCTTTCCCATGCATGTGTCCTCAGCTACTCTGGTTGGTACTTGAGCGGCTTTGTGCCTTAGTTGTATTTTTACAGACCCTAACTTGCCGCCCTTGCAAATCATTGTCATACAGATTCCACGACGTATACCAAGGCCCAGGACCATTTTCTTTTTGGGGCATGATTTTTGTTGGTTTAAAACATTTTGAGAATCCTCTAAAATGCAAGAAATTTGCACCTGGTACTTCACAGTTCTGCAAGGTGCTGCCTAAGAACATAAGAAAGGCCGTACTGGGTCAGACCAGAGGTCCATCTAGCCCAGTATCTGTCTACCGACAGTGGCCAGTGCCCAGGTGCCCCAGAGGGAGTGAACCTAACAGGCAATGATCAAGTGATCACTCTCCTGCCATCCGTCTCCATCCTCTGATAAACAGAGGCTAGGGACACCATTCTTAACCCCTTTCTGGCTAATAGCCATTTATGGACTTAGCCACCATGAACTTATCCAGTTCCCTTTTAAATATTGTTATAGTCCCAGCCTTCACAACCTCCTCAGGTAAGGAGTTCCACAAGTTGACTGTGCGTTGTGTGAAGAAGAACTTCCTTTTATTTGTTTTGAACCTGCTACCTATCAGTTTCATTTGGTGACCCCTGGTTCTTGTATTATGGGAGTATTTAAACAACTTTTCCTTGTCCACTTTTTCCACATCCGTCATAATTTTATATACTTCTATCATGTCCCCCCTCAGTCTCCTCTTTTCCAAGCTGAAGAGGCCCAGCCTTTTCAATCGTTCCTCATACGAGGCACTCTCCAAACCCCTAATCATTTTAGTTGCCCTTTTCTGAACCTTTTCTAGTGCTAGAATATCTTTTTTGAGATGAGGAGACCACATCTGTACACAGTATTCGAGATGTGGGCGTACCATGGATTTATATAAGGGCAATAATACATTTGCAGTCTTATTTTCTATCCCCTTTTTAATGATCCCTAACATCCTGTTTGCTTTTTTGACCGCCTCCGCACACTGTACGGACATCTTCAGAGAACTATCCACAATGACTCCAAGATCTTTTTCTTGACTCATTGTAGCCAAATTAGCCCCCATCATATTATAGGTATAGTTGGGGTTATTTTTTCCAATGTGCATTACTTTACACTTATCCACATTAAATTTCATTTGCCATTTGGATGCCCAATCACTTAGTTTTGTGAGATCTTTTTGAAGTTCTTCACAATCTGCTTTGGTCTTGACTATCTTGAGTAGTTTAGTATCGTCTGCAAACTTAGCTACCTCACTATTTACCCCTTTCTCCAGATCATTTATGAATAAATTGAATAGGACTGGTCCTAGGACCGACCCTTGGGGAACACCACTAGCTACCCTTTTCCAATCTGAGAATTTACCATTTACTCCTACCCTTTGTTCCCTGTCTTTTAACCAGTTCTCAATCCATGAAAGGACCTTCCCTTTTATCCCATGACAACTTAACTTACGTAACAGCCTTTGGTGAGGGACCTTGTCAAATGCTTTCTGGAAATCTAAGTACACTATGTCCACTGGATCCCCCCTGTCCACATGTTTGTTAACCCCTTCAAAGAACTCTAATAGATTAGTAAGACATGATTTCCCCTTACAGAAACCATGTTGGCTATTGCTCAACAGTTTATGTTTTTCTATGTGACTGACAATTTTATTCTTAACTATTGTTTCAACTAATTTGCCCGGTACCGACGTTAGACTTACCGGTCTGTAATTGCTGGGATCCCCTCTAGGGCCCTTTTTAAATATTGGCGTTACATTAGCCGACTTCCAGTCTTTGGGTACCGAAGCCATTTTAAGGGACAGGTTACAAATCTTAGTTAACAGTTCCGCGACTTCACATTTGAGTTCTTTCAGAACTCTTGGGTGAATGCCATCTGGTCCCGGTGACTTGTTAATGTTGAGTTTATCAATTAATTCCAAAACTTCCTCTAGTGACACTTCAATCTGTGACAGTTCCTCAGATCTGTCACCTACAAAAGCCGGCTCAGGTTTGGGAATCTCACTAACATCTTCAGCCGTAAAAACCGAAGCAAAGAAGCCTAAGCAGCCCTTTTCCATAATGTATCTCCCTGTGCACCCCAATCTCACCCTTTGGTCCTGGCCAGTTTACAGACTATGACCCCATTCTGCCATGGTAAATGCCCTCTGCAGTCTCAGCTGGAGACTGTGTTCTGAGCCTTTCAGCCCTAGGCAGCTGTGTGCTGTTGCTCTGCACCTTAAAAGCAGCTGTCATGTTCCACCTAGGTGGCAACTCCGTTTTCTTGGTGGATCTTTTGGCGTCTGCATGCAGCGCTCTGGGGGGGAGCAGGTATGGAAATCTCACGCAAATAGCTGCACAGCTATTCATGACATCTCTCCTCACAGCAAGACAAATGTGATGCTCTCTCACCTCAGCGTTTGGGGGCCAATATGATCATCAAGTCTGACATCCCGCACAATGCAGGCCACAGAACCTCCCCCACCCACTCCTGTAATGAACCTCTAACCAATGACCGAGTTATTAAAGTCCTCACATCATGATTTAAAGACTTTAAACTATAGGGAATCAACCAGCTTTGGGCTACTTTGGCCTGACTTTGTGCTGGATCCCATCTGGGGCTTCCATTGGCTTCACCTGGCATCGTGGATGGCCCCATGTTGTCTGAAGCCAGCCACCCACAGTCAGCAGCCTCTGCTGAAAATGTCAGCCTTAAACCCTCTGCTTCAGTTTCTCCACCTGTAAAGCGAAGACCATGCCTAGCTCCCTGCCTGCCCAGGTGGCAGAGAGATTAGAGCTTTGGAAATGAGAAATGCTACGTGTTATTGTCTGAACTAGGGCCCCGAGGGCGAAAGACTCCGGATCCCCAGTACCGAGCCACTGGGGCAGCCTTTATGTTTTGACTTTATTTTTTCCTCCCTTTGTGCTTTGGCACCTGTGGTGACAGCAGAAGCAGAAGCACTGGAAACCGGAACCCTCTGTCCTTCAGAGGAGCAGGCGACAGCAGCTGCTAGCAGAAACATGAGCCTTCCCACACTTGACACCTTCATTGCCCTTCTCCTCTAACTTTCCCATGGGGGAGGAGAATGTAACCACCGAGTGTCTGAGGAAAGCCAGGCCTGGAAACAGCATCTACCAAAGTCTCTCCCTCTCTGTCTGGAATTCACTGGCTGAGTTTCTCAGTCTTGTATGTACAAACAAGAACTACCATATGTTCTCTTGGACAGGTCTTTTTGTCTTGTGTCGTACAGCACCTAGCGCAGTGCAGGCCTGGGGCTCTCAGGCAGTACTGCAGTATAAATAATGATTACATAACCCTCATCCTCAAAACTACTCCATGGGCCCCTGCTTCATTTCAGGATCATGTCTAAATGCCCCCTCCTTGTTTTTACATCCCTCCATAGATTTGATTTTTCTCTCTCTCCCTGCTCCCCCCAGTCCTTTCCCCCCTTGTTTATCCAGGCAGCCCTTTCCTTTCTGTCACTAACATATTCTCACCACTGTTGGCACAGCAGCCTTTGGTCACTTCAACTTGCCAATTGACCATCTCCTTTCAGATTTCATCCAAAAGTCCCTTTGTTACCCCGTGATGTCAGTCAGGGCGTATCCCCCCTGGATGCCATCTCAGCTTCTGCAGCTACCTGAATCAACAGACCTCGGTAGGCACGACCCACGACTCTCTACAAAGCGCAGTGCGAGAGCCCATAGGCGCTTGTAGAAGCAAATCTTGCAAGCCGCAGGCTCCGCCAACTAAGAATGGCCACGCACCACCGCCCACAGAATCGAGAAAGAGCTGTCAATCCTTTCCGCGTCCGGGCCAGGTGAGGTTTCCCATGTTGTGTCTAGGACATGTTTGCTTGTCGCAAGGTACCGGCCCAGTTAATGGTAGGACTTTCCGTTATTACCTTGGCCAGATAAAGATGTCTCTGTTAGGATCCCTTTCTTATAGTCTGATACAAACACGTTTCACATTGCACTTCTCATGCTGAATATTGCTCCAAATCAAGCACAGCATCTTCATCCATCACCTCATGTCTTCTATCTTAATGTCAGGGTGTCTCTGTACTGTCTCTCATGATCATGTTTGTGCACCACTGTGTCTTGAGGAGAATCTGTTCTGCCTCCCTATGTTGTATTTCTATTTGGGGAGCATTGGTACAGTCTCCCAGGGTTGTGTTTCTGCTGTCACCGTATATCAGGTGAGTTAGAACTACTGTGGCTTTTAACAATACTGTGTTCCTGTTACTGCTCCTTAGGAATGCCAGTGCCTTAACAATGCTGCAGGACTGCCAAATTCCTGTATCAGTCAGTGACCTTGTGAGCAGAAAAGCAGGAGCTGTTTCCTAAAACCAGACTCTGGTTCAGGCCTCAGATCTTGCATCTAGGCCCATTATACTAGGCCTCATATTTCAGGTTCTCACTTTCTGCTACTCCCTGAGTATTAAAGCACAGAGCAAGCCTCCATTCCACCTTACTTCCTGTTAGTCAATGGATGTTCTCCCCTCTCTTGGCCTCCCAAACTCCCGTGATGCAGTTAAATAAAGCAGCAAGTTCCCAGCCTGCAGTCATATGAGGAAGCTTAGTCTCGCTGCACGGAGAGGTCTTTTTACAAAAACCTTGCTCCCTTTCCTCAGCCTCTGTCTCTCTTCTCCTCATTGTGTGCCTGTTCACAAGATGGTCACATTTTACAGAGTACATCGGACTACCTAAAAATGTAAATTTATATGTGCAATATGCACGTGACTTGAAGTTCATCCCCGGTGCAGAAAATCTGCACAAGGCTCCTTCTACCACCTAATCCCCCCATCAAGATTTTAAGTGGGGCTTAACTGGTGCATAGAGCATCATGAAAGCCTTCTGCTCTTGGGTGAATTTTGCACAGAGAGGAAAAATGATCCAATAGTTGGATCTCCTGGATTCAGTTCCCTGCCCTGCCACACATTTCCTGTCTAGCTCTGGCCAAGTCCTTTAGGGCGAGTCTACCCTGCAAAATTGTCAGCCTCAGTGATGTCGACGTACAGCTACTGCAATAATTAAATCTCTTTTGCCAGTCCATACTATGCTCCTTCTGTCGACGCTGCATGTCCTCACCCAGAGCGCTTGCACCAACTGAACTGCCGTGTGGGGCATTATGGGTTAGCTTCTGAAAGGCAGCAGCCATCAATGGAAGCCATGCAGTCTTTATGCTGTCACTCCATTGACCTAACCGGGGGGCATAGCCACAGGTGGGTCCAAGTGGGCCAGGGCTCACCCACTTGGAAATCAGACCTGTTCACCACAGCGCCCGGCAGCGGCATGAACTTCACCACGCTGGCTGTGGTGCACTGATCCACACGTGGCCATGGCTGCCAGACGCCGGTCAGGCCCTGCAGCTCTGACAGAGAAGTTTGTGCTACTGCCAGGTGCTGCAGTGGGTGAGCCTCCTCCTCCTCAAGACAGCTCCAGTTGCTAAGTAACAAGTGAAATCAGAGCTACCTAGCAACTGGAGTGTTGTCATGCAGCTTCTGGTCACATGACTAGACGCTGCCCGTGGCTGGCCCACCTGTGGACTCAGTGGCCTGGCCAGAAAGCCCTGCCTGGCTATGCCCTTGGACCTCACTGCATTGATCTAAGAGCTGCATGGGCAAAGTTACAGCAGTGCGGTGGGTGAATTACGTCAGTCAGTGACATTTTCCCGTAGATTCTCAGTGAGCTCGACATCAGCTGTAGGTAGGAGGATCTTAGCAGTGCTCTGTCTTGCAGGGGTTGGAGAGCGAGAGGACATTAGTGATTTTGATGCACTCAGATACTACAATAATGAGAGGCCATAAGAGTGCCTAAGATTTGCCTTATTTGTGTTATTTCTCAATACAGAAAATGCCTGTGGTTTATACTACTCAGCATCCTGTGCAGAAAGTTGGATTTGTTTGTGCTTGGAGAGGGAACATAAATCCTGCTGCATCACCAGTAGCAAAACTCGGCCTTTGCATTTTCATCATTAAAAATAAGACGGCCCCCATGTGTACAGAATAGCACAACATGTTATGGGCTGTGTGACTGCACAGGTCCCCAATGGAAGCGCGTGCTGCTTCAGTGCAGAATTGCTTCCACCGTTACCATCTGGAGAACAAATATTTAATAATGGGCTCTTCCAGCTAATGGAGGAAGGTGTAACACATGCTAATGGCTGAAGATTGACAGGAAACAAGGCGTGTATTTTTAACAGTGAGTGTAATTAAGCATTGGAACAATTTACAAAGAGTCATGGGGGATTCTCCATCACTGGCAATTTTTGTATCAAGATTGGTTGTTTGTCCAGGAGTGCTGCTGTAGGAATTATGGTGGGGAAGTGAACTGCCTGTGCTATGCAGACTAGTGACGCCAGGAGTCCCTTCCAGCCCTGGAATGTAGGAATCTATGAACCACGAATGAGCCGCCCCTTCCCTGGGTCTTGTGAAATCACTGAAACCTGCCTCCACCAACTTCAGTCACCACTGGCTTATGGTTGTGTAAATGAAGCACGCCCAGACATATGCAGTACGTCGGTGAGTGTTGCTTTCCAAGGGCACACTGGTGGTCTCAGGGTGAGGTTATCTGTGAGAATAAACACCTGGACGTGCCTCCCAGGTGGCTTTTTGCTGCTTCTCTTTCTAATCATGGAGGCTGAATTGCTTTGGCTGCCTTTTCTTCCAGATTTGCGAGTAGCTGCAGAGGTATAAATCTTAAAACATCTGCAGCATGACTCGCTTCTTTCCTACTGCAGCCTTGTCAATGAACTTCATAAAAACATGCGGCCACAGGGGAGGATTTATTACCAGCACCAGCTCACGCCACTGGCCAAGTAGCCTTAGGAAGAAGAGTGGTATGCAAACAAAAGGAGTCACATTGCCAAAAATGAATGGGCAAAGAGAAGCAGGAGCCACCCCAAATGTGATGCAAATTGAATGAATCAGTCTGTCGACATATAATCAATAGCGTCAGCCACTGACATTTCCAGCTGCGGGGAGTGACGTAATGAAAACTTGCTCGCTGGCAGTAGATGAGGAAGAGCCACCAGCGCTGCTTCAGATCTGTTCTCAATCTAAAGGAACATGAAGCCAGACAACGCTGGTGATGCATCAGCCAGATTTCCTCAGGAGGAGATGTCTCCCTCTGGCTTCTTGACACACACAGGTTTTCTAGGCTATTCACTGCTCTTATCATCTAGTCGGATCAAAATGATAATGCAGAGTCACCTGTGCAGTGGGTTCTGCAGGGGCAATTAACGTGGTCCAGGGACTAAATGTGACCCTTAATGTCTGGACTCATTCCAGCTGGGCCAAAATCGAAGTGCAGTTAGGGTTGAAAAGTGCCTACTGACTTTGGGGCTCTCTCTACTGGTAAATATATCTGCTGCCTTACAGGAAATTGTTTAAAAAACATTGGTGTAGCACTAATTCAGTGAGAAGGCCAGATCCCATCCAGCTGCTGCCTCTGTCTGGCCGTGGGACTTGATTACCTCTGCCTTGCTGGAGGTGCCGTGGCAGACACAGCAGCTGATGAGAAGCTGGCCGGGGTGTGAACCTGCCCACCCACCTACTGCACAAGCTGATCTCACTGCTTCATGCTGAGCCATCGTTACCCAACGAAGAAACCAGCAGTGCACACCAGTCAGTCCTTCCTTCTCTTGAAGAGGTGCCGCAGCCTCTTGAAGGAGCAAAGGCTAAATTCTGATCTCAGAGACTTGGGTGGAAATCCAGAGTGAAACCGCTGAGGTTCCTTTGGGTTTACACTAACATGACGGAGGTTGGAATTTTGGATTAATGTCAATTATGTGCATTGTCTGCTAGGCCAGTTGGCATGACCTGATGTCCTCCCAGGTGCATGTATTGGTGTGTCAGAACCGAGGACCTATATCAGAGAGGTGTATGGTCCCACAGGTTTATAAGGTCCCATGGGTATTTTAACACCAGCTGAGAACATAAATCAGAGTCAGGGCAGTTCACACATTAACCATGAGTTCAGTTCCTAGAAACAATTGTTGTCAAATCTGGCAGAAGAGGCTCTTAGGAAGAAAAAATGAGGCTGGTAAGTAAATTACTACTTGAGGCTAATTTGCTGGAAGTGGCTGTCACTGTAAAAATATTTCACCATCCTACACAACCTCCCGGTCCGGCTCTGAAAGCCAGTGTCTTTGGACTGGTAGGAAAGAGCCCAGGCTCACAATGTGCCTGCAAAGTCAGTACTGGCCTCCCTTTACAGCTTGGAGATGTGATACGGTGTCTGTCCTGTGCCTTGACCACCAGGCTGTCCTTTCTTTGAAGTGTTTGTGAAGGGCTGGGCTCCGGAAGTCAATGGATCAAACCGTGTGTCATTTAATGAGTGTATATTGGAAAGAAGCCATGGTCACGTGCATCTTTTCAGGAGGAATGCATTGGCTTGGTAAAATATCAAACACAGGTGGAGTCTCACCTGGAACCTTTGCTCCTGTCTACAGCTGTGCGTTTGCTGCCCTCCCAGCTCAGGCTGCGCATACCGCCAGGTCTTCCCAAAACTGGAGGACTCCTCCGGGAACCCTTTGCTGGCTCCTCCAATCCTCCTATGTCAGGAGAAGCTCCTCCAATCTCGGGTCTGCCTCCTGCTCAAAACTCACTCCTCTCGCCTTGCCTTCCCCTGCTAGCCGCTTGCTCAGAAATATAAAAACTGCTCTAGTATCGGGGCAGTATCTCGTTGGGGTTGATGTAACTAAGTGCAGACAAGAAGCTGGAATTATCTGACTTTTCTCAACATCTGTTGGGCTTGATTCTGCCAGGTTTCGAGTGCACTCAATTTCCACTGATTGAATAGGAATTGTACGCTTCTATCATTTCCCTGGGTTGGGCTCTTTTCAGTGTATTGTGGCCTCTCCTATACAAGTAATCTTCATAGGACCTCTCTAGGGTTATTTGCATGAGTCAGGGGCTTCTCAAATGAATACGGTTTGGCAGAATCAAATCTTTAGAGAAACCTGGAGGCAAGAACCATGGTTTATGCCCATACAGCACCATACATAGCTATGAGGCTGTAGAAATAAACTTTTCTCATGTTAATAAAGGTTTGATTCCTTTTCCTGCCATTGGTTTTCCTGATGGTTGCCCTTTCTCTGTGCTTGGAGCAGAGAAACAAGGGACGCTGCCAAAATATTGAAACCGTGCCAGCTCAGGTAGAAATCAGGAAATGTTAGAAATCTCCAGTGAAGCCTGGGCTAAGAACTAATTCTAAATTCAGTCTGGTTTCCTGAACAACACTCTCTTACTCCCTCTTGTCTCCTTTGTTCTATTAAAATGGAAGTAATTCCTCTAGATTTTTATCCTTTAGGAAAAAATCCAGACTTCATTAACTAGAATTCAAAGAGCCAACTAAGCAGGAAATCTAATAATGGTTTCTGTTTAAAGGGCAGAGTTACGAAATTTAAATTGAAAGGCTGAGTAAAAAGCAGAGACCGGAAAGATTTTACAGTTCAAAATGTTGTAGATTAGCTCTGCAGCAATATCCTTTTTTGCTGCTTTGGCAGGAAGAGAGCATTTTGGGGGAGACAGAAGAAAAAAGGGTGGAGTTGGAGATGGGGGACCCAGGGTTGGGGGAATAAAGGCAGTAGCCAGAAGCAGGGCCTGGCAAATGTGAGTTACTAAGAATACAGAAAAGTCATTGCTAGGGCAAAGGTGAATGAAGCTATGCCATATCTACTCCTTTGGGCAGGCCGTTTCATTCTTCTTGCCAGTGAGTTGTCCGGTATCCACCGCTGCTCAGTGGACTGGCCTCACCAGTAAAGTAGCATATACTCAAAGCCCAGGGCAGCAGGCCCGTCCCTCGTGAAAATGCCACACCCAGGATTTTGGTCGGTCTTGGTGTCTGAGATCATCCCCAAACATGGAACAAGAGTCAGACTAAAGCGCGCACAGGAGAGGGGCCAGTCTGAGGGGCTAGGCGCATTGCAAGCTGACAGGGGCTATATGCATGGAGTCGCTGTTGTTGGGAAAGGAGATGGGGTGGGGCTGCAGAGTTCAAATGGGGTCACCTTCCATATCAGAAGGTGGGACCCCCAGACTGCAAGGGTGTTATTTATATAAAATTCTCACAGCAAAATGACTGAGCGAGTATTGTACAATTGGTTAAGAGCTTAGCAAAAACCATCCTGATTGGTTAATAAGATCCCATGATGTTTCAATAGCATGTGCTGCGGAGGTACAGATAAGAGCAGTGCCTGAGCCTCAGTCTGCATATCTCTGGTCTGGGGCACCTCCTACCGGGTGCGCAGCTCCCACAGCACTGAGCTCAGGCTAGGCAGGGCTGCCCCCCCCTCCCTAGAGCCCAGCCAGCCCCTCCTTGAGTACCTGGCGCAGAAAGGTGAGCTTGCCCCACAGCACCTTCACCTTCTCCTGTTCCTGCCACACCAGCACTGCCCACCCTCCTCCTCCCACTGCATCTGGGCACCCCGCTTCGCTGCCCCTTCCTGATGGAGCCAGGCTGCCATGCGCTGCAGCAGGACAGGGAGGCTGCAGACGCCCAGGACTGTGGTGTCAGCCTGCTGGGCTCCCAGGGGACAACAGAGAGAACGACCGAGGGGTGTCTCCAAATAGCTTTGCTTCCAAGGGAGGGAGAGCTGGATGGACAGACAGATCCATCGCCTGCTGCTGCTGGATTGACAGACTTTGTTAAGCACGACCCATAAATTACCAGCGACTCAATTAAGCGGCGACGGTACTGGGCCAGGTTTATTGCAAGCAAAGCATGGTGCTAGGATGTGTATTCTTGTCACAATGGACCAGCTCGGTTAACAGTTGGACTTTCCGGCGTCTCCTAGGCCTGACAAAGATGCCCCTATTAGAGTCCCCTTCTCATATCCTGGTACAAACAGGTTACGCACTACCTTTCTGATGTCTTTGTACCTTGCCTTGGAGTCAAACATAACATCTTCATCCATCCTCCTGTCACGTCTCTCTTCTAGCCATCATGACTGTGTTTATGCCCTACTGCATCTTGGGATAGCTCGTACTGTCTCCCTGTGTTGTTTTGCTGTGTGGGGAGTACTTGGCCTGTTTCCCAGGATTTTGTTTCTGCAGTCACCATGCATTGGGACCACTCCTGCTTTCAACCAGACTGCGGTTTTCTGCTCCTGCGTGTAGGAAGGCCAGTGCATTGCTGATGCTGTGTTTCGGTCATGATCCTACAACTGGTTTGCAGCGTGACTTCCACTAAGGGCGTGGCTGCTACTTTGATTCAGATCTCAGGCCTCTTATGCTAGGCCTCATATCTCAGGCTCTCATGTCCTAGTACAGCCAAGATGGTCAGAGACACAGCCATGTTCTGGGTGCCCCTAAACCTCTGACTGCCAGGAGCAGGGACTGGACAATCGGGGAAGGATCACACAATAAGTGACATGTTCTGTTCATTCCTGCTGAAGCCCTGGACAGGATACTAGGTCAGATGGCCCATTGGCCTGACCCACTATGGCCATTTGCCTGTTCACACAGAGAGCTCCATTGATTTCATTGGGGGCTCTGAATGTCGGCAGGGGTCCACCCTGACAGGTCTAAGTGCAGAGTCAGGATAGCAGTTTATAAAGTGCTTCGGGAAGGAAGCTGCAGCAAGAGCTTTGGAAAACGCTGTAATCTAGTCTAGCAGCATTGGTGATGATGGAAAACCAGCTATTGGTTCTTCTGAGCTCAGAGTCCAAGACTGAGAAGCTCAGATCATCTTTGAGATCCCCACATAGACACTGCCTGATGTTTTTGTTATTTGTATGAAGCAAGGCCCAGAAGGACTAGGGATTTGTTGTGCTAAGCAGTGTACATACCTGGAACGGTAAGAAGGTCCCTGTGCCAAGGAGCTTATGTGAGCAAAGTGTTACTGGAGACTTCAGAGGAAGGTAGTGCATACTGCCAAGAGCCTCAGGAATTGTGAGCCAAATCCTGGCATCACCTCCGTAAACACAACTGATCTTCCTGCCTGGATCTACTTTATTGTGTAGCCTCATGTGCATATAGATGACCCCACAACCCACTTACTTGGCTCCATGTTCTTTTCCTGGGTCTTCCCTTTCTTGAATAACTGCTACCTTGCTCTAAGGTTGTTCTAATCTTCACAGGCTAAATTGTTGCTGATCACATCTCTTCAAAAATAAGCCAGTTTGCCCTTTGATGGCACATCTGAGGGTCTCACAGCCTTTGGCAACCAGTAACTAGCTGAGCTTCACAGCACTCCAGAGAGGGCAGGAGATGATATGCAATATAAATGGATCACTCTACTCACTGCTGAAATGCAACTGTTTCTAGGGTAGAACGCATCAGCTGCTTAGTTGAAATGGAAGTGCCAGCTGGGAGTAGATTGCAGAGCCATTGGGCGAGAGATCTCTGTGGTGAGTGACACAGTCCCCTCCCAGCAATCTCAAATGCCACGACATCCAAAAGGATATTTCTGGAGACCTGTCCTTCCCCTTTTCCTCTGGACTAGAGAGTACCGAACTGAGCACAAAGCATCTTCTTGCCCCTATAGATGGCTGAGTCCTTAGAGATCTAAAGGTGCAATAGGTGTAGAGATGTAACTGGCAAAGAGCCTTGGGCAGGCACAAATCCTGAAAGTCCTTTTAACTCATTTTCTGAAAGGGGCTCAAATTCTGCTGGAGGGTACCCCTTTAGTTGCTATTGAAAAGCCAGAAGAATGAGTACAGAACACAGAGGTTAGGCCCAGATCTTCAAAGGTGTTGGAATGCCAAACACCCCCTGGTTTCAATGAGAATGAGGCTGGGGAGCTGGGCCGTGAGCATCAATCCTGCCACAAGTGTTGCTCATGTGTAATTTCAAGCATAAGAGTGGTCCTGGGGTGAGTAAAATGAGAAAGAGATGTCTGTGTTTACAAGGCCAGGGCATTAATTGTCAGGCTTTAATCTTTGCGTAGAACTCCTGTTGTCCATTGTCCTCTGCTATTCTAAAGCATTCATTGCTGGACTTCCATTGCCAGATTGATGTTCCATTGTGAATGTCCTTAAAGGTCCACAAAAGGAACGGCTGATGTTTTTTCTTTTTTAGGTCCTCTCTGATGAAGTGGGCAGTTAAACATAAATATAGAATTTCCCTATTATAACAACTTCAGGGCTTTATCTGAATTTGCCTCTAGCTGTTGGCCTCTTCTGGGCCTCTCTCTAACAAAAGGTAGAAGACCTGAGGAGGGTTAACTTTGCCTGCCCAGGTGCCATGTACTTCTGGAAGGTTTCCTGGTATCTCTGTGGGCCATTCGAGCCTGGAACAGGAATAGAATTAGACCTCTTGATACTTAGTTCTGTGAACAAATGGCTAGAAAACATTCTCCCACCCGCCACATGGAGTGAGATGGTCATCTTATCATATTAGTTAGGTGTGATGATATAGGCCCAGATATAGGCAAAACTCCCATTGTCTTCAATGGGAGCAGAAGTAGGTTCTATGTACACACGTGCATGGATGGATGTATAATTTTCATAACACAAAAATGATGAGTAATCTCTGCTATGACATTGATCTTCTCTTGGAGTAGAGATGGGGAAATCACTTCATGACTGTAACACAGGTGGGTGATCGCTAGTCATCCATTAAGAAATAATGATTCACATGAATACACAAATAATACCACAGCGGTGTCTATAGAACCTCTTCTCTTCCTTTCTAATTCTGCAGATTCTGTCAGCTGGAAGAATATATATGACATACAGTATTATTTATCTAGGCTGATAATTATATAGATGGTATATAATACAACTACAATATATTCATGAGCCAATGAGCCAATCCAAACTCTGAGTAGTTTTTCAAAAGATTCCATTGCACACCTGCTCAGGCCTGATGGTACATCTGTGCGCCCTGGCACACTAGTTGGGAAACACTGCAATAGCACTTAGCCACATGTATTTCAGCTCGGATAAATGGTATTGTGATGGGGTGCGCTTACTCCGCACTAGAGAGGCCTGGCAAACTTTGTGAGTGGTGGAAGCCCCGCCCCTTAAGCCCTGCTGGGCATGCTCAGACTGCTGCCCTAGCATAAAAAGGAGTAGCTCAGCTCACTCTGGGTGGACTAGTGAAGAGGGGGGACCTATGCTGGAAGCTCTGGACCAGGAGTGGTGTCAGCCCCAGGCAGCGGGAGAGACCAACTGTGGGAGCAAGCATGCTGTGACAGCTGCCCTGAGGCTGAATCCCAGGTGCTGACTACAGCTGACTGACTCCAGGAATCTCCAGAGAAGCAGCTAGTGGCCCATATTGGAGGTTAGGAGACCCAGATTGGGACTATGCTGGAGGACAACTCTCTGCTTTGGGTAGGCAGTAGCCCAAGGGGCCTGGGTTGTGGAGCCAGGAGCGGTTTGGCTGAGGATTGGTGTGTTGTGGTCTGGATCCCTGCTGACTTGGTGCCATAACCCCTGCACTGACAGGGCCCTGGGCTGTGGCTCAGTGGAGTGGGAGGGCCTGAGCCCCTCTACCCAGGCATTGACCCCTGTGAGAACTCTGTTGCCCTGAACCCCAGGGGCTATGTACTGACTCTGTGGCCACTAGGCCATACTTCCCTGAACCCAAAGAGCAGTGCACTGAATTTGTGAGGTCATGGAGATGCCCTCCCTTCTTGCGCCCCTCAGACTTCCCCATCTGGGGGCATATGGGAGGGCTTACCCTGTGGCAGTATGATATGTCATGTATTGTAATATGCACAGACTAACCATGTATAGCCCAATATCAATTATGTACATTGCCTAATATGTAGTGTTACTTCATTTTATTTATGAACATTTCTAAAGCATCCATCATTGTTGCAGTCACTGAAACTTCATTTCTGGTGACACTAGATACTGATATATTCTTTCCATATTGACACTGTTCTTATCTTTTTGACTGGACATTGGGAAGCTACTAACAGCTTCTTCCAACAAACCTGATCAGCTGAGACAGTGGGAGATGCAGCAATAGGGAAGAAAGGAAGTTGGATTGAATAAACTTCTCAATTAAAAAGAAGCGCTTAGTTCTTCCCCTCTGTCTGCCACAGTTCCTTTGCTTTCGTGTCATTGCTGCTGAGCCCTGTTGTATCCCTTTCCTTGTGTCCCCCATGCAATCTGCTCAGATGTCCAAGTTTCTAGGGCTGTTTCTATAGCTGCACTCGCATAGCCTCTTCACCCCACAGGCCCAGGAGATCCAATATCGCCGTCTACTCCAGGCAGGAGCAGCCCTAGTGCACAGCACCAGCATAGTTGGTTGGACAGTGGCATGCAACAAAGGAGAGTTGCTAGGCAGAGCCCCCACATGGGGGGTGGGGAGAGGTACACTTTACTGGGGCCCAGAGGACCTGGGAGGGGGCAGAGGGATTGTGGCATTGGGGTGGGGGTGGGGGGGGCTGTGTTACAAGTTTGTTCTGGGCCCCCAAAAGTTATGCTTGGGCCCTGCTCCGAGGTGTGCTCACCAAGC
Source organism: Pelusios castaneus (assembly GCA_007922175.1). NCBI lineage: Eukaryota > Metazoa > Chordata > Testudines > Pelomedusidae > Pelusios > Pelusios castaneus. The sequence continues at coordinate 4,091,667 of ML685755.1, read as the reverse complement.
TGGTTAATCAGGAAAGGCATTTAAAAACATGTGGAGTGTCTTTAAGAGTGTGTGTTGCTTCTGGTTTCCATGACACCAGAGCAGTGGAGTTCATATTTGTGACCAAAGCAGACACTGTTGCAAGGCATGGGGCACTGTGGGACAGCTGCTGGAGGACCGTTAATGTTGATACAGGTCATTCACGTACCGTCTACATTCATAGTGCTTTGACCTCAGTAGGTGGACTATGGCTCAATGTCTGTTTGGGGAAATGGTCTTACTGCAGCCTTGCGAACAGGGTGCTTATGCTGCCGGAGCAGACACAAATTTGAGTGTAGACCCACACCCAAATAGGTCCATGCCAGGTGATTTATATCAACCTACCATTGTAGTGTACAGCAGGCCTCCTCTTTGCCCTCTGCTTCCAGACAGGCTCTGGTAGGAGTGTCAGAATGTCTGGGAGCACAAATCACAGGCTGTTTCTCCAGCTCAGCTGCTCTGGGATACAAGAAATAGTGAAGGGGGGAGATTCTACTCCCTAGACAGCTTTCACAGATGCACAGGATCCCCTGCTGGGTGTCTCTTGCTTGCACCAGCATCAATCATCTATGCTAGTGCAATAAATGTATGTCCAGAGCTCCCTGTTAACCCCACCAGCTACAGCTCTCTACAGAAAAATGACTCTTAACCTCTTAAGTGTAATTAGCAAGCCTTTACGGAGATCTGTATACGGGAGCGCTCACGGGGAGAGAACAAAGGAAATCTCCAACCTGTGCCGTAGCAACAACTTCTCTTATAGACTTTAGTTCATGTTACAGGAATCAAATACAGTTTCTGATAGGTTAAAAAGGCACTCCTCCCCAGATGCATTTCATTCTGCCCTGGTAACAACAATTTGAGCTTATGGAGACTGTTTTTAGACAGAAAGATAAGAAAAACAAAACAAATCCAGGAACAGCCAGAGCTCAAGGCTGAGAAAGAGACCCAGACAGTAAAAACAATTATCAGTGCCCCCCTCCCCCATGGCCTTTGACACTGCTACTGTATTATCAGGTGTTCCCCTACAATCACCCCAGACTCAGCTGCATCTTTCACCCAGCACAGAGAACTTGCCGCTTTTGGTACTTTACAGTATCTAAATAGAGCACAGAACACCTTCCCCCTGTCTCCCAAAGTCTCAGCAAAATGACTGTCCCTGATTCCAATGCAAAGGGGAGTCGGGCCTGGCATCACAAGCCCAGATTGCAACGCCCACGCTGGGGAGGGGGCGGGACAGGTACCCACCCCTCCGCTTGTTGCAGTACAGGCATAGGGGATCATTTCTGGTGTCTCTTGTAAGGGGGAAAGGCTGAGGCTGCAGACGCTGAGCGTTGCAAGGGCACGCTTAACCCGGGCGAGGTGCTTTGGCAGAGTGTGGACCGCGGGGTGACTGTCGCGAGGGATAGAGAATGAACGATGAATGAATGCATTCCACCGCCTTCTTTCTGCACACAGCCCCCACCCCCTCTCTGGGCCCAGCGCTTCATTGAAGGTGCATGTGCAAATTACCTATTTTTGTTACTGCCCCACACTCCTGCAAACCAATGCACCGCCACCGGCTTCCCAGGATTGCTCGCTATTGCATTTCAAATAAGCAAAAAAGCAGGAGCAAGCGCTGGCCCGTTGGCTGCATTCTCCGGGGCTTCCTCCACCAGCCTGGTTTTCAGCGGCGGGATTTCCACGCGTAGCCTTGGGAATGACTGTTCCCAAGGCTCAGGCATAGGACTGCAGGGGCATCATGGGCCCTTTCCTGGCACCTGCTCTCGCTGGCAGCGCTGCACAGGATTGCATCTTTGCATTGCATGCACGCTCCAGGCTCTGGCTCGACAGCCAATCTGTTTGCAGCTGCGCTGGGAGGTCGCACATTCTCCCCGATCCCTGGAGGGGGGTGAGTGGGTGGTTGTGGGGGAGGAGGGGGTGTTGCACATTCTCCCCGGTCCCTCGCGGGCTGAGTGTGCGGTTGTGATGGGAAGTTGCACACTCTCTCGGGTCCTTGGCGGGCTGAGTGTGCGGTTGTGATGGGGGGTTGCACACTCTCCCCGGTCTCTGGCGGTGTGAATGACGGTTGTGCTGGGGGTGGGGGTTGCACACACTCCCCGGTCTCTGGAGGGGTGAGTGTGCGGTTGTGATGGGGGGTTGGACACTCTCCCCGGTCTCTGGAGGGGTGAGTGTTCGGTTGTGATGGGGGGGGCTGCACACTCTCCCCGGTCTCTGGAGGGGGTGAGTGTGCGGTTGTGATGGGGGGTTGCACACGATCCCCGGTCCCTGGCAGGGCCGTGTGCGGCTGCGCTGTGGGGGAGGCGGGGCGTGGGTTGTTTACGCCTCTGTCCGGCTCTATTAAGACTCGGGGGGCGGAGCGTATCGCGCGCCTGCGCACTCTGCTGCTGCCCCGGCGTTGCGGCGGTGGTGCGGTTATTCCTTCGGCGCGCGGGCAGCGGGTGAGTCGGCGCCTGACCCTTCCCCCCGCTGGGGAGCGTCCGCGGGGGCCCGGGCCATTCGGCTCCCGTAGCGCGCGCCCCGCCCGAGGGCCAACGGCCGCCTGCTCGCCTCAAGGGCCGCGGTGCGGGGCGGTCACTGAGGGCCGCTGGCCGGTCCTGGCCTCTGTGTCCGCTCCTGGGTGCCGGGGGGCCCGCACGGAGCCAGCCCCGCCTCAGCTGCCGGGGGACCGGGCCGGGCGCTGCCAGGCAGGAGCTGAGGGGAGCCGCTGCCGTGGTGACCTGGGGCCGGGCTGGGACCCTGGAAAATGGCCCCGGCTCCCTCAGCCCCGCGTGAACCGAACCGTCCCCGGGCACAGCCGGGCTCCGGGCAGGGGCCGCTCGGCTCCTCGGACTTGCCTGAGGCCGGGCCCAGGGGGTGCTCGGGCCGGTCCAGCCCAGCCGCGCCGAGAGGAGGCGGGGGCGCTCCTGGAGGCCAGCACCTTATCGCAGGAGCTTTCGTGGGAGCAAACCCGCCACCTCCAGCCTGCCGCCGGCTGCTGGGCCCCGGGGTTTCCTCCCGCCAAAGCTCCTGCGAGAAATAAATGGAAAGTGCCGCCGGCCCCTGTGTGTGTTGCCGAGCAGGGCTGCAGACTGAAGGTCTGAGCTTGTGGGTGCTGCACACAAATGTGTTGGCAGAGTCGGGGCTTATTTTCTGATTTTTAGGGTCTTTGTCGGGTGTGATCTCGCCAGCCAGAAGGAGAGCGTCTTTTTTTTTTTTTTTGCTTCCATTTGAGTTTGCTGTGGTGGCCGTTAGAAAAACCACATACCTATTTTTGACTTGTACACTGAGCACTTGTGCTGCGGAAATCTTTGAGACACAATCCTAAGAGTCATGTTCAGAGCAGGACAGCCCCTTTAAAATACTCGGTTGTAGCTAGGCTGGAGGTCAAAAAGATCAGTTGAGAATTTATAACAGCCGGAGTTATGCAAGCATAGATGTAGTTTTATTATATAGTACAATACATCTTTTATTTGTATAAATAAACTGTATTCCAAAATGCTCTGTGGCATTAAATATTAGAGATAAATGGGTGAAAAATTTTGAGAGCCGGAGAAACACTTTCAGTTGAGGTTTGAAATCAGAGAGAGAGTCGTATTTACTTTTTTAGCATTACTATTATAAGTCATTTGCTAAAACTCAATTTGTTTGCTAAGCATCTTTTCAGTTAGAAGCAGTATTTTAACAAAGCTTGCTTAAACAAACTGAAGGCCGTTTCAAAATGTAGGGGCCAACTCAAATTTAGGTTTCGGAGAAGTAAGTTTTATAAAGCCTAAAACCACTAGAAATGATTACATTGGGCTATTTTCTTAAACAACTACAACAACAAAGCAATACCAACCTTCCCTCTTAGTGTTTGCAACTTGACATTAAAGCATTATGCTCTTTGCTCAAAAGTACCCTTTTGTTTCTTTTCGTGTGTGCGTGCACACTCTCTTTAAGTGAAAAGTCCATTTTTATGAAGTGTGTGCAGTGAGGAGATGATCTCAAGTAATATTGAAAAGGAAATGTGCTCTTGTTAAAATACGATTTTTTAAAATCTGATTAATAGAATGTGGTTTGTAATAGAAACTCTTGTCTGGGGAAGAGACGGTTTAGGAGATTGGGTTAGATTAGGCTTGTAGTGCTCAGGAGTAAAATTAACCTGAATTTGCAATTTAGAGTTTTGCGATCCCCAGGAGTCACAGATGATCTTTCTCCCCTGCACTTGTTCTAGAGCAGCTTAACTGTTGGCAACTTCTCCATGGTAATCTGCATAGGTAGAATCAGATTGATGTTGTGGGGCGGCAGCTGAACTGCCCAGTCAGCTCTGCAGACTTGAACTCATGGACTGCTATGGGTGTGGGTGGTCTGATCCAGCAGAGCCTACCCCTACTTGGCCACTGGTTAAAATCCAGCAGAGAGATGTAATGACCCAAAGATGTTTATATGGCCTTAAGGGAGATGAATGAGTGGTCTCAGCACAAATACTGATGGAAAGTTCCACAATGTGACTGGCTCTCTGTTTTGCTGTCTTAGAGAGAACATAGGTTGAATGGGCCTTGGGACTGATCTCCTGTCTCACTCCTTGGTGTCTTTGCTCTCTGTCGGGTCTGAGACACGTCAGTGTGGGGGAGTTTCTACTTTCTTTGTCTGCCTTAGATCTACTCTTCCCTTGGTTTGGTGGCAGTGTGAATCATCAGCATAAAGCTCATTTTAAAAAATACTAGTTTTATTGGCATCTTTTAAAATGACTAAAGTATGTCTTTATAATTAGCTACTCTGTGTCTAGGCATAGTTCATTCTTTGTATACCTCTGTTTGCATTTTCATGTAAGTTTTCCTCAGTGTGGAATTCTGTGCTGCTGAAGAAATCATTACTGTGTATCACAGCTAAGATATAAGTATTAGTGGTTTTTATTTTTTTTTTAAATTTTATGGATCATTGTTCATTTGGAATGATTACTAAAATGTTAGGCTATGTCTTGCCAATAGAGAGCACTCAACACAAGTTTTTCTTTTCCTTTATGACCACAAATGAAGTTTAGAATGTACAATAAATGGAACTGATGCAATATCAGGAAAAAAATTCAGTGTTGCGTAAGGCAGCTGGCATGTGCAATTTATAATCTAAATATTTTGTGGCTAAATTAGGGTAACCCAAACTCCTTACTTTTAAATTCCAAAGGGGTAGCCGTGTTAGTCTATTGATCTGTTAGTCTTTAAAAGTGCCACAAGACTCTGTTGTCCTTACTTTTAGAGACTGTATGTTGAAGGGTCAGCCAGGTGCTATGAAAAACATTCTAGCAGATTTGAGGACCTTACAATATTGAAGCACAACAGGGTATGTTAAGGACAGTACATGGGGACAGTGATAGCTTTCTGCAGCTGATAGATGAGTCAAGATAGGAGACCAAGTGATTCTGCCTGTTTGAGAAGCACTGTAATCTCTGAAATATAGATAGTTTTATGACTCCCTTATTATGTATTAGAATTTACACTTTATAATAGTCAGCAGTAGATTTGCTGTGCATTGTCCTGACACTTACACAATGTATGTACCCACTTACTTGAGTACTGAATATCTCTGGGCCTAGGCAAAGTCTTCCACTGCTATGTCACTTGTTCCAACCTGGCACAGATTGGCAGTAATTAAAAGTTCTTCTTTCTAATTGGTGATTTCAATCCAGTATATGCTTGGAAGGTATATCAGTTGCAAAATTCACTGTCACAATTGCTGATATATAGTTTCCTTCCTGGCATCTTGGTAGAGACCAAGGACTAAATGGGCCATGGTGACTGAAATCCATTCTTCCCTGTATTTGTTTATATGGTGCTATTGATGCACATGTAGCCGTTAAAATTAATAGCTTGTGGATTTTTGCAGCCAGACTAGTTTTAACACAGCCGAGATGAGAACAAAAACAATTGGGAGGAAGAGATGTGGAAGAGGGACGGTTACAATAGGGAAATATCAGTTGATGTAATATTGCTATGTGCAAATTTTGTTTGGGTTTTTTAATGAAACACATGAACATTTGAGCATAGTGTCTCTAGCTTGGGATGGGAGTCAGGTGTAGAATGCAAAGACACAAGCTTGGAAGAGCCCTGGAGATATTCTTTCCAGAACTAGGATGAAGCACTTTAGCAGGGCCTGGTGTACACTAATACTGCTTGTCTTATACCCATTCCATGGATAAAGAAAAGGACTTCAGCCTCCAGAACTGCTAATCTTCCTTTCACCAGTACAAATGCATTTTAAAAAAGAGGAGGCCCAGCAGTGTCATGCAGTCACTTAGTACATAAGTTCTCTCACCACAGGAGTAACATTTACAGCTCCCAGTTATGACCAGAAGGTTTCCTTCTTCTCTTGAGTTTTTACTTAATAAACAGACTGTAGCTTAACTTTTTTGGCAGGGTTGGCCTGGGGGAAAGGAAAAAGCAGAGAGGGAAGCTTTACTTAGGTTAGGCACTCCTACAAAGTGCTGTGAAATAGCCTGATTTTTCAGTGTTTGCTTAAGAAAGCAAAAAGAATAGGCTCTTGTATTAGCTGACTTTGGCCCAGATGTTGGTGGCTTTCCACACTGTCATCTGTGTAATGTACAATGTTCCGCACATATAAAAATATTTCTATAGGGTTTAATGAAGTGGAGTAAAATAGGATACTAGAGTAAAGGGACACTATGAAACAGTGCTATTCATGGCAATCACACTGAGGTAATTGATCTGTCCAGCTCCATTAATTACTGACAAAAACAACTCAAGTTTTGGTCAGTTTTAAAGAGTTGGAGGTATCATTCTCCTGAGATCTTAGGATATATCAAAATCCCTAAACCCGTTTGAGTCTTGCTGGTATGTTCTGTATTGACTCAGTCAGTGAACCAGCCCCACAAGTTCCCAGTGAATAATCAGGGACAGGGAAGCAGATCAGATCATGACTGTGAAGCCCCCTGCCAACTGGAAAAACAGGTAAGAAGATAAATTAATGGTACTCTCTTTATCTAGAGAAATGTGCTGGAATTGCAGTTAAACACAGCTATGAATGTCACATTACCTGTTTCATCATCTTCCTGCTTGTTCAACTGATGGGTCAGTGTGGTTTTTTTGTATCTTGTAAAGTGTTGTCAGGGTTACCAGACTGGAGTGAGCAATTAAGGCTCAAGCACAGTTCAGGACAATTATTCTTATTTAAATTCATGTTTAGCATATCATGAATGATAAATAAGATACATAGATATCTTAATCATTCACCCTTCTGAGGAGAGTGTGGGTGAGAAAAATGGTTTATGTTTGTGTCATGTCTTGAGACCTCCAGTCTGATTGACTGGGAATATTGCAGGGGCAGCGTGCTCACTCTCTTGGTTAAGTTCCAAAGGGGGAGCCGTGTTAGTCTGTTGCAGAAAAAACAAGAGAGTCCTGTGGCACTTTTAAAGACTAACAGAATTATTTATCCCATGGGCTTTCGTGGGAGAAAATCCCACTTTGTCTTCAAAGCGTCTGACAAAGTGGGATTTTCTCCCACAAAAGCTCATGCGATAAATAAATTGGTTAGTCTTTAAAAGTGCCACAGAACTCTGTTTCTCTTGGTTAAGGGAGCGTTTCAGGATCTTGGATGTGAACCCAGAAGTGGTATTATTGAACTTAGGCTGGATACAGCTGGTTCCTGCCATTGTCACTTGAAAGGCTGGGGCAGTCTAATACAGAGCTTTTGGATGAGGAGAAGAGTAATAAAAAAATAGGGAAAAAAAGGAGAATCACAGAAGACTAAGTGCTCTTGTTCTTGTGGTGCTATATAAATAAGTTATCCCCCTTTTAAAAAAAAAAATGCAACAGGCAGCCTTTTCATATCTAAACTACTAAATTATGCACAGATACGATTACTAAACTATCCATAGATGTATCTTCACAACAGCCCTGTGAGGTAGGGAAGTATTGCCTTTGTTGTACAATTCCTGAACAGAGGCACAAGAGACTACGTGACTTGCCCAAGTCCAAATATAAGTCTGTGGCAGAACTGGTTATTGAGCCCAGGTCTTGAGTTCAAAGCCAGTGTCTTAACCACAAGTACATTCTTTCTATTTTGGACAAATAATGTCTGTCTTAGTCAAAGATTCAGTACCCCAGTGCTATTTAGTAAGCTGTGAGAGGTCACAAGATGTACATCCTTTTGGACTCCCAAAAAGTCCTCTAGGGCTAGGCTTAGACTTTCACTGGCACCTCTGACAGCATAGCATCGATTATGCAAGTTTGATTGAGTGTCTGTAAAAACACCCTCATTGGAACCCAGAATTAGCTGGAGATCGATTTGTTAAAACATGGCAAGTAGCATAGTGCTGATTTGACAGGAAGGCATTTCCGGTTGACTCAGTGCTATGTGGAACCTGTGGTGAGTAGGCATTAGGCAGTCGAAGGGAGATATTAAAGTTATTTTAAATAGTTTGCGTATCTCCCTTGAATGTAGTATAGTCCAGCCCATAGTAACACCAGGAAAGACCAGAGGTGGTATCTTGATATTTCTAAGGTAAAATACAAGCAGGAAAAATAATTCTTTTAAAGGCAGTGCAGATCTCAGGATTTTTTGAACAGTTTAGAATGCTGGCCACTTGATGTATATGAAGATTGCTCTTTGTATAGTACACATTGAAAGATACTCCTGTTATTTATGGAGCTTATTATTAAAAAGCAGTCACAGGAATGTGTAGGGACATGCCCTGTATTTTTCCAGAAAAAGGTTGATGTGTAACAAAATCTGTAGCATAGAGAAGTAAATTTCGGCCTGTTTACCAGGTGATTGGCAGATTGCTAATGTAATACTAATTTTTTTTAAAAAGCCTCCAGAGATGATGACCCTGGCCATTAAAGACCAGTAAGCCGAAGTTAGTACCAGGAAAATTGGATGAAACTGTAGTAAAGAACAGAATTATCAGACACATTGATGATTACAATACGTTGAAGAGTCAACTCAGCACAGATTTGTAAAGGAAAATCATGCCTCCCCAATCAGTTAGAGTTCTTTGAGGGTGTCAGCAAATATGGACGAGGATTATCCAGTGGATATAGTGCTCTTGGACTTTCAGAAAGCCTTTGACAAAGTCCCTCACCAAGGGCTCTTAAGAAAAGTAAGCAGTCACAGGATAAGAGGGTAGATTGTCTCATGAATCATTAATTGGTTCAAAATGGTGGTAAAGGATAGGAATAAATTGTTAATTTTCATGATGGATAGCTCTCCCCCTCCCCCCGCAGTATCTGTACGGGACCAGTGCTGTTCAAAATAAAAGATGATCTTATAGCAGCTGTAACGTCAAACCAGTGTTTATAGCTGATAACCCTTTATATTGCATAGCAGTTGTAAAAACAAGAATAGTTTACATTGTCAGTGCCTTTTCTTTGAGTATTTCAAATCACTTTGCAAAGAAGGATAACCATTAATATCCCCTCTTTCTAGGGCACTGGTTCTCAACCTTTTGCGGGTCATGACACGCTTGACCAGTCCAGCCCCCCACCAGCTCTCCTCAACACACTTACCACTGTGTGGTCACACAGTAATGTCGTGACAGTGGTGGACCATTGTTCAAGGGCAACTGAGCTGTATTGTAGTTAACGGAGTTACAGGGTTCCAAAAACAAGTCAGCTACAGAGTATGGACTCAGACTTTTTATTATTTATATTATGGTAGCATCTATGGTTTCCAAACAAGGATATGGGTCTGGTTTTGATAGCTGCTTCAGTCAAAAATCAATTCCTGGTCCTCAGCTAAAACAATTAAACCAGGGGGTTCTCAAACCTTTTCATAGGATGGAATAGCAGAAAAGATTGACTTCATCTGTTGTTCCTAATCACCCCTGTGGCAAGTAGAACAATTGCTTGCATGGAAAATAACAGGCAAATATTAACTATGTTTTAGGTGTGTCCTTAATGCAATTTAGCAGCTGAAACAAGGAGCAAAGATAGATAGCACAGCATGACTAGCCAGACTGCCAGCAAGCACTCAGTACATCACAGTTCGGGTACGTCTGCACTAAACCATGCTGTACATTTTAGGGTGCTCCTTTTCTATGCAAGGCTTTTTTAAGGAGTTGATCATTATTCTATCAACAGCATATTGTAATGAGAGACATTTTAATGGACTTCTGCAGTCTTCATAGATTTCAAAGCCAGAAGGGATCATCTAGTGGGACCTCTGATATAATGCAGGCTGTAGTACTTTTCCAAACTACTTCCGAGAGCATATATTTTAGAAAAACTTCAAGTCTTGTTTTAAAAATTGTCAGGGATGGAGAATCCACCACAACCCATAGCAAGCTGTTCTAATGATTAATTACTCTCATCATGAAACCTTATTTCCAGACTGAATTTGTCTAACTTCAGCTTTCACTCACTGGACTGTTATAACTTTCTCTGATAGATTGAAAAGCCCAGGCCATTATCAAATATTTGTTCACCATGTAGATAGATACTTATAGACTGTAATAAAGTCACTCCATAACCTTTTCTTTGTTAAATAGACTAAACTCTTTGAGTCTATCATTATAAGACGTGTTTTCTAATCCTTTAATCATGCTTGACTCTTCTCTGAACCTCCTGTAATATATCAACATTTTTCTTGAGTTGTGGCCATCACCTTATTTTATACCTTATTTTAGTAGTGGTCACACCGGTGCCTAATACAAAGTAAAATGACGTTTCTACTCCTATTCACAATTCCCTTGTTTATGCACCCCAGGATCACATTAGCTCTTAATGGAATGAGTCTTAATGGAGTGAGTAGAATAAGTGCAGGGTGAAAAGTCAGCGTTCGTCGATAGAACGTTGGATGTGTATCCATTGAAATGCTCCTCCCACTGATATAACTTCCCTGTTATGCCGACAAAATATAAACACCTTGACAAGTGGCATCGAGCTTTTTGCAATATAGTTGAGTGATGCAGCAGCAATGTAGCCATCATGCTTGGTTATGTTCCCCTAAGAAGCCTCTAGGAGGTGCCCCACAATGCCCATCCTGACTGCTCTGGTCAGTAGTCTATCTGCTGCCCTGAATATACACAGATATGTGCCTCTCCCCTGTGTAAAGGCCTGGGAATTTTGAAATTCCTCTCTCGATTTTGCTCAGTGTGTGCCTCTTCCCAGCTGACCATGGTGACCATATGCACCAGACTCTCTCCTTCATGGAGCACACTGGAGCTGTTGAGTCTGCTGAGTATGTGGGGAGAGGAGGCTGTGCAGTCTCAGCTTTGCACCAGCCATAGGAATTTTAATATCTACAGGCTGACAGCAAGTGGCATGCAAGAGAAGGGGCCTGAGGGGGACACTTAACTGTGTTAAAATGAAAGAGCTGAGGCAGGTGAACCAGAAGTCAAGGGAGGCCAACCATCTATACAGAGCTGCACGCTGTCCTTGGTGGTGATCTCACCTCCACTGCCAAGAACCCTAGGAATACTTCAGGTGGGATTGGAGGCAGTGGCCAATGGATTCAATCCAGGCGAGGAGATGGTGGACGAGGAAGTGGAGCTGGAGGCTGAAGTGGACTGTACAGCAGGGTCGTGCAGTGGTCAGGACCTCTTTTCCACTCTGGAGGGGTTTAGCCAGTCCCAGCACTGCAGCTCTGGCTTGAAGGTGGGAGCCCTGGTAAGTGCTTGTTTTGCTTTGATACTGCATGGTGAGAGGAGATTGTACTTTATATGGTGCAGGGGGATAAGGGACAAATTAAAAACAGAGCATGTCCATCTATGCAGCGTGGCCCCAGCGGAAATGTTTAATGTACATAGTGATGTCCTGGGAATGCTCCATAGAGATCTCTAGGGAATTTACTTGTAGGTATTCTGTAATCTTCTGCTGAAGGTTCTTTGGCGTTGTTGCCTTGTTTCTCCCCCTGCTGTCGGAAACCTTGTCATGCCACCTGGTAATTATTTCTTCGGTGACTAGAGAAGCACACAGGTGAATGGCATACAGAGCTGGTTTGAAGCCACACACATGTAGGAGGTGCACCCTTCTCTCTTGGGTTACCCTTTGGAGTAAGATACTGGGTTCGATTGCCCTACCTGTGGAAAAGGGTACCAGTATTCAGAATCAGTTTCCTAGCTACTTGTAGTAACCCCCTTCACAAACCACCCTTTGTTCCTTCTTATCCATTCTTCACTGCTCACCCTTCCACCACAAACTCAGCCTATTTGGGACTCATGCTGACCTGTGTGATGGCCAAGGGACAGTGAGAAATAGATCTGTGTAAGTTGTAATTCATAGCTGTGAGCGCACTTACAGTACTGTCTCTGCTTATTGTTTTACTTTGCCTTCTGCAGGTGTGCTCTTGAAGGCCCACTTCTCCACATTCTTGGAACACATCTGGCAGATAAGGCATAGACCCAGGAGGAATAAGGAAGATATGTTTCATGAAGTGCTGCAGTCAGCAAGGCTGTGGCGGAAGACAGTCAATGAGAGACTCAGGCTGGATAGCTAGGAAAGGACAGTGGCAGGAGCAGATGATAAAGCTCCTGGCTGGACATGCAGAGATGTTGAAGCCCCTCATTAGACTTTAGTCTGAGCACATCTGTTCTAGACTGCCCCTCCAGCCACTGCAGAACTCTGACCCATGTCTTCCCAAACTCTCACCACATTCTTCATGCGTTCCCGGTTCTTGCTGTATCCTGTGCACTCCATGCTTAGGGACTGGTTTCCACATGAAAAGTGGAGTTACGCCCTGCTGTGAGAGCCCTAGCCACGAAACCTTTTTATTTTGTCATGTCCTCTGATTGTTTGTGTTTGATTCTGTTATTAAACTCGAGTCTTTGAAATTAAATGAGATTGTTTGTGAAATATATACATCACTCAGTGATTAGCCGCCATGACCTGCAAGGCCTTCTCAGAGTTGCTGCTTCCCAGGATCAAGCCCCCCCCATCTTGCAAGTATGCCCTGCATTCTTTATTTCAAGATGTGTAACAGTGCTGTGCACACCTGGTAGAGAGAGCAGAAAACAAATGTTACCATCAGTGTACTGCTAATGTAAGAAGGGTAAGGATGTCAGTTGGGAATGGTGGACCCCGTGCTGATGTTGCAAAATAGCATTTCTTTATTGGATACAGAGGTGCAAAAGTGCGATGGAGATGATGCTGTTTAGTTTATTAGAGGACTTGTAGTTCATGTTTCAAGATGGGTGGAGCAGTGATGCTCCCTCCCTCAATGAGGGAGGATGGATGTTCTTGTGGATCAGGTGCAGGAACAGAAGATCGAGTTCTCTGCTGGCCTGGAATCGCAGAGTTGCATCTGTGACACTGTCTTTCTGCCTCATTTTCCTTATCTGTAGAATGGAGCTAATACTTGCATTCCCCACAGGGACTGTTGAAACCCTCAATTCACAACAAACAACGAATCCTGTGGCACTTTTAAAGACTAACAAATGTATTTATCGCATGAGCTTTTGTGGGAAAAAAATCCCACTTTGTCAGATGCTTGAAGATGGGGAACTACAGAAAAGATCCCCATCTTCAAATCTCTGATGAAGTGGGATTTTCTCCCACAACAGCTCATGCGATAAATACATTTATTAGGCTTTAAAAGTGCCACAAGATTCCTTGTTTGTTTTGCTGAACTAGACTCACACGGCTAGGGTACCTCTTTGGAACTTACCAATTCATAACAGATCCTTGGCTAGGCATTGGTGAAGAAATGCTAAATATTATCAGCAGGCAAAGAATGTTAGTTTTTTATCCATGCATCATGTGGAGTACTAAAAATCATAATCTTAGATTATTAATAAACCCTAGTATTTGATAGCTTTGATGCTATGAAGAATTAATTATCTCCACAAGAGAAACACAAGTAGCATTTATTAAAAATATGCTAGAAGCTTATAATAGTAACTAGTAGGGGTGTTAATACAGCACACTGATAGTGCCTTCTATGTGAGGATCTCAAAACATATTATGAACATTAATTAATGGAGCATCACAGCACTTTGTGTTGTAGGGATTAATTATGTGCTGTCCCTCCTCCCCCTTCCCCCCTGAAAAAAAAAAAAAGTGGGTGCAAATGTATAATTTTGCCAGACTCAGCAGTAGGTGGCAGTTTACTTCTAATTTTCTACTTTTACTGAGGTGGGAGATCCATGACAGACAGACATTTTAAAGGCTACATACATAAGTTTTTAAGGCTGGTTCTATGTTTATGGGGACTTTTTCCTAATAAGTCACAAATGGTTATATCAGACTTTCTCCTCTTCTGTGATCACATCCTCTATTCTTTATAGCTTGGAAAGCAGTACTGTTAGAAGCACCATAGCTGGGTGGTCAGGTATATAGAGCATGGGATCCTATGTAACCTCATGGAATTCTGCCAATGTAGAGTTAATATATCTAAACACCACCACCACTGTTCTGCTGGTCACTCGGGGGCATAATGTGGTTGTCCTCTTTTACTCAAACCACTCTCTAGATTTTCTCATCCAGGCTATGTCTAAATATTACTAATTCTGTCTGCATAACCTCTCTAAAATATGCCCTTTCCTAGATATCCACACAGCTAACACTGTTGTCCAGGTTTTCATCATCTTGTGTGTCTCTTACTGCAGTGTCCTTTTCCCTGCCCTTGAAAATGAAATCGTGGCCTGGTCAAATCATTCTGAATGCAGCTGCAAAGATTATGTTCCCAGTCTATTGTTTTGACCATATCACCCCTCTCTTTGCATCAATCCCTTGGCTGCTCCTCTGTCATATGAAACATAAGCTTCTTATTTTCACTTCTAATACCCTCTCCTCCTTCTACCTGTCTCTCGTTTGCTTTTGACAAGTTGACTGCTGCCTCTGGCCAGTGAAGCCAATCTCCATCTCCTACCTGTTACATTTTAAAAGAAGCATGCTTTCTCCCATGCTGCTTGGCTGGAAGTCCTTCTAAACATCTGCAAAACATTTGCATTATCTTCCTGCAAATCCCTCCTCAACCTCTCCTTTCCCTTGATGATTCCAAAAACATTGATAATGGTTAGGCTGTTTGTGTGCTGAGACCACCATCTGTCATGGTGACCACTGTTGTCTCCTTATTTCCTTGTACTCCCTTGTGTCTCTCTGTTTCCATATTTTCTTACACTTGGATTGTAAGCTCTTTGGTGCAGGAGCTGTCTTTTTGTTCTGGGTTTGAACAGTCCTGGGCACAGTGTGAGTTGGTTCATGATTACGGTGAGATAAATCATTAAAAATATTTTGCACAAGTGTCAATACGTGTTATCTGGAAACGGCATCTGAGTTAACAAACTTGTTTGTTCAATGATTCTGTGAAATAAAAATGAAAGATTAGAGCTGTAAGGGACCTCAGGAGATCACCTAGAGACCAACCCCCAATTTCATAGTGAGGCAGTTATTACTACATTTGGCCAGAAATTAAATCACTGTCCATAATAGGCTCTGTAAACAGCTTTTTCCCTCTTCTTTCTATCTATCGAGAAATAACTACTTGAGACCATATTCTGTAAACTAAACTATAGCAACTGAATGCATAATTCAGAAATACTTGATCAGCTCAAATGAAGACACCCTGCTTCTACCCCTGTGGGTTGTTGGCAAGTATATCTCAGTTGATCTCAGCCATTGCAGTGGTGTGCAGGGAGAGATGTAGGCCCTGTGCCAGAGACAACTCCAACCATAAAGATCTTTATAGATCAGAACCAGGACTTTAAATAACACCAAGAAATGGATGGGAAGCCACTAGTTAATGAAGCACATATGTTGTGTTACGAATCCAATAATTTCTTTTAATATAACTTACAAACTACGTGGCATATTTTCAATTCAAGTCATGCACATTTCCAGTTAGTGTGAACAAGAATTCAACAGCAAATTCCTGCCTATTAATACTGTTTAGCAATTATATTGCACGTTTCATGCTCAGAGCCATCTAAAAACAGTAACTAATTGAGGTAGATTGAGATGATGCTAACTGTATCTCTTGAAAAGATGACTGGTTCAGGAAGAGAATCACATTTGCTATCATAAGAATAAAGAAATGTTCACAAAGAGACAGCCATCTAGGATTATATGATCTAAAATGAGGAATTTACTCAAGGTATAAGGTGGAGAAAACACCAAAATAAGAGTTTTCTGGTTGAGAGAGATGCGTTTTCTGGTTGAGAGAGATGCGTGAGGAAATATAGTTTATTGGACCAACTTCTGGGGGTGAGAGACAAGCTTTTGAGCTACATAAAGCTCTTCAGGTTTAAGCCATTTACTGTCTTCTCTACTTACATTTTGAAACTGTGGGTTTTCACAAAATTGCCAGAGGTTTAAAGTAACTGATGTTCTCATTTATCAGAAGTAACAGTAATTAAAATGTCCTTCAGAAATTATTTTCTTTGACTACTAAACAGAAGGGACTGAGGTGATAGTCTGAAGCTGACAGTGGGAGCCCTGTTGGAACAGAGGGGATAATGAAAGATCAGTGTGGAGTTTGAAAAGTAGGGAGCATATGGTTGTGTAGAAATCGAAAGATACCTTGTTAATGAATGTGCTAAGACTGAGTCAGTCGAAATATTCCTACAGTGCCATGACAAGCAGCATTCCAGAGCTATAGGAGTTTGTGTATTTCACTTTCCTAAGAGATGATAAACTTCCATACAATACAACCGATGCTAAGTATTAAACTCAAAATACATAGTCAAGTGTATTGAATACATATTAAAATATCACATACAGGCGTGAACATGTTAGAATATGACATGGTGTTTATTAGAGATGTTTAGCTGTTCACCTGGAGTGTTCCAACACCCAACATGGAAATGCAGTGTAGTGATTAGAGCAGTGGGCTGGGAGTCAGGACTGTTGGATTTAGGTCGTGTCTCTTGGTTACTTGCCATAAGATCTCAGTTAACTTCAGTGGTATGTGGTTCACCATGCCGTGCCTCAAGTTCTCCAGTCTGTGAAATGGGGATAACACCAACTGCCTCAGAAGGGTGTTATGAGAATTAAGTTTTGAGATCTCGAGATGCCAGGTACTAAAGAGAATCAAGGTAAAGAATTATGATTCTGTCCATGCTGTGAATGCCTACCTGTAGTACTAACGATTATATTATGGGTATTCAAACTGAACACATGAGCACAGAACAGAGGAAAGTGCATGGTAAACTTGTTGTGAGTATATTAAAACACCAAGAGATTTAGTGCTGGTTTTGTTTTCTATTTTGTAAATTCTCTGAGAATATACTAGAAAAGTGAGATTGTCAATGCTGTTATATTTATTTATACTTTCTTGGCATGTAACCCTAAGAACTGACTTGGTCAAAATATTAAAAACAAAATCAGCTGAATCAAAGAGAGTGTATCAAAACCAAATATGTATATTACTCTGGGATACTAGAATTACTAACCATCTGTTGAAAAATGAAGGGGAAAATATCAATGGCATTCAATTGCCAACATTTGAAAAACTTGCGTGGATAATTTTCTAAAGAAGGCAGGGTCTAACAAAGAAGCACATCAGTTTATTTAAAAATCTGTGTTAAAAAATCCCATGCTCTTCTGCAGAGATTCTTGTGTTGCATGTGTTAGCCTGGGTCAAAGTTTCACAGCCCAGTTTTTCAAATACCTCTCAGAAATTATCTCTGTACCAAAAACACTCAATACTTAATTATGACTGCATTAGCAGGAGCCACAATTGCAATAAATCACAGGGAGACATTTTAAAAAAATCTCATCTATGCAAAAGCCTCTGTTTTTCTGTGTTTCTATTTAAAGATGATTAATCTCACAAATAGATTTGTAACTAAAGAAAGTTGCATCATATTTCAGTTGCTCAGAGCTTAGTGTCTTGACTGGCCAGCTGCCCACTGGTTAGATGTTTATCCCTGTAACTCACAAGTGTATGAAGAAGTTTGACCCCATCTTATTTTTAGTCACTATCTTTGACATCAGTTTAAAGAGGAATTTTTATGTTCAGAAAAGAAAAATAATGAAAACATAGGGCTGGATGTTTCATTCTTATTCAGACAGATTCCAAAGGGGTAGCCGTGTTAGTCTATTGTAGGAAGACGACAGAGTCCTGTGGCACTTTTAAAGACTAACAGATTTATTTATCGCATGAGCTTTCGTGAGCTTCATGAGCTTCAAAGCGTCTGACGAAGTGGGATTTTCTCCCACGAAAGCTCATGCGATAAATAAATCTGTTAGTCTTTAAAAGTGCCACAGGACTCTGTTGTCTTTATTCAGACAGGTAATCTGAATCCTACCACTCTGATTTACCGCAGTAGTTCCATTGAGATCAGTGGAGTTTCTTGTGTGAGTAAGGCGTTGGGCCCACAACTTTGAGGTGCTTGTGCTTTTTTGTGTGTTTCTAATGTTTTATCTTAAAGTAGGTACATTGCTGTATGAGCAACACCTACTTACCTTATTAATAGGGACATGAATTGGCTTTCTTGCTACAAACATTATTTTTGAAAGTGCCACAGGACTTTTATTTTTCATTACAAGCAGTTATTTTCACCTCTCTCAACCTTACCACTTTCTGATATGCTGGTACATGCTGTTCGAACCTATACAGCTTGTTTGATTTGCTGAAGTAATCTGACCTGATGCAGTGACATATAATCACAGGATTTATCTTTCTGTCCCAAACTTCGTTTTGTTTTTTTATCTTCAGTGTAAGTCATTTCCAACTTCTGGTATCTGATGAAGTGGGACTTCGCCCACGGAAGCTCATGTGAAAAATAAATGTGTTAATCTTTAAAAGTGCAGCAGGACTCTTTGTTTGTTTCAACCTACTTATCTGGAGGACTGTCTGTTAAAGTTAACATGGTTATCAAACATTGTTGCATTGATAGGATTTTTTATCATGCAATATTGTATTTAAAAACTAAACAATTAAATGTATACTACTTTATGACTTTATTTCCTTTTGCTTTGGCTGTTGAAGCTCTGATTTTTGTAGTTCTCCCAAATCTCAGCTTTTCAAACTCCAACATACATGGAATGATGCTGGCTGCTTTCTCACATAGTGTTACAAAACCTGAAACACATCCCAGGACCTCAAACAACTCCATTGGCTCCTCCGAGTAAGGATGGGATTAATAGTGAGCTATTAAAACAATCCAATCATCAGAGAAACAATGGATCTCCAGTGTTCCAGAATTCTTTTTGGAATAATACTGGTTAGCTATTGGACCATGGCACTGCTGGCCCTTGTGATGCACTCCTATTCAGATGCACCTTTCCACTTTCTCATTATCTTTGTTTCATGTGGCATAAAAATGACATGCAGCAGATGACATGACAAGAAGAGGCTAAAGTAATGAAAAAAGTCATCTGACTTTGTGGCATGTCGTTTTTTATGTGTCTGTGGTCTGGTGGTGACTGAAGTGTTATGGTTTTCCTCAGATAAAGCATCTGAAAAGGTAGACCTGTGTAAGTGATCAGAATGGTTGTTAGGTTGGTGGATTCAGACTGCCTTCACTCTTCTTTAGGATGTTGCTTCCACAGAGCCCCTGTGTAAGAGGCTTAAATCCAGCCATGTCGCCATAGAATCTTTTTGAGCAATCATTACCAGATTGCGGGCAGATTTGTTTCCCTCAGGGTCCTAATCTATGGATGAAAATTAGCTGCTTTAAGATTAATCCAGGAAAGACAGGTGGTGGTGCTGGTAGATATATGGAAACATCTTGAGGAATTGATGGAGATGTGACTGTTCCCTCTGTTCAGGGCCTGTGCCAGCCCTTAGTGTTTGTGGTTTGCAATCTTGGCATTTTAATTCAATCCATCACTGTTCCTAGGCCTCTGAGTGCCTTCTGAACATCAGCTGACCTGGAGTTTGTGACCCTTCCTCTCTTGCCATAGACATCTTTGTTTTTTGTCGTCTCCTTCCTGGACCACTTATTATTAATTATTTGTTTTATCATAGCGCCTAGGAGCTGAAGTCATGCTGTGCTGTCTGCTAGTGAGTACTTGGCTTCAGCTAGTGCACAGTCTTGCCTTTTAAGCAGAGCAGGTTGGGCTAATTCAATGTCCTGAGTTCTGCACTGCCATCCATTTGCCTCTCGGTGCATTTTAAGTGGTTGGTAATTATTTATAAAGCCCTCAATGGCCTGGTACTGTGTTATTGGAGAAAAACTTTCCCACTGTGTGCCTCGTGGAAGTTGCAGTTGGCTGGAATGCTCCTCAGGGTTGACCTTCTGGGTGTGTTGAGAGCTCTCAGCTCTGGAATGTCTTTCCTCAGGCTGTTTGCCAAAGCGTGATTCTGGTGATGTTCAGAATGTGGTGCAAAATGCATTTGTTAAATCTTGCTATTTAGTAACTGGAAAGTGGTCTTGGAGTGCTGAGAGTGCGACATAATTTTGTAGTCAAAATGTTTGCCCTTGGTTTGATTTTTATATAGTTTATCCATTAAATAACACACACAAAGATTGTAACAATCAAAACTGCCCTTTTCAGTTTTAAAGCTATCTGTAGATTTGGTCAAATTCCAAAGGGGTAGCCGTGTTAGTCTATTGTAGGAAGACAACAGAGTCCTGTGGCACTTTTAAAGACTAACAGATTTATTTATCGCATGAGCTTTC
>ML685755.1:4007081-4070773 GCA_007922175.1 Pelusios castaneus | reverse complement strand
TTTTCTCCCACGAAAGCTCATGCGATAAATAAATCTGTTAGTCTTTAAAAGTGCCACAGGACTCTGTAGATTTGGTGTAGGGATTTGAGTGCAGAAGTGGGAACCAAGCCTGGAATTCTAAACCTAGCTCTCATAATGACCCATGGTTATGACCTTGTACAAGTCAGTTAACTTCTCTGTGTGTCAGCTTCCCATCTGTAAAATGAGGGTGGTAAATACCTAATTTACAAAAGAGTTGAGATGATTAATTAATATGACTCATTAATATTGCATACATTGCTAATGTGCCTCATATGATACCTGAAATGTGCTAAAAGTGTAAATTGTTATAAGAATTTCTCTCTACTCTTCTCCCCATTCCTTCTGCTTATGCAATATCCCCAGGTAATAACACAAGGTAAAACTTGTATGGAAGGTAAGTGCTGTACTCTCACCTGGGGTCAACCTCATGGTAAAACTAAAGTGCCTTGTCTTCTCTGTGTTTCTACTATGTGAGAGCTTGTGTGTTTGTTACCCTAAGGTAAAAAATACCGCTTTTTATTAGCAGGGAAAATGAGCCCTATGTCTCTAAAACCAGTGTGAAAACCTCTGTAGTTCCAGCCATATGGAATAGCCCACTGCATCTCTCTGTTTTATTGACTCTGCGTCTCATTTGAAATCTCAGCTGAAAACATTTTTCTCTCTTCCCATTTGTTTTAGCTTCTCTCTCTCCACCTGCTTATATTTATTATTTACATCTGAAGCTGCATTATTTAACTCTGGAAAAACATTTTGTGGTGCAACTTGTAAGAAAGCTGCTATACACAGCAAAGTTAAACTGATATTTCAAAGACATTTGGAGAAGATATTGGGCTTGATATTTTCAGTCTTCGTTGATGGCATCCAGAGCAAAAGTGTGTTCTAGCAGTCATGTGACTGGAAGTGCAAAGGCTTAAGTATGTAGAGTTCTCCAGTTGCTTCCTTTTACGTCTAGTTTGTCCTGTAAACATAAGTAGTTACAGTAGACATCTTGTAGAATTTTTTTAGTATTGTAAAATCCTTGTGGAATCAGGAAACAGTTATATAATACTCTTGTGAAACATGTTGTAGGTTAAGTAAATTTCTCTCTTTTCTTTTCCAGAATTAAATTACCATTTAAAATGACAACCTCATGGAGTGACAGACTTCAGAATGCAGCAGATCTCCCTGCAAACATGGATGGGCATGCTCTGAAAAAGTACCGTCGGGAAGCCTATCACCGGTGTGTTGTTCATGTAATGTAAACTGTGCCCATATTCTCTAGGGTTAGGGAAATAAATGTAAAACAAATTTCTGATTGCATCTTGCTCGCTGGCAGAAACAGGAAAATGACTTCCCCCTAACTGTTCAGGAGTTATTTACTGATCACCAATAGAGCACACAGTGTTACACAACATATAAAACAACATATTTGCCTGTAGAAGTTTACAGATTAAACACTTCAGAAACATGTAGTACGTTGGGTGAGGTATACCCTTACTGCTGCAGTGGACAGGTTAATCACAGGTCAGATTTTGCAAAGGAAGCTATCATTCATTTTTTCAAGTGGATAAATATCCAGTAGCAAAAATGTCGTAGTAATCCTTCCAACTCTTCCATATTATTCCAGTGAAAAGTGGGAAAGCCTGGATGCTATTTACATTGATGGTTATAAATCTAAGAATAGGGGAAATAAAATATAAAAACAGAGGTTACTTTTTTAGAGTTACGTCTTATAATATTAGTATCTATGTTACAGTAGCACCTAGAAGCCAAACCCAGATTAGGACCCCACTGTGGTAGACATCGTACAAACATAGGTAGAAAGAGTCTCTGCCCTGAAGAGTTTACAATCTAGCTAAACAAGAAAGTGGTGTAAAGGAAATGTTATCCCCATTTTACAGACAGGGAACTGAGGCACTGAGACATTAGGTGATTCTTCCAAGATCACAGAGGAAGTTGGATAGAGCTAAGAACTGAAGCCTGATCTTTTGAGGCCCAGTTTAGTGCCTTGACCACAAGATCATCTTTCCTTTCTAGAGGAGGTGGTGGTCCGTGTGCCAATAAAATACTTACCTGAATAGCTGTAAAAATTATAGGTTTTTATTAAAAAACTAATGATTGACAATTATTTTGTTTGAAGGAGGTATATTTTAAAAGTTTTAACTGTAATTGTAACAAGTTGTAAATGTTTTATCATATTCAGAGTCTGTATGTACCCCTTTTGTATGACTAAAATCATTTTTTTAAAAAATTCTGGTTAACATCAGAATTTGAAAATAAAACGTTGAGATATATAGGTCTGATAAAGGAAATGCAAATGCCAAGTTTCCCAATTGATACTTTACACCTGAATGTCCTACTGCATTTGTGATTCATATAGGCTGTTACTTCTTAGAAAGTGGTGTACAGGTTATACATCTTTGATTCTCTAAAGAGAGGAAAATATTTTACTGTGCTTTGATAGGCAAAGTTGTGCTAGCTGGGACAGGTAAAGGCAAAACTAGTGAAGCCTAAAGTGAATTTCTGAAACCTTGAATTTTACTATTAAATGTATTTTGGTGTCTGGCTAAAATGGAGGCATTAGAACTTAGAGCCCCCTATTAGTCAAAGTGTGGGAGTATTTTCTGTGTTGCCTAGGGCCAGTATGAAACCACGATGTCACCATCAAACTTCTAACAAATGTAAGTATATCATGATGGTGCCTATGTAGCTATTGGGCCTGGTCCTTTCTTTCACCAGTGTAACGTCCTGGGGTAAAATCCTGGCTCTATTGAAGTCACTGGGAGTTTTGATATTGGCTTCCATCAGGTCAGAATTCCACCCATCAACTGTATTGGAGTTATTCCTAATTTCAATAAGTGTAGATGAAATCCAAATCAAACCTGTATATTTTTTCTGGTGGTTTGTTGCACTGCACAAATGAAATGTGTTTATCACAGTTGTTTGCGGTGCTGTTGCTGCTGCTGTTAAGTTCAGTTGTTTAAAATTATTTTAGTATTGACCCAGTTTGCTTTTGATTCTTGCAAAACCTCTGCACTACTGGCAATTTCCTGGAAGAGGGATAAATATTAAGAATAAAGTATGAATCTGTAAACTCCTCATTCCTTTATAAATGCATTGTGCCAAATTCATGGTTTTATTGTGAATCTTGTGATATTTGGTGTTAGTTGTAAAGATTCAGTTGCTGGAGTGATGTGATTGTTAGAAAGAAAGGTAGAACACCAGAAAAAAATGAAAAGAACCCCAGATTTTTTTTTTTTTTTAAATCCTGTGATTTTTAATTGATCTCATGATTTTTTGGAGACCTAACTTCTTATTTTCTAATGTTTGAAGTTGGCAATATAAGTGTGACAAGGCAGCCAACTTGGCCTCAGTATGAAAACTGGTATTATATTTTGATATAGTTCAAAGATCTCATATGGGTTAAAAGTACATTTGTTAAAAACAAAAACAACCCCCTGGTTTCTTTACCTGTTACTAATAATACCTAATTTTATTAAGTTCGAAAAATGATAAAAATGAAATTTGCATAGCACCATTTACATTGTTGTTTACTTCACACATTTCATCTGTCTTGAACAAAAGAGAGAGACCAGTTACACTTTCTGGTTCTCAAGCACTAGCACAAAGCTGCAGTATTTGAGTTGCAAACATTCCAACTCAAATATAATTATATAATTATTCATGTAAAAATGAAAAAGCATTTTGATTAAAACTTGTTTTTAAAAGGAAGCCTACATTTTTATTGTAATTTGAAGTGTCTCTTTTAAATTATATATTGCCTTGACATTTGAAATCCACTATTTCAGATGCTGAAGCTTTTGGGTTCGATCACTCTGGTTGAGGGGTATAATATTTTAATTGCACTCTTGAGACTGGTTTAACTGATGGAGTATAACGTGACTCAGAGGCTGTTGATTAGAGGATGGTGGGTCTAAATTCTATAGAGTGCCCAAATTCAAACTTCTCTAGTTTGTTCCCCCTGCCCAAAAAAGTTGTTTGCTTAGTTATTAAACTGCTTTGTATAGCTGTTCAAAGAATTATAGTCCTGGGGATGATGTTACCACATAATTTTTACAAAGTACATTGAGAAAAATGTGAAAACGTTGAACCCCAAAAACCACTGAGTCTTAGCCAAAATATGAAGAATGTATTGGAATTTGTTAGCTACAAGAATGCTGCAAAAGAGTATTATAAATAACCATCAAAACCAATAGTGGACGAAAGACTGTTGCTTTTCATCTTTGGGGGGAAAAGTTGACTTCCTATGTACAGCTTTAAAAGGAACACCTTTGTTAGTGTTACATGATGTTATTGGAGCCTGTTATTAGGACAATTAACACAGAGACAGAATTACATCTAGTTTCTGACTAAGGTCATTGGTAAGAAGACCCTGCATTTCTGTAAGCTGGTATTCGTACCATAAGTTTGTGTGTGAAAATAAAATTGAGGTGTTGATATCAGGAAGTTCTTCACTTTTCGCATGGTTAAGGCCTCCTCCCTTATCCAGTACTTGGTGACTTCTCTGGGTTGAGGGTAATCATAGGGCTAGGCCAGTCCCTCTGTATGAGTACTACCATTAGTATGAGTGCAGTTAGACAGGAACTAGATTGACTGTGAGCAACCAAATTGCCCTAGTGTTTATTTTTGAACTTGGAGTGAGCACATCAGGATTACCACATATAGTTCTTTTACGTTTTCAACAACATCCACAACTAGTTGATGTCGAATAATGGAAAAAAATGGGGTCTCATCCTCTCTTGTCACTGACAGTTACCAAGAAACAGCAATCAGGTATTTGGTTCTACTTTATTTTATATAATTTTGGTTGTGGATTCCCTGGACAGTAAGACTGAGATGGCTCTTTCAAAACAGCAACAGATATTGAACTCCCAGTATCTGTATTTCTGATTAATTACATTGGGTTGTCATTTGGTTTGAAAGTTGCTAGCCTGGGTGTAGTTCACTTTTTTTTTTTTTTTTTTGGTCAGTCTTATCTGCTGCATTGGATAGGGAACTGGCAGAAACCGGCTGTCAATTTGACTTCTAAATTCCACCTCTGCTACTGACTTGTAATATGATCTTAGACAAGTCACTTCTACCTTTATAATGTCTCTCAGAAGTCAGATGAGTTAAGTCAGCAATTCTCAACCTGTTGTCTGTGGACTCCTGGGGGTCTGCAGATTGTCTAAGGGGTCTGTGAAATGTTGTTGTTACCAAAGAGTCAGGGTTTTCAACCTGTGGTCTGCTGACCTCTGGGGATGCACAGACTGTCTAAGATTTCCAATGGGATCCGCACCTCCATTTGAAATTTTTTGAGTCCACAAATGAAAAAACTGCTGCATTAAGGAGTTTATGCTAGTAACACACTTTGAGACCCTCAGCTGGAAAGTATTATATAATAATATGACAAAACAGTATAGCTGCCAAAAAAAATCCAATTTGAAAATGCTCTGATGTCCACTTTTAATAGTTCTGTGGAGCAGATGATGGATGTTATTTTGAGATCAAATCCATATGTGAGCTGCTCAGCATTTTGCTGTCACTTGGGAAGAAAACCCAGACAAGGGGAGTAGAATAGACAAAGTAGGGGTATGTCTATGCTGTGGGGCTGCATGAATCAATGCAGTGGGATTGATTGATTGATTGATTGATTGATTGATTGAGCAGGCAGTGGAGACTCACTTAGTTGATCCTGAAGGACAACAGAGTCTTGTGGCACTTTTAAAGACTAACAGATTTATTAATCGCATGAGCTTTCGTGGGAGAAAATCCCACTTCGTCAGACGCTTTGAAGTCAGACGGCTACCCCTTTGGAATTTGACTACATGGAGGGCACTGAATACAGCCGTTAACACGGCTACCCCTTTGTTAGTTGATCCTGGAAGTGTTCTCTGGTCGAGGGTATTTGGTCCTGCCATGAGCGCAGGGGACTGGACTCAATGACCTCTCATGGTTCCTTACAGATTCTGTAATTTCACGATGCAATAAATCTCCCCCTGTCCCATAGCTTGCACATTTCCCATTGACGGCAGCTGGCAAGGTAGACCAGGCCTAGAATCTTGATTTTGAATCCCTTTGAATTTCAGAGGGAAGGGTTCATGTTCATGTTTCTGGATTTTAACCTTGCCCATGCTACTGCTTACCACGGTTTTGGATTCATGTTTTCTAGTTTGGGTATTAAGATAATCTTGCAAGAACAGTCAGGCCTCTGGAAATGTTGCGAGAACAGTTTGTGAGATTTTGGTGCTGTCCAGTTTCTCTTTCATCAGCCTGATAGCTGAACTGCTTACTTCAGCCTAAACCTGACCCAGATCCAAACATCATCTCCAAAGGGAATGATTAAAAATGTGGAGACCAATTATAAAGGCTTTGTTACGTTGAAGATGAATAAAATGGGAACTCTACTAACTTAAGTGTGTTTTAAAAAAAAGTTAAATGTAAGAAATAAATTACTTGAATAATGTGTGGATTAGTCAATCCCTGCCGAAAGGAACAAGAGTCAGCAAAACCCAGGGTGACTCCACTGATTTTATGTTGTGTTGTTGCCATGGTGGTCTTCATGCTTGTGTAAGCTTGAAAGCTGCTCTCTGTCACCAACAGAAGCCGGTGCAATAAAAGATATTACCTCACCCATCTTGTCTCTCCACTGATAGTAGTAGTTCTAAAGTTTTGCATTAATTTTTTAAGACAGGTGCCAAGGCACCCAGAGAAGTCAGGCTGGTGTCATATAAGTGTTCTCGGAACCTACATATTTCCACTAAATTCATCTGGCTTCATTTACTGGTTAATCTCGTTTCATTATAGTTTCTGGAGTTTGCTGTTTTGGCTTGAGACAGAATGCTATTTGACAAGCACCGTACACTGGTGGATGGGCAGGGGAACTAGTTTTCCAGCAGTGAAAACATATCAGGGTCACAAAAACAGTGGTACAGCAGCAGGCACTAATTTTATCTGTGTCGTCAACCCTTTTGAACTAGCGAGTGGGAGACTGTCAAACTCGATAGATGGAAACAGACAAATCCATTCAGTTGCTGTTTGTCTTTCCTTAGCTTTCCTTGCCACTTTTGCTGATCATTGAAGATATTTTACTTAAAATAAAGATGTACCCAGACCCTCAAACTTTAAAGAAGTTGAAATCTAGATCCAAATTTTCTGGCTAGCCCTTATTTCTGGGATGGGTTAAGCCAAAACTAATCACAACAATCTTTCTTTAAAGTAGAAATATAAGATGTGACATCTTCCTCCTGCTCCTTGCCATAAGTGTAATACAGTAGGGCACTATTTTAAATACACATTATTTAAAAAGAATGCCTATCCTTTGTTTTGCTCATTCTCTGACATATTTTAAAAATACAATTATGCAAGTAAACTACCTCTCCGCACTCACCGTGTTAAATTTTTCTGTTGCTCCTAAGTCTCGGAAGACATGCCAAGTCCCCTCCTCAGTTGTGCAATCCTTGTATTTCACTGGTCATGGTACAGGAATGCTGCATGTGTTTATTTCATAGGCGCCTCAGAATGCTTCTGAGCTTTTGGGTAAACCAAAGAAACAGGATTCTTAGTTGTCCAAGCATTCCCTTTCTAGTGAAATTAGGCCAATTCTGAATTTCATCTCCAGTAAGCAGAGCTTCACTTCTATGATGGTATAAGGGTTTGAATTCAGACATGTTAACTCAAAAACCATTAATTGTTGCAAAAACAAGATCACCTCCTTTGTAAAGGTATACATCACAACTAATTGAAACTATGATGAATGTCATGTCATTGTAGCTTCACCTTTATGTCCTGTGCTTCCTTTTTCCTCTATTACATAGTGTATTTTTCTGTTACTCAGGGTAATTCTTTGAGCTTAAAAGGAAAACAATCGGTATAGTCACTGTGCTAAAAGATATTCTACTATAACAAAACTTAAAGGCTTAATCATTGAAGGAGAGCTGGTAAGGGGTAAATTTGCCCTTTCTGTGGGTTTTTTTTTTTGGCCAGCAATTTTCCCATTTGTTTTTTGTAACAGCCTCCAGCTCATTTTGAGCTCCCCTTTTCTAAGGCCTTTTCTACACTGATAGCGACAAATTCGCCACCATCAATTCACTCTTCCGGGTTCAATTGAGCTGTCAGTCAAGAATCGTTCAATTGATCTGGAGTTTGATGCAGTAACTCCAGCCCTGTAAGAAGAGTAGCACTAAGTCAAACAGACGGCATTTCTGTTTGACTTAACACAGTGTGAACAGGGAGGTAAGTGGGAGTTACTAAGTCGAAGGGAGATACGCAAGGTATCTCCCTTCAACTGCTGCCAAAAAGTGCCACAAAAGTAGAGTAGGCCTAAGCTAGCCAAGCTTTTCCCAGTCTGTTGCCTTAAGCAGCTGTAGGCTTCAGTCTCGCCTCTGCTATGGCTTGTCTTTCACACTCATAGCTCAGATGGTGGTCTACAGTTACGTGTTGTTCCAGGATTTGTTAGGACTTGCAGGGCTTTGTGCTCCAACAGGTGACCTACAGTTCTTGAGAGCATCAGGGCCAGTGGCTGATCCCATACTGTCATCTAGTAAAAATAAGCACTAGAATATGTATAAAGAAGGGTTAAATGAATTTAATTTCTTCTCTCCTCCCTGTTTCATGACATCTCAATATCCCACCAGACAAGGTGGCCTTGACTATCAGAACTTCCGTCACATGAGGAAGCTGTGCATTTGAGAAGAGAGTGGAAACAGTGGTTGAAGAGAGCTCAGTTCTAGTCCTCGTCTTTATTGCTGCTATCTTATTACGGAGAAAAAAAGAAAGCTGCTCATCTTAATGTCCTTTAAAAGGAGAACATTGAAGACTGTGGGCTATTTAAAGTGACGACACTGTTATCCTATAAGACAGGTGGGAGCATTTGGCTACTCCCTTCAGGGCACGCAAAACTACAGAAAATATTCATAGTCATATCCCTGGGGAAAGGAAAAAGGAATAAGGCAAGAATGTTATATTAAGGAAAATGCACTTCTGGAGTAGAGATGTGGAACTAGGAAATCTAGGATATTAACCTCTGCAAGTCACCTGAGAGAATGATTTTCAGCTGTTGCTCTTCTGGTACAGAAGGTGCTTTTATGCTGTGTGCCATTTGTTAATATTTTGAGCATTCTGAAGCAGATTAATTAAAAGAATGTGGAAGTTGAAAGGGACCTTCCATCGTCTCTGGTCAATTCCATTTTAATCTTCATTGATAGCCTGTTCAGAACTGCAAGGCTCTGTTAATTTTCCTTCATAACCCTGCCCTCCTCCTCAGTATGGCAGATATTCCAGCCCTCTTGCTCTGCAGGCAAACTCTCCTCCTGGGAAGGAGGTTTAAAGAGTGTACAAATTCAAGCCCTATAACTTGTGTGGCAGGGTTCCTTGACTCGCATTTGGAAGATGCTATCTCCTGGCGGTTCTGGGGGTTAGGTCAGTCAGGCCAACACCCCTTCCAGCAGTCGTTACACCCAGTCAGATTTTCCTCCGTAGCCCCCTCGCTTTCAGGAGCTGTAGCTGTCCTCTTGCTCACACAGCCCTGCAGCCAGGTCACTCTTACGGTTTTCCCCTTCCAGGGGTGGGGGATCAAAGTTCTCACTCTACTCTTCCATTTCACTGCCTCGCAGCACCACTCCTCAGGTTCCGGCTGATGGACCTTCTACCCAGAGGCTGAGGTCCATTCTTGCACCTTGCTGCCTTTTCCTGAGCTGCTTCAATACCTCCTTGCCCTCTCCACTCCTCTGGGTTTGCCAGTCTTTTCACTCACTCCTCCCAGGGGTTAGCTTTAGGCAACTCAACTTCGCAACCACTCAGATACATCTTTCCCAGGGAGTGACTGCAGCCTCCTTTGCTTCCAATTTCCTGTCTTTTGTAGAAGCCCTGCCTGTTAATCACAGTTGAGCTTCTCTCTAATTGTCTGCAACCTAAAGCTCCCTGTCTGCAGCCTAATTAGCTGATAGGGCCCACCTGGCTCAATTCAGATCTTGCAGGGCCAGTATAGGGAGCATATCCTATCACACTTGGGAAAAAACAATTCCTAATTTTACCCAGGAATGTGTTGCCTCTGCCACAAACCTCTTTTAGAAAGTTCCAAAGGGGTAGCCATGTTAGTCCAGTTCAACAAAGCAACCAAAGAGTCCTGTGGCACTTTTAAAGACTAACAAATTTATTTACCGCATGAGTTTTCATGCGAGTGTCAAGCATCTGTTGAAGTGGAATTTTCTCCCACGAAAACTCATGTGAAATTTGTTAGTCTTTAAAGGTGCCACAGAATTCCTTGTCTCTTTTAGAAAGCAAACTTGAGATCAGAAACTTCTTCAGCTTACCAATGAACTTGAATTAAATATTTAGAAGCATTCTTGGCACAGATGCAATAGAACATAGACATCTCTTTCACACAAAGGCTTATTTCTTTCTATAGTATCTAGCATTGGCCTTCTTTAAATCTGAGATCCCTAAACTGCTGGTTCAGACGCTTCTCACTAGAGCCCAGAGAGCTGATTTCTTTACTCCCGAGGTGATTTATGATCTCTGATATTTCCAAGAGGCATTTCTATATTTACTCAGTTTTTTCCCTGAATATATCGTCTTAGATACGACATACAGCTCTCAACAAAGATTGTCATTTTTAACTCATCGGTCCCATTATATGCCTCATTGTCAGAGGTGGGCAGTTTGCCAGGAAACTGTGAGTTCCAGAGTGAGCATGGAAGGTTAGGAATAAAGATTACTAGTGCCAAGTGGATCTGTTCCAAGTAGATCTGTGTGGAACAACGATATCCAATGACTAGTTAAGTTAGCCACAGATGTATTTTCCCTAACACTATTCAAGAAGACATACGGTATCTTTAGGGCTGGTTCACACATAATAATGTTCTAAAGTCAAATCAGATCCAAGCAAAATTGCATTTGTGCTAAAGAAGCCTTAAGGAATTGCGTGATGTGTTTCAGATGAATAGATGAATCAGTCTGCTACAAAGTTTAGAGGAACAACATCTGTGGGAGATGAGGTAAGGCTGCTAACCTTGAAGTGTGGTGTTTTGATCTTGATGAGTTTGTTTAAATTTTAACTTCAGTAGATTGACACACACCGTTAAATTGGCATGTCATGTAGGCTGCCTGACGGTATGAGTTTGAAGAACAATCTCAGGCTCTCCTGAAACGACAAGCTTTATGGAATTGGTGTCTATTTCTTTTTACACTTGTCGTCTTCATTGCTTATGGTCTCCCTCTCCTCCATCACGCTCCTTTCCCAAGGAAGTGATACTGAATTAACCTCTAAGGAGGCCAATTATTTTGGCATCCTGCTGTGAACAGTGTGCTTGTATCCAGGCAAAACCTTACTGGGTCCCGGCACCTCTTGGTGAGAGTGCAGCCGAATGCTTCGGTAGGGCTATTTTTTCTCATTGATTTCCAGGCAGTTTTTTTTTTCGTGGCCTGATATCTCTAGCAATGCTTGGAATTTCTGGCTAACTTCAGCCTTGTTGAAAAACTGAGATGCCTCCTGTACACTTGAATCCTTGGTTTTGCTCTTTGTAACTCTGATATTTAATTCTCAGGTGAGACCAGCCCTTGTTAGAAATCATTAGAATGACAAGAGTTATATGGTGGAAATTGAACTGGATTAATAGCTGAAGTAGAATGTATTTTCTGTTGTGTTTTCTGACCTATTTCTTTATCTTGTTTTTCATTTGGGATAAAATTAATACATAGATTAAAGTATCAGAACAATATACAGAATAAATACACCGCAGCAAGAATTTGATAGTAAAAATAAAATCTTAAAAATAACAGTTACAAAAAACTTCTCTGTACTCTTTGAGATGGGAATGTATCTTACTGTGTGTTTTGTAGTGTTTTATTAAGTGATTAATAGCAGTATTGGTCAAATGTTGGTGAGAGGTCATTTCAAATTTTCCTTGAGTTTTCAGATTAATTCAAAACAGGGATCAAATGGTAAATGTTTATTCAGGAAACTGCTTATGTTTATTCCCTCTCTTCTTGCCTCTTCGTCATATTTTATTTTAATTAGGCAAAATTCATTGTTCCTCCCCATCCAGCTTCCTCTTGTATCTGGGCCTGGGTTCAAAAAATGTATTCTCTAATTTAGAAATTTTTTAGGAATTTTTACAGGATTTGTACCAGAATGTGTGTGTTTATACACACATTCATTTTGAGAATAACGGTGGGAAAAAAAATCATGGATGACAGATAAAACTGATCTGTGCATTTATTGTTCAGGTAAGATTTTTACATACTTAGGATTGTCTTGGAATGTTAGATCACATATCACTTTAGTAACAAGAGAAACATGTTTACTCCCAAATAATTATATTCCAGAAATGCTTATCTTTGTGGATTTCTTTCGTCTCTTCTTTACAGGGTCTTTGTGAACAGAAGTTTAGCAATGGAAAAGATAAAGTGCTTTGGTTTTGATATGGATTACACACTTGCTGGTGAGTACCTTCTTGATTTTAGTAAGTTATCCTGGTCAGTGCTTTGTCTTTTACCTGCTAAGAGAAAAATAGAAATTGTTTGCTGCCAACCTACCACTCTAGCTAGGCAGTGCTTGCTGTGTAAGTTGAAGTGCCACTTATGCAGAGTATTTTCACTTTAGTTGTTTCTGTTCGATCACCTGTCTTAAAGCTTTATTTGGTCCCAAAATATGTTCCCATAGTACAATTTCAAATCACCTGGGGTCATTGAAAGATCAAAATTTACTTGCCAGCCTAGATGTCTGTTGGCTACATCATGCTATGAACCTGACTGTGAGTAGTAAGCTGATTTTGTTTTTTACCCTGGGAGTGAGGATGATGAGGGTGTTCATTCACCCAGCATGGTGAGAGATATGACTGTATGAGCCACCATCAGAGGGCTATTTCAGTTGTGATTAAGCTTCCTTAAGCTATCCACTCCTCAATTTGCTGAGCCTGTGTAAGAAAGGTCAAAGGCTAGAGAACATTTTATGATGATCTTCGAGTGCTTGCTCATGTCCATTCCCACACTACCTGGGGAAAACAACTTTTGAAGGTGCCCTCGTGGGCAATCTACTAACTGTTTCTCAGGATCCAGACTCCCTTCTATTTTCATGCTGCCTTACTCCTTTCCTCCCTGTATGGGCTGCTATTGCACTGGACCATTGGGTTCTAAGTATAGTAGCTGCCAGGAACACCTTTCAGGTCACCTCGATTACACCTTCCCACCCAGCTTCCCCATCCCTCTTCAGGGACCCTTCTCATGAACAACTTCTTGCCCAGGAGGTACAAGCACTCTTGTGAGTGGGTGCTGTGGAATAGGCTCGAGAACTGAAGGGGAGAGAGGTTTATTCCCACTACTTTCTAATCCCATAGGCAAAAGGAGGCTTGAGGCCCATCCTAGACCTGCAAGGGCTCAAATGATATCTCAAGAATTTGAAGTTCTGCATGTTCTCTCTAGCCTCTGTCATTCTCTCTCTGAGTCAGCCGACAGGTACGCCTCCCTTGATTTAAAGGACACCTATTTCCACATCTCTATCTTCCCAGGCCACAGACAAGCAAGACTATCAGTTTGTAGTGCTTTCTTTGGCCTATCAACTGCACCTTTGCATGTTCACAAAATGCACGGTGATGGCAGCAGTGGATCTCAGGCAGCGAGGAATACAAGTCTTTCCTTACCTGAACAACTAGTTCATCGAGGGTGCAAGTCCAGGCAGCATCAAGCTCGTTTGGGCCACCTGCCAAAAGCTAGCCTGTTAATAAACAAACAAAAATCAATGCTCATACCAGACCAGAGGATAGAATTTATCAGCACACTTTTGGATTCTACACAGGCCGTAGCACTTTTACTGAAAGCTAGGTTCATGGCCATTTCAGACCTAATAGTCCAAGTGTCTGTTTACCTTTTCATCACAGTGAGGGTATGCCTCCGTCTCCTGGGCACAGCCTGCACCTTGTAGTCCAGTACGCCAGGTGGCACTTTAGGGCCCTGCAAATGTGACTGGCATCAGTGTATTCCCCATCCAGACGTCCTCCGGACAAGATCATCACAATCCCTCTGCAGATACTTATTTCACTGTCCCGGTAGACAAGACTTCATCATGTCCTCTCAAGAGTATCTTTTGTGGCCAGTGTTACTGCTGGTTTTGGATGCTTTGGAGCTAGGGTGGGGAGCCCGCCTGGATTCCCTCAGGACTCAGGCGTTCTGGACCATAGACATGCTAACATTGCATATCAATGTGAGAAAGCTCAATGCAGTTTGGCTGGCCTGCAAAGTGTTCTTGCCCCAATTTGCCAGCAGGGTGATTCAAACACTCCTAGACAATATGACCTCAATGTATTATACCAGTAGGCTAGGGGAGTCAAGTCCCTGGCCTTTTGTCAGGAGGCACTATGTCTGTGGAGCTTCTCTGAGTCGTAGAATTCTCCTGGAAGCTGTACACCTCCCAGGTGTCAGGAACACATTACTGGATCACCTCAACAGATTCTTTTGCTCTTATCACGAGTGACCATTGCTTCTAGAAGTAGCCAGGTTCATCTTCCAGGGATGGGGCATTCCCTGAGTGGACCTATTCACCATGAGATGAAACAGGAAGCACAATCAAGGCTGTTCCCTGCAGGGGCTCAGACAATTTACTGTCAGATGCCTTCCTTCAGCTATGGTCAGGTGACCTCAAGTATGCCTTGCTATCAATACCGCCAGTCCACCAAGTCTTCATAAAAATCAAGAGAGACAGAGCACAGGTCATCCTGGTGGCCCCTGTATGGCCATACCAGCATTAATTTGGGATGTTCCTCAATATTTTTGTAGTCCATCCTTGGGCACTCTCATAGTGACCAGATCTTCTCTCCCAGAATCATGGCCGGCTGTTTCTTCTGCACCTGATGATATACATGCTCCGTGGCCTGGAAGAACAGTCCTGCTTGGTGTAAGTCCAGCAGATCCTGTTGGGAGGCAGGAAACCTTCCACAACAGTGTCAGACCTAGCCAACGGGAAATGCTTCACCTGCTGGGCAGATCTTCATAATATCTCTCCATCTAAATCATCTATCCAAGCTACCTTGGATTACCTGCTCCATCTAAAACTAGGTTTGGCCTTGCTGTCAATCTAAGTACACCTAGCATCCATATTGGCTTTTTATCCCCCTGCACAACACAGAACATGCTTCTTACATAATATGACAGCCAGATTCCTTAAGGGCCTAGAAACGCTTGTTCTGCTGGTGTGGGACCCAGTCCCCCAAAGGGATCTGAACCTTGTCCTCTCCAAGTTCATGGGCCCACCCTGTGAGCCTTTGGTTTCCTGTTCTCTCCTGCCTTTGTCCTGGAAAGTGGCTTTTTGGTGGCTATCACATCAGCAAGACAATTCTCAGAGATCAGGGCTTTGACCTCTAAATCCCCTTCTGCAGTTTTCTAGAAGGACAAGGTCCATCTGCGTCTTCATCCAGCTTTCCTGCCAAAGTTAGTGTCTCATTTCCATGTAAATCAGGATATTTTCATACTAGTCTCTTTTCCGTAACCCCACAATTCCAATGAGGAGAGGTGCATCCACAGTCTCAATGTCAGGAGGGCTCTAGCATTCTACATCGATAGGGCCAAACACTTCCATAGATCCACACAACTCTTCATTGCAGTTGCTGAATGGATGAAAAGTCTGCTGCTGCCATCCCAGAGAATTTCGTCCTGGATCACCGCCTGCATCCAAGCATGCTGTGAGCAAGTGGGAGTTGCGCCTCAGGCGTTCTTGATGTCCCATTTGATAAGAGCGCAGGGGTCGTCAGAGGCCTTCCTGGCTCAGGTCCATTATCCAGGACATCTGCAGAGCCATGACCTGACCTTCAGGATGTACGTTCATGTCTAACTATGCCTTACTATGCCCAAGCGGTGTTGCAATCAACACGTCTATATCCTCCTGCCCACCTTCAGAGGTACTGCTGGTAAATCAGGTAATTGGGAATGGACATAAGAAAGCACTCAAAGAAGAATGGTTACTTACGTTTGTAACTATTGTTTTTTGAGATGTATTGCTCATGTCCATTCCAAAACCCGCCTTTCTTCCTCTGTCGGGTTCTGGCAAAAAGGAATTGAGAGGGAGGGGGGCTGTCAGCACTTTATATCTGGGCATATTTATGTGCCATTGCACAGGGTGCTAGAGCTGGCCCTACGGATATCACTAGGGAAAAAATTTATGACACCGGTGCATGTGGCATGCATACACGGCTAGTTGGAAATGAACATGAGTAACATGTCTCATAGAACAGCAGTGACAAAGGTAAGTAACTGTTTTTTTCAGTTGAACATGCTAGTTAAAAAGCTTTGTACATTTTTGTACAGATGTGTATTGTGTAAGGGCTATAAATGACTTTTTAGCTTTTTTAAGTTTTTTGTGCTTTATTCCTTTATCATCCAAGTACAAGGAATGCAAATGGTTTGAAATGTAAGGTGGAGGATTGAAGATAAAACTGTTTGTCAAATACATATATAGTATATTCTCTGCATTTTATGCAAGATAAAGATTAAAAGCCCATTCTTCATTTCACAGGTTTGTGTAGCTGTGTATATATTGTAATAATAGGCACTGCACACATTTCTATTCTTCCTTCCTACCACCCTCAGTGTCATTGATGTGAAGTATATGATAGTGTGTGTGCTACACTGAATATTTTAATTTAGGGTTGCCATGTATACACCTGTTCAAGATGAGAAAAGTAAGCTAAAATATCAGTGTTAGTGATCAGCGGCTCGATGTCTAGTTGGCAGCCGAGTGCCCCTGGGGTCAGTCCTCAGCCCAGTTTTGTTCAACATCTTTATTAATTACCTGGCGTTTTGGATAGATTGCACCCTCAGCAAGTTTGCAGATGGCACCAAGCTTGGGGAGTGGTAGATACGCTGGCTAAGTGTGACAGAGCGCTGGGCAAGGGCTCAGTGGCCTCTCTGTCACACCAGCCCCAATTAAGCAAGGTAAATTAGAGCTGGCTAGAGACATCTGTACCTGATTTGTGAATGGGAAGCAGCTGTCAGCCTAATTAGTCCAGATGAAGAAAGTAAGGAGGAAAGCCAGAGGGTGGAAGAGGAGCGGATGCTCTTTCTGCTTGGCTGCAAAAGGTGAGGACTCACCAAGACAGCTAGCCAAGCTGTGTATAGTAAGAAGGTGGTGGGCTGCCTGCTTTGATTAAACTGCATTGGTGATTGCTGGACTGGAAGGTCTCTGAGTGGCTTGTGAGCGGTACCTCTCACGCTGGCACATGCACTCTCTGCTGCCTTATGCGGTAGCATGAAGCTATAAAGGGCAGAGCCACACTGGCCCTCCCTCAGTTCAATCTTACTGCCTGTGACGATGGTTGAAGGATTATTTTTTCATCCTCTTTGTAGATAGTTGGTACTCATTTCAGAAACTGTAATACTTTAGACTGTTTGTTAATTATAGAAATAAGTTTTCTTTTAATGTGTTTTTAAACACGTCAGTGCCTGTTGCAGGGTACTGGTGATGAGGCATGCCTTGCTCATCCGGTTTCAATCCCTGCTATTTCTACAAGAAACCAGTGTCAGTGAGTGGCCCACACTCCAGTTGCCTGAAATGTCATGGGGAGACTTTAGTCAGATATTGGGATCAAATTTGCAGAGACTTTAAGCCAAGAACCAAGAAAGAGAGGATGGGCCTAAGTTACTTCTGATGAAGATGGCTCTGCATTCACCCTTGGGCCTTTCCATTTGGAGACGGTACTGAGCACATCTGTGTCCATCAGAAATGCTTCTCCGTTTTTTAACTGAGTCTCGGGTCTGGTCACTCTCCCTGTTACAGACGACAAGTCAACAAAAGATGGCCAATGAGGCTCAGTATCTGATAGATCAAGGTCCCTGGCACCGAAGTCCAGCACATATGTGGAGCAGGATATTAGAGTGTGCATGAGGTTGAGGCAGACATCTGTTCAGGAGGCACCGTCGATTCTGGCATCATTGAGACACACCCCTGATGTGGCTCAGTCTAGTTCAATGGTTCAGGAGACTATCCCAGTACCATCCACTCTGGAAATGTATGTTGCAACACAGGACCTACTGAGTCTCTCAGTGGCAGGTCTGCCAGTAAACCAAGAGTCTTCTTGCTTGGCACCAGTACCTATTGTAACTTCATTTTCATTGAAGCATGCAGTACTGTGGGTGCTTCTGGTCCTCTGCATGCTGCTTCCTGTGCATCATACAAAGTGAAACCAGCCATGATCTCACTGGTACTGCCTTGTCCAAGCAGCATTTATCAATCCCCAGTGCCAGTTGGAGAACTACCCTTTGGTACAGCCTGATTCATCTTTGAACTCCCAGGTTGGCTTCTACATGTCACAGCTGTGCTGTGAACATCACTGGTTGCCTTCCTCCACCTACCACCCTTGGCATTTCCTTGACACTTTGTCTTGGCTATTAAACAGGGACCCTTGGCCAGGAAGAAATTTGGCTCTGCTGCCTTACCAGTGGTCATTTTTTACCTTTTTGGAGGTTTCCACCTGCCTCTAGCTCAACCCTATGCCCTCTCTGCCCTGCTTCATTGAGTAAGCACTGAGTTTTACCATTCTAGGTGCAGAAGGAAAGCACTACTGTACCAGCCTTAGTACTGAATGGGAGGAAATTGCTCTAGCAGATTTTCCTTTAGAGAAATTAGTGAAGGCGCCACTACAACTGGCTTTGGCTTCATTTTTGTCATAACCTGATGAGGCAGTGTTGTTGGAAGGTTCCTCACCTCCTCCTGAGGTTTAGAGGGCTCATCAGTACCTGTTAAAGAAAATGGTTTCCACTCTGGATAGCCCAGTGGAAGAGGTTAGAGAACAGTCTCACTAGCTGGTTGATATATTAGCTTCTGTGGGATCTAGAGTGGCACTCCAAATTAATAAAGCTATCCTTTGTCAGACTCTGTTTTCCCTTCCATCCACAGCAGAAAGACAAATTGACGGAGGATGTGAGGCAGGAATTTCCTATCATGAAAGATGAGGGTAAATTATTGGCCAAAGCCTCCCTTTACATAGGTTTAAATTTTGCTGACTCTGCATCTAGAGCCATGGCATTGGTCATTATGATGCACAGATGTGCATGGCTCCAGTTTTTGAGTCTTCCTCAGGAGGCCCAACAGACCATAGAGGACCTACCTTTTGAGGAGTTATCACAGAAAAACATCTGGTACTATGCTACACAATACCATATATTTGCTTTCTCTTCTTGAGAATTTATGGTCAGTGTGTTTTTGGCTAGAGTTAGTTTGCCTCTTGGGAGCTTAAATAAATAAAAAACAAAGTTGAAGGACTTATATTTCCTTTCTTGTCTTCTGAGGCTCATTCTCTGAGCAGACATATGACAAGCTGCATAACCTAGAGGACTCCAGAAGTATGCTCAGATCTTTGGTCATTTATACACCTGCACCGAAGAGGAAGCAGTTCTGTCCTCAGCAGAGTCACTGTTACTCAGTTTTAAGCCTCATCATGAAGACCTGCCCAGGAAAAATGGCAGAATTTATAGGAGAAAACCATTCCCTCCCTCTGCAATTGCTTCGGCTTCATCTAGATACTTAGGAGTTCTTAGCAAACATTTTGACATGTTTGTCAAAAAACAGTTGACTAGTTTCTGCAGTGCTAGTCTCTCCTACCCCATTCTTGGCTAATCAGCTATCCCACTACCTAAGTCCTGTTCCACTACAGACCAGTGGGTCTAAGCATAGCGGAACTGGGAAACACCCTTCATTTTCTTTCTTTTCTCACTTCTTATGGACCAGACTCATGAGGAAGTCGTCCTTCATGAGATGCAATCTGGCCTCCAGTTGGGAACCCTAGAGGAAGTCGCTCAATTATTCAGAGGGAAAATGATTTTATTCCCACTATTTTCCTGATCCCAAAAGCAAAGAGAGGTCTCAGAACTTTACTAGACCTGCAGCAGCTCAACAAACATTTTTTGTGTGTACTCTAGGAGCTAATATATTCCTCCTAAGAAAAGTTAGCCACTTGTATAAATTCACAGTCCGTCACATGGACCTGAAAGCAATCACCTGCTTCTGTTTTGCATCTAGAGAAAAAGAGAATGCAGAAAGTTGGCTTTTAGCTGAGATTCGGCATTAGTAAATGGTATCTTCATGCCAATATGGTGGCATTTTCAGGGCTTGTATGGGGAAATAAATTAGTAAATTGAAGGAGAAGGGTGTGGCATCTTAAAGTCTATCAGCCACTCATCTAGTCCTCTGCCTCTGCAATTTCCAAAGAGACCACAGACAGGTCTTGCTAAACTACCTTTTATAATGAAAGTTCCTTAAAATCCCACACACCCTCATCAGTGTGTTAAATGACATAAAGGCACTGAAAGCTCATCTCAGAAGTAAATTTCTAACGTTCATTCCTGGCTGGCAATCATTGCTTTTGATAGGGCAGGACTAAGGATTGTTCAGCCAGAGAACAGAATTCTTTCTTTGGAATGCCTCAAAATTGTCAGTCTTATGACTGGGAGATGGCAGCCGGAGGAGTTTTACACACACTTTTCTTCTTTCCTTCTCCAAAAGCAATGGCCTTGAGCACGTGCCACCAAACTGAGGAAAGAAGGCTTACGCAAGGTGCTTCTTAGCACCAGTGAAATGAGGGGAGTGCAACCCATATTGAACTGAGAAACTTAAGTAGCTTTGCCATCAAGTTCAAATATGTCAGTGGCTAGTTTCTTTTCTTCAACTATGACTATCAAAAATAAATGCAGTGTTACCTCCCTGAGCCCTGCCAGGCTGGGTGAGAAGTCGTGTGCTGATCTAGCAGCACCACCTCTGAAGGAATCTAAAAGTGAGTGCAAGACTAAGCATCACCATGAACAAATGGCATTGTCTTCTGCCTTGGTCACCAGAGCTCCCACCACTGTCCACTTTGCCAGGTCTGTCTGACCTCTCGTGCCTGGTACCGCATACACCTGGTCAACTATCACCCCTCATGCCCACAGTAGAGCTGCTTCTGCCCTTTGCAGGCTCCTCACCATTGCATGAATCGCCTGGGATCGTGTAGCATCCATCACAAGCAGATGAAGCGCTGCTCCTCTAGCAACCACTAACTCTGTAGCCAGGAATTTCATTACCCCACCACTGGCTCTGCCTGACCTGACACCACCACCCTTCCTGGACCAGCCATCAGACTCTGAATGGTCCTCAAAACTGGGCCCTGCTTTTCACTGATGTGCTCCCATAGTCTGGAGCAGCAATGCCTGATTTGTACTCCAGTGTATGTACCTCTGTTCACATGTTCACCGACACATTGTGCACACATGGGTCAACAGATACCACGTCAAACAGTTCCAGCTCCCAAGATATGTGTACCCATGTATGGAATCTAGAGAGGGACCAAGCATCTTGAAGAACCCTCAGTTACCAGAAATATTCTTCATTTATGCAGCAGGCAGGATGGCTACATTCAGGAAAACTGTCCCTGTACTTAAATCACTTCTGCCTCTATATTGGTTGGGAATTAATAAAAAACTCATCAATAGTGAAACCTTGTTCAGTGAGAAAATGAGTTCTAAATGAGACTTTTAAATATTTGTGCAATATGCTGAAAAAAGTTAATGCTATACTACTGTGGTGGAATGAAGTTTGTGCCCTAGAAGTGTTACAAACATAAAGCTAAATGCTAAGATTTCTTATATGGCAGATATTTATGGAGAGGATTTCCCACTGTAAGTTATAGGTATACCAACACTTCCATTCTAGTAGCATCATAGATGTGAGAGATGGAAAAGATCTCTTAGGTTGTTGTCAGAAGTTGCATTTTCTGCTCTAAAACACAGTTATGTAGAGCCAATACTCCCCTTTCCTAAGGTTATGCTTTTATTAGCAAAGGCATTAATGAAGTCCTTCATTATCATTGCTCAACTCACAGCTCTTCAGAGGTATTTCTTCATATCCAGTTGCAATAATGAGCCACCTAACTCAGTGAATCAGCTTAACTCTTTACCTGCAGGATCAACTCCTGTTAACTGGGTGCAGTGTTTCAGGTATACATTGCCAGCTGATAAGTCATTTAATGTATCCAGCCAGTGTGGGACTGTTTCCTATGGTATATTAGTTTTCCCTGGAGCTTGTGAATTTGCAGTATAAAACTCCTATGCGTAGAAGCTATAGTTGTGATATATCTTGAATTTAGTATGGCTTTTTATACTGTCTAACACACCTTCTTATAAACAAACGAAGGGAATACAACGGAGATAGAGCTACTGTAAGATGCAGACAGAACTGGTTGGAAAATCGTACTCGGAGAGTAGTTATCGAAGGTTCACAGTCAAGTTGGAAGGGCACATTGAGTGGGGTCCTGCAGGGATCAGTTCTGTTCAAAATCTTCATCAGTGAGTTAGAAAATGGCATTGAGAGTATACTTATAAAGTATAAAGGTGATTCCAAGATGGGAGGGATCGCAAGCTCTTTGAAAAAGAGGATTAAAACTCAAAATGATCTTGACAAACTGGAGAAACAATCCAAAGGAAATAGGATGAAATAAATAAGGACAAATGCAAAATATTCCACTTGAGGAGGAACAATCAATTGCACACATACAAAATAGGAAATGACTTCCTAGGAACGAGTCCTGTGGGAAGGGATCTGGGAGTTATAGTAGATCACAGGCTAAATATGAATCAATAGTGTAACACTGTTGCAAAAAAAACCAAACATCGTTCTGGGGTGTATTAGCAGAAGTGTTTTAAGAAAGACACAAGAAGTAATTCTTCCACCCTACGCCGCGCTGATTAAGTCTCAGCTGGAGTATTTATTTGCATCTGACAAAGTGGGTTGGAGCCCACAAAAGCTTATACCTGAAGAAATTTGTTAGTCTTTAAAGTGCCACAGGACTTTTGTTGTTTTAACTGGAGTATTGGGTCCAGTTCTGGGCACCACATTTCAGGAAAGGTGTGGACAAATTGTAGAAAATCCAGAGAAGAGTAATAAAAAAGTCTAGAGAACATGCCCTATGAGGGAAGATTAAAAAACTTGTGTTTGTTTAGTCTAGAGAAGAGATGACTGAGGGGAACTGTAACCACACGCTAGGGCATCCCACCTTTACCCAAATCCGTAGGGCTCAAGGCATAATCTGGTTAAGGCACCCCCACCCTTTCCCAATCCATAGGGCTCATGGGGAAAGGCACCTACCCGTACCCAGTTCACACTCTAGGGCTCAGGGTCACCATAGGGCTATGGGTGTAACCTGGTTAATTGAAGTCCGTAGGGCTCCAGGTGTAATTCTCTGCAGGTTTGCAGGATCTTTTACCAGTGAAGGGGCCTTACACATTAATATCATTATTCTCTATTTATTAACAATTACCCAAACAGAATACACATGCTATGCATACAGTGCTCACGACCCTCAATAAAGCAGACAAACTTCTCCTGGAGGCCAGTCAAGATTAGTTCATCTGGGGACTCCAGCTTCTGCACAGTATGGTTTAGGTCTGGCAGCTCTGTATCATAGACTTAGGTTCCAAAGAACTTCCTTTTGAACTTCAGTTTATATAGTTAAAGCTTGGGTCTTGCTCAGCTGTACCTTAACCG
Source organism: Pelusios castaneus (assembly GCA_007922175.1). NCBI lineage: Eukaryota > Metazoa > Chordata > Testudines > Pelomedusidae > Pelusios > Pelusios castaneus. The sequence continues at coordinate 4,047,273 of ML685755.1, read as the reverse complement.
ATCATTTTAAACTAAAGTGCTACAAAACACCCATCCTAGCCCATTACGAAAGTCTTTTAACCAATCATATCCTACCACCTTATTTGATTTAAATAATGTACACTTAGTTATGCAATAGACAGAAACAATCAAAGACCCAGATAAAAATCTTTTGGCTAAATGATATAGAATTGGGTACCATAAAGAGAAAACAATAAGAAGTGTAGAATATAAACTGGCCATCTGGAAGCTTAGGCTTGAAATTAATCAGTTTTCTATCCATCAGAGGAGTGATATTCTGGAATAGACTTCCAAAAGGAATAGTGGGAGCACAAAAGCTAGTTGGTTTCAATACTCAGCTTGATAAATTCATGGATGGGATGGTATAATGGGACAGCCTAGTTTGGCAATTTGACTGGTCTTTGACTACTGGTGTTGGATATGCCAGTGGCCTGAGATGGGATGTTAGCTGGGGGGCGGTTCTGAGTTATTACAGATAATTCTTTCTTGAGTATCTGACTGATTAGTCTTGTCCACATGCTCAGGGTTTAACTGATCGCCTTATTTGGCGTCAGGAGGTATTTTCCCTCTGGGCAAGTTGGCAAAGGCTTTGAAGGTTTTTCGCCTTTCTCTATAGCAGGGGTGTTAAATATGCAGCCCGCAGTCCGAATGCGACCCTCTTCCATCCAGCCTGTGACCATGCTCCGTGGGACCACACTCTCCCTAATAGAGAGAGAGAGTATAGTCTCACGTACCCAGAGCGTTGTAATGCTGCGAGTGTGTCAAGAGAGCACTGGGTATGCGAGACTGCGCTCTGTGGCTATGTCCACATTGGCAAGTTAGTTTGAATTAAGGAGGCTTAATTCGAACTAACTAAAGCCATGGCTACACTAAGCTTTAGTTAGTTCGAATTAAGGGCTTCCTTAATTCGAACTAATAAGTTCAAATAGGGTATTCGAACTAACTAGTTTGAATTAACCAATGTGGCCATGTTAATTTGAACTAATTTCTTAGTTTGAATTAACCAGCCATTGAAATGAATGGGGATCGCTAATTCGAACTAAGCAAGTGCTTGCTTAGTTTGAACTAACGTTCCAGTGTGGCCATGCTAGCTCGAATTAAGCTAATTTGAACTAACTAAAATTAGTATAGCGATAGCCTGAGAGACCACACCCTCTCCCTAACAGAGAGAGAGATATCGTGGAGCGCAGTTTCCATACAGAGCACTCCAGGACACCGCAAGGGTGCTGTAGTATTTCGATTTATGGTACGTATGACCCACTTGAAGTACGTTTAAGTCAAATTTGGCCCCCCGTAGCAAATGACTTTGACACCGCTGCTCTGCAGCATGAGGCATGACTCAGTTGCTGATGGATTCTCTGTACCTTGAAGTCTTTAAACAAACTGCACATGGAGCCCTGACCTCTGGGCTGTCGTGTTGGCATTGAGATGGGGTATAGGAAAAGCATATGTTACTTATCCTGTTGGCCTAATAAATCACTAACTGACAATCTGCTAATCTGCCAGGTGTCATTTCTTCAGGAATCAGAGTGTTGGACGTAAGCTGTTGAAAGAGTAGGGCAATTGCTGTTTTGGATATTGCTGAGTCACATCTGAACATGAGCCTTCTGTGCAACCATTCATTCCCCCTGCTTAACTCTTTATTGAAGAGCTATGCCCATACTTTAGTATGGTGGTTTGTTTCTGTGGAAATGCTGTGATGTTCCTGGTTGGGATTATGGTTCTCAGTAGGCTGTAGCTGGGTAAGTGGGTCGTAAAGAAGGTCCGCAGTTAAACATAAAAAAAATTCCATTTTGTTGGAATAAACACAAACGTTCATAAAAGCCGCGATGAATATTTATTCAGCTCCTTTAAAGTGATGCTAATTATTCTAGTTCAAAGAAATGCTCTGCAAACTATAAAAATGACCTGTTAGAAAAGATTCGCTAGAAACGTAGAGGTGCCATAGTGCAGCAGCCATTAAGCAGTGGCTTTTATCCGTATGCAAATCTGTACATAGTTAGACTTTATTATTGTTGATGTTGCCTCAAGCCTTGTATTTTTATTCAGTAAAAGAAATTTTGGCACGATAAAGTCCGGAGTCTTTTACCAAGCTCTGACTCTGGGAGACATAGCCAGAAAACCCAAATCTTTATCAAGTCTAAAGCAAACAAAAGTCAGTGACATTAGATCCCTTGGTAGGTCCATTACCCAAGATTACATTAATAGATTCCAAGGCCAGAAGAAACCACTGTCATCGTGTAGTCTGAGTGACCACCTGTATATCAGAGGCCATAGAATTTCCCCGTCACAACTGGGGAATGGGAGGCAGAACAATAACACTTTACAACAGCAAGAGAGAAGACATGGGACGGTGCAGAGCCCTGCTGTGTATATGGTACCACATTGTTTCTTAAAGGGACAACAAATCCTGTCATTAAAGATCTGTTTAGCTTGCTGATGGTGAGATTTGAAGCAGATGTGGTTTCAGGCAAATGCCACGAAATGCATGAATTAGTGCAGCATAGCTGGGCTGTGCATTGGGGATATTGTTAAAGGCTTGAGAAGTAAGAAGTCTTCCGCCCACACTTAGGCTGGTGTGCAGTGGAGGCACGGCCACTCTCGAAGCCTTGAAACTGCAGTAACCCCTCACTTCTCTGTGTATTTGTGTGTGAGTAGCTGGAGGATCTATTTTATGGATTACATATTCATTGGCTGAGCCCAACAGGGGGCCCAGGCAGACCTGAATCTCGCTCCACTTCCTAGTGTCTCAGAACTGTCTCAGTCTATAACTATGGGGATGGTTGATACAAGATTCGCCTGTTCCTCCGTGGCAAAAAGGCATGTCTGTGGGTATTTGAAAACATCCTGTGATTCACCTGAAGGCCTGTTCACTAAAGGATAAAAATGTATACTCCCTCAAAAAAAAGAAAGGTCCAAAGTAAGCAATAAAGTAAAATATAGATCTTTTGCCCCAGCCCCCACCCTGGAGTGGTGCAGTGCCAGCTCGGGGAAGGTGGTGGAGGGGGACTGCATAGCATCGGCTGGGCGTGCACGGGGGGCAGGGGGAAGTGCAGTGCCAGCCAGGGGGACAGAATGGGGCAGCGCAGCCCCGGCCCTGAGCAGTGCAGTGCAGTGCTGGCCAAGGGGGACAGGGGAGCGGGCCAGAGGACAACCTCTGGAGGACCAGATCTGGCCTGAGGGCTGTATTTTGCCCACCTTTGCTCTAGTACAAACCAGGTAGCTTAAAAGGCTGTTAGAGGAACATTTTAATGACAAAAATATTTTAAATCAGATTCCTTAACTGGGTTATTAATAACATCTGGCATAATTCAAACTTTGAGTTATGAAAAGGTAATTTTGGGTTTGTTTCTTGTGAGTACTGCAGTTAAAGTCAATAGGATTCCTCATGTGAGTACAGCTTTCTGGACTGGACCGTCTCACCGTTTATTGCATTTTTATTACTGCATTCTGTTATGTGACCTTAGAACGATGAGTTTTCTGTTCCGTTCTTAGTCAGTTTAATTTCTGGCTTTCAGGCACTGACACAAGACTGTTGGGTTTGGTTTTCCAGCGCTGCAAGGAAATGGCTCAGGCCCCGAATATTACAACTGAATTTTGAGTAAAGAAAAGAATGAAAACATCTTTGTTAATCTTAGATTTTCCATCATGGCTTTTAAAGGGGAATGTAAATTAATCATTATCTTTTAAACTTGTAGCAAAGGTTCCGTTTAAGCCTGTTACCATGCCTGTTGGACTGGGGCTCTTTCTGACTTCGGTCAGAGTTGGAGTTGGCTGCAGTGAGTTTTTATTGATATTTTTCACTGAAGCCACACACTTGCAAACACAGGCTATTTTACTTGCTCATTTCTTAATTTATTATTTATTTTATTTTTTGCTGATGGTTTCTCCTCAGTTGATGTTAAAGCTCAGATTCTTGCATGACTGCTTCCACACAAGAGCTATTCTCCCTTCCACAGTCACACAGTGGAGACTCTTGGCCCCTGAACTGCATATTTCAGTCATATCTTAATGTGCAGTCAGAGGGTCAATTTTACCCTCTAACATCTCTTGTTTTCAGCAGGAGGTACCTCTGTGTACATGAGGGTGGAACTGGGCCTGGTGTGTTTAGAAAACTCATCAATTGTCACACGTCCCACATGCAGAACCAACACCATTTCTCAATTCCCACAGCCTGAATTGAATGGGATGCATTCAGCTGCACCCTAGGAGGCAGGAGTGGTTGAGCTGCAGTTGATGCTCCTGGTTGCTGAAAGCTGCTGTGGCATCTGTTGTGGCACCTCTCTTCTTCTTCCCCTGGCTGCTCTCTACTTCCCCTGAAAGATCCCTGCCAACATGGAGCAGAGGAAAGGGACAGAGGCAATCAGTGGGAGTCAGGAGGGAAAGAGAATGGGGAGCAGAGATTAAAAGGAGGGGAAGGTGAACAAAGTTTAATGCCCTCAGCATGACAACCCTGCCTCACCATTCACCCGGTAGCTCCCCTCTTTCCTTCATAGCTCTTCAGCAATTGCACCATCATCAGGCTCCCTCACTTACTCCTGAGAGGTGCCTTTGGCTCCCCATGAGCCATCCATGCCTCTTCTGAGGGTGAGAAGAATAAAGACTTCCTTCCTTACAGTTGTACCTACTGCTCCGAAGAACGTGGTGTGGGAAATGAAGGACTTGTCATCGCTGCTGTTAGTCCAACACTTTTCATCAGCACTACACCCACGTAATCATTTTAAAACAGAAGTTTATGGTTATACACAAACAGTTTACAAATATGCAGATTAATTCATTAAATAATTTTTATAAAATGGCACACACAGAGTAGCATGAAACATGGAGGCTGTGCTCTGGCAAGGGAGAAAGAATTTTTGCCTTGTTCTCAAACGATCGTCTCTGACCAAGCCATGAGAGGCGTTGACAGACTCTGGAAGAAGCCATGTCGTACCTTCCAGGAAAGAATATCTTGGCTCGGTGTGGAACCTTTGAGAATGCAGCAGGAGGATAAAGAAGGAAGTGTGCAGATCTTGAAGAGCTTTCTCTTCCTCCACAAAACCAGACAAACCCAAAACACGCTAAACTATCTTAACCATGCAATTTGCTGCAAAATGGTTCTTTAAAAGTGACGGTATTACAGTAATGGTATGTACTTTACTGCTATATAGGGCCCTCGTAGAAACCTATTCAAACATATTCAGTTTAGTGTGTACTTGAATTTTTTAAAAAGTATTTTCTTATTCCTTTGTGCATATTTATTTGAAAGTCGCAGAACAATTCTCTCGTGTGCTTTTTAACCAGTACCAAACAATGCCATGTATGATTGCATGGCACCTTTAAAACTAACACATTCCAAAATGCTTTGTATAGAAAAGCCCAAACTTGCTAGATAAAGTTTTGATATACATGAGTCAGACTGACTCTATTTCAGGCTCTTGATGGGAGCAGGTTCTAGATTTAGGGCAAAACTCTATTCTCAGATCTACACAGTGGCTCTTAACTGATATTCTTCTCTGATGACATGCACAAGCCTGGTGAGTGTGAAGGGAATGGAATATCTTGAAAGGAAAGAGATGGCATCGGACTGCATAGTAACCTACTACCAGATCAGGTATGGATAATAACGAGAAAACCATAAACACAGCGTGACGGCTGTTCCTGAGTAGATTATACGTAAAAACCCAAGGGGTCTGTCTCTCAGTCACTCTGGCAACACTTGGGTAACTTGTCCTGCCAACAAAATATTGCTGAATTGTGCTGAGACTGTTTTGTGAAGTTGAGGGCAGAATTTTGCTGATAGGATGTACAAACTACTAAACGTACCTCCTCTGTAGACCAGTTTTGAGCAGTATTGTGGAGTAGATTTCAAGCTCTCCGAAGGCAGCAGCTCCAGCAAACACACGAGTCCCAAATGGTGCAGCGCTGTCGCGGTTTTAAAAACAGTTTGATTTTTTTTTTTTTAACAGGGGAGCCCAGTGTAGCTCCTTCAAGACTGGAGTGACACTCTGCATCTGCATCTGCCTCATGTGAGTTAAAATCCTGGCAGCAGCATTTTGCACAAGCTGGAGCCTCTGTAGAGATTTTTTTTTTTTTCTTTTTCAGGAAGGCTATAAAATTGCTACCGTATGTGTCTTGGCAGCAAAGGTAATAAAAATAATTTTAAAAAATCCACTTAAAATCCACAGTAAAGTGCATGAGAATTCCATATCCTACTGTACAGCTCCTGTTCATTCCAACACATACTGTAGAAGAAAGCCCACAGTCATCACGGACTTGGAGCCTACAACATTCACTTCTATGGTACCGCTTCTTAACTATCAACAATGTAATTTGATGGCAAATGATGATGTCCAGGGGAAGCTGTAAGTGCTGTCAACTGGCTTCTGTTCTCAAAGCTGTGGTTGTTCTTTCTCTATCTTTATTACATAACTTGTGAACACTCGGTACTGACTGCCCTGAGTTGCTGAAGTATTTGTCTGTTACGCAACAAAGACCATTAAAAGAACTCTCCTTTTGTCATCGGGAGCTGGCATGTGTGTGGAGGGATGGGGGCCAACTTAAAAAAAGAAAGAAAAGAAAAAGTTGTCAGTTGTGCTTATATTTGCTGAAATGATGCTATGTATAAGGCAACGAGACCAGCAAAAAACCCCTAAGGATTGAATGGTTGTGTTTTGTGGCTGCGCATCGTTCACCTGTCACAGACTTTTGTGTGCTTTGAGGTGAGACACTGTCAGGTGTGCGGGAGCTCACAGCACAACGGATTCTGGATGGCAAGCATCTAGCACTGTGACATCCACGGCATCCTACAAAAATGTCTATAACTGTGGCCACAATGGTGAGGCCCTTGAGGGGTCTCAAAGTACTTAATGACTTCTTTCTTTTTTTAGTCATGCCGCTGCAGATCTCACCTTACTGCTAAATCCCTGCACTGACTGAGCAGAAAGAGATATAAAAACACATCAACTCTAAGTGTGCTGATATATTATCATGGAGCCACAGGATTGGTGCTACACCCTAACTTTTAAACCAGTCTCTTGGAGAAGCCCTTTAATGTGGCAGACCCTATGGATCCCCACTCTTTAGCTTCATGGTAGGCCTCACTGCCTGGGAGACAGAACCTCCAGCCTGCAGCACTCCTGCTTCATAGCATGAGCTCTGCTCAGCAACTCCAATTGAGACAGACTCCTAGTTCGAGACTTGTATGCTCTTCAGGGTTTAGTGCCACCGAGCAAATACTTTGTGACACAAAACACACATTTCAAAATAGTAGGGTTTATTAATCAACTGGAGCGCAGCATTGGAAGTCTTTAGGTTAGCAGAGAGAAGTAAAGGCTAACGCATAGCCCATCCTGGTCAAACCACCAGCCAAGCTGTAATGGATTCCATTTTAGTCTCGCTCTCTCTGGCTCCTTTGTTAGACCCAGGAGAGCTTCCTCTAGAACCCCACGCTAGCCTCTGCTGGTCCTGTCTCAGTCCTTTTGTTCTCAACTGGGGTCTCTGCTTAGCTTCCCAGCTGGGGTTTGGAGGGACTCCTTCCTTCTTGGTCGTATTTTCCTAGGTGTCAATGTTTTGGTCATTGGGGCTTTCTTTGGATTCTGCACTGATACGGGGTTACGTTCAGCAGGTGCAAGCCAGTTCCTTAATGATCCTATGCACTGTGGCCCAGATGACGAGGTAGCACCCGCACCCCATGTCCAAGAGCAAACTTAATGTTTTCCCTCCACCTGGTAACCATGCAAAGGGCAGGGGATTCATAAAAATAGAACAGAAAGTTCCTAGTTTGTCACGTGTGTGTGTATAGACAGAGATTATATAATGGGGGCGTTTTCGTGCTGTGACACTGCAGTTGCAGCGTCACAACCCTGTTCACACTGTTTATCTCAAGTAGATGGATCAATTGCCTGGCAGCTCATGTTACTGAAATGAGCATTTGCACAGCTCGTGTGAGAATGTCAGTAGCTTGTAGCTCAGACTGATTAATATAGTCTGTACCAGGGTGTAGAGTGTTGTCAAAATGGAATGTGGGCTTGGTGAACTTTGAATCCATTCCCAGTTGTTGTCTTATTAAAGGAAAGTATATCTTGGATAACATCACAGTAGCAGGAGGACAGTATTTATAGTCCGTTTTCATTCTCCAAGAGTCTGATTCGCACTGTCTTTGTTGATTTCTTATTCTAGGAGGAAAACTCTTATTGTCCAGGTATCTTTAGTGATGCCATCCAAAGAGAATTGTTGAGTGAGCTAGTAGTTTACATTTTAAACAAAGCTGGGTCAAGGAGGCAAGCAAAGTCCAAGGTTTATAGGTGAGAATATGAATTTTAAAATTTTTCAGGGCCAGCCATGTGGTTGGGCCACCTACTCAGAGATCTGGATTTGATTCCTTGTATTGGCACGGCCTGCAAGTACCAGATATTTCTTTGCAGCTGTCTTTTCCTCTTTTGGCTTTTCAGTTGCTTTCATATGCTAGAAGAGCAGTCTTAGTGATGGATGTAGGTTGGCGAGGGGAATGCTGTGTAGGAAAAATCGAATAAGGGTATTTTGTGGGTTGCACAGTGCACACAGAAAATCTGAATCCACGGCCCATTCCCTGCAAAGATTGTTAGAGAAATAAGGTTATCTGATAGCATTGTATTAGCAGCAGTCAAGCTCTCCTGGTGGTGCAGCACTGGGGTTGATTGTAAATCCCTTTTGTTTATCTAAAAATACTCTTCAGATTGTACATGTGTATGTAGGGGTCACTGCAGCTGTCTCTGGGCTCCAAAAGTGACAGCTGCTCCCGTTTGAAGTGTTGTTATAACCATGTCAGTCCCAGGATATGAGAGACAAGGTGGGTGAGGTAATATCTTTTATTGGACCAGCTTCTGTTGGTGAGAGAGGCAAGCTTTAAACAAATTCCTTCTGTAGCAGCAACATAATGAAACAGGGCTTTTAGAAGAAGGGAGTGGTGAAATTCTGTATCTAGAAGGAAATCACAACTCCCTTGGGAATGTGGTCGGGTTACCAAGGTGAAATAGCTTTGCAATGTTACAGAAATGGATGTGGTCTAATAACCAGGGGTGGCTCCAGCCTCTTCCTGGTAGGGAGGCTGAGACTGGAAATTTGTGGGGGAGAGCAGCACTACACATTTTGTGGGCTCACACCCATATTGATTTATTTAACAATAACCCTGTCTATCTACATGTGTGTTTTATTTATCTTATCCTCAAAAGAGGAGTAAAAATATGGACAGATGGATTGATTTCAAATGTCACCTCGCCTGTGAGCTGAGCACAGTAGGCACGTGTGCTTCAGGAGACATCCTCTCTGTCCTCTCTCCTGCACGTGCATGTGCGGTAGGTGGCAAGGGGCCACATCCTGGGGATGTGAACCAGGCAGGGAGCAAAACCCTTGAGTCATCCCCCACCAGGTGAGCTGGACGTAACTGACCTGAGCTCTCTCCCCAGGGCTGGCTGGAGCCTTGCCACCAGTCAGTAGCTGCCCTGCTCCTGCTCCAAAGTGCCCTTTAGGGAGGTGCTCCCCCCCATTTTATACCACATTATAATTGTATTATTCACGTGTGTGAATGTGCTGGGGGGACGGGGTGTGCCTGGGCAAGTGTATCAGAGTGCTGTCCCTTTATGTCGAGTATTCAGGAGTCTGAATCCTTGTTCGGTGCAGCAGGCAACTCCCACTCCGGAGCCAGAGGCCGCAGCACAGACAAGCTTGTCCCCTCACTGCAGCTCAGCGGAGACCCACTTGGGCACAGCAAGTTCTTCCGGCACCCTGCAGCTATGGCTCAGCTTCCCAAGGAAGGGAGCACTTGGGTGCGGACACCGGGCTCACAGTCACTGTTGTATCTGCTGCCGAAGAGCTGGTGTCACACCTCTGGGCCAGGCTGGCATCGGCAGAAAAGCTGGCTGCAAATCTCTGCAGCGTAACCAAGGGCGCCAATCTGTCAGGGACACAGGGACTGAATGGCAGAAGGAGGCGATCTTCCTTCGGTCTAGGCAAGCAGCTAAAACCTCCTCTCTACAGATCAAGTGGGGGTGTCTTCAGATGCCAGTCACCCTCTCTGCTGCTGTTTGCAGGCTGTGGCAAGCAGCAGGGTGTGGGAGCGAGTGACTCTGGGGAAAGAGAAGTGAGCGTGTCTGCTGGGGGAGCCTGGCCAGCGGCCAGCAGCTGGGAGGCTGGGCATGGGAGGGAGGGTCTAAGGCAAATTTTGGGTTGACATGTCCTCCCCCAGCACCACCCCTGTAAATAACTCAGCCATGTCTTTGTTCCATGCTGCTTTAAAAAGCGGGGAACTCTGTCCATCTGTCTTACCCATCTGCAGTATGTGAAGGCATATTTGTTACTGTGCCCTTCAGTAATTTGTCTTGAGCAGCCCTTCATCAAAAGAATTATTTCCTTTCTAGATTCTGATCTTTCATGAGCTTCACTGTGCTATTTCTGATCCGACCTCCTTTTGCTCACTAGCCCTCTAGATCCTTCCCCAGGGTTTCCTTCACAGTCCTGTGCTCTCTTATTTCTGCCCTTCATTCTCCCTGATGACACAATCAACCTCATGTCCTATTGCCAGAGAAGGCCCCATCCATCAAATGTCCTATACTTTTATGTTTACCATTAGTACAGTAAAGCTTGAAGATTTTATTAACTACTTTATTACTTCTAATATTTTAAGTTTGTTCAAGCGTGTGATGAATTATTGCTTTCCTAAGTGATAACAGGTCTTTGTTTTAAAATAATAATGAAACTTTAGATCTCTGCCAGCTTAATGAATGCTGGGGAGAACATATGCTACCACAGAGCAGAGCAAAATCTTTTTGGCAATTAGTAAATTCACTGACAAATGCAGTTTTGTGGTGAACTGAAACCTTAAAACATACATTTTGGAAATATCATTCTGACTTATTTTGAAAATGTCAGTTCCACTCCACATTTTCTTTTAAAGATCTCAGTTTGAATTAACATATGAATTAATATTTTATTTAACGCAAAGAATTTTTTCCCGGTTTTTCATTTAGTCAAGAAAAACAAACAAACAAACAAACAAATCCATTTTTGGTTAGAAACTGACCCCAGTTGTCTTCCCCCCACCCCCCCAGATTTTTTTTTATTTGGCCACTGTAACCAAAAGTCAGTTTGCTCAGTTCTACGTACATGATTCCTCACAAAAGTCACCATAACATATAATCTGTCCCTGTTCCACATTCGATTTTCCTTCATGACCTTCCTCCTATCTTCCTTCAGTAGTTTCACATACGTTTTCTCCCCTCTGACCTGATCTCTCTTTTTCACAGCGCATATTTTCTTACCTGTACTAATTCTTTGGAAACTGTAGATACATTTATTATTGTTATTTTTATTATTTTCATGACTCCTGCAGATGCACTAGACATCTCACAGGAAAAGCACATCTGTGTTCTGAATAGCTTACCATGTAAACAGCACATATGTATATGACATACACCTCTGCTGTCTCCAAATCATTAGTACAAGGGCCCACTTAAATATATATCTCAACTATGATGGGAATTATTTGACCTCGGGGCATCTTAGGGCCCGTTTCTGTGAGTGACAATTTCCATGCAGCAAATCTCAACATACTATCCACAGAAATAGTCAGTCCAACAAATGATCATTGAATGAACTTGTTAAATAAAGAAGAAAAAAGGGCTTGATGATAAGAATAAGTTCGTCAAATAAATACATTTTCCCTGCATTGAGCTAAGGCATATTTATAACTGGGCAGAGTTCTCTGAAATGTTAAGGTGATAAGCTGGTTTAAAAGAATAACATATTGATGCACAAAGGTAACAGCTCACAGGTTTCTACTGAAGTTTTATTAGCAGTTTATATGCTGAGCTGAGTGCAGTATCATCTGTGGGAACCCATCACAGCCTACAGCATAATGGACGCCTCCTAGCTGAATTCCTGACACTAATATTAGGCTATGAATTGTGTCCAGAGAAATAGCTGTAACAGCACCAAAGAATTTCAGACTCTCTGCTTCTAATACATGTGTGCAGAGGGTGTAGGAAGAGGAGAGAGGGAGGGTGTTTGGAATATGAGGCAGAGAGCTCTGATGGACCGACTCATGTTTCATTGGATGCATTCTGCTTCTGAAAGACAATCTGCATTTCCATTCTGCACAAAGCCATTAGCATGATCTAATTCCATGATCGCTGGAAGCACCACAGCAAGTGAACCTGAAATAGAGAGGGGGAATAATGACGGAACTGAGTGTGGTGGAAGAGGGAGGGGGGAGATGGAAAAATTATTTTTAACTGACATGTTTAACCCCTGGCTATTTTTGTATTTTCTAACTGGAATCTCATCTTGGTACAGTGTATAAATCCCCTGAATATGAATCTCTTGGATTTGACCTGACCGTAGAAAGATTAGTTTCCATTGGATACCCTCATGAACTGCTCAGTTTTGTCTATGATCCTGCATTCCCTACCAGGTAAATGACTAAAGGTACTGATCCAGTCTACTTATGACTTTGATGTTTGTTCCATGAAGTTCAGAGACATGAAATTTCAAGTTTTCTCAGGACACCTTTAAAAACTGCAGTTGTGCCCAGAACTCGGGTAAACGTCCCCGATTGACTTGCAGTGATTGACCTCACTTGGGCAGGGTTTTTGCACAAACAGACAAGCCAGCAAAGAATGAGAGTGAAGTAAAAGAAGACTGCTGAAAAAATTGTTCAAAATAAGCAAGCCACAAAGCAAGATTATTGATGTGACATAGGTGAAATTGTACTAAAAATCCAGGGTGTAAGAATGAGCGTTTACAGAATATAAGGCTGCTAGACTGTTTCATGTGTTTTTTAAATTTTAATTTTTGAACTAAAGCGTTCCTCTCCAATGTTTGAAACCAAACACCACAGCTATGGACTGGGGCATGAGAGAGATCCTGAAAGTGAAATTGATGGTGAAGAAAAATAAAACTGGGCCAATTTAATCGTCCAAACTATGAAGTGCAGGAAGTTTGCCTGCAAATATTGGTGCAGAGTAAAAAACTTCTGACACTTTTAATAGCTGTTGAGTAGCAGAAGTAGGGAAGTTTGTGTTGTAAACATGGCTTTTATTATGTGTCCCTAAATCTTTACAATTGTTTCCCTTCATGCTTTTGCTTGGCTTAATCTAACTGGCTCCAGCGGGAGCCTCTATGGCTCATCACTAATAAGTCAGCCGTGGGACAGTGGCTACTGAGCATTGGTTTCCAGCCTAGTAGCTTCCCTTCTTCCATTCCTCCTATCTCAAGTTGCCTTGAGCCCACTGCTGCACGTTCCCGCGTCCATAACAGGGCATAATGAAACTGTTAAGAAGATTCCACTAAGCATGTTAAGTGAATTCACTGCCTTCGTCATGGGGAGGGGAAAGAAGGGATGCCTATGTGGGGGACAGATAGCAACGGCCTTATTACCAATAAGTCTTGAAGAAGCTCACTGTTTTCAGCAGTCATGGCAGCTCCATTTCCCAAAGGCTAGATAAATGAGCAGAAACGTCATGTGGTTTGGCCCAAATTGTCTGCAGGGAATGACATGGCATTTTTTTACAGCTGTGACATGTCACATCTGGCTCATCTAAAGGTAACAGAGAGATGAACAGAACTGGAGAGGTTCCTCCCCCAGTCAGCTCTGCATTGCATCCTAGTGCAGTTCTCAGGGAATCACTGGGGCGAGTTGAGAGCCAAATTGTTGACCTTGTGTAGGAGGCTATGTGTCATTTCTGGTGGATTACATGCTAAGTTTTCTGTTGAGTAAAATGATCCTGTTTTAAGATCTGCAGAAAGTAGATCAGTCGTGCATTTCAACCTGCCAGTGCAGGGGATGGGGAGATGGCTCTGTAGCCAAACAGAAGGACTTGAGCATCACAATTCTGCTCCTGTTTTGGACAGGCCATTTTAGACTTGACTTAAACACTCCAGTTCAGATAATCACACTCCGCTGATTTTGAGTCCTGCTCTTCGTATGCTGTATGTGGTTCCTCTTTAGTGTGTTTCTGATTTCTCATCTTCAATTTGTTCCTTGACAGAGGCCTGGTGTTTGATACCCTTTATGGAAACCTGTTGAAAGTCGATGCCTACGGGAACATCCTAGTCTGTGCACATGGCTTTAACTTCATGAGAGGGTGAGAACTGACAATCTGACCATTCATTGGTCATTGGTTCTGGTTTAATAAATTGTTAATAAACCATAAGGAATAGCAGAAAATCTGTTGATAAACAGATGATGCTTTTATATTTTTACAGGTTCGGGTTATATATCTATATATGTAAGAAATTTTTAGTGTTCTGAATGTAATATTTCAGAGTCTAGGAAAAATCATTATGGTGCATAAAGCCCTGTGTTTTCTAGAGCACTGGAAATAGGATAGGACACTGCCTGGAGGATTGTTTATTGGATAAGGTCTGAAGCCTTTTGCCTGTGCTGGTATAATTCAATTTCAGCGTCCTGTCATCAGGTAATATTTTTCAGTTATGTCAGCCTCTCTGGAGCACCGTCTGCATCACATGAACCATTATTGCATATGGTTCATAGACTCTAAGGTCAGAAGGGACCAATATGATCATCTAATCTGACCTCCCTCATAATGCAGGCCACAAAACCTCACCTACCCACTCCTGTAATGAACCTCTAACCTATGACTGAGTTATTAAAGTCTTTTAAAGAATCAACCAGCAAGTGAGGAAGGCAAAAAACCTCCAGCACCCAAGACAACCTGCCCTGCGGGAAAATTCCTTCCTAGCCCCAAATACGGTGATCAGTTAAACCCTGAGCATATGGGCAAGTCTCACCAGCCGGTCAAGAAAAAATTATCTGTAATAACTCAGAATCTACCCCATCTAATGCCCCTTCCTAGGTCACTGGCATATCTATCACCAGTAGTAAAAAATGGACAATTGCCAGACTAAGCCGGCCCATCATATCATCCCCTTCATAAATTTATCAAGCTCAGTTTTGAAGACAACTGTGTTTTTTGCCCCCACAGCTCCCCTTGGAAGGCTATTCCAGAACTTTACTCCTCTAATGGTTAGAAACCTGCGTCGAATTTCAAGCCTAAATTTCCTGATGGCCAGTTTGTATCCATTTGTTCTTGTGTCCACATTGGCGCTGTATTCAAATAATTCCTCTCCCTCCCTGGTATTTATCCCTCGGATGTATTTATAGAGAGCAATCATCTCTCCCCTCAGCCTTCTTTTGGTTGGGCTAAACAAGCCAAGCTCTTTGTCGCCTCTGATAGGGCAGGTTTTCCATTCCACGGATCATTGTCGTAGTCCTTCTCTGCACCTGTTTCAGTTTGACTTCCTCTTTCTTAAACATGGGGGACCAGAACTGCATACAATATTCCAAATGAGGTCTCACCAGCACCTTGTATAACGGTACTAACACCTCCCTATTTCTACTGGAAATACCCCTTCTGATGCACCCCAGGACTGCATTAGCTTTTTTTCACGGTCGCATCACATTGGTGAGTCATAGTCATCCTCTGATCAACCAGTACGCCCAGGTCCTTCTCCTCCTCCATCACTTCCAACTGATGCTTCCCCAACTTATAAGAAAACTTCTTGTTATTAGTCCCTAAATGCATGACCTTGTGCTTCCCCATTATTAAATTTCATCCTATTTCTAATTCTCCAGTTTACATGGTCATCCAGATGTTTCTATATGATATCCCTATCCTCCTCTGTATTGGCAATACCTCGCAACTTGGTGTCATCTGCAAACTTAATTAGCACATTCCCGCTTTTTGTGCTAAGGTCAGTAACAAAGAGGTTGAATAAGATTGGTCCCAAGACCAGTCCTTGAGGAACTCCACTAATAACCTCCTTTCAGCTAGACAGTTCACCTTTCAGTATGACCCGCTGTAGTCTCCCCTTTAACCAGCTCCTTATCCACCTTTCTATTTTCATATTAATCCCCATCTTTTCTAATTTAACTAATAATTCCCTATATGGAACTGTATCAAATGCCTTGCTGAAGTCTAAGTAAATTAGATCTGCCGCATTCCCTTTATCTAAAAAAATCTGTTATCTTCTCAAAAAAGGAGATCAGGTTGGTATGGCACAATCTACCTTTTGTAAAGCCATGTTGTATTTTATCCCAGTTACCATTAACCTCAATATCCTTAAGTACTTTCTCTCTCAAAATTTTCTCCAAGACCTTGCATACTACCCAGGTCAACCTAACAGGCCTGTAGTTACCCGGATCAGTTTTACTCCCTTTCTTGAAAATAGGAACTACATTAGTGATTCTCCAATCATACGGTACAACTCCTGCGTTCACAGATATATTAAAAATTCTTGCTAATGGGCTGGCAATTTCATGTGGCAGTTCCTTTAATATTCTTGGATGTAGATTATCCGGATCCCCCAATTTAGTTCCATTAAGCAGCTTAAGCTTGGCTTCTGCCTCAGATATGGTAATTTCCACTTCCATGTCCTTATTCCCATTAGCTACCCTACCTCTATCCCCAAGCTCACCATCACCCTCAATAAAGACAGAGGCAAAGTACTTATTTAGATATTCAGCCATGCCTAGATTATCCTTGTTCTCCACTCCATCCTCAGTGTTTAGTGGTCCCACTTCTTCCTTCTTTGTTTTCTTCCTATTTATATGGCTAAAGAACTGAATGGAAGGATAGACCAAAATAAATCTGTGACCAGATAATAAGTTTCCAAATCCATAATATAGACAGACAGATAAAGTTAGTGTAATGGAGGCACAATTAAATGCAATAGCAACTGAACTGGAATCCCAAAGACCATCAGAGCAGCCTTCTAATAAGTTGATTTGAAGCTGGCAAGTCTCTATAGTAGGAAGTAGAGCCCTTAAAAAATTAAAGAGCAGATGTGAACTCAAAGCTTTCATCTAGTGTTTCCCCGAAAATAAGACAGGGTCTTACATTAATTTTTCCTCAAGAAGACACCCTAGGGCTTATTTTCAGGGGATGTCTTACGTGCCAAAATGCATGGGTTGTGCAGATACGCTGCATAGCCACGCCCATCACTAGGTCTTATTTTCGGGGTAGGGCTTATATTGCACAAATGCTTAGAAATCCTGCTAGGGCTTATTTTATGGGTAGGTCTTATTTTCGGGGAAACGGTATATATGTAGTCTTCACAGACTCCTGTGGAGTTGGATAGGTGTAAATGTGCCCTGAGTTTGGCCAGCTACATATATGATGACATGCTTTGAAAGCACACAGCATAACTCTGCCAGCGATCACTTCAAAGTTATCTTTTAAGAGAATGAAAATAATTACTAACTTTTTTAACATTTCCACCCTGCTGTGTAATTGCAAAGAGCTTTAATATAGCCTCCAGCAGAGTAGCTTTGCACTTTACTGATGAAAGCTGTGAGTAGGCATTAAAAAACACATGGAAACTGGGGGAAAGTTGAATCAATTTACAATGAAAGGAACAGTGAAAATGCAGTGGATTTAAGTATATCCCTGGTTATCAGCTCAGGGATTAAGGTAAGGACCTGGTCACTCAGCCATTCTGCTTCCCTGTGTCAGATTTGTTTACTTTACTGACCAATCATGGATGCTTTTACCCTGATAGAGCCAACAAAGGGATAGGACTGTGAGGTGGATTCTGTTCTTTCTTTTGCGTCACCAGCACACTGTTAATTTCCCCTCAGCATGATAAAAATAGGTGTTAATTAAAGCTTGAGGGAGTCTTGGGTTAATTGACTCATTTATGATAACATTCTAAGAACTGTAGAGTATGGCTGTTGTTTTATTCAGTTTTCCTCTTTGTCATCTTATCTCCTTTCAGGCCAGAAATTCGGGAGCAGTACCCAAATAAATTTATTCAGCGGGATGACACAGACCGGTTTTACATTCTGAACACCCTGTTCAATCTGCCAGGTAAGTCGCTCGTTAGATATTCTAGGGGTTGATCATTCATCACTGAAATGAAAGTTTTGCCACCGACTTCCTGACTGCAGATTGGGTCCTATAATGCAGGCTTGTTCTGAGTTACATGAAATCCTCTCTTCACCTAGACACTTACCCCAAAAGTTAGTTTAATTTATGATGTTGCTCTTGTTTTAAAATTTTGTTTTGCTTCTTTGCAGAGACCTACCTGTTGGCTTGCCTAATAGATTTCTTCACTAACTGTGACAGGTATTCCAGGTACGCATACTGCCTGTATTTATAAAACTAGTGGCACAAGGCACTCTTGAGTAAATGTTCTAAATAACGGAGGCATAGTGCAGCATAGATCTGCTTTACCGAGGTCCAATCTCCCATTAACATCAACATCAACATTATCATCATTGATATCACTGGGAAGATCAAGCCTCTTGTTCTTTAATGAACCGCTATTCGCTCAAAAGTGAAATATGCTAATGACATGGGTTTGAGCAAAAAAGCAGATTCCCTTAATGTAATGTCTAAAATATTAAGTCTGTTTTAATAACTTTAAAGGACACATTTTCCAAATTTTTACTGTAATTTTTATTTACTGTTCATAGTAAACTTTTTGAAGCAGGAAATGTACATGTTTTCTTTTTCCTCCAACACATATGTGTCTGGGCACCTGTTACTGTAGGATTGCTCATAGACTTTAAGGTCAGAAGGGACCAGTACGATCATCTAGTCTGGCCTCCTGCACAATGCAGACCTCAAGACCTCACCCACCCACTCCAGCAATAGGCCACCAACCTAGGACTGAGTTATTCACCTCCTTAAATCATGATTTAAGGACTTTAAGATACAAAGAATTCACCAGTAGGTGAGGCATGCCCTGTGCTCCAGAGGAAGGCGAAAAACCCCCAGAGCCCAGGCCAATTAGCCTTGGGGGAAAATTCCTTCCCGACCCCAAATATGGCGATCAGTTAAACCCTGAGCACGTAGGCAAGTCTCAACAGCCAGTTATCCAAGAAACAATTCTCTGTAATAACTCAGAACCCACCCCATGTTCTCTCCCAAGATTCATGAGAGCCATGCTATCAGTGGTTTTTGGCAAAGAAGAAGAACATTGAGACATATGGAATTTTGCCAGGGGATAAAACACATAAATATTTACATGGGTTTGCAAAGAGGTGTACGTTAAAAAAAATTGGGTACATTTTGATCTAGCAAACCTGGATGCAGCTGTGTGAATGATTGACATGACATGAAGTCATGTCACATATTAAATGCTTGGAAAGTAAAAACTAAACACATAGGCAGTTCTGCGTAGGGACACGTGAATTGCCATTCTGGATCAGACCAATGGGCCTGCTGGTCCAATATCCTCTCTCTGAAAACGGGCAGCACCATTTAGTGGACACTTACAGAATAATGTGCCTATAATAGAGATTTTTTCTAATCTGCATGTGTGTATGGTTGGTTAATGTCCTAAAGCATGACATTTATATCCAGTTTAGAGCACAATCCTTTTTTGAATCTTACTTATGTAAAATCTTAGCCTCAGTAGTATCTTGTGGTGGTGAGTTCCACGGGTTAATTGTGCACTGTGTTTAAAAAAGCAGCATTTCCTTTTATACTGTTAAATATGCTGACCTTGAATTCCATTGAATGCCCCCATTTTCTTAGGTCATGAAAAAGGATGGTCAGCAACACTTAATTTACTTTCTCTGTTACATTCATCTTTTTGTGTACTTCAGTCCAGTCCAAACTCTAGTCCCAGTCTGTCAGTCACTCCTAAAATGGAAAATTTTCCATGTCCTTAATTATTATCTACTATTCTGTCAGTATCAGGAAGAAGAGACTAGAGCCCCAGTCACAAAAACCTGCAATAAAACATTTTTGGTGCACAGACAAGTGACAGGAATCTGTTTCCCAAAGTTCTGAATGAATAGCATGTTTAGGTGACAAGCCACTTTCATATTGCTGAATATATCAGTCCATACTATTCAAATAGATTCTGTGAACTGGAAACTATATGCAGGGGATATTCTCTCAATCTCAGCACCCATGAAGAAAGAAAAGCAGAAATAATCTGTACAAATGGGGAACCAAATTTTGTCTGCCAGGTATTCTGAATTGTCTTGTCTTCCTGGGTTGCTTCTTAGTCACCAAGGTTCTCTGGTATCTGCACACTTCTTACTGGGCGCTGCTCTTTTTGTGACATATGGAATCTCTCTTCTTTCTCCCCATAGCTGTGAAACAGGGTTTAAAGATGGAGACCTCTTTATGTCCTTCAGGAGTATGTTCCAGGATGTCCGAGATGCTGTTGACTGGGTTCATTACCAGGTGATTGGAACTCCTTGGGATTTTTTATTAGTCATTCACTGAGCTAGACCTGTCTTTAACTCTTGACATGAAAGCAGTTAACTTGGGACTGTATCTCTGTAAAAGAAACTTTTTTGCCATCTAGTGTCAAAATATGGGAACAGTGCAGGACTACACAGATGGGGGCAATGATGATCTCTCTCCTTACACAGGAGAATCACTTGGACTTGGATCCTGGTTTCTCTCTGTCTCATCCAAACCTCATTTTCCTTATCAGTAATTAACAAGCAATTTCAAGATTTCACCATGAACTGTATTTGCCTTGTATACAATATGTTGAAGTTGGGGGCTATTAATTTTTGCAATAGTGATCTTCTTGTACATCTGCTCTAGAGCGTTAATACATTTATACTCTTAGGAAGCTATTTGTAGTGGATGGAAAATTTCATAAGTTTTGATCCTCTGCTTAGTATGGGGCAATCTGATTTTATCCACACAAACAAATACGTATGCTATTTGGATTTTCTGATCAATAATATTTGTAAATGTGATGGCTGAAGGGCTGATTCAGCTGCCTGTACGCACATGAAAGAATCCCATAAGGAGTAGGATGGAGCACTTTCATATCATTTGGCCACAGTTTATGCTTCAAGTTATTGTCTGATTTCTACAAGATCCAGAAGGGAATCTTTTTTCTCATTTAGAGTTTTGAACAATTGACCAGGTGCTTTGTGATGGGTTTTGCCTTCTACTGAAGCACTATGGTTGTTGCTGGAGACGGGATCAGTGGTTGATCTGGTATGGCAAATCTTTGTTTCTGTTTCTATCACATTCCTTTCTGAAAGGATTGAAATGCTGTTAAAGTGAATTACTCATATCTAAAGCTAGCACCAGAGTGGGGGACTATGTGGCTCATAGGTTTTGTGATGGCTCTCTCATTTTCTCTCTGGAGTCACCCATTCAGATTCACTCCTGGCTTGTATTTTTATAGGGTTTTGACAGCGTGGAAGTTGGAGATAACCTGATGTCTGTTAGATCATTATGCCCAGCATCTCATAGAGTCCTGTTATTTCTATTGCAGGGAACCCTCAAGGAAAAGACACTTGAGAATCTGGAGAAGTATGTTGTGAAAGATGTAAGTGTGGGGTCCCTTTGCTGTGTGACATTCTGTAATGGGAACTCAGGCAAGACGTGTGCAGAAAGGAGTAAACAGTTTGAACTAGAAAACTGTTAAGTGTGGTTTCTATTGTAATAACCAAAGACAAAGTGTAAAGTTCAGACTCTGTCTGTGTCCCAACGAGGGCTGGACAAAACCTGGGCGCCAGGTCACTGGTTTGTCACCTGGCTCCAAGCTCTGCTGCCGAAATGCAGTGGAGGAGCACCCTCTGGTGACTAAAAATAAAACTGCTGGTGCCTAGTTGGGAGCCAATTTTGTCGAGCCCTGGTCCCAACCCAATAATCTACATGGCTTGGTTTCCACACACTCATCTATTAAACAGATTATGAAAGCTAGAGGGGAAGATGGAGGTGATGATGAGGCATATTGGACGCCATTGGTGGGGAAGGGGACTATTACCTGTACCTGGCTGTTCACTTCGAACCATAAACTACTCAATGATGCAACTCTATCCACCTCATAGAAGATTAGGGTTGGGAAGGGACCTCAGGAAGTCATCTTGTTAACCCCTGCTCAAAGCAGAATCAACCCCAAATAAATCATCTCAGCCAGGGCTTTGTTAATCAATGCCTTAAAAACCTCTAAGGATGGAGATTCCACCCTTTCTAGGTAACCCATTCCAGTGCTTCACCATCCTTCTAGTACAGTGGTTCCCAAACTGGGCGGTGTGAAGAAAATCCAAGGGAGGCGTGAGGCTGTGAAATTTTAATAGCAAAAAATTTTTGCATCAAGAAAACCTATTTGTGATTATTTTTAATTGTACAATTGGAATTGAATTTTTGTTAAAAGGGGGTTGGATTATGGTAAAGGAGAGGTGGGGAGGCGTGAGGGTTTCTCAGAAATCAGAAGGGAGGCGTGATGCCGAAAAGTTTGGGAGTCTCTGTCCTAGTAGAAGTTTTTCCTAATATCCAGCCTCGACCTCCCCATTGCAACTTGAGACCATTGCTCCTAGTTCTGTCATCTACTACCACTGAGAACAGCCTAGCTCCATCCTCCCAGGAATCTCCTTCAGATAATTAGAGGCTGCTATCAAATTCCTCACTCTTCTCTTCTGCAGATTAAACAAGCCCAGTTCCCTCAGCCTGTTTTCATAAGTTGTGCTCCAGCCCCCTAGTAATTTTTGAGTATTTTTATTGCCCTCTGCGGGACTCTCTCCAATTTATCCACATCTTTTCTGCAGGGATGGCTAAAACTGGACACAGTACTCCAAATGTGGCCTCCCTCGTGCTAAATAGAGGGGAATAATCACTTCCCTCAATCCGCTGGCAATGCTTCAGAAGAGGCTGACATCTCTTCCAGATGGAAGTATTGATATAGCCAGCCAGTGAAAGAGGCATGAGTGAGAGGGGAAATTCCAAAAAACTTTCCTAGGGCCAGTCTCTCAAACATCTCCCAAAGCGAGTGTGACATCTAACCTCTAAAGCTGAACCTGTGCCCTCCCTCCTGCTTCGGATTGCCTTTGAGCAGTGTGCGTGTACACCTGCAATGGAGTATTCTAACCGCCAGGAGGCCCCAGGGTAGTAAAATCTTTTCTGAGTGTCCTTTGATTTAAAGTACTGATAGCAGCCAGTCCACATCATGGAATCACTGCCTGCCTGCAGTTACCTGTCCGCAAACTGCCTTGGAAACTTCTCTTTGGGGTAGTTGGTCACTCTTGTAATTTACATATGGGTGAATTAGGATTCATAATTGGTTAATAAAAACAGCTGCTGCCTCAAAATCACTCTAACTTTGGTGTTTGGCTTATGACACATCCCTACTTGTAGACTTGAGTAAATCATCTAACTCAGGGCTCATTTGGGTAATTCACCAGAGCCCAAGGGCCACATCCCATTTGTCTGAAGTGGAACAGGTAGTGGGTGAGCATACTGCAGTGAGTGAAGTGCCACTAATCTATTTGTAATGTGATCATGGGGAGCTCAGGGTCTGCTAACTCCACGGACACAGTTAATGATTCCCATTCGCATCTTTTCATTCAACATGCAAGGAACTTTTCCTGATGCCTTTGCCAGTTTCATGTTTTTTGTCTTGCAAGCGTAATTGTAACTGAGCCTGTTTTTTCCCAGAGGTAAAGTGAATGTAATCCTTGTGTGTCATTTCAGGGGAAAATGCCATTATTGCTCAGCCGCATGAACGAGGTTGGAAAGGTCTTTCTTGCCACAAACAGTGACTATAAATACACAGATGTAAGTGCTGCTGAAATACTTGGGTTTGCTTAGAAAACCTGGCTGTTCCCTTTCTGGTTTCTGTATGACAATTCTGAGTGTGTACAATATACTTCCTGATTGAGAGGCAGTGAGATTTAGTGATTAAAGCAGAAGACTAAGACTGGGTTTTATGACTCTTGGGTTCTGTTTGAGGATCGGATACTGATTTATGGTGTAACCTGGGGCAAATCAGTTACCTAATCTGTGTCTCAATCCCTCAGCAGATGAAAGGTGCTAGATAAATACAAAGTATTATTTTTAAAACTACTTGCCTCTAAATTGTAGAATGTTCCCTGTAAGCAGAGTTTTCTGATGTACACATAAAGGCATCAGACAGTCCTGAATCTGTAACTGATTTAAAATCCAATACGGTTTGAACCGTCAAAGCTAGAGGGCTAGGAGTTGGTGCTGTACCCAGGTGGAGGGCAAGGCATTTGTTTCAAGCTCTGGTAAATCACAAGATATCACAGTATTATTATTCATAGAAAGCCTTAGAGATCATGGTTGAGGTCTCTAAAATGTATTCGAAATAGTGTGCAGATTTTGAAGGCAAATCTATTCTTTGATTATAAAAATTACTGTTTTGCCTCCCACTGAGTTAAAAGTAACTTGTTGATTAAGCTTAATGAGTTTGGTCTCCAAATTGTAATAAATCTAACGCCAAAATCAACAGTGAATTGTAAAAATAAAGAAGCTCTGTGATCTGAAAAGATGGAGATTGAGAAGAACCTTGTTACAAACTACAGAAATATGTCTTTTAAAAGTCCTGTAAATCATTTCTAATTTTGTTTTTCAGAAAATTATGACATACTTGTTTGATTTTCCACATGGACCAAAGGTATGTGATTATAGGACACCTGTTTTAGTAGCAATTAATGCACATAATTATCTCTGTGTAGCAGAACAGAATTGTAGTCCTGGTTCATGGCCTGTATGGGGATTAGCAGGTGTAGTCCAGACGTAAATACAATATTTAGAGGGATATTGCCAACTGTTTTGACACAATAATCCTTAATAATAATATAATATAATAATGTTGCATTTTGCAATCAGTTTCATACTCATCTTGACAAAGTTTAGATGCAAATAAGAAATCTTATTGGAAAGGAAAAGGGCTTATAAAGGGAGAGAAGTCCTGATTTAAACTGGTATAAATGAGAGCTGAGGTAGACCCTGAAATGTTTAAAGTTAAAGACATTTGGAGATTTGTGTTCCAGACCTGTGTCTGCTTAGTACATTTGGTTCAGTTGATTACATCATCGGTCATGCAGTGCCTGGCTCAGTGGCCGTTTCATGTAGTTAACAGATTATTTTTCATGACTTGTCAACATTGCACCTGGGTACATGCCACAAATGAAACCCAGTTTGCTAAATTAAACTCCCCACAATCAATGAAACAAACAGACCCATCGCTGACCTACTGCCACTTCCTCAGTGATGATCCATTGCCAGAAAAATCTTTGACCCAAAATATGTCCTTTGCTCCATGCTGCGAAGGTCAATGCACTCAAATGGCACCCCTCACTCCCTGAAAATACCTCCAATCCCTGAGGGTATCTGCTAAAGACGGTCAGCAGCCCCTGCCTGTCTCCCACCCTCCTGGCTGGTCTCAGCAAGCTCCAGAGAAATGTGTGCTGCATATATAATTGCCGATGGGTGCTTGTGCCTCTGATGCACTGTTTTGATACCGAGTGGTTACACGTGAGTAGAGATCAAGCTGTTTCCTACCATCTTTGAGAGTGTTCACAAAGCCACGTGCCGACTTCACAGGAAGCCAGTGTTGCTTGCAAGGTGCTTGTATTGGTCCCAGGATATGAGTGAAGTTGGGTGAGGTAGTATCTTTGATTGGACTAACTTCCTTTGGTGGAAAGGACAAGCTTCTGAGATTCACAGAGCTCTGCCTCAGAGCAATCTAGTGAGCATGGATCTATGCAGGACTGTCGCCTTTATAGGCAATCTGAGAGCTTTGTAATTTACAGTATCCTTTACTGCAACGGGTGATCTATTAATTTATGGGCTCAGTTCAGTCCCGATGTCACCAGGCTCCCAAACAGGGCTGGACTTAGTTCTAGATGGAAACTGCCAATGAAAACTAAATGCTCTAGGAAGTAGTGCTGGAAATTCAGTACTTACCCCTCCTTTCCCATTACCACAGAATGGAGCGAAGGGGCACAGTTCTGTTAGATTTGCCCAGTTGACTGACAGACAGACAGACAAAACACTTTTTACTTTTAAGGAGCTATTCCATTGTATTTTAGCAGGATTATCAGTATCAGATGCCTGTGTAATTTGTTTATATTTGGCTTTCCTAAATTTCTCTGCAATGAACTTTCTATTGAATGCAATATTTTTCACTTCCTCTTCTAAATTGTAGTGTTTCTTGGTGATGTTAAGTAGCTGTCATGTTCCACCTAGCGCTAGCTGAATTCAGCAGTGTGTGGAATGATTCCTCTGTATATAAACAAGGAGTCCTGTGGCATGTGAGTGTCAAGCGTCTGATGAAGTGGGATTTTCTCCTACGAAAGCTCATGTGTTAAATAAATTTGTTAGTCTTTAAAAGTGCCACGGGACTCATTTGTTTTGCTGAACTAGACTAACACGGCCACCCCTTTGGAACTTGTCCTCTGTATATAGTTTGTGTAAGTGCATTGGGCTCTTTCAGGATGCAAGATGCAATAAATAGAACATCTTGCATCATCAAATGTATAAAGGATTTGAGAAGAGGAGACTGTAGGCAACTGATGCACTTATGGTCCTTCCTTTCCTAGCCTGGGAGCTTTCATCGGCCATGGCAGTCCTACTTTGACCTGATCCTAGTGGATGCACGAAAACCCCTCTTTTTTGGAGAAGGCACAGTATTGCGGCAGGTGGACACTGTAAGTACTGTATTCAGAGCGCACACGTATCTGCTGAAATGTGGATAGCATCAGGAGAACAGGCCACATGTTTCTTTAGGCAACTTGGAACAGGAAATGTATGTTTTTTAGACTGGCCTGTGCACTGAATTGCATAGACGGCATTGACCTGGAGGTTGCTTTTCATTACCCCAGGTCAGGCCCATTGCCACCAGAGGCGTAAATTAGACTGCAACCAATATGTGTATTGAGAAGAGTGAAACAGAAAACCCCTACATGTGGGTGAAAGCTGTCTCCAATCTCCAGGGAGAGCCAAAAGCCAAGAGAAGGAAGAGTTAGAGAAAATAGCATTAAAGTGATTTCTTTCCCCTTCTGTACAGGTTACTGGCAAGTTGAAGATAGGCACTTACACGGGGCCTCTGCAGCACGGCATTGTCTATTCAGGCGGTGAGCAAGAGCAATCCATGTGTATTGTAGAAAGAGCAGAAGCAGAGATGTGGCTTCTCAGCCTACTGAATTTGGCCGTGTAATCTCCAATAGCGTTTCTGCTAGCCATGCCTTCAGTGTCACCTGGGCAAGGGGTTTAAAGGGCATGGGAGAGCTGTGGCTATTTTAGCACACTTGGGAGTTGGCCAGGAGTTCTCAGCTGTTTTTTCACACAGCAATGCCATGTTCAGCCACTTGTCAGGTGCTCCCAGAATCCTCTGCCCCAGTTCTCTGGGTGCCTCAAAGGCAGGCCAGTGGGAGTAAAGTGGGGTGGCTGGCACGGGAAAAGGGTATAGCTCATTCACTTCAGGGGAAGGTGAGAGCTAGCTCTGACCGCCCCAGACACTGCCCACAGGCTGGGAACCACAGCGCTGAGCACTCTGTGCAGAAATACTGGTAGTGCAAATAGCTGCAGGAGCTTGGCTGCTGCTGTGATGTGCTAATGTGAGGCAGACTGGGATTTGGGGAAGACCCACATATGCTGCTTGCTGGCCCAACAAGGATAATACACTTGGCAAAGATGGTTTCTGGGAAGAGAGAGCCAACTTCCTGTGTCCGTAGCCCACAGCTCCATGTGTCTTGACTGTCAGAGTATGCTCTGAACGCTTCAGTTACTGGACACTTGTGCACTAAGTCTGGGCCTCTGAAATGTGACCAACCTTTCCCTTCGGTTCCCAATTGCTGACCCGTCCTGTTTTCTTCCCTCTCAGGTTCCTCGGATACAGTCTGTGACCTGCTGGGGGCCAAGGGCAAAGACATTTTGTACATTGGAGACCACATCTTTGGAGACATCCTGAAGTCCAAGAAACGTCAGGGTTGGAGAACTTTCCTGGTGATCCCTGAGCTAGCCCAGGAGCTGCATGTCTGGACTGACAAAAGCTGTAAGTAACTAGACAAACACCGGTCACTTTCCTGGGACAGCTCCATTGAACTCGCTGGGGTTCACCACGTTGCTCTTCTCACATCTCCCTCTGCTTTGTCAGCCTTCACAGCACTCCCTTTCCATTGAGCTTGTGCCTTTTTTCCTATCTTTCACTTCACTTATTTGGGACCTGGGTTCATTCCTTTCAGCTGCAGTGGCCATCAGAAATTATGACACAGGACAGAACCAACTTCTGTGTAGAACAGTCCAGTCTGCGGCCCTTGCTTACACAAATTGCCCCAATGCTGCCAAAGGAATTACTTAGATAAACCCTGTAGCTGTGGGCCTCAAAACAAAAGGGACCGGTCCCAGAAAATGAGTGCTGAGGCCTGCCAAGCCTGCATAGTGTGCACTCAACTGAACCATAGAATTGTAGGACTGAAAGGGATCTCGCGAGCTCATCGAGGCCAGTCCCCTGCTTTTATGGCAGGACTAAGTATCATCTGCCATCCCTGACAGGTGTTTATCTGGCCCGTTCTTAAAAATCTCCAATGCTAGAGATTCCACAAGCATTTGTTTGTTTATTTATCCCAGTGCTTAACTGCCCTGACAGTTAGGAAGTTCTTCCTGATGTCCAACTTAAACTGCCCTAGCTGCAATTTAAGCCCTTTGCTTCTCGTCCTGTCCTCAGAAGGAAAACAATTTTTCTCCCTCCTCCTCGTAACAATCTTTTATGTACTCGGAAACTGTTATCATGTCCCCACTCAGTCTCCTCTTCTCCAGACTAAACAAACCCATTTTTTTCCATCTTATCTGATGTCATTTTATCTCAACCTTTAACCATTTTTGTTGCTGTTCTCTGGACTTTCTCTAGTTTGTCCACATCTTCCTGAAATGTGGTGCCCAAAACTGGACACAGTACTTCAGCAGAGGCCTGAGTAGCACAGAATTACTTCTCGTGTCTTGCTGATAACACTCCAACTAATACGTCCCAGAATGGTGTTTGCTTTTTCTGCAGCAGTGTGTTACACTGTTGACTCAAATCTAGCTTGCCATCTACTTATCCCACTTCTCTTTCTGCGATTCTTTTTTCCAGGGACCATTTCCCATTTTGTATGTGAACAATTGATTGTTCCTTCCTAAGTGGAGTACTTTGGATTTGTCTTTATTAAATTTCATCCTATTTACTTAAGACCATTTCTCCAGATCATTTTGAATTGTGATCCTATCTTCTGAAGCACTTTCAACCCCTCCCAGCTTGATGATATCCGCAAACTTTATAAGTGTACTCTCTATGCCATCCTCTAAATAGTCAGTGAAGATACTGAACAGAAGTGGACCCAGAACTGATTCTAGCACAACCCCACTCGATATGCTCTTCTAGCTTGACTGTGAACCACCGATGACTACTCTCCGCAAATGGTTTTCAAACCAGTTCTGCATCCACCTTATAATAGCTCCGTCTAAGTCAGGGCTGTCAAACTTACGGCCCATGGGCTGGATCCGGCTGGCCAAGGGCTCTCATCCGGCCCCCGCAGCCCTGCAAGCTGCCGGTAAAGGGCTGCAAGTTTACTTTTTGACAGCAGAAGGCGCTCCTCCGCTATAGAAATATATTGGAGGCGCACCCTCTGGTGGCGAAAAGTAAAAACCGCAGACGCCTTTACCGGCAGCTTGCAGAGGGGCTGTGAGCAGGCTTTTTCAGGGGTTGGGGGGGGACCCAGCTGGGTGCCTTGCTTTGAGGGTGGGCGCCTAGCTGGGCAGAAATTTTGTTGAGCTGGCCAGGGCCTTTTAAAATCTGCCACCCTGCACACATTCAGGCAGTGGCCCAGGGCGAGGAATGGCCTGGCCAGAGAACTGACTCCAGGGGCTGGATTGAGCCCCTGTGAGCCAGGTAAGTGGGGGAGGGGGCTGGGGAGCTGGCTCCATTGGACAGGGGAATGGGTTAGGGAACTGGCACAGGAATGGTGCGTGGGGACCAGAACGGAGCCCCTTGCAGGGAAGGGAACAGGCAACTCGGCAAAGGGGAAGAGGTTGGGGATCCAGTGCAGCAAAGGGGAGTGTTCAAGACAGGGGAAAGGGAAGGTGTCAGAGGACCTGTGGTTTGGGGAAGGGAAAGGGGAGCCCACGCTGCCCCAAGCACAGCAGGGGAAGGGGTCAGGGACCCCAGGTGGTATGGTGCTGGGAAGGGGTCAGGAACTCTACCTGGACACACTTCGGCCCCCGGCTAGTGTCCTGACTTCCAATGTGGCCCGCGACACTGAAAGAGTTTGACACCTCTGATCTAAGTTGTATTTCCCTAGTTTGTTTTCCAGATAGTATCTAAAGTCGAAATATACCACATCTATTGCTTCCCCCATCCACAAGGTTTGTTACCCCGTCAATGAAAGGTATCAGGTTGGTTTGACACCATTTGTCACGTTGACTGTTTCTTCTTATTGTATCATCTTCTAGGTGTTTGCTTAATTATTGCTCCATTATCTTTCTGGGTACGGAAGTGAAGCTGACTGGTCTGTAATTTCCTAGGTTATCCTTTTTTCCCTTTTTATAGCTTGGCTCTATAATTGTCTTTTTCCAGTCCTCTGGAATCCCTCCTGTCTTTCCATGAGGTACCTCCTCAGGCAGCTCCTTGAGTACTCGAGGATGTATTTTAACAGGCCCCGGTGACTTGAAGACATCTAACTTGTCTAACTAATTAGTAACTTGTTCTTTCTCTATTTTAGCCTCATATTCTCTTGTTTTCTAGGCATTCACTAAGTTTAGACGTCCAGTTGTTACTAAGTCATGTAGCACTTCTGCTCTTTCCACATCCAACCCCCCCCCCCCCCCATTGAGTAACAGGCCTACCCTGTTCTTAGTCTTTATCTAGCTTCTAATGTATTTGTAGAATGTTTTCTTGTCACCCTTTATGTCTGTAGCTAGTTTAATTTTGTTTTGCGCCCTGGCCTTTCTAATTTTGTCCTTATATACTTTGGTTATTTGTTTGTATTCATCTTTTGTAATTTGACCTAATTTCCACTTTTTGTAGAACTCATAATTTTGAATTTCAGATAATTGAAGATCCCCTGGTTAAGCCAGGTTGTCTCTTGCTGTACTTCCTGTCTTTCCTATGCAGTAGGATAGTTTGCTCTTGTGCCCTTAATAATGTTTCTTTGAAAAAATGCCAACTCTTTCAAGCTGCTTTTCCCCTTAGACCTTCTTCCCATGGGATCTTAACCTACCTGCTCCATGAGTTTGCTAAAATCTGCTACCTGGAATCCATTATCTTTATTGGCTGTTTTCCCTTGTGCCATTCCTTACAATCTTGAATGCTACCATTTCATTATCACTTTCACTCAAGTAGCCGCCTTCCACTTTAAAGTTCCTCCCTATTTGTCAAAATAAAATTTAGAACAGCCTCTCCCCAGTATCTTTATCTTCGGAAATAAAAAAAATTGTCTTCAATACATTCCATTAATATCACACATCTGTTTCGCAGCATCTCCACCCTAGCAGCTGCGCACTCTGTTTATTTTCCATTCCTAGCTTCAGTTGGCTCTTATGGGAAGAGCTGAAAATGTGATGCTTTTGCTTCTGTCAGCTTTTCATTTTAGCACTCTTCACCCTTTTTCTTCTCTTTTCTGGAATTATACAGGCCTTTTTGAAGAGCTGCAGAGCCTGGACATTTTCTTGGCAGAGCTGTACAAGTGAGTATTCAAACATTCATATTATAATAATAATCCCCCTCCACCACATAGAATCTGCCATTTGTGCATCTTAAAGCATTTTTACAACTACTAGAAAATGAATCCCAACAAGCCAAGTAATTGGTATTATCCGTTTTTTACACACAAGGAAACTGAGGCACAGAATGACTGGAGTCTGTGGCACAACCAGGAGTTAATCTCAGGAGTCTTGACTCTTAATAATCCTGAGTTCAACCCACAGAGCCAGCCTGCCTGCCTTCCTTTCTTCCTCCCTCTATAGACCATTCTTTCTAACGGAAAACCATCCCACCCCTAGTACTCTAGTTTCCTAAATGTTTTCAAACAATTTTATTTTTCTTCTGTAACCAGGCATTTGGACAGTAGCAGCAGCGAACGCCCTGACATCAGTTCCATCCAGAGACGTATTAAGGTATTAATTACAAAAAGTCCGTTTCATCCTGAGTGCTTTACAGTCGGAGACACAACTGTGTGCTGGGATCACTTCCTTCAGCACTAAAATGCAGCAGGAAGTGTCACACCATAACTTCCGTAGGCAGGGAAGGAAAGAGGAGTTTTAGGCAGACAGGTTACGACTCCAGCTGGGATTTGGCTAGGACGTGGAGATTGCTTTTGCACTGTTATGAAGAGTGCCGTGGGCAAGACCTTGGTTTTATGCCTGATCTAAAGACAGCACTCGCCGGAGCACAGCGTCCTTTAGCACCATTCTGAGCCAGTGACTCAGCCCAGGTCTACGCTGTCAGAGAGGTTCAACATAACGCTGCTTAGCTCGACCTGCAGCGTCAGTCTCCCTGTCAGAGCAGTACGTTCGAATTAAATGGGGCTGTAATTCGGCCTGATAACCGCACCCCTACAAGTGGTGGTGTAGCACTGAGGTCTACATCTACAATTCAGAGCCAGAGAGCAGCACTAATCTTGCTTTTCCTGTTTTTCTAGTCTACTGCAACATAGCTCCTCCCCTGCCTGCGGCACCGCAAAGTTTTTAACTGATTCCTCTCTCTGCATGTAGCACTGTGCCTGTGGCAGAGAAACAGCAAGGAAAGCTTTTCCTGATTTTTTTTTTTTTTAAAGAGAAGAGGGGCGGAGGAGGACTGCCTCCCCAGAAGCCCCTGTGCCTACTACCCACAATACAATGCGTTTCTGGAAGTAATTGAGCAGGGGGGACAGGAGACCCCAGCAAGGAATTTGCTGTGTGATCACTCGTGTTCGCCTTCTGTAATTCGACATCGTAAAATCAAATTACAGTCCCATCCCCAGTGTAGACTAGCCCTCAGAGGGGCCATCTCCTGGCTTTCTATCACCAAGTGTTCTTGGGGTTGTCTGGAGGTTTACTGTCTATGGATCAGGCAAACACTGTTCAGATGATATCACAGCCTGGTGGTATGGCTGCAGCTGTGATGTCATGTCACTGACTCCTGTACACCTTTCCCCTCCATTAGATGTGAATATGGACCATGCTGTGGGGTCCCGCTATTAGAGTGCATGCAGTCTGTTATGTGGGTCTCTATTCCGAGACCCCTGCAGAATCTCAGCTTCCCAGGAACTCAGGATGTATTAGTAATGGGACAGTGTTTTTCCAGATTCCAGTCTCTCTCTGCGAGTTTGCGTTACTGTCTATCTGGCCAAGCATTTAATCTGCGCTTTGCTTGTAGAAAGTGACTCACGACATGGACATGTGCTACGGGATGATGGGAAGCCTGTTCCGTAGTGGCTCACGACAGACCCTCTTTGCTAGCCAGGTGATGCGTTATGCAGATCTCTATGCAGCATCTTTCATCAACCTCCTGTACTATCCATTCAGCTACCTCTTCAGAGCCTCCCACATCCTGGTGAGTTGTAACCCACTGAGAAACCAGCCGCCGTGCTGACAGGCAAATGCCACCAGAACTGTCCAGTGAATTGCTGGCAGAACCAGATAAATACTGTTGAGGACTTGGGGGGCCTTACTGCTATGATGCAGAAAAAGGAAAAGAAAATCACATTCTTGTATTATGGCTTGGAGGAGCTTACGCTTCTTAGGGAGATGTCCGACTTTTTCAGGGGAGGCTGCTGGACTGCCGCTAGGTAGGATAGCATTGGCCACCCAGGAAACTGTCGCCCTTCCCCACCAGAGACAGTGATGAAGGCTGCCCTGTGGGGAGAGGAGGGTTTATAAAAGAAAATTCTGGTGCCTAGAATAAAGCACATGAGGATCCTCAGAGTCACATCTAGAACGGCCCAGACTGGGGATGCATGCAGCGTGCAAGAAAACACAGCTGTGATACTGGCTCTAGCCTCCACAGTGGCTTTCCCACAAGGTGAAATGGGGCTGGTTACTAGTACATGGGCTTGTGCTGTCTTCAGAATGCTTCCGATGGCAATGGGGCAGTTTGTTCTGCACGGCGGTCACTGGTTTTCATCTGTAAGGCGCAATGGAGAGTAGGAAAAACTATTGCACTGGGTTTATTTCCAGCCCAAAGCCCCAGGCACCCCTGCCTTTTAGGGTTAGTTCTGTAATGCTCCAAGCCTACACAGCAAGGTGGGAACTGCCTTTCTGGTCAGAGTCACACAGGTCACATGTGAGTACAGTACATGTAACAAACTTCAGGTGCCTGCTTTTCAGTAGCATCTGCATATACTGGAGAAGGAATGAGAGTATCTGCATGGCTGATCGCAGCATCCCCTGGGACAGGGCAGCAGACCCACTCCTCTCTCTTGTTTTTGTCTAGATGCCACACGAATCGACAGTGGAGCACATTCATGTGGACATCAATGAAAAGGAGTCGCCCCTGGCGACCCGTAACCGCACCTCTGTGGATTTCAAAGATTCTGATTATAAACGGCATCAGCTGACCCGATCAATCAGTGAGATTAAACCACCCAACCTCTTCCCCCAGGCTCCGCAGGAAATAACTCATTGCCACGATGAGGATGATGATGAAGAGGAGGAGGAAGAGGAATAGGAAGGAAAAACTGAAGTGTCTCTGAAGACAAGATGGCTGTAGCAGTGATGAGCCAGAGTGGATTCCACATTCGGTTCCAGGGGGAATGGGTGTGATTCTTTCAAAGGCACCTTTTGAAAGTGCCCCAAAACTTTTTTAAATTAACACTAATCAGGAGGAGTCCCTTGTTTTTAGTTTTGCACATCTGCTCTTTGCAGATGGTTCAAAATGCCACTGGATTTTGCACTACAGGAGAGTCTGAGTGCATTCAGATTGGGCTGCACTCAAGCGTTGTCTCCCAGGCCGCTCGGTTACATATTATGGATGCTGCACGTTTTCCCCTTTTTCTTCCCGTTGATGCAATTCATTTGGTTTTCATTGAACAGCATCCTGTGAACGGTTTGGAATTTGTACAGTCTCTGCAGAAGAGGAAGGTGTAATGGGCCGAGTAGCAGATGAAATGGTCTGAAAAGAATCCAGTTCTTAACTCTGCTATTTAGATACAAATTCTCCTCATGCTAAATACTGTACCGTGTCCAGGGAAACATTTGGCTTCCAGCATTGAATTTTACCCTCCTCTAAGCATATGTTTCCCCTTAGAAGCAGTTAGATGTTCCAAATTACCCTGGCAACATCTGATTTCAGTGCGATTCTGGTACTTCCTAGCATTTAGTAGTTTTGAAATGGTATGTTTTGGGTTTGTCAGATGGCTGGTTGTCCTCATTAGGGTGGATAAAGGGTAATTTCTTTTATCAGTGGCATGTGATGCATGATATCTGTTCATTTCTAAAACAAGTGACTCTTGAGCCATGCTCCCATTTGTCCTCCACCCTCAAATCTTATACGTTCAACAAGTATCAGCATCCCAGGAGCTTGAAATCCTCTCTTTACATTCTACGTTAGTTATTTTTTTCCTAATTTCTGTTATGTTTTTCTCTGCTCAACTTTAAGAAAGGAAAGGAAAGCATCCAAGTGTCCCAAAGATAAAAAACCCAGGCAGCTTCTAGGGTGGAAGCGTGTGGTCAGGCTTGACTGTGGGTCACATCATGATCATGTAATGCAGGGCTGGGCTGATTGCGTGCAGCTGTCCCTCCTTTCACGTGGAGCGATAGCACGTCGAGAGGACAGGTCCCGCATGAATGCTCCATCTTTATTCAAGAGGAACAGATCAGGCTCCCGGTAGCTGTGGTCTCCAGGCTGCTGTGTAGGGACCTGCAGTGGCAGGCTGTCCTTCCATTTCAGAAATGAAGACAGTGCAGTCTGCAAACAGGTCTGTGCCCTTTGGGCCTCACCTGGCATTAACTGAAAAACAAATCCTTGTCTGTCGTCTCCCCCCCCCTCCGGTAAGGTGTGGAACACAGTGCAGCAATTTCAACCATGCAGTACAATTTCCTACGTGTCATGGATACAGCGTAGCTCTTCGTTTGAAAGGTACAGCCTGGTTTTAAAGAATTCCACCTTTCTGTTCGGTCTCATAACTGCATTTGCTCTTATCCCACTGTACCGTTCAGTGAAAAACCAAGCAGCGTGAGGCGCCCTTGCGGGGTGGCAGGTCTGTGAGTCAATAAACTATGATGGTTCTAATTGCTGCTGGCCCGGGCCTTGTCACGTCACAGCTGAAGTGGGGAGGGGAGAGATGCTGCTAGCTGGAGTGGTGGAGAGCCAGGAAACTATCCCTGGCTTTGGATTTCCAGATGTCCAGCACTTTTGTCTTTTGAGTTTTAAGGAGGAGAGTTTGCAGCCCCCCTGACAAGCACTCAGAAGGCAGGTTTAGGGAAGGAAGATGGTAATTTGATCGACTAATGGGCCCCAAAGAGATGGGAAATGTTTTGACTGTAAGCTCTTGCATACAAAGGGGATGGATTCTGGGCTCATCCACTGTTGCACCTGTGCAGAAATCTGCTGTTCTACACGGGCACACCGTCGGGGCAGGGATGAAAGGCAACACGGAGCCATTGCTCTCAGTAGTGGAGGGGGTGGTGCTCTGTTTTGGCCTGGTGGGAGGGAGTGGAACAGATTCACCGTGAGTTAATTTAGAAACTAGCTTCATATTCATGACTGGTTTTAAAGGCTGGTGGGCTAATCGCTCCCCCCACCAGCCACTACACCCACGCCCCTTCCTGCAAAGGGAAATGGGTCAGACATTTCTATGGCACTGGGGCCCTTCCATCTGCCCAGGTATCAAATGTTCAGGTGGGGGGAGGGGAGCTAGGCGGACCCATCAATCTCTGCCAACTACTGCTGCTACACACCTCTCAGTGTTTGCAGGGAAAGGGGCCTCAGAGCTGGCACGGATCCTCCTAGCACATCCTTGAGATTTTGGGGAAAACGGGTGTTTGGTGGGGATAAATATCTGCTTGTTCTGCGGGGGGAACGCTCCTGTTGGAAAAGCTGGGGCAGGGTTAGGGGAGATTTTTCCCCAGTTGCTCCATCAGAAATGGGCATTTTACACACGTGAGTGTGTGGCACAGACCTAGTGTGTTCCTATCATTAGTCCTCAGGGCACTTGTGGCTGATGGGTAGGTAAATTTTCAGGTTAACTCTCCTGATTCAGTGCCCTCATGATGATGCTGCTGCGCCTCAGGTTGAGGATGGTATGTTACGGCTTCAGAGTGTACTGGACAACTGCCCATTGATGGGGCTGGTGTAGTTCACCTTCTGCTTTCTTTTCCTGTGCTGA
This sequence comes from Pelusios castaneus, assembly GCA_007922175.1. Taxonomy (NCBI): domain Eukaryota; kingdom Metazoa; phylum Chordata; order Testudines; family Pelomedusidae; genus Pelusios; species Pelusios castaneus. The sequence continues at coordinate 4,010,228 of ML685755.1, read as the reverse complement.
AAAAGAATGGACCACCATCCCTGCAGGAAAGCAATCGCCTCTTTGAAACGTGGATTCAGGACCTGCTGGGCTGCATTCGAGGGTGCTCTCATTGGGTGGTGCAACGCTGCCCCCTCCAGGAGACCAAGAAGTCTGGCTTCATAAACTAAGCAGTTGTATTGCTGAGCCTGCGATTTTATCATCAAATTACCATTCATTTAATTACACAAGTTGCTTTGTTAAATCAAGTCACCAAAAGCCGCATTTGTGTAAACCCTGTTTCTCTTTGTGTGACCAGTCCGCTGCTCAGCCCCCGCATTGGCCTGGGGTAGTTAGAGCTACTGGCTAACTATAACGTCCCACTCAGTACGTCTGGACACAGCCGTAGAGACTGGCGAGGTCTAGCCGCAGGCCTATCTACGGAGCATATCCAATCCTCTCCACTAAACTGGGTCCTGTGTCTGCATGCACTACAAGTGAACACAGATACGCACGCTCAGACCAACGTGCGAACCGCCAACACCTTTACTTGTGGGACACACTGGAGTGCCCACGACCGCTGCAGACTCTTGTACCCTTGGGCGTGAACATGGTTAACGGCAGCCTGACAGATCTGCCACCAGCTTACATGGTTGTAGTCTGTTGCTGCCACGTTTGATATTGAGGTGGCTGTTGTTTGTTCTGCTGGACCTGAGCGCAGCTGCCTCGCTTTAGCTGACCCTAAATTGGGGCCTTGGCTATTCTCCAGTCAGCCTACAAACGAGATGTCCAGACCGCTGCAGGTCTCTTATGGGCATGCGTTGACGGCCAGCCAGCAGCTGCTAATTAAGGCTTCCCCTACAGGTAGAGCCCTGCAGATCTGCGGATATCTGCATTTGTGAGTGCAAATGAGGATATCCGCAGACACGTTGCGGATTGCGGCTCAGGTATGGATACTATTTTTATCTGGTCATGGCTGTACAGGCAGAGAGCACCGTTGCTCCGCCCAGAACATCTGATTGGTTACATATGCACCCCTGACTGAATCCAGGGGCCAGTCCATGTCCCCCTCCCACTTCTCGCACTGCCGGCCACTCCCCCCAACACCAAACAGCTGAGTGACCTCAGCAACCCCTGTTTCACACGGCCAGCCCCCGGCAGAATGAGAGTTGCTCAGAACTGGGCTAGCTGGGGCTCGGAGCAGCATCGGGCTTTTACTGGCTCATCCAGGTCCTGGGTCCTGCCCCCAGCTGTCCTTCAGTCTCTGAGCCCAGCCCCTCAGAGCTGGTGTTCAGTTTCAGTAGCCAGTCCCAACCTCCACTGATCAGCTGAGAAACTGCAGCAGCCCAGACTTCCCAGCCCAGCCCACGCACAATAACAGTTGCTCAGATCGGAGCCAGCTGGGAGCTGTTGGCAACTCTCTCCCTCTCAGCTGTTTCTTGGGCTCCCTGCTGAACCTAGCACGCCAGAGCCTAGGCACATCAGCTGATTGCTCCCCCCCTTCTCTGGCTGCCTGCCTCCTGATCTGATCACTCAGCTGAATGAATTACCTTGCCTATGCTGGACAGTTGTGATCTGATCTTTGCTCTAGTAGGTGGAATAACCAGATGCTCAGGGCCAGCAGGGCTTTGAACAAACAGTATTGGGAGCTGCTGGCTAGGGCTGCCCTCCCTCCCCCTTCCTTGGGCTCTGTGTGAGGCAGCTGCTGCTCTCTAACAATCCAGGAACTGACAGGCAGCTGCCCCAAAAGAAAACACAGAGGTTGCACCAAGATCCTCTATAATGTTTAAAATAAAAAGTGTGTGCACATTTACTAAGCCCCTGCTTTTAAATTGTTACATTACAGAGCACACAGCCAGGAACACAAAACAGTGAGCCGAGCGGAGCTGCTGCAAGGAAGGGGCGGGGTGGATTACAGATCAGATACTTGTTTACATGTCTCAGATATGGATCAGTTGCGGATCCACATTTTTGTATCCCTGCAGGGCTTTACCTACGGGGCATCTTGTCCTACCCTTTGACGCTGCAAACGGATCAAAGACTTGCACAAACTCTCGGGCACTGTATGGGGGAGTTGGATCCTGAAAAAAGGGCTCCGCAGCAGCCAGCATGCTGAGGATGCCCCTCCCTCCCTAAACTGGGCAGGGGTGTAGCCTTAAACCCCTCTGGGAAGCTAATTAGGTGCCCACAGGTAGCATCCAGCTTGGCCTGAACCAGCACTGGGCATTTTGGTGCCTCAGCCCTGATGCCAGGAGGGACAGCGCTGAGCACTAACTTAGCATGCGGAAGCCATAGGTTTAGTTCCTACCTTTGCCCTACGGTCAGGGGCCTCAAATGCACAGCTCCCCCATGAGCACCTCATCCCTGGCTTGTCCAGCGTCCGTCCACACTAGCCCAGAGCCTGCCGGTCGGTACCACACGGAACAGGAGCGACTGGTATATTCTACAGCAGCACTCGCCGGGCATAGGGGACCTGAGTGCAAATCTTGAGCTCCCGTGGGGCAAAAGTCGAAGCTGGGTTTCCCACAGCCTGAGGGCGTGGCCAGCAGCGGTGCTTGCTTATGCAGGGCCATGCTGTTTGCCAGCGTCCCACCAGTGGGGCAGGCAGCGGAGGGTCCTTCAGGAGTCCCGGCAGCAGCTGTTAGACTAATGTGGGTGGGTTCTTGATCACTGCCAGTCACCAAACAGGGACTCGGCGGGCCCAAAGGAGGACTGGCAGCGCAGGCCTGGCTCAGGGAAAAGGGGATTTGTTCCTCTTCCTGGAGCCAAGGCCCCAACGGGGAGGGAAGTTGGGGCTTATGGACCCAGGTAGGATTCACTGCATCGCAGCAAGCTATTAACTAATGTCATTTATGTGCTCGTCCCAGGGCCAAGACACAATAACCCAAGGGCGAGATCTCTGCGTTCCCTACCCCCAGCCCTGGCCACTGCAGGATGCCAGCCGCCGAACGACCCACCCTCCCCAAGCAGCCCGGGTGCGGTTACTCTGGGCCCACCAGCTGCTGCACCTGCCCCATGCTTGGCTCGGGGGGGGGAGGGGGGGCTTTTCGCTGCCATGGCGCACCTGTGATGCCTTCAAATATGCTGTAAGGTTTCCATTAGAAACTCAAATGGCCTCATGAATATTCATAAGCAACGAGCCCGGGCGGGAAATGCTGCGGTGTGGGGTAGTAGGATGGGGGGGGGGGG
>ML685755.1:3975624-4006981 GCA_007922175.1 Pelusios castaneus | reverse complement strand
GGGGGGGGGGGGCAAGAAGTGGCTCTGTGGGGGCAGCGTAGCACAGTGCCCCTTCCTCCGGCCACCGCTCCCGGGGCCCTCATCCGCTCCCTGCCCCGGGGGGCGGGGCAGGTCCAAAACTCCCCCCCCCCCACCTGGCTCTGGCTACTGGGGGCAGGGCCGGCCCCTGCCACCACCCCCGTCTCTGGGGACCCCGATGGGGCTGCCAGCGGCTCCGGGGACCCCCGACCTGGGCGCGGGGAGCACATCCCGGGCGATGTCACTGAGCCCAGCCGCGCTCGCTCCACGTTGGCCTCGGCCCAGACACGGCCCTACAGGCGGGTGGAGCGCACTGTGCCGGCCCTGCAGCCCGGGGTCTGGCTGGGAGCCACCTGCGCCAGGGGGTAGCGGCCCGGGGAGGAGCTGGGCGGTGGGAGAGCAACGGCTCCAGCCCCGAGCAGAGGAACGCTGGGGGGGGCACCACCCAGCTACTGTCTTTCCCCCCCCCCCATGTGTATTTGTGCTCCCCATAAGGGGCTGAGCATTGGGGGGGTTCAAAGGGGGGGGGGGTTGTTCCCCCCCAGGCAGTGCTGGCAGATGAGCATCGGGGGGGGGCAGCATAAAGAGGGGCCATGCCCGGCTGTTGCCCAACCCTGCGGGTGTCCAGTGGTCAGGCAGGGCCCGCGCAGCAAATACCCCCCTCCCCGCCTGCTGGGCAGTTTCCCCATGTGGGCACCAGGGGGGCAGCGTAGTGGTTTGGAGGGGGGGAGCGGGGGGGGGGTAGGGTGCCCCTGGGAGGCTGTAGTTTGAGCCGCATGGCCCTCGGGGGCCTGCTGAGCACGCGCTTGCAGGACAGCATCAACCCGCCCCTCACAGCAGGTCAGGGCATCCCCGCCCCTGCCCCTGCCCCAGCCCCGCTGTGTGTGTGTGTGTGTGGGGGGGGGTGAGATATGTGGAAATGGGGGTGCTGGGTGGGCCCAGGCCCATGATCAGCTGCCGAGTAATGCAGAGATGGCTTTGGGCTCACGCAGGCAGCTGGGAAATAGCCCTGGCCGGGGCTCTGCTGAGGACGCTGTTCTGGCTGTGCTGATCGCTCTTGGAGAAGCTGGAATATCCCACTGCTCCCGCCCACTCCTGTCCCCGCCACCGCGGGGGCCTTTCCTTACAGCTGATTGAGGGTCCGAGCTGACAGCAGCTGAGCTTTCAACAGCTTCCGCCTGCTCAGAGTCTGCCCCTGTGACATAAGACCAGGGGGCCGTGTCTGCACTCGGATTGCTCTGCCATCCCCTTCTCCTCATCACAGGACTCGTCAGGAAACCAAAGACTTTTTAATCCTACTCCCTCGTTTTTGCTTCTCAAAGTAAACCGTGCAGGTGAGAACAACACTCGACCCAGCTCTCGCTAGACCCGACCGGAGAGTCAGTGGCCTAAGAAAAGAATAAAATCCAAGGGGTGTAGGCCTGCGTGACCGTCCGGCGCTCACACCATGTGTCTCAGGATCAAATCTTGGGTGCAGCCTCAGGTTGTAGGGAAGGCAAAGCCGTCAGTGCAAATTCCCCTGGCCCGTTCAGAGCAGCAGGGCCTGCAGGCGGCCGGGGTAGACTTGATCCCAAGATGTGGAAGCCTTACAGGGAGCAGGAGGAAAGAAACGCGCACACACAGTACAGGGACTTGACCAACGCGCCTTTGTCCCCTGCACCTGATCTGTATTACAGACGTGAAATCTTAGCATCTGCACCAGCCTAGAGCTGTGCTAGAGCTGAGAAAATGACAGAGCTTGAGTTTTGGCTCTGGATCCAGCTTGTCTAGCTTATCCTTTCCCAGTCGCTGTGGGAATCCGGAGCAGGACCGTGCCCATAGATCGTGTCATTCCCAGGCTGTAAGACGTCACGCGGGAGGGAGGTGACCAGTGGAGTCCCTCAGCGATCAGCCTTGGGACCGATCTTAGTTAACCTTTTTGTTACTGACTTGGCACAAAAAGCGGGAATGTGCTAATAAAGTTAGCGGATGACACCAAGTTGGGAGGCATTGCCGATATGGAGAAGGATCGGGATATCATACAGAAAGATCTGGATGACCTTGTAAACTGGAGCACCAGGAACAGGATGAAATTTAATAATGGGAAGTGCAAGGTCATGCATTATAGGAAAAATGCTTGTTGTTTGTCCCTAAAGTTGGGGACGCATCAGTTGGAACGGACTGAGGAGGAGAAGGATCTGGGAGCACTGGTTGATCATAGGATGACTATGAGCCACCAAAGTGATGTGGCCGTGAAAACAGCTAATGCTGTTGTAGGATGTATCAGGAGAGGTCTTTCAAGTAGAGACAGGGAGGTGTTAGTGCCGCTGAACAAGGCACTGGTGAGACCCCATCTGGAATACTGTGTGCAGTTCTGGTCCCCCATGGTTAAAAAGGATGAATTCAAATTGGAACAGGTGCAGAGAAGGGCTACAAGGATGGTCTGTGGAGTGGAAAACCTGCCCTATGAGTGGAGACTCAAGAAGCTTGGCTTGTTTAGCTTAACCAAAAGAAGGCTGAGGGGGGATATGATTGATCTCTATAAATACATCAGAGGGAGTAACATCAGGGAGGGAGAGGAATTATTTGAGTACAGCACCAATGTGGACACCAGAACAAATGGTTATAAACTGTCCATCAAGAAATTTAGGCTTGAAATTAGATGCAGGTTTCTAACCATTAGAGGTGTAAAGTTCTGGAATAGCCTTCCCAGGGGAGTTGTGGGGGCAAAAACCATAATTGCTTTCAAATCTGAGCTTGATAAATGTATGGAGGGGATGGTATGATTACCCTGTTCTGGAAATGACTGATATTTGCCTACGTGTGGTGGATTTACAAGTGGCCTGAGAAGGTAGGGTACATGGGGTGGGTTCTGAGTTATTACAGAGAATTGTTTCTTGGGTAACTGGCTGTTGAGACTTGCCCACGTGATCAGGGTTTAACTGATCGCCATATTTGGGGTTGGGAAGGAATTTTCCCCCAGGGCTGATTGGCCTGGGCTCTGGGGGTTTTTCGCCTTCCTCTGTGGCACAGGGCATGGCTCACCTACCGATGAATTCTCTGTATCTTAAAGTCCTTAAATCCTGATTGAAGGAGGTGAATAACTCAGTCATAGGTTGGTGGCCTGTTGGTGGGTGAGGTCTTGAGGCCGGCGTGGTGGGGGAGGTCAGACTAGATGATCGTACTGGTCCCTTCTGACCTGTGAGGCTATATTCTTACAAAAAGGGAAGTGTGATGGAGGAGTTGTAGGTCAGGGACCCTTGTACAGTGAGGCCATGGCAGGATTTACCATGTTTAAAAGTTGTTCTCCAAGTTTAGACATTTGCATTTTTTAAGGTTTAACTTACTTCCAAACTGGCTCTTTGTGACTCTGGGATGGGCAGAGGCCTCCTCTGGAGTTACGGAAACTATTTGACCCGAATGCTGATGGGAAAGTGGCTGGCAGAGTCAGACAAAGACCCTCAAAGTTACCACAGCACAGATCCTGCCCCACGAAGTTTTGCTCCAGGCCACTCAGGTGCTAGCAAGTTCCAAGCTGGCTCCAGGCGCTTTTAATAAACCCCATGACACAGGAGCAACTATTTACTCTCCCTTCTCAAGCCCTCAGGCACTGGAGGCAGCTTGTCCTCCCAGCAGCAACGAGCCCAAATCTTGCCTTAACGTTCCCCTGCTCCATCCCTCTGTCTGTTACAAACGGCCCCGTCCCCCCTCACTCTGCCCTTCTTCCGAGATTCAATTCTTGCCTGGAAAGCATTCGCTAGAATTCCCTGCCAGGAAGCTGGGCAGGACAGATAGACGCTACTTTTGGAAGCAGTTCAAGCCCTGAGCCAGGAAGGGTCAGCCAGAAGAGCAGATGAATAACTTCCCCCAGTCAGGCGATCTGATGGCTGCAGAAACACACAGACGCCCTAAGGAATGGACATGAACGACAGATGGAGTCGAGATGCCCCTGGACAAGGGCCTTTCCGTCTCCCCCCCGGCTAGAGCCTGGCGCATAGGAATGCTACAGTGGGCACTGTTCAAAACTCAGCATTAACACCGCAGACTGCCTGTTCTAAGCCAAGGGAAATCCCAATTCGACCGCACTGAAGAGGGGCCTCCCAGAGCACAGGGGAGGATCCAGAAAGCCCTCTCCCCCACCCACTGAGAACAAGCCCCCGAAAAGTTTCAGCCAGCTTTAAATCCCTGACAACAAGCCACCCCTCTTCTAAACCACACCTCTTGATGGGCCCTGATCACCCCACAAAGACGCACGTAGGACAGACTAACCAGATTCCCCAAAGCAGCCATTCAAATCAGAGGCCACGTGGAAGCCAGAGTCACCCCCCCAATCCTGCAGTGTACACGTGAAGCCAGCGGCTGTAGGGCAGAGGAGAAAACATCTCTAAGCACAAGGTCCTTATTGCAGGCAAAAGAGAGTTGAGATGAACTCAAAACCAAGGAAATTGGATTGTTCTCCCACAGAACAAGCATTTGCCAGTTTTCGTTACAGACTTTTCAGTGCCGTCTACAAGTAATCCAGCTGGGTGCTATCTCCTGTGCTTGGAACAGCTTCAGTGAGCTTCCTGCAGCTTCTGCTCAATCATGTGTAGACTAAACTAGTGTGCGTTCACATTTACTGTGCCCAGGCGGGCCACGAACCCAGTCCAGGCTCAATCCGAAACAGCCTGGCGACCTTTCAGGGTTTGCTGCAGTGACATTACAATGCTGTGTGCTACGGCAGGGATGTGATGTTGCAGCACGTGTCTCCCTCCCCTGCAGATACCTGGAAACAAGATTTGCCAAGCAATTATTCCTGGGCTTGTGAAAATGATTGTGGCCATCTTCCAAGCTGCAGGAGCACCTCGATACGGGATCTATTAGGGCTACAGCCACTAAGCTCTACAGTGTCCCCAGAGGTGAGATCAGACCCTAATCATTTCCTGGACGCTAGACGCAGCAGCTGCGCTATGAAGAAAAGGTGATGCTGACCCTCCTTAGGAGCCCAAGCCCAGATCCACAGGAGGATTTAAGCCCCTAACTTCTAACAAGATGAATGGATCTGGGGCCAGTCTACGCTATGCACTGTCCCACCACTCCTGTGCTGTTCACCGAGACGGACGGACACCACAGCCCTGCTGTCTTATGGGATGGGCGCACGTGGAACCTAACACAGCCAGTGGCCAGGAAAGCCGCTGCCCAGCGTTCTGGACACATTGTCCTTCTCTTGAGGATGAGCGCGCATATAATGACGAAGGCCGGAGAGAAAACTGAATGCAAACCAGTCTTGTGTTTAGTGTTCTCTTGAGCTTGTTCCCTCTTGGGACTCTCCCCCCAGGGCAAGCCAGGGGGTCTCAGGGGTGCTCAGCAGACAGCCATGCCTGAGGCACACACAAGAATGGAAGGATTTGCTCCTTCTCATTTCCGAGGCCCTCTGGAGAAAGAATGTTCTGAAACCATTGACGGTTTCCAGAAGCTGACTCCAGACCCACACACCACCAGCTATTTGGTTAGACTGCAAGACTGCTATTTGGTCTACATTGGCAATTTAAGTCGATTTAAATTAAGCCACGTCCACATTAGGTTTCATTAAATCGACTTAAGAAATTCCTTCAGTCGACTTCATGAAAGCTTAAGTGGACTTACGGACGGTGTGGACAGGGAGTAACCCTAAGTCGCCTTTATTAAGTTGACTTAAGGGTGGTTGGGTCGACTTAAAGCTAAGTCAACTTAGTCCACTTTGTTGCGTTTAATAAGGTCGACAAAGTTGACCTAACTTTTTGCAGTGTAGACATAGCCTAAGAAACTCCCCAGATGAATTTGATCCACTGTCTGCAGTGCCAAGGGGAAGGGACGGTAAGAAGTAACGTACTGAGGAGAAGAATGGATGCCCGTCATTGAGATAACACTTACGGTTGGACTGACAATTCAGGGCACTGAAAAAGAGCAAAAGCAAGTCAGGACAGGGTTCTGCACCCTCTGGTTCGGTCGTCTTTAGAGGGAGAGCGATACTGCACTTGGAGAATTAAACGACCGCCACTGAAAGACCATCCAAATGGGGCCACTTGAGAATTTCTGCCCTGGTCAGTTTTATTTTGGTGTTATACAAAAGGCTCATGGGAGGCAGTCAAAAATAGTAGAACTTAACTCAATGATTAGGAGTTTGGGCCCAGAGAGAGGAGAGACTTGAGAGGTAGCCACAAATGTTAGCAGCCCCAGGAAGCAAACACAAGCCTGGGGGAGATGCTGGGGTGCGCCCATCTTCACTTGGACACCAGCGGATAAATCAATATGGTGGCTCCAAAGGAAGAAGCCAGAGATACGCCATCTTCTTCAGCAAACAGGCCACGTGAAAGCCATTTCTAGAGAAGTGCAGCGTGGCGAGGGAGCAGTGACATCCAATCTGACAGCTGGGCGCACACAACGGACGCTTATATGGAATTCTACCATCAAACCTCACTCTGCAACGTAGGTAAAGACAGTGAATGAAGTCTGTGGGGGCAGTAACTCGCGACACTACAGACACACGTCTGACCTCCCAGCTGTCCAACCCATCGCGTGTCCCTTGCCGCCTTTCCAGATGACCTTCATGCAGAGCCTACAGTGCACACATCACTCAGATTTAAGGACAGACAAATCGGTTATACGGGAGAGAACGGTGTACAGAAGGGATTTCATTAGTGGAGAGAAAGGACACTCCTGCTAGGGTGTCCCGATGAAACAGCAGATGTTCAGTGCCATCCACTCCTCCGAGGCAGACAGACAGGAATGGAGAGTGGAAGTATTTTCCATCTCTAACAATCCAGTCCCACCAGACCCAGTGGCCAGACTGAGATCAGGGCCCTCTGACACTCTTGGCAACTTAAGAGGGGAGCAATATTGATCACGATCTGTGATCAGCAAGGACCCAGATCCTGCTCTGCTGCCATTACTGGAATTCCAGGTGCTCAGCCCCTCACATGCCAAGAACACGAGAGACAAGGAAATTCTCAATCCGTCCCTTTCAATAAATAAAGGTGGAACATGGAGAAGGGAAAAAATGCATAAACTGGATGTTCAACAGAAAAATCATCATTTATCTAAAAAGAACAGAAATAAACAAAATGCTTTTGAACAAAATCACAAAATATACAAATAAATCAGGTACAAATAAATAGGAGAGATTGGAAATCTACAACACAATTGGAAAAATTATAACATTCGTTTGGATGACAATTGGTTTATGAAACGTATACACTTCATTCATGAATTTCATTTGTGCTTATTCGGGTTTCTGTACACTGTGAAATACTGTAGTCAGAATATGACATTTCTGATACAAACCGGAGTACTGTACAATATGATACAATTAGCAAAGACCACCTGTGATGGAAAGTAAGACAGCGTGAAAAGGTTAGGAATGGCAGCATAAGAGAATGACAATTGTGTGGGTTGAAACAGCCGTGAACATACTTTTTAAAGGTGAATTTCAAAGCTTTTGGGTGCAGAAAAAGGAAAAGGTTTATGACTGGAAGTCAGGAAGGAAACGTGTGCCATCTGCAATACGCAATCACACCGGTTTTGAAGGTAAGAGTTAAATCCCGGGCAATGGTTGGCGGCTGCAGAGAGACAGCTGAACGCCGAACCAGACACTGGGAGCTGGACAGTGAGGGATGCGAGTAGTCTCCACTATCTGGGCTTCCAGATTCAATGGATTTGGCATCATGACATCTGCACCTGGATTCAGTTACTGCTCTGGGATCTGAACAACAGCTCTGTGGGTCACCCCTGAGGGCCCAACCCTACAATCCCTGTCCCTTGAAGTCAGGAAACGCAGGGTCTGGCTTAGGGCACGTCTACATTTTGGAGCCTACGCAGCAAGCGTCCCAGCCTGGGTGGACAGATGTGGCCTTGCAGGACTCACGGGGTGCTCTCAAAGCAGCTGTGTGGGTGACGCTCTGAAGCTGTGGTGTGGGCTAGAGCTCAGACCCCGAACTTCACGATGGCTGTTTTCAGAGCACTAGTCAAGCCCTGCTGCCCCCACTTTCTCGACCAAGGCCTGGCAACTCGCTCTCATGAGCTCCAAAATGTTCGGTAGCCTATAGTTTCAGAGGAGCAGCTCCCTAGATGTTCCACTAGCCCAGCTCCAAGCGAGTGCGCAGCAAAGGTGAGGCAGCAAATCTTTGAGTGACCTCATTGGTAGCTCCAACTATTATGGGTGGTGTAGGGAGAGGATAAGAAAGATATAGTCAGTTCCTGTTTCTGCTACTGCAGGTGGCCAGATGTGCAGCATTCTTCCCCGTCCCTCCAAACTCAGCCCAATGGTGGGGGGACCAAGGGGAACCAGATACAGTGAGACTGAATTACTTAGTGAGAATCCATCAATGAAAACCTCCCCAGCCCAACCACAGCCCACGGACCCTCGCAAGCAGGAGCTGTGTCAGAGGTTCTCTAGGTACCACATGCTCACAAACCTAATTGACTTCGTAGGCAGCGACCTATGGATGGGTGCAGAAGGCGTTAATGCAAGTAAAACCCAGATATCTGCCTGACAGCATCTACTGCAAATGCCTTAACTTCTCTGGTGTCTAGAGCAGGGAGGATTCGCTACAACGCTGATATTAGAAGGGCAAAATCCTCCCTTCTTATAAAAACTCTGGATCCTGCTCTCTCTCCAGAAGCTGACAGAATTCGGCACAAAATGGGGCACCTGAGATCTGAGCATAGAAGCCAAATGTCGCTCGCCAACCAGACTCCACTTGCCTCACAAAGGGTGGAGAGCCAGAGAAAACAGCACATCCAGCCACCTCAGATGTCATTCACTTGTTTGCACAGCTTGAGACGCTTTGCGATTGTGATGTTCTGGTGCAGACTTCCAGTTGCTGTCGACTGTAAACTCCCAAAGCACACTGTGTGACAGGCGGCTTCTCTGCAGAATTCTCCAAACCGTACGTTGAGAAGAGGACTGATCAACATTAAGCACTTGACTAAAACAGCATTAATTTTCTCAGTGGCATTTTCACAGAGGCTGGGAGGCACTTTACTCTGCAGGATTCTGGCTGCCAGCCCTGCTGAAATGTAAAAGTCTGAGGAGAAATCACATAATAGGTTTGGGGTGGGAAGGAGAATCAGAAAACCCAAGAACCTTGTCTCAAGATGAAAAAAAACATTATAATGGACTCAGAGTTCCGGGACGCAAAAATGACTAATTAGCCATCATCTTGGCTTGCGGATGAAGATATGACAAAATCAAACAGAAACCAGCAAAGCAGTTTAATCCAGTCACACACACACTGGAGTTTTACTGGTTTGATCCCATCCACAGGTGAGACTTTACAGCAGCATGTGAACAGGGTCGGTGGTGGAAAAATGGGCTCCAGGAGAGCCTCAGAAATCAGCGTTCAGTCAATGTCTGATGTGTCCGACACACGTCAGTGCAAATGACAGGACAGACATCTCGTACCTGGATTCTTCGCTGTGCAAGAGGCTGAACGCATCATTTTAGTTCCATGCCTCCTACCTTCCCCATCCCCAGCTCAGGCAGCAAGGAGCCGGGATTTCCCTAAGGAGTGCTGCAGGCTCCCCAAGCCATTAAAGCGAGAAACACAGGAGGTCTAACCCATGCTGTTTAGGAGAGGGACACACCATAGCCTCGCTCCAAACCTGCGCTCTCGGGATGGGCAGCTACGCACCGCAGGGAAGCGAAAGGTGGAGAGATTAAGCAAAGCATGAAGAGCCGCCTTTCAGAGGAGAGGCGCAGAGACTCACTCTATTCTGGGGAGGGGCGGGGTAAATGAGGCAAGCCTATACCTTGCTATTAGGCTCCTCGATGCCGGGTCGCACTCCCTACATCTCAGCTGCCGCATCACGTCAGTGCGGTTAGGTGGGAACTCGCCGTGGCGGCCACACAGGTGCGCCGTGACTAACGGACCAGACGCACCGCACAGGACTCAGGCAGTTTTGCTAATTACTCATTTAAGATCTTCAAGGCAGGTGCTCGCTCTCCCCCCCCCCGAACCAGGTAAGGTTACTTTTGGCCATATTCAGCCCGGATAAAACGTCCGGCCTTTGGCTTCACCCATCAAGCGAATTACTGCTGTCAGAACAAGCCAACCCTCTATTTTTCCTTCAATTCAGAGGCCATGTTCTTCTTTGGAGCGACACAATGGACCACCACATATGCCAAGCCACAACCGCACGGTAAACCGAGCCCAAGGTCTGCTTCGCAGCGGGCTATCGAGCCTCCCCTAGTTCTGGCAGCAAAGAGAAATGTCTATTTAACACAGTAACGCCAGTCAGACACCCTCGGTATAGTCAACGGACACGGCAACGGTAGCACCTGTCCTCCCCATGTTTGCTAGGTCCAAACCAGCTGGCTGACACAGCACCAGTGTTAACTCTGTGATTTGTGTATTTCGTTTCCCAGAACACATGGTACATCCGTCACATGGGAGTGATACAAGAGCATGAGAAAGATGCATTTCTCAACAGGTCCTGGAGAACTTGATCATTCCCTCCATCGTGTGATACTCCCCCTGCCCCACGGCTGAGCTCCCCACAGATGACAGGAAACGCCACTCCAAGCAAAGGGGGCGGAGCGGCTTGCTTACGCACCTGCCCACTGAGGAGCAAGCAGCAGAAATGGGGAGTATTCACTCTTTCCCCTCCGCCCAGGCTTTCTCCCCAGGAGGGAGGACTGCAAAGGAGATAGTAAAAGGAATCCGAGTCTGGAGGAAGTGTGCGTTTATTTACCACCATACTGGAGCCAGGTTAGATTCTGACTGCTACAGAGAGAAACAATTCTGGGCACCACACCGGGTGCTACAAACAGTCTGGGACAGCTGGAGTGGACTTGTATGGGAATGACAACAACGACCAAGGCAGAGTCCTGGGATGCCTGCCCCATCCGCCTCTGCTGACGCACCTCAATCCTGATCTGTAGCACCTCCCGCTACACCAGTCCTGGCCCCTCCATCAAGCTTTGACAATGCACCGTCCTGGCCTGTCCCATCTCTGCCAACGCACCTGAATCCTGGCCTTCATTCTCTGCCATAGCCCAGTCCTAAGCAATCCCTGGGCAAAGGTTTCCTGCGGTGCAGGGACTTTGGTGTGCAGACAGGAGGCAGGAAGAACAGTGAAGGCCCTGCAAACTCGCACCCTTGACTGGAAGACGTGAACTAAGGTCTGCAGAAGGGATAGGTTCTATACTAAAGTAATCCACCTCCACCCTCAGGGCTCATGTGATTCATCTGATCTCCAGGTCACCAGAGTGTGTCTCGTTTGGAGAGAGAGATCTCATCATAAAGCAGGAACGTTCCTTCACTCTTTACAAAGATTTGGCAACACACAGAATTAAAAGTAAGAGTTACAACCGATTCAGGGGCATTTCCTTCAACGGCATTCAACCAAGAGGAGTGTTGAAATGAAATCAGAGTTGTGCATTTAAGATACTGGTGTGGAAAACCTCACTTCAAAGAACTTTTGTGCAAAACCGGTATCGACACAAGAAACCATTGGTGGCATGTCCTCCTGCCTCCCAGAGACCACCAGCTAAAAGGCAGGATTCTGCCTCTTTGACTGTACTTTAACACAGGTGAAAGGGAAACAATACGGCCCACAGGAGCCGAAGTTGAAAGACACAGTATCCGTTCTATAAACCAAAGCCTTGCAAAGAGTCGGACTGAAGTCAAGTCGCACGGCTCCCAAGTTTTCACCGGTGCCGTTTCGTGAGTGACAGCTCTGCCTCTGGTGGGAAAAACAGTGCACCATGGCATTTCGAACCTGAGCACACCTGAATTGGGACAGCCAAGCGGGGAGACACAGAGCACCAGCCCTGCTCTGGTAGGAAGCTTATGGCACACCAGGAGCTCGTGGAAGCCAGGGAATAGCAAAAGGGCATTATTTCTGCCAATATGGGTTCAAAAATTAAGACGGTTCTTGTGTTGGGTGTGTCTTCTCTTTGCTTGTAATGGTGCCTGTCACAGACTGGCGGCTACTTCACTTGGATGCACATCTGTGCTGTGCCCTCCATTCATATTCCAATGGTGAAATCCCCAGGGACTCCTAGAGCAGAGATAAGATATTTTCCCCACAAAACCTAGTCTATGGAACGACTGTATGGCACGTCCCTGAAGCTGGTTTGTGGGAGTGCCTGGTCCCCCTCCATAAAAATCACACCCATGACCAACTAGTTTTATGAAAGTTTCTTCACCTTCTCTTACACACTTTGAAGAGGGATGAGCAAAGTTCTGCAAGAACACCTGGAATGGCGACCCCCAGGCAGAGCCAGGAATTACTCCCCTGCTTTTGTGGTTTGTGCTACAGGGGAACAAATATTTTCAGACAAGCCCTGAGGTGGCATGAAAACCAGCAATCCAATCACATTAGAAATCTCCCCAGCAGAGAATTTCCTCTGTTTGAATCCTGTCCTAACTCAGCAGGCTCGACACAGAGGATACAGCACCCCAAGAATGCCATGCTGTGCATCACTTTCACCAATGCTTTACAAACGATGCTAGAGCTTTAAATAAAAGGAGCAGCGCAAGGAAAGCGGCCATTCTCCTACCTGGGTTAACGTCCTGACATTTTGTCACTCTGCACCTTTTCTGCCAAGCACTGTTAGCAGCTTGTGCGTCAGCCACATGGGAGGCTGCTGTGAATAACCTGTGAGTTGCCAGCTCTGTCCGTGGCCTGCACGGCACATACGTCCACAGGTGGCTGCAGCTCTCACAGTTCTCAGAGCCAAGAAGTGGGACAGAAATTGCTGAAGGAGACAACAGGCACAGTTTAAAAGGAAAAAGTAGCAGCATTTTTAAAAAAATATAAGGTTAAAAAAATTTCGGGGTTGAATTTCCCATTCCTGAGGCTGAAGCAAATGGGACAGACCCTACACAGTAGCCACACACACTGGCTTCCCACAAGGAGCTGCTGCAGTGAAATATTTATTGCATCCTCTCAGACCATGTTTGCACAGATGTAACTATGGCGCTTACAGTCAGAACTGTCTCAGAGCCAGAGAGAAAGGGGCTACGGGAAGGGGGAGGCAGCACTGATGCTATGGATTCGGGCAGCCACACCTGGATTTGGGCTTTGCTTTTATACTTAAGAGTCAGATAAAGCTGAGTTGAGCATAAAGAAAAAAATGGTGCAGAACCATCAGGCCACAGGATGCTCCTGTGCACAGACTGAAATTGACCAGAGAAATCACTCTGTAGAATTTGTTCATCTCTCCAGATATTAATACTGCTGTCAACTTTCACATTTTCTTTACAATAGCACTGAAGAGGGGGAGAGAGCACGGGGTGGGGGAGCTTGGGATATTCAAAGACCCAGCTCTGGGGGAAACTCCACCACAGACATTGCATCCTGGGGGCTTAAAATACACAACACAGTGAACTCCCAGTGAACACACTTTCCCTCTATTCTGAAGCCAGAGGATGCTACCATGGACAGACAGAAGGACGAGAGCTAAAAGGGCAGAGGGAAGGAAATACAGTGGCTCCTAGAAAAGGAAAGGAATTGCCTGGAGACACAATCCCTGAAGTGCAATATACTCTCTTGAACTCCCTCTGCAAATAAAGATTGACCATGCGATGAAGTTCTTTGTCAGTGTTTGGGGAGATCAGGAAGGCCCGGACTCCACCGTGAAATCCACCTCACAACGGCAAAGGTTTCAGAGCCACCTGGAGGGTCGGCTTTGGGCATTGTTCTAGCAGCATCTTTTGTCCTAACACGAACAACGACCTGGGGATGGTTTGTTCTAAATTCCATCCTGGTTATTTAACATGCACTGCAAATCTGCTCTGGTTAAACGAAGGGTGCACAAGCTATTTCAGCAGGCTAGAATCTCGGATTCGACATATGGGTTCCACTCTTTCAGTACAGCAGGAGAGGCGCGGAACTTGAGTGCGTGATTTCCAGTAACATCAATGCAAATCCCAGGAGGACAAAAATTGCCCAGCAATGTTAAATGCTAGGGAAATTTGATGAGACTGTAGTTTGTTGATTAAAAACCCACCTTCATATTCAAAACATACAACATTTGTGGAGGTTACAAAACTGTAAATGTAACAATTTTTTGTTTGTTTGTTTTACAAGGAACCTTCTGAAATTTCAGGTATTATGAATGCCTGCAAACAAAATAACCCCCTTTCCCTGAAGCTAAACTGGGGAGAAAATAATATCCATTTCCCCAAACCCGAAGTTCCTTGAAGTCTCATTCACTGTTTGTTTTTGAGACACAAATACGTACAGTACCAGCCACTGTTTTAACAACAGGGCAACAGACAGGACCAAAGGGAGGGAAACAGTGGAAACAGCTGATTCACAAAGTCACAACAGAGCCTATTTGGGGGAGGGAAGGAACAGCAACAATTTAAAACTCTGCAAAATTCTTTTTAAAAACATGATCTCTCTTGAAAAAATAATCAGAGCTGTTTTAAAAACTTCTCCGCGCGCATCTAGGAAGGAGGGAAAACCAATGAGGATCAAAGATACGGCTGAAAAAATAAACAGGATTCTACTTTGCGAGGAAGAATTCCATCGTTCTCCAAGGGGTGCTCATCACGCCCACGGTTCATTTGGTTTTTTGTCTCGCTGTGTTCTCGGTTCTTCCTCTGGTGCTAAGTCTTTGGTCTCAGATCACTGGCTGCCACACAGCATTGCAAGCACACGCTATGAGCGTTCGCGGTCAAGGAGCGAGGCTGGTCCTGTTGAAGAGACGGGTGGGAAGGGGCCACAGATTGGTAGCTCCTAGATGGAGCCTTCGCTGTGCATGCTGTGATTGGACTTGTTGTGTGTCACGCAGTTCTGTTCGTTCAGAAGGTTCGCCGTCTCGTCCGGCAAACCATCGTGCAGCTCTGTAAGAGTCAGTTCGATTTTAGTGTTTTCACTGTCTGAGGACTGAGGAGTCTTGTCCATCCGGGACGCCATCAGGGCATTTTGGTATTGCTGTCTTGAGATCTATTTCAGGCACACAAGGGGGATGGGGGTGGGGAACACACACAAAGAGACACAGTAACGCTGGTTTCTACAGGCCACACTATGAACACAAACCCCTTCCTTTTCCCAAAGTCTTCACTCAACCCTGTTTCTCGTGGGATCATCCCATCTACCACCTGAGCTCTGCAAGTCTAGCGAGAAAACGGAGACTACACGATGTGGCCCACCACCGTGATGACAATGTTGTCACCTGGTTCCAGGCCGTCTCCATGTTGTGATGCATGGATTTGTCCCACGGGATATACGCTCAGGAGGCCCCAGGGATCTCCAGTTACTTCTAACTAAAAGCCATTGATGTGATGGAAATTTGTTGGGCCCCATCCAAAGCCCACTGACGGCAATCCGACTCTTTCCAGTAACTTCAATGAGCTTGAGATCAGATCCTTCGAGCCCTCTTTGGGAAGCGAGTCAAAGAAGCACTACAGCTCTGATCTAGTTCAGAAACTCACGGTCCCATGTGCCGAGCCCCAAGGTCCTTACTATGATGTCAACGGGCATTTGCCTGAGTAAAATCTTTGCTCTACATAGGGCCAGCACCAACAAGGCATCTGAAAAATACCTTAGGTTAGCTTCCCCAAAACCGGCTAACCTGAACTTGGGGTTTGGAGTCAGCAGATAGGTCAAACAGTCCAGGAGAAACAGAAGTGCCATGCTGGTCAGGGGGAAGCACGGAGCTCCTTCCTGAAAAGAACAGGCAACGCTGGATTCGCCTTCCTAGTTATATCTGCACAACACTGTCTCAAATGATGTACGTGTACAGACCGCCTTCAGCTCTGAGCGGCAGCATCTGATTGATGTGAGGGCTGGGACAACGAAGGAGGCTGGAATGGAGTTCTGCTAGGATCAGATCTCATGGGGAAATTTCAAGGGCTCTGGGGGCAGCACAACCTCAGGCTGCTGCTCAATCCAAAAGAGTAACTGGCCACCACATTAAATCCTTATTAATGTAAGTCTGAAAGTCGGTGCATCAGCTGACTAGTGCGGGCGTCTGCGTGTTAAGACAATGTCATTTTAAAACCTTACTTCCAGCATTCTGAAGATTTCATTCTCTCCCTTATAGTTTTCGAACCCTACGGCAAAGGGCAGAACCAGTTAAAGGACATTGCTGAGCTGTGTTCTTACAAAGAAGTCTGTTTAACTACGCTCCGTGGTCATTCTGGGACAGTGAGATACCAGCCTCCATTAAAGTGGGGCTTCCAGCTAGGTTTCAATTTCCAGTTCCATCAGATTGGCGTACTTATCTCACAGGATCTAGGTATGCCTGCTCCTCCTGATGGGACATACAGAGCAGAACACCACAGCAATCTGCACATGCCCAGTGGTGGTTAGCTCAAGAGATGTGCCTGGCGTGGGAAGTCCGGATGCAGAGATGAATTCAAGACTTGTTCATCGTTCAGGAAGGGGAACAAGATGGGACGCAGGGAGGCGGGCCGCATTCCAAGTTACATTCTGGGCCAGTTTTGGAGTTAGAAATGAATCAATTGCAGCCACCACAAAATTCTTCATTCTTTGAAAAGGTACACTGCCAGGTAACAAGACCTCTCTCAGTCAGAGCGTTCAGAGCTCTACAAAACTCACAGCAGTAGAGGAGTTTTCCAGACTAACTCCAGGGGAAGCTATTTTTATCTGAATTGCTGGTGACCAGAAAATGAAGTGACCAGTCCAATTTCACTGTCCGAACAGTGCCACAGAGAAAAAAAATCAATGAACAGCAAAAATAGGGGAAAGTGGACAGTTTAAAATGATTGCTGGTTTCATAATCCTAGCCACTCTGAGTAACTCAAGGACATAAGACCAGAGATCTCCCTCCCTCAGCCTCTCAGTTCTGCAAGGTACTGCAGCTTTTCTGAGAGGGAAACCCTGCCATCTCTTTTCCTACCTTGACAAACTGAATATCTGAGAGCGCTTTCACTGAGTAGTCTGGGACGTACACCTGAAGGAAAGATGCATTCAGCTGGTTGTTGCTGCTCCCCAATGTTGGTGTCACAGCTTCAATGCGATCCCCTCGGTTTAGAGAGTCTGAATGATTCAAGCCACAAGGACGAGGCGGTGACTTGTTTTCAGCTGAAGAAAAGGAAAGAAGAGAGGAAAAAAAACTTTGGAACTAAAGCAGGAAAGAGTCAAAGTAATTAGTTCTCCAAGACATTTGTTAACCCATGATACAACACCGAAAACTGCCCAGGTACTAACATCAGTGAGTATCCAAATACAGCTCAGCAGCCAAATTGCCAGAGAGTTCGGACGTTCTGAGTCCAGAGCTAGTTCGTGACATCACCATAGCTAGAATAAGCTATTCATGGTTACAATCACACGTACCGTATAATGCCTTTCATCACGGACCTGAGCCCTTCACCAACATTTACTTCATTACACCATTCAGTACGGCCCCGAGGAGCGGAGAACCTCAGAATTACCAACACCTCGGGAATGGAGGTTGTTCATAACGCTGAAACGTTTGTAGCTCTGAACAAAACGTTAGGGTTGTTTTTGCAAAAGTTTACAACTGGACATTGACTTAATACAGCTTTGAATCTTTACTGTGCAGAAGAAAAATGCTGCTTTCCCTTTTTTTGGTAGTTTACATTTAATACGGTATAGTACTGTACTGCCTTTTTTTTGGGGGGGGGGGTCTCTGTTGTTGCTTGATTGCTCCAGTTCCAAATAAACTCTGGTGTTGGTGTCCATATCTCTCAGGTTCTACGGTATCTACATCACCCAGATGCTATCTAGTGATTGCTTCACAGGTTAGAGTGCATCTCTGTTGTCGGATGGGGAAATGCCAAACGGTGCCATGCTGAATGAGGCGAACTGCTCTCCCTTTATTGGATCAGTTTCTGAAATGTTTCCCCAACACCTGCCATGAGCTCAGGGTTTGAAGGGAGAACGTGTGCTAAAAACCACACCGGACACCAAGTTTGATGCAGTAGGTGACAGTGGAAACAGCGCATCACTCTACTCTTTCTGGAGAAATACCTAGACTCTGGAGAGGCCTTGCAGATGCGCTCACCTAAAAACAAAGCAGACCTGTGCTGAGCTGCCAACACATTGTAACATCGCAGAAAGGTGCCCTGGCCATCATCTACCTACTGTAAAGCTGTTTTCAGAAGATATGATGCTGACTTCTGGCCGTAAACTATGAAAATACTAACATGCTGCTTTCCTTGAAATATGATGGTCACTTCCTTAGACTTCCACTAACTCAATGCCCTACAATGACTGGCGCCTGCAGGGTACATCTACACAGCAACCACAGAAAAGCCATGAGTCTCAGGACTAGGCCAGCTGATGGGCTCACACTGCAGGCTCAAAACAGCCGCGTAGATGTTCAGGCTGGAGCCCAGGCTCTAAAACCTGGCAAGGGTGTTGTGTCTTGGAGCCCAGGCCCAAATAGCGACTTCGGTATCTTCAGTCACACAGCGCAAGCCTGAGTCAGCTGACCTAGGCTCTGAAACTCGCGGAGTGGGGTTTTTTGCTATGTAGATGTGCCCACAGAAGCTCGTGCCAAAATGCAACTTTTAGCACGTCCTCTTCCCTATCTAGATGCAAATACTGTGTGTGTTGATCAAGATGCCAATTATCTGTAGGATCAGTGGGTTTTTGGTCCCTATCAGACCCAAAGTTCACCTGTTCCAAATCAAAGCCAAATCTGGCTTGTTCTGAAGATCTCGTTGGGTAGCCAGAGCACCACGTGAGAGGACTCCTTTAAAGACTCCTTGGTGAAAGTCTTTTTACATTGAGTTAGCAACCAGCAGAAAGTATCTTGACAGCCCCTGCATTTCTACCCAGGAGATTTTAATCTCCAGGGTTTCAGAGAGCTCTTGACATGGGCTCCCTCACCTCATCATAACATTCTTAATGTCTTCTTGGGCAGGTGGACACAGATCTTCTCACTAAGCCTCGGTGTCATGGCCAATACTGCCAACGCTCCGCCCCGGCCAGATGGGTATGCAAACCACACTGTTCTGGCAGGAGAATGAAATGTGCTTCTTCATCTCTTGGGTTCTTTCCCCTTTCTTCTCCTTCTAAAATCCTAGCATCTCAAATGCCTCCTGGTTTTTAATGGAATTGAAGTGACCCATTTTTTAAATTTCCCAACTGCTTTGAAATCCAGTGGCTACTTTACTTCTTTCATTTCAAAACAGCAAGGAGGAAAATAAAGGGTATGAGAAACAGCAACTTTTTTAGAAGCAATGCCAAGCTCAGACTCACAGGCAAAGAGTCTGATCTCTCAGCCCGCCCTGTGGATACCACTGTATCATCTTGTGAAACCATTATATGGCACCCAATGCTGCTAAGCACGTTTCTTCCCAGGATATTTAGTAGTCTAGCCATATATGCCATTACTGTCAACAGACCAAATCAGTCAGTCTTTGCTTTCCATCCCAATATCACCCAATGCATATCATCTATGTGGCGAGAAGAGCATCTCACTAGTTTTTGTCTGAAATAGCTTCAGCCTCATTGTTAGTTTGACATGCACTCCTGAAATCCTCATTCATCAAAGGTGAGGGTTTTATTAGAAAAATATGGTGAACAAAGAGTGGGGTCGGGGAAAAGGGATGGAAAGAGTGCATGTGCTAAGAACATGGACGGGATGGAGGCAGGGGACAGAAGAACAGCAGGCACAGGGGAAAGCGAGGAACAGCGGGCACGCATGCATGTACCTGTCGGGGGTAGGGAAGTGTGCATGAAGAAGTGAGGAGACAGAAAGGATACCAGGCAGATCCATGCTCTTGGAAGAATAGTACATTCCCCTCACCTCCCTCAAGCAGGTCAGCTCCGAACTAAAAGGATCTTTACTGCTTTAGTCTCCCAAATTCCTACAGAGACCATGCAATGGGACACACCATAGGACAAACACCAAGTTGCATGGTTTGGAGTAACACAATGGGACTTTTTTCAGACTGCGCCGGTATCACAGACGCCTCTTGGACCACATGCTCAGCAGCCCAACTAACATTGAGCCACACTGCCAGAATTGCCACAGCAACCAGGGTTACCAGATAAATTCATTTCATATTCCCTCCCACCATTATTAATTTCTATTATTTTAATTTCTTGTAGTTGGAAAAAGCTAGGAAAAAATGTCTGGCATTTATATTGGAAATAGTACGCAAGGGTGAGGGACACGTTTCACTTGTAAAATGGAAAAAAAAAAAAAGATGACCTGAGCACAGCAAAAAAAAAAAAAAAAGATAAAGCTGTAGAGTTTCGGGAAAAATAAATAAATAAAGACATCAAATAGTTTAATTAAAGAAAGATTAAACTTTTTTCCTTTGGATTTTAGCCGCTGGAAACTTTAACTGGGCATGAAAAGAATCCCCTGCAAGGCAATGGCCTGCCGTTTGTTTGGCATGTGCACAATGCTCATTTCGACAGAGGGTAAATACTAAAAAGAGAGAAGAAAAACCCAGAGAGTAGGTGCTGTCTAATGAGCAATGAGGCTCCTTTCGCGTGTCCATTAACGTGGGGGGAAATGGGCGCACACACTATCGCCCTGCTCATTGTCAGGCTGGAGGCACAGAGACACAGTGGCATTAACAAGAAAATACAGCCTGGCTAAGACTCCGCTGGGGAAAGTCATCTCATTCACACAACATATATATGAAGAATTCAAATACCACTATGGGCAGAAGTATCAAATTTGGCTTTATTCGTAATTCTCCGTGGAAATCTGTGAAACAAACCAATATGGAAGATGACAGAGGTTTTGACCAGAATATTCTCTCTTGTTTCATGTTAATGTTACGTTTGCTACTCATTGGTCAGAAATGAAAGCTGAGGATACCTACCTGTCAGGCATATCTCTTGGCTGAACTTCTCCTTAACAAGTAAAGGGGTCACAGACAAATACAGCTGCAACTAGCTTTTCCTGAGGTCACTCACAGTCACAAGAACGATGAAAAAGAAGCATGCGGCATTACCTGGAGAACCTGCTGCTAACAATTCTGTTCTGCTCACAACAAAGGTACGAGACAGGGACAAGGGAACTAGAAGAGGGAGAGAAAAAGGATGAGATCATGACCGGGAAGGAGACAGCTATCCACACTTGCCAGGGATAAGAGCTAATTTGCACTCTTGAAAGAAACCAGAAGCACAAACCAATTGCAGAAAAGAAGAGGGGGCAGAGGAAGCTGATTCATTTATTTTTAATTATTCTTACAAATTGTCTAATCAGCAAAACTACATGCACACCACTTGGTAATCCTACCTGCCATTCAGCACAGATCTCCACTTACATTTCAAGACCCATTCGTTTTAAAATAGCATACAGTGCAAAAGCAGTAATCACTTTTCCTGAAGAGAGGGATAAAAATGAAAACCCAGCAAGTTGTCTTGGGGGAGGCCCAAGTGGGTTAACTAAATATACAAACAAACAATTTCACCAAATTCTTTTGATCAGACCATCAAAAAGAGCCTGAAACCCTCCAAGTGTAGCTATTTTAGGGCAACTTTAATAGTAATCATTTGCGCTTATGTAGCACTTCCCATCTAATCCCATAGAACTTTCCAGCCATTTAAGCCTCAGCACCCTTGTATTGCCTTCATTTTCCAAACAGTGAAACCGAGGCACAGGTGCTGTTAGGGACTGGGAGTCTTGACGAGATGGGTAAGAGCTCTGCAGGGCCTCTTTCGGGCTACATGGAGCAACAACAGTCATTTTATTTATGACTTCACCCTGCCAGAGCAGTACTCTGGGTAAGACACAAAATACCGTAATAAAAGGTACCTTCAACATACAAACAATGCACCCACAAACTAGAGGGTTTGCTACTGGAAAAGGGTCCCTAGGGAAAGTAATACACAGAGGGCCAATCTTTAAAACACATCCCAGATGTGTGCACTTGGAGATTGGCCAGAGAAGGACCCAACGTAGCTTTCAGAGTGGGAGTGCCCCCGATGGGAAAGGTGCAATGACATGGCCTATGGTGGAGTGCTGGGGTCCCTAAAAAGGCAGGTGTTGTGTGAGGGCCAAAGCTGGAATGAAGGAAGGAGAACTCAGAAAATGCCAGCAGAAGGGGAATGTGAGGAAGTTCATACTGAACTGGACTGGCAGAAGGAAGTGTAGCGTAAGTACATGTAAGGCGAGAGCAGACTGTGTAGTTAGAGTACAGGTGAAACCCTTCGGAAGATCTGTGCTTTAACAAGTCTACTGTTGTTCAAATCACCTGTCAGAAACCTTCAGGGTATCAATAGGATCTATTTAACTTCGGCACATAATCAAGAAACTTTGAATGTAAGTTGCTAACATATATTCAAAAAAAAATGTCAGCTTATGGCAACCTAGAGCTTGCTGGTTACATCTCACATATTCCAGGGAATCGCTTTTGGCCCTGGAATTTATCTAATCACCTGCTCTTACAAGGAAATGAGAATGCAAATTCCTTACTCATCCATATCTTTCTTTTCACCGAAGGGTCCCAAAGCCATTCAACAATATAGACTGAGCTCATTAAACTACTTTTGAATTACTGCTACCTCTTGGGTAGACCGTGGAAGCCATTTACTCTGATGACACCAGAAACAAATTTCAGTGTGAGTGAAGAAAAACGTCTCCATCTGAAGCCAGGAATTTCAGGTTGGTGGAAGGTAACAGCTAGGACTAACCCATCGATGCTCATGAAACGTGTTGTGGGATTTGAAATGATTCCTGCTGCTCGGGATCTGGGTTTTGGGTCTCTAACTGAAGGGCAGCATTTCCAGCGTAAAACACGTTCCCTGGCATCAAGGGGGGCAGTGGCTCAATGCTGTCTGCGATGGACAGGTACCACCCAGGGAGTCTCTAACGGCACGCGAGATTTCCGGGAGGTCTCCCATTAGACACTGAGTCAGCCCAACCTGGTGTAGCTTGCGAGATAGTCTGGCAGACTCGGGGCCTGAGGCGGATATCTGTAAGAGCAGCACACTCCTTGAGACAGCTGAAGCGTTACCGTTACTCGTGATCAGTGCGATCCCCAGGGCATGCCTGATGTGTGCGTACGCGATGGAGCTGGCTTAACAGGGGACCTGGCTTCCACGGTTACGGCTTTCGTAATGAGGATTTACCAGGGTCCCAACTGCTCTTCTCATCCATATATTTTAAAGATGATACCAACCTGCCCAGACATGTTGGTTGGGCTGATTTTCAGCATATTTGCGTGATGGCAGAATTTCTCTTCCTCATTTCAATTTAACTGATAATTCTCAGGGTTGTTTCAGAAACTTCTGACTTGTCTCCGTGGCAGGTTACTGCCAGCAAAGCAAGGTGCCAATCGATAGTGCACTAATCTGCCTCGCGGATGCTGGTACTCTCTGGGGCTGTGGTACTGGAGCAGTGTCCACACAGGATGTTATCGCATGGCAAGCTGGTGGACTGCAGATTCCCCCCAGGCTAGCTGTGCAGTACGTCACCTGGGGCAAGCCACAGGACTATTCAGAGAGATGAAAAGGTTACTTACTGTAACTGGTGTTCTTCGAGATGTGTTGCTCCTGGCCATTCCATAGTAGGTGTGTGCGCGCCTCGTGCACGGAACGCCGGAATTTTTTCCCCTAGAGATCCCGTAGGGGCCGGCTGTAGCGCCCCCTGGAGTGGCGCCGTTGCGGCACCTCTATATAAGCTACAGCCGGCCCTACCCCCTCAGTTCCTTCTTGCTCTTATTCCGAGCGGGGACGGAGGGCGGGAAGTGGAATGGCCAGGAGCAACACATCTCGAAGAACACCAGTTACAGTAAGTAACCTTTTCTTCTTCTTCGAGTGATTGCTCCTGTCCATTCCATAGTAGGTGAATCACCAGCCTTACCTTGAGGCGGTGGGTCGGAATTACAGCTTTGCTGAGAGCAGGACTGCTCTGCCAACAGCCGCGTCCTCTCTCGCTTGCTGCGTAATCGCATAGTGTGCTGCGAAGGTGTGGACTGAAGACCACGTGGCTGCCTTACAAATGTCCACTAACGGCACACCCCCTAAAAAGGCCGCCGAGGAGGCCTGAGCTCTTGTCGAGTGTGCCTTGATCGGGGGCGGTGTAACCTTTGCCCGGTTATAGCATTCGCGGATGCACTCGACTATCCATCCGGAGAGCCTCTGTGATGAAATGGGCTCTCCCTTCATTCTGTCCGCTACTGCCACAAATAGTTGTGCGGATTTGCGAAAGGGTTTCGTCCTGTCTATGTAGAACGCCAGGGCTCTGCGCACGTCTAGCGTATGCAGCCTGCGTTCCCTGTCCGAAGCGTGTGGTTTGGGGTAAAACACCGGTAGACAAATGTCCTGACTGGTGTGGAAAAGGGATACCACCTTTGGACGGAAGGCCGGATGCGGGCGCAGCTGCACCTTGTCCTTATGGAAGACCGTGTAGGGTGGACCTGCTGTCAGGGCTTGAAGTTCTGACACCCTTCTGGCCGATGTAATGGCCACGAGGAAGGCCACCTTCCAGGACATGCACAGCAGAGAGCAGGAAGCTAGAGGCTCAAATGGCGGGCCCGTCAGCTGGGTCAGGACCAGATTTAAGTCCCATTGCGCCACCGGTGGACGGGTGGGGGGAAAGAGCTTATCGAGGCCTTTGACAAACCGTTTGACCATCGGGGCCGAAAAGACTGTGCCCCCTTCCGCTCCCGCATGGAAGGCCGAGATGGCTGCCAGGTGGACTTTGACCGAAGCGGATGCCAAGCCCGAAGACTTGAGATGCCATAGGTAGTCGAGGATATCCGGGAGCGGGGCTGACCTTGGAGCAATCCCTTTGTCTGCCATCCAGGTCGAGAACCGTTTCCACTTCGCCCCATACGCGGAGCGAGTAGAGGGCCTCCTGCTGTTGAGCAGAACCTCCTGGACCTCCTCCGAGCACAGTTGCTCGTTTGGGGTCAACCACTCAGGTACCACGCCTTGAGGTGGAGCGATTGGAGGTTCGGGTGCAGGAGTTTTCCGTCGTCCTGCGACAATAGGTCCGGCAACAGGGGTAGATCTATCGGGGCTCTGGACGAGAGGTTCCAGAGAGTTGTGTACCAGTGTTGCCTGGGCCATGCTGGGGCCACCAGAATCACTGTGGCCTTGTCGTGCTTGATCTTTAGAAGCACCTGGTTCACTAAGGGTGTCGGGGGAAAGGCGTACAGAAGCTTCCCTGTCCACTGGATCGTGAACGCGTCCGCTATGGAGCCCGGGCTTTGTCCCCTGAACGAGCAGAAACTCGCGCATTTGGTGTTGGAGCTTGAGGCGAAGAGGTCTAGACGGGGAGTTCCCCACCTCTGGAAGACCTCTCTCAGGACCTCCCATTTCATTGACCACTCGTGGGTCTGAAACTTCCTGCTGAGGTCGTCGGCCAGTGTGTTCTGCGACCCCGGTAGGTAAGATGCTATCGGCAGGATTGAGTGTACGATGCACAGCTCCCAGAGGGCGAGTGCTTCCTTGCAGAGATGGGAGGAGCGGGGACCGCCTTGCTTGTTGATGTAATACATGGCAGTTGTATTGTCTGTCTGTATGGAGACTACTTTCCCTTTTAAGTGCTCCTTGAATGCCTGACAGGCCAGACGCACTGCCCTGAGCTCCTTCACGTTTATGTGTAATGGGAGCTCCTCTATCCCCCAGCGGCCCTGTGTCCTCAGCTGGCCTAGGTGTGCCCCCCAGCCCAGGTCTGACGCGTCTGTTACCAACGAGATGGACGGGCTCGGGGCTTGGAAGGGTAGCCCTGCGCAGACTTGGTCCTCCTGGCACCACCAATCTAGGTCCTTCAGAGCCTGCGTGGAAGGGGCCACTATCATGTCGAGATCGTCTCGACTTGGGCAGTACACTGACGCTAGCCACCGCTGAAAGGGGCGGAGACGTAGTCGAGCATGCCTGACCACGTAGGTACAGGCCGCCATGTGCCCCAGTAGCCTTAGGCACATCCTTACTGAAGTTAGTGGATGTTTCTGCAACCCCCTTATGGTATCTCGGATTACTTGGAACCGAGAACGAGGAAGTGATGCGCTTGCTACTGTCGAGTCCAGGACTGCTCCTATGAACTCTATCCGTTGGGTCGGCACTAGGGAGGACTTGCGCTGGTTGACCAGTAGACCAAGACGACTGAACACGTCTTGTATGATCTGCAGGTGGAGAGACACCTCTGATGGCGAACGGCCTCGTACCAGCCAGTCGTCCAGGTAAGGGAAGACCTGAACCCTTCTCTTTCTGAGGAAGGCTGCCACTACTGCCAGGCACTTGGTGAATACCCTGGGTGCTGCAGCAAGTCCGAACGGGAGGACCGTAAATTGGAAGTGCCTGTCTCCCACTTTGAAACGCAAGAACCGCCTGTGACGCGGGGTTATTGCTATGTGGAAGTAGGCGTCCTGCAAATCGAGGGCGGCATACCAATCTCCCGGATCCAGGGATGGGATAATTGAGGCCAGTGAGACCATGCGGAAACGAATCTTGCGTAGGAAGCGATTCAGGAACCGCAGGTCCAGGATGGGACGGAGGCCCCCTTTTGATTTGGGAATGAGGAAGTATCTGGAGTACACCCCTTTCCCTTTCAGTTCTTGAGGAACCTCCTCTATCGCCCCTTTCTCCACGAGGGTCTGAACCTCTTGGGCCAGCAGTTGTTCGTGAGATGGGTCCCTGAAGAGGGACGGGGTAAGGGGGGGGCGGAGCGGGGGGGGCGAAGAGAACTGGAGTGAGTATCCATGCTGCACCGTGCGGAGTACCCATTGGTCCGAGGTAACTAGGGCCCAGGCACGGTGGAACCGGGATAATCTGTTGAGGAAAGGCAAGGGAGTTGGATCCGCAGCTATAATTGGTACGTCGTCCCCGATCGTACCCTCAAAAGGGCTTCTTAGGCCCGGAGGGATGGCGCTGCCCTCCCTGGTTCTGGTCCGGGGGGCGACGGCTTGCCCTGCGCCCATTACGGCCTCTCCTCCTGTCCCAGTCTTGGCGCCGTTGGTATGGGCGAGCCGATGCCTGCGGCTTAAAGGGCTTTCTTTGCGTCGCTGGGGCATGGAGGCCCAGTGATTTCACCATTGCCCTCGAGTCTTTGAGGGACTGAAGCCTGGAGTCTGTCTGAGACGCAAACAGCTCCGGCCCTTCAAAGGGCAGGTCCTGAATGGTGGACTGGACCTCGGCGGGCAGGCCCGAAGCTTGGAGCCACGAACTCCTCCGCATGGTGATGCCTGATGCCATCACCCTGGCTGCAGCGTCCGCTGCGTCCAGTGCCGACTGAAGGAGGGCTCGGGACACCACCTTCCCCTCCTTAGACATAGCTGCCAGCTCGGACCTCGAGTCCTGGTCCAGCTTGTCGGTCAGCTTATCGAGGGCCGCCCATGCATTAAAAGTGTATCTGCTGAGGATCGCTTGTTGGTTGGCGATCCTCAGCTGGAGACCCCCCGAGGAGTACACTTTACGGCCAAACAGGTCCAATTTTTTCGCGTCCCTCGACTTAGGCGTGGGACCTTGGTGACCTTGCCTTTCTTTCTCGTTGGCCGTCTCAACCACCAGCGAGTTCGGGACCGGGTGGGAGTAGAAATGCTCGTAGCCTTTAGCGGGGACAAAGTACTTTTTCTCCACCCGCTTGGCTGTTGGAGCGATAGAGGCCGGAGTTTGCCACAGGGTTTTGGTAGTGTTCTGCACTGTCTTAATCAGTGGCAGGGCCACCCTGGAGGGACCCTCTGGGAGGAGGATGTCCACCATTGGATCCGCTTCCTCCATGACCTCCTCTGCCTGGAGGCCCATAACCTTCGCCACTCTCCTAAGCAAGTCCTGATGCGACCTGCTGTCATCTGGGAGAGTGGCCGGTTTTGCTCCTGCCACCGCCTCGTCCGGTGGAGATGAGGACGACTCTCCAGTTGGGTCCGCCGGGGGGTCCAGCGCTCCTGAGGGCTGTGGGTCCTCCCTCGTTGAGGGGTCGACCCGGGTCCTTCCTGCCCGGTCCCGGGCAGGGGCCCTCCCCAACTCTGGAGGAGCACTTGCTGTGCAAGACGGCTGGTGTCTTGACGACAGAGTGGAAGGAGGCCTGTCCGACAAAGGGCCCTGGGCCTGATGGTATGCCCACGGGGTCCAGAATGGCCACTGTTGGGGTGGTTGCCACTGGCGCCCGTCCCCATGGCCAGCCTCTGCCGTGTGTGCAATGAGATCTCTAGCCGCTTCGAAAGTCTCTGGCGTCGAAGGCAGCTGGAGGTCCTCCTCCAGGATCGCCCTGGTGGGTGAGGCGTTGGACCCCGGACTCGACGAAGCCTTCTCGCGGCCCGGAGTCAACGGGGTCGGAGCTTGCAGCTCCTGGAGCTGACGGTCCGAACCCGGTACCGTTTGCGCTCCTTGCTTTGAGCGCTTGACAGGCGATCTGCCTCTGTCTGCGCGCCTCTTCTTTTTTGCCGGACCAGGAGAGAGAGAGCGGTGCCGTGGTGGCGGTGCCGAGTGTTTCGGTGCCGGCGGCGGTATTCGGTGCCGTGGTTCCTTCGCCGATTTGGCGGGCCTCGGTACCTCGCCAATGGTCTCTGGGGCGCTCCGCACCGACGGTGCCGCGCTGGACCCGGCTCCCCCGGTGCTTGCCGGCCGCAAAGCGTCCTCCATTAGGAGGAGTTTGAGTCTGTGCTCCCTCTCTTTTTGGGTCCTTGGGCGGAACCCCCGGCAAATCTTGCACCGTTCTCGGAGGTGGGACTCCCCCAAGCACCTCAAACACTCACGGTGCGGATCGTCCAGGGGCATGGGCTTACGACAGGCCCCGCAAGCCTTGAAGCCAGGCATGCCCCGGCCCCGAGACGGGGCTCTTCGATGGAAGAATCGACTCCAATGGAAGATATCTATTAACTAGGGTACTGCTAGTGAACTAGCCAATGTTCCAGCGACCGTCAGGGCGGAAAGAAGGAACTGAGGGGGTAGGGCCGGCTGTAGCTTATATAGAGGTGCCGCAACGGCGCCACTCCAGGGGGCGCTACAGCCGGCCCCTACGGGATCTCTAGGGGAAAAAATTCCGGCGTTCCGTGCACGAGGCGCGCACACACCTACTATGGAATGGACAGGAGCAATCACTCGAAGAAGAACAACTGTTTCCTGATAAGAGTCATTTTCATTTGAGACCACTAGATGTCTTCCTAGCATTTAGCATTACTTATCCTGTTCCTTCAGTCCCTATTATGCAGCTATGAATAAAAAAAAGGCAACATAAAACCCTAATATCCAACTGTCACTGTGCAGCCAAAGAGAAAACCAAATCACTACGGCCAATATTCTTGTCTGCTCCCGCCCTGCAAGCTGGCAAACTTGTGACAGCTGGTCAGGTTTTGTGAGTTAATACCACAAGCAGTATCAACCCCGCCCAGAAGTGAGACGCCAGGCAGCTAGCCCCACTGGCATGGCGCTACCACGTATGGTTGATGCCAGCCACGTCACACACCACTAGGGTATCTCCGACATAGCTCCCTCCGTCCACATTAGCAGTGAGAGGCATGGCTGGGCACAAAGGAGTTTCAAAAGCAGAAGGGAAGAACATACCTGGTGATGCTGTGAGGGCCATCACCCCATAGTAGGAAAAAGCACCAGCTTCAAACTTCATTCCCTCTTTCCCAGCTTCCACTTCCACTTTTCCCTGTTGAGGAAAAGGAGAGAGCTGTAATTAAAGGGGCCTCAAGCCTTCCATAAATACAGAGATCATATCACAGACTTGCACCCTGAAAGCTGCAGTCACACCTGAAGTGGCAATCTAGAGTTAATTCCTGCCTTCTGCTGTAGTCCATGGAAGTGCACAGAAAAGGCTGGGACTGTCCCCTCAGATCATCCCCATTGCATCACAAAATTTTCTGGCCTCATATCTGCTACAGCTAATTTAACTCTGCAAGATACAGGGGCTCATCACTGCAGAAAAATACAGCAACTTCTCAATGGTACTTCTGGACTTTTTTCCCCTTCCAAAGGATGCTTTATGCA
The DNA here is from genome assembly GCA_007922175.1 of Pelusios castaneus. Classification (NCBI taxonomy): domain Eukaryota; kingdom Metazoa; phylum Chordata; order Testudines; family Pelomedusidae; genus Pelusios; species Pelusios castaneus. Next base: position 3,977,170 of record ML685755.1, on the reverse strand, counting down.
CCATCAAGCCATTTCCTCCCAACTGTTGTCTCAAAGTCTGAAAAAACCCATACTATGCCCAATTTGTACATCAAGACAGACCGACTCATTTCAGGTAACTGCCCAAATTCACACAAGGCCCTTCCAAACAGAAAACAGGAAAACTCACCTGGGAACAGGAGTAAGTTCAACATATTTTGGGAGGTTGAAGTTAAGATTGTACACTTTCCCCAATCAGATTCCCACAGGAAAAAAAAATCCGTAACTCCTGAAAGAATCCTCTTTCTCAAGGTTCTTTTCTCAAGGTTGGAAACTGACTTCCAATGGTTTTATAAATGTCATATCTGTTACTATTTGATACTGATATTTATACAGGCACATAACAAAGGATTCTAAAACACTTCACAAACTATACACAAGTACACCAACAGAAATGCAGCCACTTCTGGTGTGAAACACAGTGGTTATTTAACAGCACATAGCCACTTTATATCAAGGAGTGGAAGTATCTGTTCTAGAAATATATTTTTAGTGATCCAATCATCATAGTGTACAGGTAGCAAGTATAAAATTGGACGTTTCAGTGACTACCTATTGAGACCATTTTCAACTCTATCCCTAGCACAGTGGCATCCACTATTCACACAGTGTTTCTCAACAACTGATACTTCGACCGTAGCTGGCCCCTGAGATCTCCCTGATACAGTTTACGAAGGCAGCAAGCTGCTCCCTGGTATCAAAAAGGTTGAGAAACACTGCACTAGTGGATTTTGGGGCAAAGGAAGAAGAAATGTGATTCCATATCAAGCTGAAACTATATTTTGGGAGAGGAAGGTTACATAAATGGAATTTAAATAATTAATTGCAGTGCTCTCCATCTTTGCTGGGCTGGAGAGAAGGAACAGATTGGGTCTCTTCACAGAGAATAGATAAATAGATCAAACGGAGGCTATAATTTAGGTTTTATAAAATCAAGTTGATCCTACACCTAAGACCAAAGTAAATGTTTCCATGTGGCTTTTTCAGTTCAATTAACCATTTAAAGTAGCTAGTATTTTCAATCCCAGCAGTGTGCTAGTTCAGGAAAATTCAATCCAACCGCCTAGTCTAATTGTCTAAGATGTCAGAAGTGCAAAAAGTAATCCACCAGCAAAGACTGCCGAAAAGTACACATGATCTTAGTAATTATTTCAAAAATATATTGTTAGTAATATAGGCAAAGATGTCCAGCCTAGAAGAGTCACTTGAGTAATTATTGGGAATTATTCATCAGACAGTCATAGGCTCCAACCTTGACATTAGACGTATGCAGGTAGAATCTGGGAGTCCCTTTGAAGTTAATAACTGAATAGCTCTAACTAGGCTCCTGGCTAATTTTCATTTCCAGTCATTACTTTTTGCCTACCAATGTTTTCCTGACAGTTTGAATGGGAAACAAAATTCTCCCTCACAGCCTGCCCAAATAAAACTAGCTGCACTTCTGTTACAAGTTCCAACCAGGATCCTTTTTGAGATGTAGGGAAGTATTAGCTACATTGTTAGGAGGGTTATACTGAGGCTGTGAGCA
>ML685755.1:3916631-3975614 GCA_007922175.1 Pelusios castaneus | reverse complement strand
GAAGTATTAGCTACATTGTTAGGAGGGTTATACTGAGGCTGTGAGCAACTGAATGAGTTGTTCTAGATTAGAAACTCAGACAGGGAGTCAGGAAGACAGCCCTGAAACCCTGGCTCCTATATGCTAAGACGACTAAACTTGAACAGATCCAGTAGCCGCATTAGTCTAGGTCAGCCAAACAAACCAGGAGTCCTGAGGCACTTCTAAAGACTGAAAAATGTATTTATGGCATGAGCTTGTTAGTCTTTAAAAGTGCCCCAGGACTCCTTGTTTTTTTACACGTGACTAGTTTAGCTCTGGAGGAGACAGACCCCAGGTACATGTGGCTAGAGTTCCTGTCTGACCTGCAAGATGAGAACGAAGTAGTCAACAGGTTTGTTTCTCTGGTAGAGGTAGTATTCTGGAGCTTTCTTGTTCTTCTCTTCGTACTTCAGCTCCTGGATGACGTTGGGATGTTTGAGCAGCCGTAGGAGGATCTTCTCAGACATCTGGGAGGGTCCAAATGCTTGTACTTCTGAAACACAAGACACGACTTGGCATTACACCTCAGGAGCATGGGGATGAAATGAGACACTTGTTAAGAAACACACACTAACAACAGAAATATGGAAACAGACACGATATAGGCGTTTTCCTGCCTTTTGAGCCTCGCAAGGTTCATCTACACAGGGAAGCATGGCCATGGCTGGCTCAGATCAGTTGACTTGGGCTCAGGCTGCGAGGCTAAACTTTGCTGTGTAGATGCTCAGGCGTGGGCTGGCCACCCTCCCAGGGTCTCAGAGCTGGAGTCCAAAGTCTACATAGCAATTTTTCAGCCTGAAGCCTAAGTCAGCTGAGCTGGGTCAGTTGCAAGTTTTTTATCCCTGTGCAGAGGTACCTTGTGACAGATTTTCAAAGACAATCAAGATATTCCAAATCTATTTGCCATCCTTGATTATCACACTTTTCAGATGATTACAAATAAATTCCCCAACATGAAGGAAAAAGGAAGAGGAATTTCTCCATCTGCAAGCTCAGAAAGCCATAGTTGTTTCTTGCTCCTGGATCGTATAGGGAGGCATTTACAGCGGGGTCCTGAGGGCCTTTCAGTTTCATTTTGAAGTGATGTTAAAGTGGATTATTTACTGCAGTTGTTTTTTAAAGCTCTCTGATTGTTCATGGACCTAGAAAATTGCTATAGATAGGCCCACGGTTTAAACCCAGAATAGAAATAAAGTAGTGGCACCACGGCCCCCATGGGGACAGCGGCTCAAAGTCAGAGGCAGAGTGCAGGCAAATTCACACCATGTGGGATTAATGCGTAGCACACAGAACACACCTTATAACCTCTTGCTAAGAGCCATTTAAAGTGAAAAATACCCAGCTTTTTAGGCCAGGGCTACTCAAGAAGTACACATGCAAATTGCCAATACTTGCTAACAGCTGATTTCAAGATAGGACTTTGGAGACATAAGACTGCCTACAGAGCCTGCTCTGCATTTAGAACCAAACTGGAACCATCTGACTGACTCAGCAATGCTTCCAAAGCCACACTTAGCTGTGAATTACAAAATCATTTTACATTTCTTAGCCAAGCACAGAAACAGCACCACCAAATTAAGTTAATAAAAATCTGCCAAGAATGTGTTTGGGAGCCAACATGGGGGTTCATGCAAATAAATGAATCAAGTGTTATTTGCTGTTAAAGCCACAACTTCCCATTGCACTGTTTCCTTTCACTGGAAGTAGGAATGGTGAAGGGTGCCTGACTGAAAGCCACTGCCTACACAGTAACAGTAGGCCAGACTTCACACACACGCCGCTAACGGGTCTCGTCTCGGACGCAGGAAGACCATTTCAATGATGCAAGGAAAATCCAGCTGCCGTAGCCTACTCAATCCTTGGGCTCAGCAAAGACTGCCGGAAGGGGACCAACCAGCATGGTGATTTGGGGATGCAGACATGTGCCCACTGAAAACTGGACTGAAGTCTTCAACTCATGTTGCACAGCCCAGCAAGACAGCCATTTAAAAACATACCATCCAACCACCTGTTCAATTTGCCAAGAGAGGATTTCACTGAGCATCAAAGCCCCAAAGAACAGGTTACACTTTCCCCATGAAGTTCAGGATCTCTTCCCAGAGGAGTCACCAAAGGGGAGCTGCCGGCACTGGGTTATTAGTTTGTTTCGTGCACCTGCCAGTCATTAACCTGACTCTACACATGCAGTGTGGCACGTGGATTCATTCTTACCTTTCAGACCAATTTAAAGCTACTGCTCCACCCCTGGTAAATGTCTCACAGGGTTCATGCCGACACTGAACACAGGAGAGGAAAGAATTTAAAAAGAAAACACAAAATACACAGAAGTGGCATTATTTGTCACCCGGTTGTCTAACCTCCCTCCCCACCTGCCTCCACTGACAATCTAGCGTCAGGTTCTTGTGTGATTGCAAACTGCGATAAGCCGTACTTGCCTGTTGCCAGGAAACGGTGCATTGCCAGGAGGAGCTGTGGTGATATTTTGACCTTCATCTCGCTGTCTGTCTGTTTGAAGGCAGAGAAGTCCTGCTTCCTGTCCCGATGGGCTACTTTCTTTTTCGTCTTGTTATCAGCTGGGAAAAGGAGGGTGGGAGAAGGAAGGAAGCAAATTCTGTTAGAAGAGAGTCCAATCTGAATGGCACAGAATGCAGCTGTCTAAGACAATCCAAACTACAACAGCCATCTAGAGTAACAGACAGGAGAGACTGCCCTACAGTATACTCAAAGCCGTTTACGTGAGTGACAAAACATTCAGTATCCTAAAAAGCTCAGCTTGCATTTGTCCACAGGTGTGGTCTCTGCCCAGAGCCTCTCTGATTCCACGGGGGATGAAGGAGTCTGCCTGCGGAGTTTGGACTGGAGGACCATACTTAACAGAAAGTCTTGGTCTCGACAGCTTTACCAAAGATAAACAGATGCATTTCAGAATCTGCAGCAGTCCCTTTCCTTCTCTTATGCGTACTCTTAAGAATATCTTGCAAATACTCAAGTTGTTTAACTGAAGATCGAGCTATTTAATGTAGCTGGCGAGCATTGGAGAGCTCCGCTCCGCCCTGCAGGTCGAGCTATTTAATGTAGCTGGCGAGCATTGGAGAGCTCCGCCCTGCAGGTACACTGACTAAATAGGTTCATGGAGGGTAGGTCCATCAAAGTCTAATAGCCAGGTGGGGCAGGGATGCAAAAAAACGTTCTCTGATGTCCCTAGCTTCTGTTTGCCAGAAGACAGGCAGGATGACAGGAGATGGATCACTTGATTTCTTGCTCTGTTCATTCATTCTGAAGCAGCTGGCACTGGCCTCTGCTGAGAGACAGGGTACTGGGCTAGATGGACCATTGACCAGACCCAGCATGATCTGTGTTAAGTGCAGAACATGCTATCTATTTTCTATGAATTATAAAATATTTCACACACTGCACTAAAAGATTGCGAAGTCAAAGTCTCCAAAGTTAGGAAATACCAGAATTAAGATGGCCCGGGCAACTTTCATTTGGGCCCTTTGTGCAAATGCGTTAGAGTACAGTCTTCAGTTCCACAGTCACAACCTGCCTTCTCATCCCCGCCCCAGTCTCCTTGGCCAACCAGTCCTATTTTTCCTCATCCCAGCTTCTTACCGGATCTGTCTCTTGTCCCTAGCCTGGCCTCCAGTCTTAACCCTGCTCACACCACTAGTCCTCACTGCTCCCAGCCCACCTCCCTCTCCCGTTTCCTTATCCCACAGCCCAGCCTGGGCCAGTTTTCCCCCTATGTCTTGGCTCTTCATCAGATCTGTCTCTCACCCCCACCACACTGCTCAGCCAGCCCCAGTCTCTCCCGACCTACTGATTCCCAGGGTCCCCACCTTATTTCCCCCAAACCCTACCCATTTCTGGTCCTATCCCCCACTGCTCCCAGACCCACTCTCTCCCTGACCTCCTCTGAGTCTTCAGACTCACTGAGAAAACAGCAGAAAGAGACCTCCCACTCTCCAGCCTGGGACAGTTGCTGCTCTGAAGCATGACCAGAGTGGATAGAATTTGGGGGTAATTTAGCTGCTATAAATCGAAGGAGTCTACTGAGCAAACTGCAGCTTTTCAAAGGGTTACAATTTAGCCAAATTTGACACATTTTCACTGGGGATGACAAAAAGCACATCCCTGACACAAAGCTCATCCTTCCTGGCAAATTTTGTGTCCCTGTTCCAAGGCATGGATGGGGGCATTAAAGAGTTTCAAAGAAGTTTCCAAAATTTTTTAATATGGACAATGTATTTTTCCCTAGCCTTGTTCTTGGAAATTGCAGAGCTAAATCGATTTAAAAAGTGTTAGCCTCAAGCAGAGATGCAGTGTAGAAAACTTCAGCCCAAATGTTTAAAGTCTGGCAAAGTTATAAGTAACTGAAACCAGAGTGTGCAATCGGAAGAGGCAGGTAACCCGAATTATAGGCGGTACTATCGGCCCCACCTGCACATCAAGCGATATTTCCCACACAAGGAGCTTGACTAGAGTTCAGGTCGCACAAGGGTTAGCTTCCCCCACTCTACTACATAATCACATTTTTCATGATCGCATAATCTTTCTGTGTACACACATCCAACCACCTCTGAGAAGGAATGGACAATTAAACCAGCTGATAGTAATGAGACTTCCATCCTATGGAGGGCGCCAGAATTCTGTATGTATTGTAAGGACACTCTTATATTGGGATCAAAAAAGAGATCAAGGTCATCACTGCAGGGAAAGGAGCTGTTAATCAAAGGATATCTGAACAGGACAGTGGTATTTAAAATGATTATTTTCTTACTCTCATGCTTGTAGGCCCCAGTGGGCTGAGCCCCACACAAACACAGTAAGAGACAGGCTTGACCCAAACAATTCAAAGAACAGTTAAGACAGAATGATGGAAGAAAAGAAATACTGTATTTGTTGCCCAGTTGCACCAGTGGGAAACGGGCAGAAGGGGAGATTAGGTAAAGGGCCCAAAGTGAGACAAGAATTTTGGTGACGCTGGGAAGGGATCCCATGTTTCCCAGTCAAGGGCTCTAAACGTGACACCTTCCTTTGTCTCAAAATATATCAACATAAAGAAGGGAAAGGAATTGGATTAAGTGGTGCAAGGAGAAATAATTAGGGGCTGAGTCATTACTTCTGTGTCCCTATCACTTCCCTGGCACTGACTACCTAAAGAGAACCCACTCGACTGTCCTCTACCAAAGAATGGCGGTGCTCCTGACAGCCCGCACGGGTGAAGGGAATATTCCTCAAGCAGAAGCATGGAGCTCTTGAGAGGTGCCATAAGGCCTGGTCCACAACAGAGACTTCTGTCAACCAGAGTCAGCTTTTTGCGCCAAACCAGTGGTGGTGTGTGTGCTCCAATGGTGTGTTTGTACACCCTTCTCCCCCACCCCCACTGACCTGACGCCCCTGATTTTGTGATGAAATAAAACCACCTTGACGAGAGGCATAGAGCTTTTTCTGCAAAGCTTTTAGTGACAAAGCATCAGTGTAGACACCTCACTTTGTTCTGTTGTCCCAAAATGCCCATCTTGACCACTCTGGCCCCCAGTTTAAACTCGGTTGCCTGCAGTCAAGCAGCCCTCCCCACTTTAAAGTCCCAGGAATTTTTTTTATTCCCCTTCCTGCTTGGTCAGTGTGGAGAGCTCACATCTCAACCTCCCAGCTAAGCAAAGCAGCTCCACACACCAAACATTGTCCTGCTTGAAGCACACCAGAGCTTCTGGATCTGATCAGCATTTGGGGACAGGAGATTGTGAAATACCAGCTCTGCTGCAGCCGAAGGAACTTCAACACACCAGACTCAACCCCAGTGAAGAAGGCGTGGACGAGGAGAGTGAGTTGGAGGATGATGCAGAGCAGGGGACCAGGTCATTTGCTGACATGGGGAGCTAGGACTTCTCAACCCTGGAGGATTTGAACAGTCGCCGCCCTCTAGCTCTGGCATGTAGGATGCAGGAGAGGGGAGCTAAAGTAAGTGATTTTTTTGAGCTGATGTTGCTTGGTTACATGAGGTATAGCTGTCCTTTGCTTTGTTGCATTACACAGCTAGATAAAGGGATAGAAATGCACAAGAGCAGCTGTTTTTCCATGTGCTTCCCATTCCTCTGTTCAGCTAGGCAACGCGGTGGCAAAGTGCGTTAATGAGATTTCACAGGAATCCTCCAGAGAGATCCCTTGGAAACTTTCCTGGAGGTATACGTCAATCCTCTGCAGAGCTGCTTTGTTTCCTCCCCACCTTGTAGGAAACTTTCCCATGCCATGGCAATCGTTTGTGCTGGGACCAACGCGGCACCACGGGAGCGCATAGGGACCTGGGTTGAAGCAGCTCACATGTAGCCTAGCATCAGGAGTGAGTTATCGGCTTCTATGGTTCCCGCCTGGGGAAAATGGGGGCATAGTTTGAAATATTGTCCCTATCTACCTGCATCAATACCCCAACCACCCACCCAGAACCCTTTCCTCAGCTCGAGTGTCCCTTCCCCTCAGGCACGATTCACCTTGCCATGGCAGATCGTCAAGTCGGACACTTGACAAGGGACAATGAGAAAGAGGCGTATTGTACAGCAACGCATCAATACTGTTACTGCAGTCATAATAATGCTTCTATTCGTTGTTTATTGTGTTTCTACAGATGTGCCCTTGAAGGGCAAACTCTCCACATCTTCTGAGCTCCTGCAGCCGATAAAAAAAAATCCCTACCACAGAGACGCAAAGAGGTGATGTTCCAAGAGCAATCTCCAGTTCTCTGAGGTGGAAAACAAAGAAAAAAGGGCATGCCCGAAAATCCCTCTCAGGAAAGAAGGGAAAATCCGGACTGAGAGATAGCAGGTCACTTATGATAAAAACTTATGATAAAAGCTACAGAGGAATAAATGGAGCTGGTAAAGTCACTCAAAGCTGCAGACTGAATTCATGAGTGCTCAGCGCCTCCCTAGCCCTGTTTTCCATGCCCCCCTCAACCTCCACCCCAGTTCCTACCAAACTTCCTGCCTGTCTCTGTACGCTGTTCATTCCACCCCTTCTGGCACCTTCCGTGATAGCTGGACCTACCCCCAGTGTGAGCTGCCGTAGCTCATACTGTCCCTCGCTGCTTTCTCCCCTCCAGCCCAGCTTATTGCGTTGTGCATGAATGTTACTTAATAAAGACATATTCTGTGAAGAATAAGCCATCTTTCTCTGTCTCTTGCACATGGCGGTTGCACTTCACACTGATACATAGTACGCTGTTTAACAAGACACCTTATTGGTGCTCATTGTCAAAATAGCTCCTTAAAGCCTCCCTGACTCGAATGGCGCCCCTTTGTGACCCTCTAATAGCTCTGACATCTGGCTGTTCAAAGTCAGCCGCAAGGCGATCCGCCTCTGCACTCCACCCGGGGGAAGCTTTTCACCCTTAGCTTCCCAAATATTACAGAGCACACAGCAGGCGGCTATAACCATGGCGATATTTTCCTCCTTTAGCTCTAACTGGCCAAACTCATCACCAGTGAGCTTTTAATCTGCCAAATGCTCAACCTGGTACTGGAATGCTCCTTGCTGCTCTTCTGGATGACTGGATAGACCTTCATAAGCCACGACTATAAACAGGAGGCTGTGGCTCCCAGGATCACTAGAGGCATTTCAACACCGTCCCCCCACTGAAACCTTTTGGTCTTTAAAGAAAGTCCCTGCTTGCAGCTTTCGGTCCAGGCCAGTGTCCCTGAACATGTGCGTCACACACCTTCCCTGATCAAAGCACGGCGATGTCAGAGAAATGCCCATAGTGATCCAGGAGACCAGCAGTACCACAGAGAAGTACTCTTTCTATTGACAGATTGTGCTGCAAGATTGTTCGGGTCCAAAAGTGGGATATTTGTGCCATTTATCGCCCTGCCACAGGAAGGGAATCCCACCACTGCAAAGCTACCCACATTTCCAAGACTCACAGTCCTTCAGGGCAGAATGTGATTAATGGCTCTGCACTCTTGCAAAAACACAGCTCCGATGGTGGATTTGTGGACTCCAAACTGATTACCAGCCAGCAGTCTGGAGTTGCCAGCTTCCCACAGCAACCGCCACGCACTTCTCCACTGAGAGGGATGTTCTCATTCTGATGTCCCAAGGCAGAGGCGAGCGCCACATAGGGCTCCATGAAAGTGGCTTTGCGCTTTCCAAAGTTCTGCAGCCACTGCTCGTCACCCCAGACCTGCATAATGATGCGGTCCCACCACTCGGTGCTTGTTTTACGCACCCCAAAGCGGGGGTGCCTGGTGTGCAGATGCTCTGTGAATGCAAACAGTAATCCAGCAGTGTTTGCATCGCACACAGCAGGTCAGGCGCCTCGGTTTCCAGCTCTGATTGGGAGCTTAGGATATACTGCATGACCAGCTGCAATGTCTTCAGAACACTTGCAACAGCAGTGCAGGATCCGTCCTTTCAAAGAGAGATGGTGAGCGCTCAGGAACCGGCGACCAATAATGCAGTTGGAAACCCAGGAACTGATGGGACAGAAAACACTGCATCATGGGACACTGTGCCCTGTGATGCAGTCTGCCTTCCCATGACCCCCAGCAGCCCATGGTGCAACAGTTGACCCCAATGCCTTGCTCTCTCTGTCAATGCTCGGGCACCGTGTGTGGACATTCAGCACCATGATACGGGCTGTGTGGACAGGCACAAGTGCATTTTGATTGTGGCTGTAACTTCCATTGACAAAACTTTCTATACTGACAAAGCCTAATACTGAGGGTGGGGAAACAATTACTTAACAAAACTAGAGCTTTGTCTCACAAACCATTGGAGGATTCCATAAAAGTGCTGTCCTGTTTCAGGTAGAGGGCCATGCACCGAGGGGGGTACGGTGCCAAAGCGAAAATGATGACAGCCAGCAAATGGATTTGTGTGGAAATATAACCTTCTGGATCTTAAGTGATATGTTACCCCTTTCCCAAAACAAATCAGCTAGAGCGAGAAGAGTGGTTGGAAGAATTTTCTCTGCTGATTAAAGGAAAAGCAGATAGAACTCACTGTACAAATCAGTTTCATCTAGGATCTCAGACTTGATGATTTCTTCGATCACATCTTCTAACGTGACAATCCCCAGGACTTCATAAAAAGGGTCCCCTTCCCCTTCGTTGTTGACCCGTTGCACTATTGCCAGATGAGATTTACCTGCAGGGAGACAGATTAGCAATTATGACTTTCGACTCAGAGATTAGAAAAAGAATTATGAGCAAAGGATAAACACAGAAACTCCTAAAATACTGTTTAGGACATTCCAGAACAGAGCAGCCATAGTCCAGCAGGTGCTTAAAGGGATACTATCAGCTAGAAAAAACACATCAATCCGATTTCCATATGAAAATGTTGTTCCTGGTGCTCTCACAAGCCACCTCTACGATTACCAGGGCTGGACAGTTGGACACACTGAACATTTCTCTATTTGTTTACCCTGTGCAGTTGTCAGCTTCACCTCCTTTCTTGTATACCAGCACCAGGACATCACCCCCTGCCCTGCTGCCCACAGAGCTCCTGAGCACGCACTTCCTCATGCTCAGAAGCCAGCATCAAAGCTGAAATTGAAGAAGCAGCAGGCAGGTATGTGCACAAGGCAGATGTGTGGGAGGAGATGTAGGTCTGATTGTGTTTGGTGGTGGTGGCCAATCTCTGCCTTCTCCTCCCTACACCATCAAAAGAGAGAGACTGGCAAGAGAGCAGACAAAGCCATAACATTTTAATTTTAAAAAGATCCAAGACATACTACTTACAGGAAGTTCTTTCAGAAAAGAGTATTTAGAAATTGGCCAAAAAATGCAAACTGACATGACTCTCAGTACTGTAATGACAGTAAAAAGGGTGAAGCTGAAATGAAATGACAATTAAGCTCCATCCAATGTCTTCAGTGGCTGTGCTTATTTCACAGTGCCCTAACAACTCCTAAAATCTTCTCTGCCACCTACTACATCAATTTGTTTCCTAGCGCACGGTAATGCCACGGATTAAAAATGCAAGATGCATGTTTGGTAGCCAATTTCTGTAGCCATTATTAAAACTCAGTTAATTGCTTAGCTACGCAGTGAAGTGCCTCAAAGCCTAGGAGCAAAGAATTTGCCAAAACACAGCCAACAAGCCAGACCAAAACCACATGTTGAAGCACAGGTAAGTCGACTGTGAACTGGGCAATATTCCATTCCATTCCCTTCGCTGGTCTCCAGCTGGAGTTTCTAACTTACTCACTCTGCGGATCCATGGCACATAACTAAAATAGTCCAACTTTTGTTTCCTTTGCTCAGACCTCTTTATAGGCAATAATGTCTGGATGCATGAAGATTTGGATTATTAGACTCACAGGCATTCAAACTATTTCAACCAAGGCTCGCTCATGCTCAAAGAATGAAAATATCTTGAATAAATTCGACCAGGGAGAAAAACTTATCAACGACTGATATAAACATTGCATCAGGTCAAGTCAATTCACGTCGGTAAGATTTTCACATCTGCTTTCCCAGGGACCCAACATAAGCAGTTAAAAACAAATTCTTGGTGAATGCTGTCTGTCGAAAGTTAAATTATTTTGCTATTCCCAGCTTGTAATCATTTAAAAGGAATTTTCCAAAGCAAGGTCTAATATTAGACTCCAAATGAAGTTTCCATTCCACTTAGGCGATATTCTCACCAAAGTAACTACTGCACAATCTGATTGTCTTGGAGCTACTCGCTTAGATGCAGATGGACATACTTTAAATACCAGCTCCATGGCACCAGTGAGTCTTATCTTGAAGGGACCTTATTCAACAGTGAGTTATTAGAACGATGATTTGCAATTTAAAAGATCAACATCCTTACAGAGCTGAGCGTCTCACTGATCTCTCTTGACCAGCATTTCTTTCTTTGGGTCCCTGGTGAGATTTCCATACCTCACCACCTCTTCTTACAAGACACCATTTAAAAGTAGTGGCCTTTGTCCCAAACAACATTTATTTCCAAGATAACATTAGCTGAATATAATGCTGTTTATGCTACAACTCTCCTGATATTAGCCAGATGATATGGCCTCACCATTACCTGGAGGTAACATCAAAGCCAACTCCAGAAGTCAAGAAATCTCTTTTCAAACTAGACAGCATCACTCTTTTCAATGAGCTATTGATTTCCATCACATCCCAGGACAGACAGAAATGAGCATGTAGTTATGAGATGTTACTGGATCTTAATAAACAAGAGACTGTACGCTCAGCTCTACACAAGACAGAAGACAACAAGGTCCTTTCCTGAACAATTCACAATCTATTGAATTGTTTCAGCTTTAGATCATATAAGCACAGCCTTTTACTCCATATCTATTGTACTTTCAGAATAAGGAAGAACTAACAGATATAATTTTACATTCCAAATGGAAAATAAGAATCATTTAGTAAGTGTGGAGTTGTGACGGTTCTAGACGCATCTGCCAAGCCATTGGCCATCACTAAACATTTCAAAGTGTGGAACATTCTCCAGGAGAGAATTCATCTACTCTTTGGATTTGTGGTATCCTTGGTATTTTGGTGGACAACCCTTAATGTAAGGTGGTGAGCTATACCACCAATAATTCGTATTAAGCAGGTTTCTTTTTTAAAAGGTGAACTGTAATGTGCCCTTTTTCACTTCTTTATGGTGTATAAAGAAGGTTTTTGGTCTTTTCCAGGTTTATTTTTTAGCTTGTCATCACAGAAATATCCTGTCATGACCCTTTAGGGGGTCACGAGGTTATTATGGTGGGGAGAAGCGAGGGTTGCAAGCTATCAGCGCTGTGCATGCTGGTAAGGATGACATGGCATATGGGGGGGATGGGGGACTCATCACAGCTTGAAATATTTTCAGAGGCGGTCCCAGCAAAAACAGTTTGAGAACCCATGTCTTAGTAGGCTCTATTATTGAGAGGGTTAATACTTAGCAGAGCCTCCCGTGTAGAGATACCCTACACACTCTTTCTGTAGCCTCAGCCAAATAGTTTCACATCTCTGCCTCAGTTTCTCCACTACAAAACGATGGCAGCAATAGCAACTTGCAACCATGCTCCAAGAGCTAATGTTTGTACTGAACTTTGAAGTTACACGTGTTAACTCGGTGAGTGCAGGGTTTGCTAATGTTCCATCTAGAAACAAGAGTGCTTTATGTATGTTCCACAGAGAAGATTTTGTTTGGCCATTTTTAAAAAGCCTTTAATTCAGTTTTATTTAAAAATAAGGGACAACATAGGAATTGCCATATTGCCTCAGAACAGCCCTCCATCTAACCTAGCCTGGTCAAGACAGTAGCCAACCGTCAGGTATTTCAAAGGAAAGCAACCTGTCAATAGACAACTATATAATAGTACAATATAATATGCAGGGAGTGTTCTCTTAATCCTAGCTCACAGTGGTTGATGATTGTTTTAAAGTTTAAGGGTTTGATCTTTTACATCAGATAATATAAATGAACAAGGAAGATTTTCAAAAGTATAAATGACAGGTACCAATTATCTGTTTAACTTTCAGTTTGAGTTTGGTGGCTAACTGCTATTTATGCCTTTGAAGATCTTTTCTGACAACTTTATTATATGATGGTTTAATCTTTGTTTGAATCCTCAACTGTCAATAAAATCATGTGGCAGAGAGATTTACAGGTAAATTATGCACTGTGTAAAAATTAATCAGTTTTAAATCTGTTGTATAAGTTAAAGTCAATTTTTAAGTAAGCTAAAATGTAGATTCACAGATTCTATGTCCAGAATGGACCACCCTAAATATCTAGCCTGACCTCCTGCATAACACAGGCCATAGCATTCTCCACAATAGTTCCTGTTTATCTTTACCCACGTATTCAGTTGCCTCCAAGAAATAATTATTTAAAATTATTTTCCCATTACATGATGGATGAGCATTAAAGCTCTTCTGCATTCTGAACTCGACATCTATGTTGTTTGCTTTTGTATTTCACTCACTTTGAGCAGGGAGACAGAACTTTCTATTGCACTTTCTAATTATTCTTTGTTTCCCTATCTGGTTTGCAGGCACTAGCAAAATTCTGTTTGGATTCAAAATACTGCACAAGAGTGTTGAAAGATTTTTGATTTAAACAAATTCAAAGATTCAACAGATCATTCCCTTCCTTTCACCTCAATCCTGCCCCCAGAAAGAGAACAAAGGCACTTTATAAATCTAAATTTGGGGATGAAAATTAATTGCCAGAGTCCCTTTGCCATCCACAATAAAATCACGCAGAATGTGTAAAGAACTGACCGAGAATCAGATGGCTAGCAAAAAGCAGATAGTGATTCCCAGAAGTTTATTATATACGGTTTTACAACTTCAAATACCTGTACAAACACATCAGCTCTCTCCTCACATTCAAAATGCCAAATTACAGTAACTCCCTATTATTAATCCTCCCCTCACTCCCCCACTCCAAACAGATCTTCGCAGTCTAGTGGGAAAAATGAAGCTGAGTTTCAGGAAAAGAATTCCTGACAGTGAGTTGTATTAGCTGCAGAATAGTTTCCCAAAGGAAGTGGTGAAAGTTCA
Organism: Pelusios castaneus; assembly: GCA_007922175.1. Classification (NCBI taxonomy): domain Eukaryota; kingdom Metazoa; phylum Chordata; order Testudines; family Pelomedusidae; genus Pelusios; species Pelusios castaneus. The sequence goes on along the minus strand of ML685755.1, from coordinate 3,962,076 downwards.
AATGGTTGGGACTTTTAGAACTAGACTGGACAAAGCCATAGACTAAAAAGCATCCTGTACTCCGTATCAGCTCCAGGCAGATGGAATAGCATGGGCAGTCTTCCCATCCCTAGCTTCTAATATTCTTTCACTGAGTCCAATTCAACTGCAGTGGCCTACAATTCACTTTGCTTTGGTATAATGCTGGTAACCTTGGGGAAAAAGCAATCTGCCAGCAGCCTCTGAAGGAAAAACATCCTTAGAGGCAGCTGCTACCTGCTGCATTTTAAAAGGTAACTTAACAGGAACGTGTCAGACAAAAAGGGGTGTCATGGCCTCACCAATAAAATAATGGGCAAGTCAGCAAAATCTATAAGGTAAGGACAAACGTAATTCAAAACCTGAGTCCTGCTATCAGGCATGGAAAAGAGAATGCTTGGGAGTCTCATGATCAGAAGACGCTACCACATGTGGTGACAGAGTCAGGGCAGGTCCAAAGCCAAGAAGGGAAATGCATTAATCAGGGAATGTTAAGGAAAATGCCAACTGCTGGCCATTTGCTAGTCAGCAAGGATTCTAGAATTTGGTAGCAGCCCAGGATCCGTGGTGATTTAAAGCTTGCACAACTGAATGGGTTACAGTCAACAATGGCCAGCACAGACGTCATCTATCTGATAAACTGGTATAGCTGCCTCTTGAAGTTGGGTCCCAACACCCTGCAGAATGTATCCACTGGATCATACTGAAAGAGATGATGGGATTGGAAACAACATAGAACAAGGCTCAAGCGTCTGACGAAGTGGGATTTTCTCCCATGAAAGCTCATGCGATTAATAAATCTGTTAGTCTTTAAAAGTGCCACAAGACTCTGTTGTCATCATACACAAACCGTGCAGAGCCAACTTGAAATTCTGGAATAGCATTCCGAGGAGAGCAGTTGGGGCAAAAATCCTAGCTGGCTTCCAAACTGAGCTGGATAAATTTATGGCGGGGATGGTATGATGGGACAGCCTAATTTGGAAATTAACTGATCTTTGACTACTGGTGGTAGATACGCCAGCTGGGATAGGACGTACGTTAGGGCGGATTCTGAGTTGGTGCAGGGAATTCTTCTTTGGGTGTCTGGCTGGTGAGCCTTGTCCACATGCTCAGGGGTTAGCTGATCACCATATCTGGGGTCAGGAGGGGATTTTTCCTCCCAGGGCAGATTGGCAGGGACCCCTGGGGTTTTTTGCTTCCCCTGTAGCATGGTTCATTGCTCACTTGCTGGTGATTTCTCTGTACCTTGAAGTCTTTAAACAATGATTTGGGGACTTCAATGACTCAATCATAGGTTAGGTGTCTATTGCAGGAATAAAGGAGGAGTCCTGTGGCACTCCTAAAGACTAGCAAATGTATTTATCGTATGAGCCTTTGTGGGAGAAAATCCCACTTTGTCAGATGCTTGATATACTTCTCCATCTTCAAGCATCTGACGAAGTGGGATTTTCTCCCATGAAAGCTCATGCAATAATTAAAAGTGTTAGTCTTTAAAAGTGCCACTAGACTCCTTGTTTATTCCTATGAACTAAACTAACACAGCTCCTCCTTTGGAACTTGTCATATTGCAGAAATAGATGGGAGGTTCTGTGACCTGCATTGTCCGACTAGATGATCATATTGGTCCCTTCTGACCTTAAAACCTATCAGAAAAAAGTGGCAATTTCAGTAAGGGAAAATATTGAGTCTAGAGAAAGACTTATCACTATTTTGGCTAACTCAGAAGAAAAAAATTCAGATAAAATTTAAAGGCAAAGAAACATACAGCACTGAGGTCATTCTTGGTCAGAGTTCATCCAGGACAATTTGAGAGACACTCAAATATTAGAGAGATAGTTTTGATTCCCCCCATTCCCCAAGGTAAAATGGATCTTTTATGAATACTCCTAAAACAGACCTAATTTCCATAAAGATTTGCCCCTTTACTAATCAGTAAATAATTTGTCTTCTAGTATCTAACGAAGCTTTAAAATAGCCATGCTAATTTTATTAGTTCCTTGTTTATGCAAGACAGTCCTCACTGCTTTCAACATCTCTCTGAGACCAAGAGCAGCCATTAGCTAGCAGAGATCTAGACAGGAGGGGGAGCACAAAACATTAGGTTTTGCTAAGCTAAAAGAAAGGGACCGTGTTTATCTCTGGATAGAGGATTTCAGACCCCTAGGGCTGCCACTTTTCAAGGGAGGCACCAGGAGGAAGCTAGATTGGGGAAGCGAAGGAGACAGATAATTCTGACAGCAGGGCATATTTCTGAGCCTTCATCCATTCATGCACTCAGGCAAAGTTCCTCTAGCAAGCATCCATTGACCCCTTGGTGTTCTCTGGGGCTCCCCATTCAGTGTTCTCCTCTTCATCACTGTTCGCCCCTGGGACCTATACCTCCAGTTGTTTATTTTACACAATTGGTTGATTTTGGGGATTTGTGGCAGCTCCCTCACCTAAAGCTCAGGCACTGAGCCCAGTATCACACAGGATGACACCTTCACCAGAACTAAGCCCAATTCTAAAAACAAAAGCAAAGGGGTCAGAAGACATGTTGGAGAAACAAAACAAAGCAAAATGGTTACTAATCTTATGCAACTGTTGTTCCTTGAGATGTGCTGCTCCTGTCCATCCTGTGCTAGGTATGTAAGTAGCACATGCAGAGTTGCTGGAGATTTTTCCCTTAGGTGGTATCTGTAGGATTGGTTCTAGCACCAGTATACGGGGTACTGCCAACTCTGCACCCTCTCAGCTCCTTTGTGCTGATAACGCCAACAGAGGAGTAGAAGGATGAGTCATGGAATGGAAATGAGAAACATCTCAAATAACAATGGTTACGAAAGGTTAGTAAGTGGGTTTTCTTCGAGTGCTCTGTCCGTTCCATGCTAGGTGACTCTCAAGCAATACCAATGGAGGTAGCCTTGGAGATAATGGACGGACTGACTGCAACACCACTCTTCCAAAACTGGCATCATCCCTTGGTCTGCTGGGTAACGGTGCAGTGGAACGTGAAGGTTTGACCTGATTACGGTGCTGAGGCCCTGCAGATGTTCTGGGTTGGTACCTGTGGGAGGAATGCTGCTGATGAAACCTGAGCACTCATGGAATAAGCAGTCACAATGGCTGGAGGGGAACCTTCACCTGCCAGTAGCAAACCCTGATGTTATCCAGGATAAGATTCTTTCGGATGACACTGCCAGCCCTTTCATCCATTCTACTACTGCTACAAGAGCTCTCTAGACTTGTGGAAGGGTTTAGTCTACTCGATTCAGAAGGCCAGGGCCTGCCAAACATCTAATGTGTGGAACTGATGTTCCTCACTGGTCTCTGGAAAGAACACTGGGAAAAAATGTTCCATTTTTTGTGCAATTGCAACTCTATCTTTGGTAGGAAGACTGGATATGGGCACAGTTGGACTTTGTCCTTGAAATCACTGTACAAGGAGGTTCTGATGTCAGGGCCTTGTTCTCAGGAGCCGCTGTAACTCCCAAACTCCACTCCTGAACCCCAACTGGTCCCGCTTTGCCAGGTGATGCACTCACTCCTGAGTCAGTCCACATCAGCCTACAGTGTGTGATCAGTCCCAGACAGTGTGCCCCTATGGGGCAGTCCCCAAGCAAGCAACCACAGCGCCAGTTACCCCACCAGGAGCCACTGTCCTACAGGTACTAGGATCCACCCCCAATCACCATAGTCTCAAGTTCATCCATTTAACACTGAAGTGGATTGTGCCCAGCCTTTTGCATTTCTAAAGACCACACAGCTTTAGATAAAACAAATACTAGCTTATTAATCAGAGTACAATTTTAAGTGAGAAAACGGCCAATCAACGCAGAATCGTAATATAAATGAGTCAGGAGTGACCACAGGGAAAGAAAAGGTATAAAACGCATACTAACCTAATATCTCTGCCTACGCTGACTTCATAGTTCAAGTTTATGTGCAAGGCGTTCAGCTGTTTGGTGTTGTACAGCCATTCTCTGTCAATTACAAGGCAGGCCCAACTTCAAGCAAGATCTGGAGAACGTTGCAAGATGGAGTCTTCCAGGCAAAAGCCTGCACCTCCTTCTAAGTGTCTCCCTTTGTTTCCAGTCCCCTGGGCCCCTCCCTTCTCCTACGTGAGTCAGGGAGGTCATTTTACATTGCCTTTGTCATGTAACCCTCCAGCCTCCAGGATGTAACCCTGATGGTCTGAACCCTGTAACAGTACACACGTTGCTGTAGGAAACATGGCACCATGGTAATTATGTAGAATATGTTATGAACATTCATAAAGGAACCTGTTATGGCATATTTGGCATCAAATCACACAATTATATTGTAAAACTGAACAGAAAAGTTACATAGATCATGCCCTAGGGATGCACAGATGTGCATCCCGTGACAAAGAGCTATAGACACTAACCACAATGACTGAACAAATATACCTCCAAGTCCCAACTGCTGGAAATGAAGCCTCACAAGAGCAAAAGGGATTGTTCCAAGCAACTGTCACAGGCGGTAAGAAGAAACGGAGAGTGTGCAGAGCCCTTATATGACACATGAATGCACAAATCCAGGGGGCAGTAGAAACGGTCCTATGGATACTATTAACGGGGAACTCTCTGGCCACTGTGCAGCCGTGTGCATGCACCTAGCAAGCGTCTGAAGAAAAAAAACCTAGTCAGCAATGCTGAAGGATTTTAATTGCCTAATACTGACCTAGAGCTCATATGTCAAATTGAAGAAAGCAAGCATTCTGCTGCTATACAAAAGCCAACATCACAGCACATCCTACATCATGTAATCCTAGCTGGTCCGTTTCCTAGGATATGTACAGTTTAAGCTGGGTGCTTCTAGATCTCAGCATCCACATACTAGAGGAAGCAAGAGAAGCATGTTTAGACTTTAGGAAGAGGTTAGCTGAGGACTGTGTGCTTATATAAAGATGTACATAGTGCTGCAAGCAATATATCAGCTCAAAGGAAAGGCTAGCCAGCTCTCTGGAGCGTGGGTGCTGGAGATGGTGAAAGGAAGTGGGGGTTGGGTATATTTCCTTTTTGTCCATTAAGCACATTCATTTTTAAAAACATCTTTTAACCTAAGTGCCTTTGCATTCCTAAGACCTTAGATCATTAACATTGTTTTAACGAGCTCATTGACTTTTCAACATTTACAGCAGTCACATTTTGCAGTTCAACGAGGCTGACAATTAAAACAAATCCCATCACCTACATCTTCAAATTTTCCTGCACTACCATGATTGCCTCATTTTGGTTACAGACTCTGCGCATTAAATTCTAAACAAAATGCTAACCCCTGGATTTTTTTTTTTTAAAGTGGCAGATACACCTTGGATAAAAAGATTAACAAAACTCTTTAAATGCAAAGTATAAGTAACAAGAAAGCAGAGGTTACAATGATGTGTGCAGTTTGGTTATAAATATGGGTAAAGTTAGTGAAATGAGTTCTGATGTGTACTAGTGTGAGCACAGAGCCAGGACACGATCTTTGTCTAGTGCTACGTACAGAGAGATATACATGATATCGAGTATCAATTACACACAGCAGAGTGTTATAATTACTGTTAAGGTTATTTAAAATTATCTTTACACTAGACAGAAGATACCCGAGAAATCTATGTAGACACTTATGACACTCCTAGCTTTGTAGTTCTTGGCATTTCAAATACTGTTGAACATATCCTCACAAAAATCCTCCTATCAGAGCTTTTCCCAGATCAATTTCATTCTTCCGGAGGTAAAAGGAATTGCTGTGATCAAATGTAGATGTCACAAATGCAGAGTGGATCACCAGGGCCATCTCAGAGAGAGAAGATGGTTGGCCACAGGCAGAAGATGTTTTTAGTAACTGTACATGTTTGGATATCTAAAAGTAGCGAGGAGTACAGAAGGACAGGTGAGTGTGGACAATTTGGCTTGAGTGGCATGTTGTAAAAGTGGCAGTTTTCTTCAAATTCCCTCACTTCACCAGGATCACCTCCATCTTGCCCACATTCATTTTCAACCAACTTACTCATTAACAGGCTGATGGTGCCAATCCAATAGGATAGCATGGATGCTTACCAGAAACCCCTACTGACTGAAACCATGCTCCATGTGAAAGGAAAACTCATTTCAACTATCTGAAGACATGCTGAAATGGTCTGATGTGCTGGTAAGAATTGGAGAACAAACACCTCTGTTTCAGAAAAGCTGGGCTTCTGTGCTAACATCTGGGAAACTATTGGAAAGGTGAATCACAAATTAAGCCTCTGAGAACAGTGCTGTCTATGGAAATGGACACCTTATATAAATTTTAGAAAATGTTAGTTCTTAAGTGGTTTTCATTGTGAAGAGAAATGTTACTATAAAACCTACCAAGAAAGCATAAATTTGAACTTATTTTTAATATGGCTGTTGAATCAATGTTGTGACCAGTTACCTTCTAGGGTTTTTTCAAACTTTCTGTAAATTGGTGAAACAATATCATCTCAAAATTTTTTTTTACCAGATAAGACCATGTTAGCTTCCTCAAGTGGTCTCACGTGTACAGATATTTTGGGGAGAGGAGAGGAGAGTCCCTGTAGATGTCAGTCGCTGTGATATGAATAACTGAATATTTTTAAACTATTGATTTAAAAACTGGATTTTTCCAAAGTTGACATGCACGAATGATGTCTAAATTCAAGCTTGACTGTACTATGATGCATGGTTTCAATGTAGGTTATGCATCTGATCTGTCCAAAGACCTTAGAGGAGGACTGAATAAGAAAAATCTCACAAACCATAAAAATCGAGGGTAAAGCAGAGAAGCCTCATCGTTCAGAAGACTGATATTCCGGAGTCCCCATGACTGTTCACCCTCGGGAGAGGAAGTCACATCGACCACTAGCCCCTTCCAGCCTTTGGCCAATCTGAAAGCCCCACTAACAATTAGCATGGTTCAACAGCCTGACTCCTTGACCGCAGCACCAGCTGCTAGCCAAATATCAAGAAGCTAGCAGGAGCTGAAGATTTTGCAAACCCTCTCTTATCTTAAGAGGTCTTATTTTTCTTTGTTCTTTTTTTTTTTTTTAAATTTGTCCCAGCCTTTGTATTTCTAGGGTGTGGAAGAGAAGGTTTGTCTGTGCACAGGCATGTGAGAGAGCATCCAGGAAGTCCATGCAAGAAAGGGCCAGAAAAAAGTTCCCCAGATTTAAACAGCCCTACCAGTTGTCTCAATGTGCGTTCTGTGCTCTACTTAGAAGTCACAAGGAGCTGTCAAGTGTTTGCTTATCAGAAGAGTTCTACTGAAATCTGTGTTACAGTATTCGTTTCTTTTGAGTGGAGGGTTAGCCACCACTTAACAACTGGATTCTAAAAAAGGACCCCTGACAATTGGCTCTGAGTTGGAGTTCAGACCTTCCATAATAATTCACTTTCAATATTAAGATATTTAACCATTTTAAAGTCAGAGATTTAATTGAATTTAGTACAGTTATTTCACCAGGAATTATAACCCAACAGCCATCTCCTTAGACTCTGCTTTACCATGTATTAGGATTGATAATTTTTAGTTTTAATTTGATGATTTCTTTGCAATTCGATATTGAGATTAATTTATTGATTTGACCTTGATTTTATAGCTGTTGTGATTTATGTTTAGTTTACTATGAACAACAGCTTAGCTTTGGTTAATTAAAAGATTCTGGGTCATGCGTCTTTCAATGCGCAACATGGATCCAGATCCTTTGAGGTCCTTGGTGGACACCACCAAGTTAACCTAAAAACCTGACCAGCTCCCCTAACTAGTCGTTGGGGCTCACAAGGTCCTGGTCCTGCTTCCATTCACTGATGTGAACAGCAACACTTACTCACTTGAGAACAGGATCAGACCCTCCAGCCTGAGCTCCCAGAAACAGACCTTGGGCCTCTTTCATTGGCTATGTGAAGCTGCCCTCTGGCACACGCACGGCTCTAGTGCTCAGGGTATTCTAGCTTACAGCAAAGACAAAGTGTTACCTACTAGCTGGATCCAGAAGATGATTGTCCTTGGTTCATTTCTACTATATGAATCTACTCAGCCTCGTCACCCAGATGTGGGCACTAAAGCAGGTGGCTTGCAAAGAAATGCGACTGGAGAGTATCGCAGTATAATGTCAGCTCAGAGCTGTGTATTGGGATACCGGGAACCAGGAAGACATTCAACCCAGCAGACACACTAAAAGCAGAGGGAGACACACAAAAAACTCAACCAAACCAAACAAAAAAAAGAGCCGAAAGCAAAGACTCAAAGATCTAGGGGTAAGAATAAGTCTCAAATAATTACGTCCAATTGAAAAACTGTAACAAGAAGAGAAACAAACAGTGTCGTGGGGCACTTTTAAAGACAAGGTTTATTTATCGCACGAGCTTTCGTGGGAGCTCATGCGACAAATAAATGTGCTAATCTTTAAAAGTGCCCCAGGACTCTGTTGTTTCTCTGCAGTAGACTAACACGGCTCCCCCTCTGGAACTTGTACCAAGACGGTGTCTGAGGAAATTACAGTCTGAATTCTACTCCTGTCCCAAAGTCTTGCTGTTAGCACAGGCCAATATGCTCGCTGCCTCCACAGCTCCATCTTCCCCTCTGTTGTAGATCCAGCCAGACATCTATTCCTGAGCTACACAGCCTCATGCCCAAATTAAACCTGCCGAGGAGCAGCTTTAGTTTCCACCAACTAGGGAAATCAATGCTCTACCACGCCCCTCCACAGCAATGCTGTGCGCAAATAGCACCTCTCTAACCTTACGCCAGTGATGAGGAGTGAAAGGTGAGGTTAATGGAGGAAGAGTTGAATTCATCTATGCCAAAAAAAACTGGCAAGAATTCCCTGGCAGAGGCAGCTTTTGGGGTAGGTGAAGCAGGCGCCCGCCTACGGCCCCAGTAAAGGGGCCCGTCAGTACCCCAAAAACTGTGTCTGCCTCCCACCCTGCAGGACACATGGAAGAGAGCTGGGACGCGAGGCCTCTGGGGCGGTTCGGGGCCCTCAGTGGGATGCCTGGGCCATGGGGGTGTTTCAGGGCCCATGGGGGGCAGCTGTGGGGAGCTGGGGCCAGCTATAGGGGGGTTCGAAGGGCCCAGCAGGGTGCCAGGGCCCCGGGGAGGCCAGGGCCAGCAGCAGGGATCTTATAGGGGACCCCGCAATGGCCCTTTGCTTAGGGCCCCAGAAAGCCTAAGGCCGCCTCTGTTCCTTGGGGTGGGGTGGGGGGGCATTTTCCACTCACTGGCTATGTCTACACTTGTTAATTTAAGTTGACTTTAGCTAAGTCGACTTAGCATGCCCACACTTAAATTTAAAGTCGACTTTGAGGGGAACTTACAAAGTTGACCTAGAGCATCCACACTGGATGCCTAGGTCGACTTCTCGGGGGACCTTGGGCAGGTCCACAGTGCCGGGGGGGCACCCCTTGCCCAGTGCCAGGGGGCTCAGCCTTTGCCCCATTGTACCAGGGTACAATGGGGCAAAGGGGGACAGGGACCCTGGCAGGGCATAGGGGCAGGGTGGGCAGGGCTCTGCCCTGCCCTTTGGGGGGGCATGCCAGGCTCTCCCTGTGCCCCCCCCCCCCCAGCAGGGAGGGCAGTGGGGGAGTCCTGGAGAGCCCTAAGTCGACTTAATGTCGACTTAGGTCTACACTGGCTTAAGTCGACTTTAGAAAGTCGACTTAAGCCTAAAGTCGAATTAAAAGTATTTTAATAAAGTCGACTTTATTTTCCTTAAGTCGACTTAAGCAAGCTGCTTAAGTCGACTTAAGGAAAGTGTAGTGTAGACGCAGAGTAAATTAAGTCGACTTAAGCAAGCTTAAGTCAACTTAATTTACAAGTGTAGACGCACCCACTATTTCTAGCTGTTTTAGGAGCATTTTGCACAGATTATGCAACACAAATGGTTTTAGCCCATCTGAGAATCTGGCCAATATCACTCATAATATTACATTACATTCAAAGATCTCAAAGTGCTGTCCGAAAAGAAAATAATATTAGCCCCATTTTACAAATGGAGAAAAAGGCACAGAATGGTTTGGAGATTTGCCCAAATCACAGAAAGACTCAATGGCAGACTTACAAACAGAGACGACAATCCCATGCTTAACACACAAAAGGATGTTGTCTATCCATTCCTAAACAAACACTCCTATCCCTCTGGAAACTTACTCCTCCCTGTGCTTGCCCTGATCTAAGGTGTTTTGTTGCGACACTTATCTCCCGTGAACAGTTGCCTTAAGCTACCAGGAAGTCACACAAAATGATCAGACTGAAAAATGAGCTGGTGCACATTACATTTTTGTCTAAGCCTTTTCATTGCACTCACTGCCATATTACTCGAGAACATCTCTTGGCAAATTCTTTACCAGTTTCCACAGGTATTTCTGGCCCATATGCCAGTGCTTTGATCTTTGCAAAAGGGTGACAATTTCCATAATGCAGCAGAAATCTATTAGATATAGTTTTTTTTAGATGGGCTGCTTGATTAAAATATGGCAGAGCCAAATCCTCTTGGTTCCTTTGCTATCCTGCAGAAACTTGTATTTGATGTTATTTTATCCCCTTCCAAAAAGATTGGGGATAGGCATTAATAAAGGAACAGCTATCTTGACAGACTAGGAAATTAACGTTTAGTCTGCCAGGATTAGGGCTAGAACGGATCACCTCTTCAAGTCTATTGTTTTTTAAAGTTTGTACACATAGATTGATGATGCTCTACAATCTACAGGACCTCTTGGCTCCCGCGTGTCTGTCTAAGGTACCAGACGCCAGCTTTACTTTTATTGCACTCAAGAGAAAGTGTGCATCTCATGACTTCGGTCTGGAATTTGTTAAGTTTTTTTTCCCTAGAATTAAACTGAATTAATCTGCTCCCCAAAAACACTAAATTAAACTCAAACAGCTTTAACGGGGCAATTATGTAACCCAACATGCACAAGCACCTCCCAATTATTTTCTGTGACTATTCACAGATCCAAACACTTTGGACACGTATATACAAAACCTTCAACATATACATATAAACACACATGCTGATTAAAAACCCAGCCTATTCTATTTCTGGGCGATGCACCCTAAATCTACAAAACACTGACACTTACTCAGCATACTAAGAGTAGCAGAAAAGATACGCATCACCGTATGTGGCTCACAAAGCAATGCTCTGTGCTAATTATATGTACAGCCAGAGGAGAGCCATGGAACAGAACACAGCTTAGGCAAAAGAAGTGGGTTTTCATCCGTGGGCTACTTTTAGCATGCAGAAAGCAAAAGAATGATTCCAATATAAAACTAGCCTGTATTACACCTAGGAAGACACGATTTGCACGTGGAATAACGTTCAGCTTATCTGACTAGAGCACTTCTGCACCCAACACCCACATACGTGGTTGCATGGAAATGCTCTACTACACTTTTTGATTCAGCACTGACTAACACTGCACCAAATACCATCCATGAACTTCAAACCTAGAACTGCTAGGCCAAGTCCACAGCCCAATTCTGTTCACAGATCCATACATCAATCAGTTGTCTCACCACACTCTACAGAAAACCTGCCCACGTACCTGGATTTAAGTTAACCTGTTCGCTTACCTATGCCCACCTGTAACCGTAACTATTCCTAGGAAACAAACAGTTTTTTAAAAATCACAGTACTGCCGCCATTTCGTTAATAAGAAGGCCAACACCTGTGATTTGAAGGTAAAGCCACAGAATGACCCATTATAATAAACTGCAACTAAAAATGGTTATTCGGACATCACTCTTAAAATCTTAGCCTTACAATGTGCCGTGTAAGCTCAATAAGTACAACTGCCCCCTCATTTCAATGCCGGGGACGGACGGACACAGACAGATAACGTCTCAATAAAGTGCAACACCATTTAATACTCCACCACTCAAATCTTCCCCATGCACACAGAGCAGAGAGAATGTACGGTCCAATTCCAGGCCTAGTGAAAGTTCACCTATTTGGTACTGTACACTGCAGCGCTGTCCTTACAAGGGTTAGACAAACAGACCAGCGAATCCGGGCAAAAAGGAAATGCATGCTGAGTTCATACTGGGGCTATCACTTGGCTATTTCTGGAGTGCCTGTAACTAAAAAAAGATCCAGTTCACACGAGTAGCTATTTTACCTAACTGTCCCACAAGAACTCAATGCATTTTTTCCGATTACATTTTCCCACAATAAAATAAACTAGAAAAAGTGACAAATATTTTTAAATATTCCTATTAAAGCACATTTCTTAATATATATAGAAACCTGGGTATAAATAGAAACATGTAAAACAGTATGTTTGTATATAGACATGTCGGCAACTTCTAAGTGAGGCTGGTCCATGGGAAGGAAATAATGTCTTAATTCATTCCTGAAAATTTCTGTTTTAAAATATCAAATGCTGAATTTTCAGCCATCATCACATCCTGCTCCTTCATTAACAGCTAGCCAACAGTTCAGTTTCTCTGAATTAAACAAGGGCCATGACATGAGATAAAAGTGACTTTAGAGAAGAAAGGAAGTTTTCAATGGTAATGTTCCAGTTAGCTTTCTGGTATCTCTTGGGGTAAATTAAGCATCAATAGATGTGATCTTTACATGACAAAAAAGAGAGGATAAATAGCTCCAGTTCTTTTCTAAAATATGACGACAAATATCAAACTGCTGGAAAAGCACGGATTCCCAATCCCATGTCCCCAGTGTTAAATACTGCCAAAGTAACACAACCAGGGCAGCAGACTATGATCAGTCAGATGAAGAGTTGCTGGGCAGAGAATTCAGAAACCAGTTTACGTGGCTGCATTTCCAGTAGGCTATCACGAAATAAAACGAGCAGAGGAATTGTGAGGACTAGACATCAGAGATTCTTGCATACCAGCTGATGGCAATGGAAGGAATGCCAGGGATTTTCTGAAACCAAGACGTAGAGTCTAATACACTACAGCAGCATTCTCCAATCAATCAGCAACGCCAAAGCATGGTTAGTTCTCACACACTGTTACCAAACTAGGGTGATTCGACTTCTTATTTGAAAAGCTGAGATGTTAGCATTACCATGTTGCCTCTTCTCTCCTTAATAATCTTTTCCACTGTGCCGGGTAATTCCGGTTAATCAAATGTCTGGAGATGAGTTGGCTGGGGGGGCAAATAAATACAATATTTTTACCCTGATTGTATTTAAACAGTTCTCTCTTCAAATACACCCCAATGCGCAGAAAGAACAGCCAATATGACAGGCTTAACAAAGAAGTCTCGAGTGAGCTTAAAAACACAAGGAAGTTTACAAGAAGTGGAAGCTTGATCAGCTGACTAGGGAGGAGTATAAAAATACCGTCTGAGCATGCAGGAGTGAAATCAGGAAGGCCAAATCACAACTGGAGTTGCAGCTAGCAAGGGACATAAGGGGTAACAAGGTTTCTACAGGTAAGTTAGTAGCACGGTCACCAAGCGTACAAGCCCCTTGCAGAAGAAGGGAGGCAATCCAGTGACGGACAATGTGGAAAAACCCAAAGTACTTTTTTGTTGATTTGGTCTCTGTCTTCGCGGACAAGGTCAGCTCCCAGACTACTGCACTGGGCAGCACAAAATGGGAAGGCAGTGAGCAGCCCTGTGTTGAAAGCAGAGGCTAGGACTATTTAAAACAGGTGGACACGCACAAGTCCATGAGGCCAGATCCAATGCATCCAAGGGTGCTGAGGGAGTTGGCTGATGTGACTGCAGAGCCATTGGCTGTTATTTTTGAAAACTCGTGGTTGGGAAAGATCCCTGATGACTGGGAAAAGGCAATTAGATTGCCCATCTTCAAAAAAGAGAAGGAGCAGGACTCAGGGAACTACAGGATGGTCAGCCTCACTTCAGTCCCAAGAAAAATCACGGAATCTATTTTGAGGCAGTTGGAAGAGAGGAAGGTGATCAGGAACAGTCAGCATGGATTCACCAAGAGAAAGTCATATCTGACCAACCTGATTGCCTTCTGTGATGAGATGACTGGTTCAGTGGATGTGGGGAAAGTGGTGGATGTGATATACTTTGACTTTAGCAAAACTTTTGATACGGTCTCCCAGAGTATTCTTATAAGTAAGATAAAGTAGTGTGGGTTGGATGAACGGACTATGAGATGGACAGAAAGCTGGCTAGACCATCAGGCTCAGTGGGTAGTGATCAATGGCTTGGTGTCTAGCGGAGTGCCCCAGGGGTCAGTGCTGGGTCCAGTTTTATACAACATCTTCATTAATGATCTGGAGGATGGGGTGGAGGGTACACTCAGCAAGTTTGCAGATGACACTCAGCTGGGTGGAGTCATAGATATGCTGGAAGATAGGGCCAGGATAAACAGTGATCTAGAAAAATTGGAGGATTGGGCCAAAAGAAATCTGATGAGATTCAACAAAGACAAGTGCAGAGTTCTGCACTTAAGACGGAAGAATTCCCTGGACTGCTACAGACTGGGAACTGGCTAGGCAGCAGTTCTGCAGAAAAGGATCTGCAGGTTTAGTTGCGGTTCCTCCTACTTTGAGCAGGGGGTTGAACTAGATGACCTCCTGAGGTCCTTTGCAATCTTAATCTTCTATGATTCTCTGCATTCTAATCAATCTCAAAAGCCCTTTCCAAACATTACTTATTTTACAAGTCACTCTGCCCCAGCACTGCAACACAGTCTTCTTTTGGGAGGTACATGGCAGCTAGTTAGTAGATTCAGTGGTTTGGTACAGGTAGTAAAAGACGCCACACAGATGCCAGGCTGTAGCCAGAACAATTACGCAAACTAAGACACTGGGGAAAACAAGCTCAGCTCATTCTCTCCTGTAGGAAGGCCATGAGCTACACTGGGTCTGAAACTCCATTCTACATTTCATCCAAGAGAGGACATCTCTGGCAATGGAGACATAAGTGCATCTAACAGAGGGGAAAAAGACATCTCTCAAAAACTGAAAGGCAAATCCTATCGAGAAATATAGAAACACAAAAGCTCTGGCAAGTCAAGTCTAACTGCCTCTTTTACTCTGTTCAGCCATGGTAACTTTTTTTTGGTCATTTTATTTTTATTTAGGGTATATATATAGTTTGAGTCTCTAATATGGTGTTTTTAAAAAGTTTCCATGTGGCATTTCACTCTCGTGACTGTTCCTTTTAATGGCCATTTAACTAGCCTCCTCATTTGTGTATAGATCCTCTTTTTGAAGTTAAATGCTACGATGGCGGCTTTCTTTGGTATTTTCCTCACTACATATTATAGATGGAGGTTGCTACAAGGAAGGCAACATTTATGTAGGGTAACAATGTGCCTAACCTGATGGTCTGCATCCTTCAGAAGTTGTGGGGTTTGTTTGTTTGTTTTAAATATCTATAAATGTCAGCAAATTTCTCTGGTCGCCTTGCTAGCCACTATCAAATGGCAATTTGCATCCCAGTAGAAGGGGATCGTCTGGGAGAGATCGGAAGGAAGAGTCAGTAGCTACCCAGACTAGACTGGGGAGGCTGTTACTTGCATAGGGGTCTGCATGAAAGTACTTGCAGGAGAAAAGGGCAGTTGAAGCTGACATTGTTTGTGCAACTGTAACCTTTGGGTGGGCTAAAATTAATTAAATTGCCCTTCTCCAGTGCCTCACAGAAATACACCCCAACCCCTGTGGGGAAAGGAGCTGGAGACCCAGGATTCAGTCTGTACAGGACTCACGGCGAAGCTTGCTCAGAGCTACACTCCCACATTAAAATACTACTAAAAACAAACATAACAATGAACTTTATTAACTACTAACTAAATGAACCTTATCCTAAGAAAACAAACTACCATTAACCAAGAACAATCCCTTGCATGAAAGATACCCAAGAGTCCCAAAGTCTGTGTGGAGTCCACCCAACTCTCAGCTACAGTCTCTGTTCCAGTGTGGAAGCTTGAGTGGCAAGAAATAGCTGTCCTCTTCTTTCTTTGCTGGGATCCTCTGTAGCATTCCATGCAGGCTTTCTCTTCTCCTCTGCAACCAGCCCTCAGTCCCATATGCATGTCTGCAAGGTCTGTTGCAAATGACTCCTTTACATAGAGAAAACATCTTGTTCATTCCTGGCTCAGCTCCTTTCCAGAACACTGAGCACGTGGTCTCCTTTCAAGGCAGCTCCTGCCTGCTGTCTGCTCAGGCTGCTGCTCTCCAGTCATCTGACTGACATCACATCACACAAGCAGGGTACACTGTGGAGCATGCTCAAATTGCTACCACTCCCTGCTACTGGAAGTTTCCAGTTGTGGGTCACTAATCTGCCCAACAACAGTAACCCACCCTCAGCAGGTCTCTCAGAGATAGCCTTTTCAGGCATATGGGTTACACAACAACATACAAAAGCTGTTAAGAAAGCAACAGCATAGTCCTCTACTCCCTAAACCCCCCCATCAAACCTGGTAACTATTTTCGATCAGATGAACAGAGACCATCTGATAGCTATTGGCCAGCTTCCATACAAATCAGCTAGCATTTGCAGTTCACTTCATAAAAGTAGAGAGACTCATTACATGAACTTCCAGCATAAGGGGTCCTAATTGACCCCTTTGATAGCAGTATCAGGGGCCGAATACTGAAAGAACCCTGGAGACTCAACATCCCTCTGATCCCTTGATTGTGTGTGGTAGGGGAAGTTGGCAGAGGAAAGAAGTGGGGAGAGAAGAAGCTTGTTGAGTTCTGCCATTGAGTACCTGATCTGATACCTTTATTCAGCACTGAAGTCATGCCGAAGAAACATCACTTGCCCCGCCCATTCCTTGCTCTTTTAACCACCTTATGAAGCATATGTGCATAGAGCAAAAATAAGCACAGCTCTTTGCCCCATGATAAAGGTCTGATCTAACCTCAAACTACTGGAGCAGGAGCTCAACACAAAGAAAACTCATACCTTTAACAGTGGGATTTCCCCTCCATTGGCTTTTACCATCACACCAGTTCCGTTGTCATAAAGGAGAAGTAGATTCTTTCCACAGGGTATATCTAATCAGAGAAAGACTGAGGTAGGACTAGGGAAAAAGGGTGGTTACTACAGGAGGTCGAACACTAGATGGCACTGTCACTAAAATTGGTCTAACGATACTACGGGAAGGTACAGATAGCAAGAAGGTAACTTGACAAAGTAATCACACTGAACTGCAAGGAAAAGATCACCTCAAGCAGCTTAGTGTTCTTACTGGAAAGATGCATTTCAATGTTGAAAGATTGTAAGAATAACCACTGGAGAGAAAACGCTAGTGTCAGAGGCACTTCGGGGGTGGGGAGAAATGGTGAGAAGCAGACTGGTACTCCAAGAAGCACATTACCTACTAGAAATGGAGTGGGGAAAGCAAGAATCTTGCCATTAAACGGAAGCTACGATGTGTGAGAACTGAGGCTAGGACAGACTGTGAGTTCATGCAATACGGATGAATCGTGATGCCCCTCATACTACCAGCCATTTTCTTCTCGCTCCCCTCTTGATTGACAAACAAGAGAAACAGAAATCTCTCTCATCATAGGGAGTTGCCCAGTGGGCTCCGCCAAGCTACTCGTGAGAAAGTCTCCTGAACCCTGTGAACAATGAATGCAACCCTTTTTCCATCCCTCCCAAAGTATTTAAAGATTTGAATTTTCCCATCTCTGTTTCGGTTCATCTATTCCTTCCTATAAATAGAGATGAAGCAGTGCATCCATCTCCTCTTCATCTTTTTTGGTGGTCTAATATTGCATACATGCGAGAATGTTTTCTTAGTAAATGATAAGCGATGGGAAACATGTCACAGACAAAGGACGAATGACCTTGCACTCAGACAGATAGGAGAGAGGGGAGTCTTCTCATCTTTCCCAAGAGGCAGGTATCTTTTTCTGTGGACCAAAGAGTTGTGTTTTGGAAACAAATGCATCTATTTCTATCATTTCCTTTAGACTTACAGTCTTCATGGGGCTGATAATGAGACTGACTACAGTGTCTGAGAATGATAATTTGGCCCCATCGGAAAACATTTCCAATCTAAATATGAGATTTGCAAAGGAAATAAGCACGTTTGAGTGGAATAATGCTGTGATCCCGCTTTAATGCAGAGACTAATAATCGAGTTTAGGTCGAGGGCCAAGTCTTCTGGATTTCTATTGACCACCCCGCTGAGGGATTGAAATAGAAGTCAGCAGACATTCTAGCAGTCATGGGAAAACAAAGGTGCGTTGGCTAGTTACACCACGTGAGAAGAGCTGCAAGAAAGCAGGCAGCCTTCAGCCTCAGCCAGAGGTGGTGCTACGGATAACGACTCAGTAGCAAGTCAAAAGATTCATAGAAGTGAGAGGAAGTAAATACTGGGTCCTGTTGGTTAGGTCACAGAACCAGCTTCATGAATCAGTTAGACCCACTCCTGCGTGTAGATCACAGGAAAATATGTACATTTCAAGCTGATCAGATGGCACTGGTGAACAGGCCTGGATGGACTTTCACATAATAAACTCTCCCGAAGGGATGGGAAGGAAGGAGGAGAGAATGAATGAATTCTAGAAAGCAATGGTCCTCAACATCTGTTTAAGAACAAAAACCGCTGTCAAGGGTTTTCAATGGAGACTGACTGAAACCTCAGATCTGGCTCTAGGTTTTAACACCTCAAGGTCTGGACCAGGCTACCTCGCACTCCCAATATGTGACCTGCTGAAAGAAGAGACCTGTAAATGGAGCACAGATCCAGAGTCGCATGCTGTGATGTTGCTGTCAGTACCTTAAGAGAGTTGTGGGCAGCACCACACAGACCGGTTAGGAAGCTGAATGACAGCTTCCAAAGCAGGCAGCATGCACTGGGCAGTCAAGTTCTTGTAGAGCCGTCCAGGCCCTTGATTCTTGGCTAGCTTAATCCACTAGAAGGTAAATCCCTTCCAGAAAACATTCTTTACTACCTGAAAAAACTCCTTTGGCAACTGACGGCCCATACTTGAGAACAGGAGCCTGAGAGGAATGTCCCCTGCTGCTCCTGATGGGGGAAGGTAGCTGCCCCTGGCTTCAGCACATGAAAATCTTCAGTGAACAGTGCTGATTTGAAAGGGGAATGGGAAACAAGCACTCAGCATGGAAGGATCTTCTGAGCCCTGCCCTGTCCTGGCTGGAGGACAAAGTGCTGGAGAGCAGAAAAGCCACCTAGGAGAAATGTAAGTGGGCGACTCTTGGAAACAGCTTGTCCTGGAGGGGGAATGCCGAGAATGCGTCTACCATGGAGATAGGGGACGCTACCTTTATCCTGAGAGGGAAACAGTGAGGGCCTGAGCTCTTAATTTTGGCTACTTGGAGAGCTGAGCTGAGCGGGGGGAACTCACTAGACCCAGGTGAAGGGCAGCCAGACTCCCAAGGACAGTGTCCCACAAGGCCCCTCCTCCCCCCCGAAGAAAGGCTGAGCCTGGCCCTGCATCAGCTGGTCTTGAGAGAGCGCAGGAAGGGGCATTATGGTTATGGCACCACAAGTTTGTCAGCAGAGAAATGTGGGTTCAGCCACACTTGCAGCATTTCCCACCTACCTGTTTAGGGCTCCATCAAGCAAAATATGAACACAAAAAAAGTACAGGACCTGCCTTTCATCACTTTGTTTAGTGAGCTGAACAACAGAGGGAAATCCACGGGGGCCCAGATTTTGGAATGAGGTGGACTGAACCCATTTTATACTTCTTCATTCCTCATAAAAAGGGCACAAATCCCGTTTTAAAAAATCCTCTGAAGACGCCTTAAACTGAACAGCTTGCCAAAGACTATGCAAAAGATGTTGCTTTAAAGTTCATTTACTTGCACTCTTCCTTACTACCTTCCCACAGCAGAAGTCTAGAAACATGGAGAACAGATCCTGCCCAAGTTATATGATCCAGGGGCATTGCTGTTAATAAGCTTTTGACCAGATTGGCTGCACAGCATCTTGCATTCACATGTACCAAAGCTGTTTATTACCCAGGGCAATTTTGTTTACTCGAGGTGACGGAACTGTCCTTCTCGGCTTTAATACTCCATACTTTAGAACTGAGAATCAGATCATGTAGAAGAAAGTCTAACACTGCTGCTGACAATGTTAAAAAGGAACACAAGACATTAACTAAAAGAAACTTTACATTTAAATTCTCTCTCCTGCTGTTGTCATGCCCAAGGTTACCGTAGCCAGTGAAGGGAAAACATGTTTTATTCTTACTTGCTGCATTTGACAACACTTTCTCTTACAGTCAGCTGCATTGTTCCCCTGGTTATATGGGTTTTCACGCAACGACATGGAAGCAAAAAACAAAAGAAGGAATCTAAGAGTAAAACTATGAGGAACTAGGAGGAGGATCCAGGGTAGTTACACATTTGTGCTTGCTTTAAATTTCCTTCTCTACAGCTAACTCCATTTTAAACTGATGGTTTCCCATCACAGTCGAACCTCAGAGATACAAACCCCTCAGGAATGGAGGTTGTTGGTAACTCTGAACAAAACGTTATGGCGCGGTGCCCTGCGGTTGGCATTTTCAGCTCCCTGCCCTATTCCTGTCTCCTGTCTTTGGGATGAACCGGCCGGGGGGACTGCCCACGCCCTTGGCATTATAGGCTCCAGCCGTCAGCCACCTCTCCCCAGGGCTCACTCTGCTCGCCAGGTTCCAGATGCAGAACAAGGCTCAGGGTTGGTGCCAGCCCACCTCCAGCGCATGGTGCCGGGGAGGATCTAGGAGTGCAAAG
Source organism: Pelusios castaneus (assembly GCA_007922175.1). NCBI lineage: Eukaryota > Metazoa > Chordata > Testudines > Pelomedusidae > Pelusios > Pelusios castaneus. The sequence goes on along the minus strand of ML685755.1, from coordinate 3,941,414 downwards.
TGTGGGCTCCATGTGGCCCTTTAAAACTCTTCCACAGCGCAGCTCCTCCACTCCACCTTCACACCAGATTTTGGCTGCAACCGCAGCAGCTCAGTAGCTCCCTGTAGCAGTTTCTTTCTGGGCTCTGGGCTGACCCGCCTGACTGGGGGGTGGGGTGGGGTGGTGAAAATAGCTTCCTCTGGGGAGGCAGTGTAGTAAGCCGGGGGTGAACCAGCACAGACTCCAGGCTGCTTTTGTTCTGCAGTACAGGCACTGTGTAAAACAGGTATTTGGGGTTCCCCCCCCGCTTCCTCTGCTGCTGTCTGATTGCTTATTTCCAGTTTCACATGGTGTTCGACTGACTGATCAGTTCATAACTCTGGTGTTCATATCTTTGAGGTTCTATTTCAAAAATACCAAAATTAGATGAAACAAACAAGACATCCTCTGGTACTTTTAAAGACTAACAAATGTATTTATAAATAATAAATAAATAATAAACGTGTTAGTCTTTAAAAGTGCCACAGGACACCCTGTTTGTTTTGCTGAAATAAACTAACACAGCCCCCCTCTAGAACTAGTCAAAACTACATGTTATTGCCCAGTCACTCCTCCTCCTTCCCTTGCAGTAAACATACTGCAAGCATGTCCAGCTAAACAGACCTCCAAATTTCTCTGATCACCCACAGTTTGGAGGATGAGCAGGGACCAGCCAGCTATCACTGGCAATTTTTGCTACAGGGATGAACCTATTACTGAATCCACGTACAATACTTCCTCCACTCCTGTAGCTGGCCCGGTGGACAGTAAGACACATTTATTCCATAGCCATATGCTTGACATTACTTTCCACAGGAGCTTTTGATCTAGCTTAGATCAAAAGGATTCAAACATGCTGGGAGATGGAGTCCTTACAGATTACACCTGCTTACTGAAACATGAAGACATCATGACCTCTCTTTTGGCACATTGTTAGGGTGGCTGTCAGCGTGGTAATGGTTATGCCCCCTGGGTTTATGGCATCTTCAAAAGCCAGGAGTGGAGATCTAATTCAAGACCTTCAAAAGCAAAAGACATTCTGGAAGTCTAAGCACACTGTACAGTGGATTTTGAAACCAGAAATGCTACCCCTGTGGTACCACTCACACCACACCAGGATCTCGTTGATGAATGGTTTCACCAGAAGAATATTCTCTGAGGTAAAACGTGGCCCATGAGAGTTCAGCTTCAGCTCACATTTCCAAATCAACTCAAATCGTCGTCATCCTAGTCAAGTGCAAAATACAGCAAAGAGAAGCCATAGCACAATTTAAGATGCTTTATCCACATTCAATAATATATGAGGCATTTACTCTGGCTCACTTGTCCCGAAAAAGGACAGAAGGCACCCAAGTACATTGAAAAGGGGAAATCAAGGCTAACTTATGGCAACAGATGAGAAAGCTACAGGGAAAGCCATTCCTGAGGCGAGGCCCTGGTAAAACAGGAGATAGTGCCAAGTATCTAGTTTTCCCTCTACACTCTCAATAGTTTTATGGCCTGTTGATGTTGCCCTTACATTAAATTTAATTGCCAAAACTACCATTTTGGGACGAGTGTGATGTCCACCTCAGAAGTTGCTGTAACATGATGCCATATGTAAACAATCTGGGATGTTTCAGTACATAAAGAGCTACAGCAATGACTTAACAAAAACTCACCTCCTGGTCCCATCATGAGCCCTGAAGTATCTGATTGACCAAGAAGCAATTACGGCACCCTATCGACGTGCACGTGCAGTGAGTACCTACAGAAGGAATGAAGCAAGCTGTGGCTTCATTCCTTTGGTCTGACCCCTTGCTGATAGTCTCGGCAGAGAAGCCAAGAATGGAACGGACCACAAAGATTTAATGACCCTTTTCATCCTTGGGAAGAGGAGGTGATCCACAGTCACACAATGCTATGAATGCTTGAGAACTCCAATGGCAGCGGTTGTCACCGGTTTTCAATGCTCGATTCACCACAAAGGGCAGCAACTCCCCAGGGCTATGTCTACACTTGTTAATTTAAGTCGACTTAGCAGGTCCACACTCACATTTTAAGTCGACTTAGAGGGGACTCTGCCAAATCGACCTAGAGCATCCACACTGGACACCTAGGTCGACTTCTAGGGGCTAGGTGGACCTGGGACAGGTCCACAGTGGCAGGGGGGGGCACCCCTTGCCAAGTGCCAGGGGGCTCAGCCTTTGCCCCATTGTACCTTGATACAATGGGGCAAAGGGAGGACAGGGACCCTGGCAGAGCATAGGGGCAGGGTGGCCAGGGCTCTGCCCTGCCCTTTGGGGGGGCATGCCAGGCTGTGGCTGTGCCAGCCACCCTGGCAGGATGGGCAGTGGGGAAGCCCTAGAGCCCCCTAAGTCAACTTAAAGTCGACTTAGGGCTACTCCACGTCCACACTAGCTAAGTTGACTTTCTGAAATCGACTTAGCCAGTAAAGTCGACTTAAAAGGAGGTTTTATTAAGTCGACTTAATTTTTCCTTAAGTCGACTTAACCAGCTACTTAAGTCGACTTGAGGAAAGTGTAGTGTAGACGCAGAGTAAATTAAGTCGACTTAAGCAAGCTTAAGTCGACTTAATTTGTAAGTTCCAAAGGGGTAGCCGTGTTAGTCTATTGTAGAAAGACAAAAGACTCTTTTGTCTTAATTTGTAAGTGTAGAAGCACCCCAGGAGAGGAAAGAGATGTCAGAAGGGAGCTGCATGTGTTGAAACTGGAGAAATGCTAATGGCAGCTTGGTTGGAAAGAGACCACCTTGTTTGAAAGCTTGCAGTTAATTATTTCAGCTTCTCTGTTGTCAACAGCTGGGCTAACCAGAGGCAGACCCACAATCTAAGAATACAAAGCTTGATTTTATAAGTGGCCATCTCTAAAATGGGGGGGTGGAGAGGACACAGCAAAGGTAGGTAGCTTGAGTCAACATATATCAAGTGTTGCAATAGTTTTGAAGGAGAGGAGTGATTTACCTCTCAATATTCAACTGAGAGCGCAGGGAACCTCAGCCAGGAAACATGTCCCCTCCGTGAGAATTAGTTCCGAGTGTAACAGGGCATTGTGTGATAGCATGGTGTGTGTGATTTTCTTCCCAAATCTTCTGATTCCTCTAAAGCTTCCCATCAGCAGCTTCTCCGTCGCAGAACCCAGCTACTGTTGCTCTACTGAAGGGCTGCAATGTAATTATCCTCTGCTACTGAAAGCCTTTTTCGATCAAACCCTCTTCTCTCCCTCAAAGAAGAATAACAAACTGACACCTGTGTTCCTGGCCTCCTCTATGGGAAATGCATGGGGACAGTCTACTGTACAATACTATATAGGTTCTTATATTATGTTCATGACTGTTGTACTGGCAGCCATAGAGAATCAAACAGTGGCCTTTGCTTATCCCATCATCTCCTAGGTAAGAAAGAGCTTTCTTTAGACGAGCAGCAGGAAACACCGGCTTCTGGAGCTCCAGCCCAGTAGACATTTTAACGTTAGAGCGGTGATTTCACCATTTGAAAAAAAAGACATGGACTGAGTAGAAACTTGATGCAAGGTCCCTGCTTAGGGTGAAGGCACAACCACTCAGCCTTTTATACTACTCTAAGAGCCCACGGTAACTGCTGGGAACAGGGAAGAGTGGGAAGCTGGACTGCGTGTTGCTTCTGGCAGAGACCAAGAAATCAGGCCCCAAAATGCAGAATTAGGGGGTCATTTCAACTCTCTCCTACAAGCTTTTTTTACACCAGGGAGTTTAAGGAAAACTGCAGCTGAACGCAAGAGATTCCAAATGCTCCATATGATGACACTGAAGAGTCAAACTTTGAACATCTCACAAGTAATTTTAAAAGGTATTAGACCTAATGAATCATTGCAGTTTCCCCTATAAAACCCGCAGCTCTGTCTGATTTCAAGTCCAGTCTAGCTGTTAGCCCCAGCAATGCACAGTGACCTTTTTATTTTCCACTGCTCTAGCAATTTTCCAGCAGTTTGAGCTCATTTGGGCTAATTATCCCAACACAGAGCTGCAGATGGAAAATGTTGCTTCTAAGTTGTTCCATTCACGGCCATTTAGGCCCGCTCTGCTTGTGTCAGGTTCTACCTGCTTTCTCCTCCTTTGGCAGCAATACGTCAAGCCTCCAGTTCTATTCTGCTCTTGCCTATCACACGCCACAGACTACAGGAGCAAACTCCAGGAGGAGGCCATTGACCTCTCAGGTGGAGCATTCCACTGAGTGCACAGTCTGCACCTATATACCCTTCCTTTGCAGTGGACACATGCTACATCAACTGGAACTTACTGCCCAGCCCTGGGTGAGAGAGTGCACCTGCTGACCCCTGTGGAAGCTGACACTCCTTGCAGCCTAATTATGGAGCAAAAACAGTCACTCCACAGTTAAGACTGCCATTGAGTTTCCATAATCAACGGGATTTTCTGACCCCACCTTTAAAATCCAAAAAAAAGTCACATCAACTTCAAAATCTGTATTTTGGATCCAGGTCAGAGAGTTCATTTTTCTACTGAATTTAAAGTGAATGAGGCGAACAGTTCGTTAATTCTGACATGAAAAACAGGACTGCTAGACACAATTTCAAAGATCTGCATGAGGGGGAAAGGGAAATCAAAGAGCACTGTTTTCCTGTGGCCGTGCTGAGGTCTGGAAGGGAATGCCTACACAGTGAGCCTCCCAACCCGTGTAAACAGGCTCATTCTAGCTTCACTCAAGTTGGTGCACTAAATAGATCAGGCGGCAGTTGAAGCACGGGCCTGGGTCTGAGCTGGAGGGCTATCCCAAGTGGCCACCCACACTCACACTGCTATTCTTAGCACATTCGCTCAAGGGAAACTAGCATGAGTTTGCCTACCTGGGCTGGGAAGCTCACTCCCAGCTGCAGCGTAGACATAGCTCCAGTTACTGCACGGCACAGGAGGGTCCTCTGCAACAGCCCCAGGAAACAACTCATCTGGGGCCGCCTCTCACTTCCCATACACATCAGGCTTGAGACGGCGTGTTTACTTGAAGAACATCAGCAATTGGGGAGCTTTCTTCTCTTTTTAAAATCCAGCATTGGAAAGCCAGGAAATGCAGAAGTAAGGTTGCACGTCTCAAAACAGCCTCTCTCATTACCTCAGCTCCACTCCTGCTACTGTTCCTCAGCCTCCGAAATTCATACCGCCTTAGCCCACGACAACGGTTCATTCAACCAGTGAGCAAACAAATGAGAATGTCTCTGTCCTAATCATATCACAACGGAGCTACTTCACAACCTCATTTAAGGTCAGACACAGTACACATAAAAGCATTTTACAGTTCCCCCATTACACTAATACTACACAGAAAGCAATTATTCCACACACCTTATGAGAAGCCCGATCCTCAAGGTGCTGGGGGTATTTAAAACATTGTAACTGGCACCCAGCAAAATCAGAAACATAGCTAGCAAGTCTTTATATGCCCAGATCACGAGCACGGAGCACTTGTGTGACAAAGGAAACACAGCCCCATTGCTACCAGAGCCATGTATGAAAACTCAGAAAGCCAATATTCTGCAACGCACCATTTCAAGAGTCTGCATTCAGCGAAGGTCAGCTGGTAACTCTCTGGGGGCAGAGGCAGGGTAGTCTGGGTCCCTTGTCTGAGAAATACAAGACTTAAAGGGTTTGTTTTAAAGTGTAATGTCCTTGAAAAGTAACACACACTTGAATACAGCATATGAAGCTGTAACATTAGTTTCACCTTAATTTTTACTTATAATAGATCTCAGCCTGAGTTTCTTCCATGTCTTTCCCAATTCTCCCAGCTGCATCAGGCTAAACAATTTCCCTCCTTCCTTCCTCAAATACTTATGAGCTGCCCTCAAATCCCCACTTAGTCATCATTCAGCCAAGCTATAAATACTTTGCTCGTTTATCCTTTCCTCATTAGCCAATGCCTGTAGCGCCTTAATCATTTTTGTTCCTTTCAAAACTCTCTCAAGCTGGTTGTGATCTTTCAAGTGCAGGGGGCCTCTGGAATTGCAGGCAGTACTCCAGGTCCAAAGATCTGCTCGAGTTCTTTACCACAAAAATACAAGTGTTACGATGCAATGGGTGGTTAGAGTAATGAAATGCACTGTACACCATACGTCCAAATGAACACTCCCAGTTTATTCCTTCCATGCTCCCTACAGAGGGCACTGTACCATCATCCATAGCATCCTGCTGGAAAAGGCCACGCGTGGAGCAGCTAAGAGTTCCTAACACACTGAGACAGCTGTGAACAGCCGATTGATGCCAGGTGATTGCGTTTTTGATGATGAAAATGTCAAGAATATGACGACAGGGACACAGAACAATGACAGTCGCTGGGGTGAAGGGGGAGGGCATAATGCTCCCTCAATTAGAGATCAGGAAGAGACCTAATGTACGGAGCAGATTGCCTCACATCTGCCTACCAGGGGTTCTGGCACCTTCCGCTGAAGCATGTAGTTTTGGCCACTGTTGAAAACAGAGTATGGAGCAAGCTGGATCTGAGGCCTGATCCAGTTTGACAATTCCTTTGGGAGAGAACTGGGGAATTTCACAAGAAACTAGGCATATCATGTAACGTATGATGGACCGAGATGTCAGAAATTATACCAGTGCAATAAAGTCTGTAGATATTTTTCCTAAACAATGCAAGCTATTTATATTACTTTCTCTGTAAATGTTTTGCATCCAATAAAAACGCACTGGGTACAAATTATAGTGGTAGAAGTTACCCGGTGAGAGGAATAATTCATTGATCTGGCACTTCCCAAGACATGCCTGAAAGGGAGAAATGCTTGGCTCACACAGGAGAAGAGAATTCAATCCACGGTGTGTTTTACTCACTGCTTCTTAATTTCACTGCCTCAGCTGACAAGATCTGAGAGATAAGCATTTCATTTCAGCATCCCATGACGGCTGAATCTTTGCTGCATTTGATTCTCTACTTAGTAAGTAGTTAAGGGCCAAAATTTGCCCTTAGATGCACATACACAGTACCTGATGACACCCAGAGCAGATTTTCATGTAACTAGTGATTTCAGATGCTGAGTTTCAGACACCTTTAAAGGAGCCTGAGTTTCATGAAGTGCTGAGAAACCACCCTCTGAAAAGTGGGTTCCTTTATGGGCTCAAGTTGGGCAACTGAAAACTGAGGCATCCACACATCACTGGGCACTTCTGAAAATTATGGACTTTATTACCGTAATGGTGTCTCTTGCCCACCACTGAAATACATCCACCTCCGGGTGAAACAACAGTTGTTTAACATTCACCTCAACACTCTGCAATAGTTTAAGACCTAGAAGTGAAAAAGAATATTGCAATCTGTTGAAGCTGCTTAAGGAATTTAGGATCACAATGTAATTAGAATTTGATCTGGGCTATCTGCCCTTCAGTTTTACTAACCAACCAAGGAAAAGCATCTCCATCCCTCCAGCGTTCTCCAACACCTTGCTGAAATACTCGCCCGGTAAGAAAGAAATACCATGTCCTGCAGCACCACAACTGTTCTTGATCAGGACTAACCCTGCCTAGCTTCTGAGAGCTGAAGAAATCCTAGGCCAGTACATCATGGAAGTAGATGGAATTCCTCCTGCGTTATTGGTAAATAATTCCATTGCCTGCTGTAGCTTTCGGCACTCCGTGCCATCCAGGTTACTTGGGAAGCAGTAAGAGCAGACACCAAGGATTCAGAACTGCAAGGTCCCACACGCCATGTGAAGAAAATAAAAGCCAAGGGTAGCTTTCAAATAAGCACAGAGTATGAATGACTGTTGGCCAACAATGGGTGTTACACAGCTAAAGCCCAGCACAGCTTTCTGAACACTGGACTAGTTCAATCAAGCCGTGGTATTTTTTTAAACTTTGGAGGGAAATCAAGGAAAGGGAGTTTCTGAAACACTGTTGTTAGAGGACATCTTTTGTCACAAGATGACTTGACAAGGATACTTTATTCACCGAGAATTTGAATTGAGCTTTAGATGGATGAAATCATGAACTGAAATATGTTACTAAGTTAAAAATATGTTAACAAGTGACCAGTGGGGAAGAAAAGAAATACTTTATTCTGTAATACAAAATTTCCTAGGAGTAAGTTAGTACAAAAGTTATTTTAGTATGTCATACAGTATCTGGCTGTTATTCTCAGCTCTTCCATTGATTTTTGCCATGTGATCACTGGCAAGTCACAGCCTCTCACTGTCTCAGTCCTAGCTGGCCAGACTGGGCTATCATGAGGTTTAATGTCCATACAATAATCTGACTCCCTTGGGGACAGCTGCTGTGCTTTACTGTATGTGGAAAGAAGATAAATATATTCCACATCAGAAAGGACTTTTCTTCTGCCTTGTAACTCAGACGCAAGGGGACAGTCAATGAAATCAAACAGGCGGCAAATACAAAACCAATGAAAGCCAACACCATCTCGCACAATGTACAATCAGACTGTGGAACCCACTGCCACAGGAAGTCACCTAGGCCAAGGATTTAGAAACAGGTTTAACATAAAAAAAAAAAAAAAAAAAAGATTGGACATTTATGCAGGTAGTGAGATGTCACAGGCAATGCTAAGAACATTTTTGGAAGGGATCTGAAACCTCATGCTTTAGGGCAGGGGTCAGCCCCCATGCCAGCCCTGCTCACCACACCCTCAGCAGGTGCCGGGGGCAGAGCCAGCAGGTGATGAGGTGGGGACAGAGACTCCTTCTCCCTACTGGCCCCACCCCTGCGCACTGGGCTCCTGTCCCCTGCTGGCCAGCTCCCCAGCTGGGGGGCAGAGCCAGTTGGGGACAGGAGCCACGGCATGCATGTGGATCTTGTGGCCCTGGCCCCGCTGGGGGGTGAGGCCAACAGAGGGAGCCTGAGCAGTGCCGCTCAGAATAGGTGCACGTGCCAGATTTGGCAAACGTGCTGGGGGTTGCCAACCCCTGCTTTAGGGCACCAGATATCCTCTACTAGATAACAGAATAAGACCTAATGGGGGGCACATTATCCTACATTTGCTGCTGCAGGGCTCTTACACATTCTTTGGACACGTGTTCTGGCCCCATCTGCCAGAAGACTGGACTAGATGGACCTTGGGTCGGACCTCAGATGGAAATATCGCTACAGTTCTAATTCTGAGCAGGGCAGGGAAGAAAAGACTGCAGCTTCCCCTCTCCTGGAAGTAAAGAGACAGGCTCCCCATCCTTCCCCAGCTCTGGAGAGCAGTGCGCCTTCACAGCTCCCCCCTCCTCTTCAGTTGCTGTGATAAGAGCTCCTCCTCCTGCTTCATTCTCCTTTAACAACTGCTTTCCACCAGCCCCAAGGAAAAAGACAGCTCTCCCTTTTCCAGCCAGTATAGCTAAATTAAACACTGGCTGGGAGCTGTTTTGGAATCAGAATTAACAATGCCTTATTTTCCCCCTTCACAATCTATTCTCCTGGCCAAATGTGAGAGGCTGAGATAATCACTGTTGGCTACTTGCAAGAAGGCTACAGTTCAAAGATAACTGGATAATGTGTTTTCTAGGCATGCAACGCTTCTGGGAAGGTGTCCTGAAAATTTTGACTAATATACTCTACGTGCTCCCTCCTGAGAGACTGAAGTGATTCCCTGTTGGTTTTTGAATGTTCTTATTTCTGATGTCAGATTTGTGTCCTCCTTCAGGACACTTTGTCAGGACAAACCCAAGAAGGAAAACAACAGAACACCACTGGTCATCACCTATAGCCCCCAACTCAAACCCTTACAATACATCATCAAGGATCTGCAACCTATCCTGCAAGATGATCCCTCACTCCCCCAGGCCTTGGGAGGTAGAACTCTCCGTGCTTACAGACAGTCTCCCTCCCCTCAACCTTCAATAGATACTCATCAGCAGGTACAGACCATACAACAGAAACAGGAAGACAGGAACATATCCCTTCAACAAACCCTTTTGCTAATTCTGTCCACATAGCAACACTAATGATACCATCATAGGACCTAATAGGACATAGGATAGCTAATCTATCAGGGGCTCATTCACCTGCCCATCGACCACTGGGATTTATGCCATCATGTGCCAACAATGCCCCTCTGCCGTATGAATCGGCCAAACCGGACTGTCTCTGCACAATAAATGCACACAAATGTGACATAAGAACATTCAAAAACCAAGAGGAAATCACTTTAATCTCCTAGGCCATTCAGTAGTGGAGTTATCTGTAAGTATCCTCAAAACACATTTACTCTAGATCAAGGCTTCAAAGAGACACTTCAGAATTAAAATTCATATGCAGATTCAATGCCATCAGTTTGGGTCTGAATATAGACATTAACTGGGTGTCCCACTACAAACACTAGACTTTAAAAGTACCACAGGTCTCCTTTGTTTTTCATCACTAACAGTGGCTATGTCGACACTTACTAAAGTTAGTTCGAATTAGCGAATTGCATCGGGTTCAATGAGCCGGTTAGTTCGAACTAAGCAATCAGTTCGAATTAACATGGCCACGTTGGTTAATTCGAATAACTAGTTCGAATTAACCCTCAGTTTGAATAGCATATTCGAATTTATTAGTTCCAATTAAGGAACCCCTTAATTTGAACTAACTAAAACCTAGGGTAGACATAGCCGGTTAGTTAGTTCGAATTAAGCTTCCTTAATTTGAACTAACTTGCTGGTGTAGGCATAGCCAGTGATTCTCACCTCATTTCTCTTCTCACCACTTTCTGGTATGTTGTGTTTGAATCTATCCAACTTGTTTGATTTGCTGAAGTAATCTGACCTGATGCAGTGAAATGTAATCACAGGATTTATCTTCCCCTTCCTTACTGTAAGTTTTTTTTAATGTAAGTTTTCTCCACTCTCGCATCTGATGAAATGGGACTTCGCTCACGAAAGCTCATGTGAAAAATAAATTTGTTAGTCTTTAAAAGTGCCACAGGACTTCTTGTTTATTTTTCATCATCTAGTTCAAGTTTCCCTGTTACTGGGATTTGGCTTATTGATAGCAGAAATAATACCAACATAAGCCTTGCCGTAAGCTTTCTTCTGAATCCCAACTGTTTCTAGGATTTTCCTGCTGTCTTCTTTATTGCAAACACTAGTCCAGAAATCAGACCCATCTTCTTACCTCATGGAGTTAAGCTACCCATCCCATAAGAAGTCAGTCACACTTTCTCTGCAATTTTCTCCTCTTAACACGCACACTATCATCCCAAAGAATATTTTATCCCACAAGACTTTGCATTAACAAGATTTGGATTTCTGCCACGAGCAACTGTTTTTCCTCTCAGAGTACCAGCCCCAAGGTATGGCAGCTAATGACTCAGGAAAATTGCTAACCATTATAAATTATGTAAGAGACATGATCTACCAATCTACATGTCAGGAGATCAGCAACTTTGGGATACAAATCCCAACTCCTTCCATAGCTTTGGGCAAACACTTCAATTTTAACCATCTCCCCAGCTGTAAAATGAAGATCAGAGTGTTACTGAGGTGGCAAGTAATCTATTAGACTCATGAACTCTGGATGTAGATATGGAATTATACTGTACTGTGCCTTGCTGGATTCAATCTACCCTTGCTGCATCTACAACACCACTCTGAAAAGGGGAACAATACAATTACTCTCTTGTTTCTTAACATTTTATCCCAAAAACTTAATTGGTGGAGAAGGCGGAGTGAGGACTGGACACACCAACAGTATTAGTCACTATTCATTCACTTCCAAACAACACTGGGATGGGAGAGGGAAGAGAGAAGGAGAAACACCACTGATTACACTGGCTGCATCAGGATCAGCCCCACAGCCACCCTTAAACCCCGAGAAAAGAAGTTACAGGAGGGAAGTTCCCAGTATTCCTTGCCCCCATCACATTCCTAGAATGCTGCTAACACTCCACTGGACATTGAATTACAGGTGTATCGTCTGTCGGATCTTCTCTAACACACAGGACAAAGACCCTCACCCACAAAACTGTGTATGAGAACTATTACTTCACTTCTGTTAGAACTATAGCATAGCTTTCAGAAAAATATTTAATCTCTGAAACTGAAATGACAGAGAATTCATCATATCCCTAGGCAAGCTGTTTCTATGGCTATTGACCATCACTGTTCAACATTTACCTTTTATCTGTAGTCTAAGTTTGTCTAGCTTCACTTACCAACCATCAGATCTCTTCATTTTTTCCTCTGCTAGATTAGATATCTGTCTACTCTCAGAAATCTCCTCCCCGTGCAGATTGTGACCAGGTCATCCCAGTCTTCTCTTGGATAAGCGAAAGAGATATAATTCCCAGCTCTGCTTGAACTAGCATTAAAAAATAGCAGTGTGGCTGGAGCCGTACAGGCAGTGGGTCAGGCCAGCCTTCCGGGTCCATACCTGGGATTTGGGGTGGGACTCCAGTCTGGTGACCAGCCTGCAGTCTGCTGTGACTACTCTGCCAATTTGAGTGTTAGACCTCTCAGCAGCAAAGGCACGCTTGCCAGACATCAGATCATTCTTACGGCTTGTTTCGGAGCCCCTTCCAATTCTTCAACATCCTTTTTGAAGTACTGATACCAGAGGTGGGCACACAATCCAGTAATGGTCTCACCAGTGCCATATACAGAGTCATTGCTACCCCAGGTCGTGTTGGTCCACTCTGGGCATGTCTCCACTGCAGGCGGAGATGTGACTGAAGCTCACGCCCATGATAGCATGGCTAAAACTAACAGTGAAGATGTACAGGCATGGGAGGTATTAGCCTGCCCAGAACCCTGGCCTTGCGTGCCTTTGTTGCTCCCTACTGGCTAGAACACATTTTAAGCTTTATGCTGCCTTTGAGTTAATAGCCCGTGTCCTTCCGCTCAGACGGTTGAGGCTCATACTTCCACATTCAAATCCAGAGTTCGGGGTGACTCACATAGGGGTATTATTGCTCATAACGTAGCCTCCAGAGAGGAACAAAAACCCCCCCACATTGCATTGGTGCGGGCTACACATTTCCTTGGCCAAGTAAATTAGTCCTGAGCTGCAGCAATCCCCAGAAATTTTAATCCCTTTGCGCATCCATGGGGACTGAACTCAAGATTTCTAGATCTAAAGAACACATGAGCTTCTGCTCCTTGTGCTAAAGCACCAATTCAGTTAGCTGAGAAGCAGTAGCACACTCAAAACCTCTACAAATCTGCCACTAGAGGATGAAAGCCAGCCATACACACGCCCCCGAGCAGTGGAAGATCAGCAGTGTTAATCCCCATTCGTATCTGCTGAAATAGAATCGGGGACCTCTGGATTTAAAGCACGAATCCTAGTACTTAAAAGATGTTTGCAGGTTCGTTAGCTCAAAAGCAGGAGCAAGACTCAAAACACTGTACGTGGGCTGCCCCAACAGGGAGAGAAGGGGCCACAGACTGTTAGGGGGAGTCATGTGCATCTTCGATAGCTCTCTAGTGTCGCAGCAAGCAGCACATTTGATCCCTTGCTCTGGCCATGCCTTCTGCCATCACGACCATGGAACTTCTCTGCTGTAATTATATCTTACATCATCAGTAATGCTGTCAACAGAACTCCTGCTGATATCAAAAAATGCCCGTTAAGCATTAATTATTCATAAAAACATGTTGCAACTTTCAAATAAATCTCCTTCTCAACTACTCATAGCAAAGAATCACATATGTTTACGCTCATAACTCAGCCTACTTTAGAATCTTTTAAAAAGGGGTCTGAAGAAGACATACATTGGACCATTTCTGGTCACCTGGTGCTTAATGAAATAATTATAACAAATCTCATATTGGATTCTCTTCCACCCCATAATCCCACAGAAACTTCAAGCAGTTCATAAACTACAATAAAGCATTTTAAATTATTCCTTAAACTAAAACAGCGATTTTAAGCCTTGCTACAATGAAAGTCTGAGTACAACCTCAGCTATGGGGGCACTGATAAACCACCATAATAAAAACTCTTTGGGGGAATTAGTACAATATTAATTGTGATGTCAAGAATACAGCTTTATCACAAACAATACTGGAGCTGTTAACTTCTTGTTAAATAACCTGAATTTAAAAAAGATATTGGGGGGGGGGGGGCGGAGGGAGGAGGAACAGAGAGAATTCAATTACACACTACGGATGCTAAAAGGATTTGCAGTTGAGGACATTCTAATTCCAGTTACACTAGGTTTTACAGAAACAGGAAGATGGATTATTCATTGAAACATATTCTCTTGGTTTTACTGATTTTCCTCTTATCTCTCTCACCCTTTCAAAAATGAAACTGTATTAAGTAACAAACTAACAGACCTCCCCCAGAGGCCAGCCAGCTTGTTCACTGAACAGCATGGCTGGGATCTGAAAGTGGTACCCTGAAAGAGCCAACATCTCCCCCTCCCCACCTGGTTCTGTAAATTAACCAATAAGGGATGAGGTTTCAGAGTCCCTCCCTCTCCCTCACACCCCCACCTCCAGGCAATCGGATGCACTAACAAAATAATTAGAGTAGTGATGAACCAGGACATTTATCCCCATATGCTGCCATTAACAGACTTATTTTAAGGCTTTAAAAAAAGAAGTGTTTTCGTGGAGGTTAAGAACAGCAGGGCTGTCAGAGATTGTACGTATATCCTGAAGATGTTATGACAAGTTCATGCAACTTTGCAGGAATTTCCTAATTACAGGACCCTGTTTAAATTAACTTTAATCCAATTTTGTCGCTTGGTGTTTTCATTCCACTGAGGGGATTTGTCGTTCTTGTACATCTGTGGAATATTAAAGATTTTTTTAGAAAACATTATATAAACTATAATAAAATGAATGGGATAAATGCAATTGAGGCCTAACACTTTCAAGGGTGCAGATTTTTCTGTCCAACTCAAAGGATTCTGGGGACAACTATTATAGTTAAGGGAATGTAATAGGGGGTGTGGCATCCCTTTGGTGGGCGGAGCCATGGCATCCACACCCTCCTCACTAGAAGCAGAGGGGTGGGGCAGGAAGGGGAAGTATAAAGCAGGCCCTCTAGCTCAGCTGGGGGAAGCTGTTGTAGGAGAAGGTCGTCTCTGGCTCACTGCCAGATCTCGAACCCGAGCTGCTTCCTCCCTAGGTTACTGAGGAGCTCCCAGAGCTGCCTGCCGCTTGGGAGACCGAAGAACTGCTGAGGCAGCCACTAACCATTTACCCTGGGGAGACAGACGGTCCTGAACCCCACGTACCCACACTGAAGATACGAGCCCTAGACTGCCTTTGGTGCTCACCTCTGCCCCATTCCCTTCTGGGGGCTGTGGTCCAAAGACTGTTTGATGGCCTGGGGCCATAGACAGCTGAATCAACCAGCCCTGCCTGAGGACCTGAGCACCAGTGAGAGCTAATTCCCTGCTTTGAGCCAGCCTGCACAGGTGCAACAGTGTGGGGCATGGTCTTCCTCATGGACTGACGAGGAGGGACAGCCCTGCACCCCTACAGAGAACCAGAGCTGTTAGTTGCAGGACAGCTAGGCGATGTCTTTTCAGGAGGCAAATTAGTGGGAAAAGGAATTTTCTGTCCTATAAATCGATCAAACTCTATTGACAAGGCTTCAATCCTGCAAACACCTCTGAACATGCCTAACTTTAGGCAGGTGAGTACTCCCAGGCTAGGTCTTCAGAAATGTTCCTTTCAGAGGAAACGGTTCCAAAGACCTGCACTCATCAGTCAGAGTGGCGAAAAAGTAAATTCATTATTGCATGCGAGGCCTTCGAATAATAGGGATGGAAGGGACCTCATGAGGTCATCAAGTTCAACCCTCTGCTAAAAGCAGGACCACTCCCACTAAATCACCCCAGCCAGGGTTTTGTCTAACTGGGCCTTAAATATCTCCAAAGACAGAGATTCCACCACCTCCCTAGGTAACCCATTCCAATGCTTCACCACCCTCCTAGTGAGAAAGTTTTTCCTAATACCCAACTTCGACCTCCCCAGCTGCAACTTAAAACCATTGCTCCTTGTTCTGTCCTCTGTTACCCTCGAGAACAGCCTAGCTCCCTCCTCCTTGGAGCAACCCTTCAAGTAACTGAAGGTTGCTAACAAATCCCCCCTCAGTCTTCTCTTCTGTAGACTAAATAAGCCTAGTTCCTTCAGTCTCTCCTCATAAGTCATGTGCCCCAGCCCCCTAATCATTTTTGTTGCCCTCTGCTGGACTCTTTCTAATTTGTCCACATCCTTTCTGTAGTGGGGAGCCCAAAACTGGACACACTATTCCAGATGCGGCCTGACCAGTGTCGAATAGAGGGGAATTATCACATCCCTCAATCTGCTGGCAACGCTCCTCATGATGCAGCCCAATATGCCATTGGCCTTTTTGGTAACAAGGGCACACTGTTGGCTCATACCCAGCTTCCCGTCCACCATAATCCCCAGGTCCTTTTCTACAGTGTTGCTACTTAGCTGATCGGTCCCCAGCCTGTAGCAATACATGGGATTTTTCCGTCCTAAGTGAAGGACTTTGTTCTTGTCCTTGTTGAAGATTGAAGATTCATGAAGAAAATCATGAGATTTCTTTTGGCCCAATGATTCAATTTGTCTAGGTCTCCCTGAATCCTGCCCCTGCCCTCCAGCATGTCTACCATTCCCCCAGCTTGCTGTCATCTGCAAACTTACTAAGCACGTAATCTATCCCATCATCCAGATCTTTAATGAATATGTTGAACAGAACCGGCCTCAGGACCAACCCCTGGGGCACTCCACTCGTTACTGGTACCCGCTGAGCCCGATGATCTAGCCAGTTTTCTATTCACCTTACAGTCCACTCATCCAACCTCTACTTTCTTAACTTGCCAACAAGAATGCTGTGGGAAACCATATCAAAAGCCCTGCTAAAGTCGAGGTATATCATGTCGACAGCTATTCCTGCATCCACAAATCCAGTCATCTCATCATAGAAGGCAATCAGGTTGGTCAGGCACGATTTACCCTTGGTGAATCCATGCTGACTGTTTCTGATCATTCTATTTTCCTCCAAGTGTTTCAGGATGGATTCCTTGAGGACCAGCTCCATGATTTTTCCAGGGACTGAGGTGAGGCTGACTGGTCTGTAGTTCCCCGGATCCTTTTTCCCTTTCTTGAACATAGATACTGTATTTGCTTTTTTCCAATCCTCTGGGACCTCCCCCATTCACCACGAGTTTTCATAGATAACGGACAGAGGCTCTGCAATCACATCGGCCAACTC
Organism: Pelusios castaneus; assembly: GCA_007922175.1. NCBI lineage: Eukaryota > Metazoa > Chordata > Testudines > Pelomedusidae > Pelusios > Pelusios castaneus. Next base: position 3,924,248 of record ML685755.1, on the reverse strand, counting down.
CCTTAGCATCCTTGGATGCAGTTCATCCGGCCCCATAGACTTGTGCACATCCAACTTCTTTGAGTAGTCCCTAACCTGACCTTCCATCACCATAGGCCACTCTCCTTCTCTCCATTCTGCGTTACCCAGTGTAGTAGCCTGGGAGCTGACCGTCCCTGTGAAGACTGAAGTAAAAAAAAGCATTGAGTACTTCAGCCTTTTCCACATCATCCACCACGAGGCTATCTGTCCCAATCAGTAAGGGACCTATACCATCCCTGATCCTCTTCTTGTTACTGACATACTTGTAGAACCCCTTCCTGTTATACTTCACATCCCTTGTTAGCTGCAACTCCAGTTGCCCGTTGGCCTTTCTGATTTTATCCCTGCAGTCCTGAGCAATATATTCATACGCCACCCAATCATCTGTCCAACCTTCCACTTCTTGTAAGCTTCCCTTTTATGTTTCAGCTCATCGCAGAGTTCTCTGCTAAGCCACGCTGGGCGCCTTCCACATTTGCTGTTCTTTCTGCACATTGGAATGGTATCTTCCTGTGCCCTTAGCAGGGTTTCTTTAAAATACAGCCAGCTCTCTTGGATGCCTTTCCCTTTCAGATTAGCCTCCTGAGGGATCCAGCCCATCAATTCTCTGAGGGAGCCAAAATCTGCTTTTCTGAAGTCCAGGGTGTGTGTTCTGCTTCTTTCCTTTCTTCCTTTGATCAGAATCCTGAATTCTACCGTCTCATGGTCACTGCTGCCCAGGTTGCCATTTACTTCTACTTCCCTGATCAATTCTTCTCTGTCTGTGAGCAGCAGATCGAGAGGTGCAAGGCCCCTAGTTGGTTCCTCCAGCATTTGTACCAGGAAGTTGTCCTCAACACTCTCCAAAAACTTCCTGGATTGTCTATATACTGCTGTATTGCCTGCCCAGCAGATGTCAGGATAATTGAAATTCCCCATGAGAACCAGGGCCTGTGATCTGGAAACTTCTGCTAGTTGTCCACAGAACGCCTCATCCACCTCCTCTTTCTGGTCTGGCAGTCTGTAGCAGATACCCACCACGACATCCCCCTTGTTGCTCTCTCCTCTAAACTTAACCCACAGAGTTTCAACCGGCTTGTTTCCACTTTCACAGTGAAGCTCCGAGCATTCTTACAGCTCTTTTACATATAGCGCTACTCCTCCACCTCTTCTTCCCTGCCTGTCCTTCCTGAACAATTTATACCCATCCATGGCAGTGCTCCAGTCATGCGAGCTATCCCACCACGTCTCTGTTACATCCTGGGCTACGTCCACACTGGCAAGTTAGTTCCCATTAAGGAAGCTTAATTCGAACTAACTAAAGCCATGGCTACACTAGGCTTTAATTAGTTTGAATTAAGGGCTTCCTCAATTCGAACTAATAACTTCGAATAGGGTATTAGAACTAACTAGTTCGAATTAACCAATGTGGCCATGTTAGTTCGAACTAATTTCTTAGTTCGAACTAACCGGCCCATTGAAATCAATGGAGATCGCTAATTCGAACTAAAATTAGTTTGAATTAGTTCGAACTAACTAATTTTAGTAAGTGTAGACATAGCCATAGTTCCTTGTCTGGGCCAGTACTACCAATTTTTCCTGCTCGTTTCCCAGGCTCCTCGCATTTGTGTACAGACACTTAAAATACTGGGCTAACTGCCCCACTTTCCCCTGTTGATTCTCTCTCCTGTTGCATCGTCCTCCTTGCAATTTCTCCTGGTGTCCTCCTTCCCCACTTGCCTCAGGTATTAGGGCTTCATTAGGACACATAAGACAATGATTTGATTCTCCCCCATCCCCTCCCAGTTCTGACTAGTCTCTCTTACCCCTGTTGTTAGAGTCCCGGCACCCCCCAAGTGCCATCCCTTCCCCCAGGTCTCCCTCATTGTGACTTACCTGTGGGCTTTGGTCACCTTCCCCCTTCAAACCTAGTTTAAAGCCCTCCTCACTAGGTTAGCCAGTCTATGTCCAAATACGCTCTTCCCCTTCCTCGATAGGTTGAGTCCATCTCTGCCTAGCAGTCCTTCTTCCTGGAACATGGTCAAGGAAGCCAAATCCCTCCTGTAACACCATCTTCGCAGACAGGCATTCACCTCCAGGAGGCATCTGTCTCTACTCAGGCCCCTACCCTTGACCTGAAGGATTGAGGAGAAGACTACCTGTGCACCGAACTCCTTCACCCATGCTCCCAGAGCCCTGTAGTCACCTTTGATCTGCTGAGGGTCACCTCTTGCAGTATCATTGGTTCCCACATGGATGAGTAGCATGGGATAGTAGTCAGAAGGGCGGATGATTCTCGACAATCCTTGTCTACACACAAAGTTGTTCTACTCCAGCTACACAGTTATAGTTTAACTGACACAAGCTCCATAACGTGCATGCAATTACAGTATATAAAAGTGCTTATACCCATCTGGTTTGTTCCCGGGGAATAAACTATACCAGTATAAGAAGTCTTTATGCAGGTACTACAGCATCGAACTAGGCAGTGTTCTAATATAACTATTTCAGCAAAAAGTCACAGCCCTAACAGAAATAGTTATACTGACACAAAAACCAATGTGTGGACCTGGCTTGAGTGAAGAGAATTCAGTTAATTGGTAGTAATGGAATTCCAGGAACCTAAAACTTGGAACCATAAAGATCCTTTACAATCGGGACTGGATTCTCTATTGCTAACAGAATGCCTCTTGCTAAAGATGAGTAAGTAGAATCAATGGGAGCAGGACTGGCGATTTACTTAAGGTCTAAACTCACCCTGTTTGCCTTCAATGAAATTGTATCATGTGTGTCAGTCTCAGGGGGAATGATGGCCATCTGACATCTTGCTAGATGAAAGGACTCACGTCGAAGTCAGTCAGTCAATGCTGCTTGACAGTAGCATGGAAGAAGAGCCCAGTGTGTGAGTGGCAGACCTTCCCACAGTGGCTACAGGTCCACTAGCCAGATGGAGGTTGGAGCACATTCTGCTTCTTGGCTCACTTCCGGGCCTCAGCCTGGGCTCTCTGATTATGCTTTGTGATGGCTGCACCAGCCTTGACCTAGCTTCTCGAGTCTGAGCGACTGTGAGCAGGCCTCTCTCAGTTGTCAGTGGGAATGCTCCATTTCTGGAGACCCTGCTTAACCGTGTCACTATATTGGAACTGCCTCTGTGTCACAGTTAGTTCTTGAGTTGGCCATTAAGCACAGCTTTCAGCAGACCACCTTGAGGCTTGCGCTCCATGTGTCCCTGCTACAGAAGCCTGCAACCATCCAGCATAGTCTGCACAGACTGTAGGCCAGTTCTCTCAAGGATCTCAGTGATCCGTTGGTGCCAAATGTCTCCAAGGATTTTTCTGAGACGATGAAAGTGGAAGTTGTTCAATCTTTGCTCCTGCTAGGAGTAGGGTACCCAGCTTTCACAGCTGTAGAGTGCTGAGGACACAAACTTGATGAATGGACACCTTCGTATTCATTAGATTAGAAGATTGCTATTCCAGATAGGAAATAAGTTTCCTAAAGGTAACAGAGGCTTTCCTGAGTCTCAAAGTTCAATATCAGGATAAGTTAGCTGGGTAAAGTTGAGCCAAGATACCAGAATGGGTAATGAAAAGTTTCCAGATGAGGAGAGATTAACAAAATTGGTACTTTTCAGCTTGGAAAAGAGATGACTATGGGTGGCATATGATAGAAGTCTGTAACATCCTTACTGGTGTGGAAAAAGTAAAGAAGGAAGTGCAATTTTTTACTTCTCATCACACAAAAATTAGGGGGTCACCAAATGAAATTATATTAACAGGCAGCAGGTTTAAAACAAACAAAAGGAAATATTTACTCTGCTTAAGAGCCTTTGGTGAGGATGGTGGATCACCCGGGTTCATCTGCTTGTTGACCACCACAAAGAATTCTAGTAGATTGGTGAAGTATGATTTCCCTTTCCAAAAAGGATGTTGACTCTTTCCCAACAAACTGTGTTCATCTATACCAGGGGTCGGCAACCCCCATCACGTGTGCCAAACGTGGCATGCGGGCCAAGCCTGAGCAGCACGCAGCACAGCTCAGGCTCCCCTGCTGGCCCACTGGGGATGGTGGCCAGCAGGGAAAAATAAGCTGCGATGCAGGGCTCCTGATCCGCTCTCTGCTGGGCAGGGCTGCTGGAGGGGAGCGGGAGGGGTTGGCCCGGTCCACAGCCGCCGCTGCCTGCCAGCCAGAGCTGGCCCCGGCCATGGCTAGGAAGAAGGTGGGTTGGCCCACCCGGAGCCTCCGCTGCCAGCAAGGGCTGGGAACCAGGAGCCAGCCCCAGCTGGGAGCCGGAGGCCACCCGCTGGCGGGTGCCAGCCCCGGCCAAGAACCGGAGGCCGCCCGCCAGCGGGAGATGGCCCTGGCCCCAGCGCCTTTTGGCCCCACCCCCAGCACCTGCTGAGGGTGCCGTGGGCGGGGCTAGCACGGGGGCCAGCAAAGGTTTCTTGCTTTAACAGTTCTCAAGGTATCAGCCACTTTAATCAGGCCGGAGTTCAAGTGGGGAAAGCAAGATGGTAATAAGGGTTATTTATGGGAATTAGAGTTCCAATCGTTTCCAAACTAATAGGAATAGAAATACAATATATTTACCAGTGGAAAGGTGGGTTTCCCAGCCTACATGTGATACACAGCATTTGCTTCCAGTCTTAGCTGCATACAAAATATTAGACCTGCAAACGGTCCTTAGCCTCTCAGTCTCACTGGCTAGTCCATACCTAGTGATAGTAAGTCCCAGATCGAGGTATGTTTCAGTGGTTCAGTCCAAGCATTTCAATGCATTTGTTGTTCAGTCCAGTGTCTCAAGGTATTTTTCAGCTGCTCAGTCCAAGCGTCTCAATGTTTGCTTTTTTCCCCCAAGGACAATACAGCAGGCAAAAAGCCAGCCCCAGATTTGGCATGTGTCTATGCAGGAGTCAGTGACCCTGACAGTGCTACGTGTTGTTAAAGCTCCTTAGTCTGATCCCTCAATTTTGGAAAACCTGCCAGGTTTTTAAGTCCCCCTCCTTCCAACCATGCTTGCTTCCTGGGTTAATTTTACGTCAGCCTTCTGGAAAACAACTGTGAGACGCCAGTGGGCTGAAGCTCACTGCAAGCACAATTCCAGAGGACGAACGCAATTAGCGTTTGGCAGAGTGCCGGTACAGCTCCAAATCCCATGGCCAACGCCACCTTCTGCCTACCTCTTAGACAGGAGAGCACATTGGAGAGTCTGTACTGGGATCACAGCAAAATACTCCTGCTCTGGAACCAAGAGAGCCGAATTCAAACTGAGCAGATACTTCACAGAAACAGAGGAGTCATTTCGCCACCTGTTTCTTGTGTCATTTCAGCTGTTCTGTGTACCAGGGCAGAGGCACTAAGTGATCACACAAGCCTATCATCACAGAGACCCAGGCAAAAATCACCGGAATCATCTACTCTGGAAGGAAAGTGCTTGCTTGCAGCTTTCTATACAGGCCAGGGTTCCTGACGATACCTTCCCTGAGCACCCTGCACTGATATCAATGAAACAACAATGGTGATCCACCAGTGCCTGCAATACCACAGAGAAGTAGCCCTTCCTATTATTGACGTACACTGTCACAAGATGGTCTGGGGCCAAAACTGGGATATGCATGCCATTTAGCACCTCACCGCAGTTAGGGAACCCCACTGCCACACAGCCAGCCACTATTTCCCGCTCATTGCCTGGAGTCAGTGTCTTTCCTAACAGGATGCAATTAATGGCCCTGCACACTTGTGTGACCACAAATCCCCCAGTGGATTTCCCACTCCAGACTGATTTGCAACTGACCGGTAGCAGTCTGGAGCTGTCAGCTTCCCCACACTTGCCAGAGATCACCAGGCACTTCTCCACCAAGAGGGCAGCTCTCATTTTGCTTTCCTTGCACTGCAGGGCAGGGGCAAACTTCACACGCAGTTCCATGAAACTGGCTTTGCACATCCCAAAGTTCTGAGCCACTGCTCATCAACTTCATACCTACGTAACAATGTGACCCCACCACTCAATGCTGGTTTCCCCAGCCCACCAGCAAATGATCCACTGAGTGCTGCTGCTCTGGGAATGCCAAAAGCAATCTGGAATTGTTTCTTTCTATGGCATACAGAAGGGCAGGCACCATGGATTCATTTTCAGATTTGCAGCTCATGAAATTCTGCGTGATCAGCCATGTTGTGTTCATCATGCTTAAAACACGACTGCAGAGCAATGCTGGAGCCATGCTTTTAGACAGATGGTGGGGGCACAGTTTACAGGAACTGTTGAAAAATGGCTCTTGCTATAGTCGAAAACCTGTGGAATGATGGGATGGAGAATACTGCATCATGGGATGGTGAGCCCCCACACTGTGATCCAGTCCCACTACTCCCAACGACGGAAGGGGGTGAGCTACACAGTGGTGCACAGCTCCCTCTGTCAGCACTAGACCACCCGCCGTCGACAAGGAGTGTTGGGCGAACATGCACAGCTGATATCATTATAGCAGTTTATGAATATTGGTATAACTTGAGTTGACTTAACGCTGCAGTGTAGACATGGCCGTAGATTTATACCGCTGCTTTCTGCTCAAAGAGTGTCCAAAGTGCATCACAAAGTTTCCAGACTGCATGTACAAACCATTACGTCCACCACCAGGATGATCAGCCCCCTCTAGGCTGGAACACACCAGCTTTTTAACGGCACAAAGCAACACTTCAAAACAGTTTCACTTCAGAAGTGAAGAATTCCATGTTCAGTTGAAATTGCAGAGCTTATTAGAAAACCAGAACCACCCAAATAATAATTTGGGCACAAAATAAAGACAAGTACGCCATGGGACCTCTGACAGCCACTAGAGGTCAGTACCTCAGTACTACCTCACCCTAAATATATCATCTGAAGACTCAAAGCACCCACTGACACCTGGTCTGGGTGCTGGTTCATTACTGCCTTAGGAAGAGTGGATACCTCCCACCAGTGTTCCCTCTAAGCTGCGCGGGTGCGTGGCTGCACAACGGCCGTTGCAACCCCCGCGCAGCACTGAGGGACCCCCGCGCAGGCCGGCAGCCCCCACCAGACCCCCAGGGCTGCGGCTTTGCCCCAGCTGACCCGACCTGAGCCCGGCCTCTGGGCTGGCCCTCCCCGCCCCCAGGGCGGAGCAGGCAGGCTCAGCACCGGGCCATGTGCGCGCGCCTGCCTGCCTGCCCCATGCGGCCGGGGCAGCAGGGTGGCCACGGCCAGGGAAGGCTCCCGGGCTCCCACCAGCCGGCTGCCTCGACTTCCCGGCCCGGGGCCGGGGTCAGCTCCGCTCCGCTGACAGCCTCGGCCTCCCAGCACGGGGCCAGGATCGGTCTCCAGTGCCGGGGTCTGCTCTCCCCTCCCGGGGCCGCGTTCGGGTCCCCGCCGCCAGTGGCATCGGCTTCTTTCTTTTTTTCTTCTTTGCCTTCCTTTTTCTTCCCTCCTTTCTCTTCTTTGCCTTCCTTTTTCTTCCCTCCTTTCTCTTCCCTTCCTTTTTCTTTCTTTCCTTCCTTCTCTTCTTTGCCTTCCTTTTTCTTTCTCTTCCTTCCTTCTTCCTCTTCCTTCCTTCCTGCATCCTTCTTTCTCTTCCTTCTTTCCTTCTCTCCGCCTTTCTTTTCCTA
>ML685755.1:3812064-3916621 GCA_007922175.1 Pelusios castaneus | reverse complement strand
TTTTTTCTTTTTCTCTTCATCTTCCTCTTCCTTCCTTTCTTTCTTCTTTCTCTTCCTTCTTTTTTCTTTTTCTCTTCTTTCCTTCTTTCTCTTCCTTCTTTCCTGCTCTTTCTTTCTTTGCTTCCTTCCTTTCTTTCTCTTACTTTTTTCTTTTTCTCCTCCTTCCTTCTTTTTTCTTTCTCTTCCTTCTTTTTTAAAAAGCTTTTTAAAAATTAATTTTAAATAAAAATCTTTCTAAAAATTAAATTTCAATTCAAAATTCATTCAAATTCAATTAATTAAACACAATTAATTAATTCTATTTACAATCACTAACTTCAATTAATGTCTATAATTTCTGTCGTGAGTTTGCACAAAAATTTTATTCAGAAAAAGTTTTGCACACGGCTTGAAAATTTTGCACACAAGCCGCCAAACCTTAGAGGGAACTCCCACTTCACTAAAATCTCTTTTTTGCAGCTTTTAATTTTAAATTGAGGTCTTCCATCAAGAACCAATATAGTGCAGCCCTGCTTAAAACTGTGCAGAATAATGAGATCACTGCCTGACAATGTGAAGAGCGGAGGCAGAGGGCACTATTTTTGGTGGAAGAATGCAACCACCTTTAACTGAAGGGAGCCGTGGCACATCACAAACGGCGTAACACAGGCTGCTTTGTACGCTATTCAGCAACACAGAGCCAACAGAACATCAAACAAACTCCAGAGAATCAGAGCTCGTACAGGAACGTAAACACTAGCCATCCTACTCCAACAGTACAATCTGCCGGGTCAACAAGACTGGCCATTGCAGTCACTCAAAGAGAACAACATTCATGCAGCATCTGCCTTCCCGACAGATTTAATATCAATATACTGCGCACAGACTGGCACCTTTATGGATACGATGTTGCTCATTTACCCTTAGAATACTAGCTTTTTCCTGATTTTCACCTAATCAAATCCTGAGACGCTCCAGTTGGACCAAATGACAGTAGCTCACTCCAACTGTTAAATGAGATTGTCGATCTCCAGTTTCTAGTGGTTGAGGGTCCACATGATACAAGATACCACTGTGCTACTTGTATCCTTGCCCGGTCTCAGTAAAGACATAAGGACTGAACTGGTTTGGAGACCAGACTTACAATCCAGTACTGAAGTTCGGTGGAGCCAGAGTGAGGAGGAACATGCACTGTGCTGCTAACACCACTTCTGTCCTATTTGGTCTCTAGATAAACAGAGAATGTCAGTCTCTGAGGACTGTCAAACAAATAATCTTCACCAAAGCTAACGTCTCTGATAACTTTTTTAAGCAAATACTTTATTTAGAAGGACTATATTAAATAATCAGTATATAACCCCCCCAGGGACATGCATCTGTAAGTTACCTGATTTCAAGCTAGAAAAACAGGTTGAAATGCAAGTACTATTCTAATTGACTAGATGGCATTCTGTGCATGACTCTGTCCTGTACCAGTCTTCAAAAAATTCAATCCTGTAATGTGCTGAGCACCCTCAGCTACAGGGAAGAAGTGTTGAATGCGCTCCTTAGGAGCATACTGCGCCTGCAAAACTGAGCCCAAGAGGAACTGTAAAAAGGCTGGTGAAAGCTGTATCCCCAGCGGAATCACCATTCATATTAATCAGTTGAGCACGGTAATAAGATTAGAGGTGATTGGATTGAGAGTAGTGGAATTAAACTCATTTTCTAATCCTCCAAGCTTACTACTCACAGCTCAAATGTGTTACCCTTTATGAACAGGATGGGCTCAAACACAATTTTACAACATGTCATGTTTAGAAAGGAAGAGGAAGTGACCATTAACATCTTGTAAATACACATCACGCTCTCTGACTCTGGATCATCTGTGTCACAAGCTTAATGCTGGCCAGCAGAAATGTGGTTTTTATTACCTGAATGGATCCACGGCTGTGCAGTTGACAAAGGTGGTGTGGGGGGAAGGAATCTGTCCCTACAGGAAGGGTACAAGGGCTCCAGGAGAAGGGGAGATCTTTATAGGTGCACTCTTGATTTGTTGAACTTAATTTTATTATTTTAAATTCTTTGTTTAACTAGAAACTCCCTGAAATGTGAAGAGACGGAAGGTGGATTTGTAGGGAAGACAAAAGCTTCCCACAAAACGAATTCCACCCAGTGACTACCTAGCTAGAGCTGTTCTGGTATACTGGCAGAAAGTTGCTTTACAAGAGCAGCTCCTGTAATCCCTCAAATCTAACCAGGCAATTATTCTGCACACATCTCCCCAAGCACAACAAAGTTTTACAACGCAAAGCAACGCGTCCTACACCACGGTAGCATTTGTCTGCCCGCTTGCTAAGGTCGTTTGTTTAGTGATCCCAAATGAGAGTGGAAACAGTGACATAAGACAGCAAAGGTGAATTGCAACGACCAAAATTTTGCCTTTTGATAGAACCATCCAGGGCCGGCCCAACCATAGAGGTGACCTAGGCGGTTGCATAGGGCGCCAGGCCTTAAGGGGCACCAAATTAGATGGAAGAGAATTTTTTACTCTATTTAAAAAGTTATATTCATACATTATCTCTTATAACATATGGGAAAGGGAGCACCAAAATCACAGTTCACCTAGGATGCCAAAAACCCTTGGGCCGGCCCTGGAACCACCCATATTAGGGGGTGCCACCCCACGCAGGCCTAGAGGGATGAAAGCAGCGAGGCAGGCCAGAATTGCCCAGGCTGCACCTGAGGAAGACGACAGGGAGCAGGCCACTAACTAGAAATGGGCTCAGCTGGGCAGAAACAAGACGTGCCTGTCGAAAAGACCAGGAGCTGTGAGCAGCAAGACACTGCCAGGAAATAGTTACTCCCTGGGAAGAGAGCTCAGACTGACAAAGCCAGAAAGAGGGGGAAGCCAGAAAAGCTTCAGGAAGCAGTCCAGGGAAGGAGCAGTGAGGACTCAGAGAGCAAAACCCAGAATTCCTGGGTTCAGGGTCCCTAGGCTCGAATCTGGAGAAATGGGAGGGCCTGGTTTCCCCTACTGGCCACTGGGGAAGTGGCCAGTAGGGCACTGCTGGAGAAGACTGCCTGTGCTTGAGACTCATTGGCTATGTCTACACTTGTTCAAGTAAGTCGACTTAGCATGTCTATACTGTACATTTAGGTCGAATTAAAAGTCGACCTTGCCAAATCAACTTAGAGCGTCCACATTGGATGCCTAAGTCAACTTGTAGGGGCTAGGTGGACCTGGGAGTGGTGCATGGTGGGAAGGGGGGCACCCGAGAGGTGCCCCCCTTCCTCAGGCACCCCTTCAAAAGTGCCAGGGAGCTCAGCATCTCCCCCATTGTACCAGGGTACATGGGGGCTGAGCAGGACAGGGGCAGGGTATAGGAGGGGGCTGGGCAGGGCTGTGTCCTGCCCTGTGGTTGGGCACACCAGGCTCTTTAAGTCGATTTTAAGTCGACTTAGGGCTACTCTGCGTCTACTCTGGCTTAAGTCGACTTAATAAAGTCGACTTCATAAAGTTGACTTAACTAGTAAGTCGACTTAAAACTCGGTTTTATTAAGTAGACTTAAAATTTCCTTAGGTTGACTTAAGCAGCAGCTTAAGTCGATTTAAGGAAACTGTAGTGCAGACGCAGAGTAAATTAAGTCTGCTTAAATTGACTTAATTTACTAGTGTAGACGCACCCTTTGTGCAGAAAGACTTTGTGTAAACCCTGGAAGGGGAAGTCTTGCAATGACCCGGCTGGATGGCCACGTCACAAAGAGGCGGCTGCAGTTTTGGAACAAAAGGGCCCATCAGGTGAGAAGACAACAGGAGGGACCCTGCAGAAGAGAATGCAATCCCTTACCAGAGCTCATTGCCAAGACGGACAGAAGATGGCGCCACCTGCCGTGAATACCCGCTGGGACACCTTATGTTAAAGCTTATCTGTGAAATGGGGTCATAAAGTCATGGTTAAATGACCTGTCTCGGTGAAGTCCAACTCCTAGCCCCTGCTCCAACCACTATATCAAACTGCTTCTACTAGCTACTTAAAGTCAACATGAATCACTTTTTTTTTTTTTTTTTTTTAAAGATTCCCATACAATTTAACACCCTTTCAGAATTCCATACAGATATATTCTTCCTGTAGTAAGAAAACCATCTCTTTTCCCTCTCCCATAAGCCATCAGTAATCAGACCATGGACTAATCTCCTAATAAACTTAATTGAGCAATTTCTGCAATGATAGAAATCCACAGATATTTAGAAAGCTAAACTACTTACTTTTTTTGCTTGTCCAACGTTAAGAAAAAGAAAGCTCTACTGAGATTCCAGAAATTTAGCTTAAGGTGATAGATATCAGAGATCGTGAAGGGATAGAGACTTGGGGTTGTAGCTGCACAGTTGAAGTTCTGCTATAAGAGAGGATGAACTTACTCCCAGCGAAGGCTCCATGCATTAGCATTCTTTACCACCCAACTCCCTTACTAACATTCCCATCAATGCTCTTCCACCATTTCAGTAACAGAAGATCTGTCTAGCCACCGGAGAGTCTGAACAGGGTTAATGTCATCAGCAATTACAAAGTCAAATGGAATAGGTGCAAAACACAATTTCAGAGAAATCTATTTGGTCTCTTGTTGACCTTTCCATTAAAAGAGATTCTATTATTAAGTCAACTTGTAGTGCTTAGAAGCCCATGCACTGAGTGGGTGTCCACTGACCTCTCGTTTCCAAGGACATCAATAGAGTCTGGAATTTCAGAAGCTGGCAAAGCACTGGACTGGGCATGAGTCACAAAGCATGGCAGTTTGGGACTTTTGTTTGTTCTGAGGGCTATAAGCCAGCAGGGCTTCTAATGTAATTATTGTTCAGGGAGACACATTAGGAAACACGATCAGCATGCAGGCTCTTTTCCCTAAACAAGTCTTTCTATCTTAAATGTTAAAGATCTCTCCAGCATGCTGATTTCTGAAATCGGAGAAAAATAAGAATACACAAATGGAACGGCTCTTAAAGCTAGTGCAGCTGGGCATTTCTAAGCTTACTCCAGTGTTGCAGATAAGGCACAAAACAGGAGACGTGTGCAGGATGTACCTGCCTGGAACAAAGACTGAAATGACAACTGCAACTGATCACACAAGAATGCACCTAGATAACATCCTTCAGCCCAAGATCTCCAGGTGCTTTACAAAACATTACTAGTTCTCCAGACAGCCCCCTGAGGAATGAAGCTCTCCGTGGTTTGCTTTACCAACCTGTAAAATGGGAGTAAACAACTACTCCAAAGCCATACAGCAGATCGGTCCAAGCTGGGACCAGAACCCAAGAATAATGATGGTCCCTTGCTCTGAACTGCACAGATCCGGATTCCTCGGGTACATGCTCACTTTACATCATGCTCTTGAGGGCACGAGTGCATAAACAATCCTGACAGGAAGACAAGTGCGCAAAACGTACTTCTTGTGTGCAGCAAGTGTGCATTTCTTTAACGGGAGGGGAACCCCAGCCAGCTGATTATAGTAATTGTTAACATAATGCCCGCATGAAGCCACCTAATACTAAATGAAGAGAAAGTGGAAACTGTTAACCTTAAAGTATTTGGTGCTTTTCACATCAATTATGTATTCCAATGAAGTTAGTTGGGGCAGTTTCCTTTGGTTCAGCACAACATCAAGCCTTCGGGATAATATTCTCCACCCGATACCCACACAACTGCCATTTACATTCATGAGAGCTTGATGTTCTCACATTCACAATTAAGTATCAGTGAAAACAACTGATGAGAGTTCTTTCTTCAGGGACATGTTTGTACCTGAGATTTTTAAACACAGCAGGCTGGTGTAGTAAACAGTTTAGCGAACTGCAAAGCTGTTAAGAATTTGGACCCTAACCTTTATGTGCACCCAAGGATGTCCAGTACCGACAAGTCTAGTTCTTTCCAAGTTCTTTGACTGGTTTCTCCATGTTTCCACGCCCTGGAGCCAGCCCCGCTGCATCAGACAAACCAGACTCTTTTCCTAAAGAGAGACGCTACTCTTTTAAAATTCTGTCTGCTCCTAACACCTTAGCTAGTTCATTTTTTTCTGTTTTAATATCTCATTTACTATCACCATTTATACTGTCTACCTTTTGCATTTCACGCCGATTGGACAGCAAGAATCATTCTTCACATGGCACTTCATAAGACATGCCCTAGACTGTTCCTGTTTCACAGATGGGAAACTGTGGCACATATAGGCGATGTGACATGCTCAAGATCACATAAGGAGCCTGGTGCAGAGCCAGGGACAAAATCCTGGCGGTCGGATTCCCTCTCCTGTGCTTTAGCCACTAAACCATGGTTCACTTTCCACTTGACTTGCATGAACTAATGGCTGGGTTCCCAACACTGCAGGGGAAAAAAGTTAAATAAAAATAAACTTCGCTATTGACAATTTTAAGAATTAACTTTTTTTTGCTTCAAATAAATCAGGAGGCTCAAAGTACATGGCAGAGTCCCTTCAAACATGCTCTGCAACATGGCTGTTGCGAGCACAGCAGCAGTAAGGTAAAGGAGTCGGATGCTATTGGTGCTGGGTCATCTTTTCCCTGTCCAACAGCTCATGGACAGTTTTAAAACTTGAATAATAAATAACTGGCCATGAAAAGAAATTGGCTACTAGCTTCCCCCCACCCCTCTCCACCCAAAAGAAATTCATTTCTCTCCTGTGCACACATCAGGAACATTTACATGGGGCAGGTTACAGAACTAGAGAAGATGGTAATAAACTTTGGGTAACAGCAAGCCCAGAGATTCCCTTCCCAAATATCACCCTCTTCCCACCATTGCTCCTTTTTTTAGCTCCCATCCTGAATTCCCAAAAGCCACATGCTGACCAAAGTGGAGACGGGAGTCAGCTTCTGGCCCCAACAAACTGGAACATGATTTCACAGCTATGCAATACAAGGTAGCTGCCAAAACATCTCCAGTAGCTAGCTGCATGAAGGGCCACAGTGGGAGCTGGGAGAAAAAGCAGGCAGGATTCCAAGAGACCACCTAGAGCTTTCTCCACATCTGAAGAAGGAACATTTCCAGTGGAGATGTGGGGCAGATCTAGAGCTCTCAAGTTTTTCCTTTGGTTGGGGAACTCTGAGCTCAGAAGAGTATCAGGTAGAACAGCAGTTAGCAGATTTCTTCAGCACTAGATTCAATCCTGAGAAACTGCAGCTTGCAAGAGAAGGCAATGAGACACCACTCTTGGTCCTGATCTTTCATCTCCTGAAGCGGTGAGAGGCTACAGTACAGGCTGCTGTCAACACGCCAGGAAGGCAGCACCTGGGCCTCCCCAGACAGCTGGAGCGCGGGGCTCCCTCCTAGCCAGGACTGGAGTGGTCCTGGCCGAAAGGAGCCCCGCACTCCCTCCTAGCCAGACCAAGCAGTCGCGGCCAGGAGGGAGCGCCAGCTGCCGAGCTGGAGCCCGGGTCTCCCACTCTCCCTCCTGGTCAGGACTACAGGGTCCCGGCTAGGAGGGAACGTGGGGCTTCCTTCTCCCCGAGACCGCACTCTGCTGGAGCGAGGGTCCCAGGGAGAAGGAAGCGCGTGGCTTCCTTCTCCCCGGGACCACGGGGCTTCCTTCTTGCCTGTCCTATCGGGCCAGATGGGCCCATCTCCTTGCGCTTGGTGTTGCCATCTCCAGGGTCGCAATGCTGGTCAGGGCTGGTTGGGCTCCCCACACAGGCTAAATTTGTGAGGGTGGTGGTGTAACCTGGCACTTGGAGTTGCAGTTCCACTTACTCAAACATGGCCCAGCTAGCCCATGGCATCATGGCAGCTGGGCCAAACCTGAGCAGCTGAGCCCAGCCAGTCCCAGGGTTGGGAGCCACTACTATGGGATGAGTGCTGGCCAGGCTCTGCAATCACCCGCTAACAGAAAAGACACGATACCCACCCACACCGCAGTATCCCCATGACCCACTGACACATTCTGGTGTCTCAGTTTGGGCCTGCAGCCAACAGGTAGAGACACCCTGGCCTAGAGGCTCCACATGAGGTGGGTGGAGTCTGAGGAGGGGCTCAGCAAGAAGCAGCATCAGAGGAAGAGGGGAGAGGGAGGCCAGGGAAAAGGAAAGGAGCAGAAAGAGATGTAGGAATTCGGGAGGGAAGGGGTGAAATATCAGCCATCATCAGAGGGGGAGTGCCTGTGCACAACAGAGACCGCAGGAAGCAATGTGATGACACCCTAGGAATCCCAAAGCCCCTGCGGGCAGGTTCTCTATCCACCCTGGAGGTCTTCTTCTAATCTGAGCTCATGTGGCATGACCAGGGTGGGTGGGGCTGCCTTCCCTACGCAGTTCAAGGCGATCATTAGCAAAGGAGCTCATCAGCCAAGTACCCGGTCCTAGCTTTTGAGATCACAACAGTTTTTCAGTCTGAAATAGGAGGTATCCATACACCTACAGATGAAGTCCTCTGGAGCGCAGCCCTACTGAAGAGACTTACAAGATAACCTGGCTGGGGTCACATCTCCTGCTGAAATGCTAGATTGCGGGCGACTTTGTATGCTAAGCTACTTAGGTACACATTTAAGATCTCAGGGGCAGAAGAAGCTCGTGCAGCGATTGCTCCACTTGGTGATGGGAAGGAAATAGAGGGAAAAGGTAAAAACTGGACTGAGCCAGGCCACTGCCCCCCACCAGGAGACACTAGACCCAGAGCTCAGCAGGAAAGATCCCGACTCCTCTGGGGGCAGCAGGACCCATGCACAAACCCACCTTCACTTTGAGAAAGAAACTACTGAGAGGAACTAGCCAGGGAAGTGCAGAAACTGGGACCCACGAACATGGATAATATTTTCTACAGTTTGATTGGCATCCGGCAGAGAAAGTTCAATTGACTGTTCGCTCCAGGCTCCTCCCATCCCAGCCTCACAGTCTTCCACTCAGTCGCCTCCTTTACACTCCAGGCCTCTCTCCCATCCCTCTTTTCACTTCCCTCACCCCCACCCTAGCTCAAGGGGGTCTGACTCTTGGTTAGCCCCTAGATATCAGTGTACTAAATATGATCGCTAATTATGCTCTCCCAGGCATTCTGTCCTCTCTCTCTCTTCACTACCTGGCATCTGAGAACAACTCGCCGGCACTTGTTCCACTGCCGAGATCAGATCAACTGTCAATTACCTTAGAAGAGTGAAGACATGAAAGCCATTGCCGTTGACGGATTGTCAGAGTGCTTTAACCAGGGGTAGCACTGATGGCTATTTCCCAAGACAATAATTGTTCTTGTTGGTCTATCTCCAGGGAAACAGAAATTATCTCATTCTAACAACTTCCCCATTGAAATACAATCTGATTACTGCAACTGAGGTAAAAGTTCTTGTTCGATCATAAACCTTTTAGCCCTGCTTTCGACATACTCATGTGCCCTCTTAATGCTGATGTTAAGGCTAATGACATTCTGCCTACCCAGTAGCTGCTGCAAAAAGTAGGATGTTATTTCATCCTCTGCTGCAGGAGCTACTATGAAAAACACATTCAAAATCGCAGGTAAGGCAAGACTTGATTAACAGAGGTCCAAGTACCCAGTGATCATCTAACCTTCATCCACTATCAGAGATGATGTCATCAGGAAGCGGCTACAAGAAGTCCAGAGAGATGGGTAAAAATACACTGTATGAGATATTGACAGCCTACAAAGTTTAATTCAGCAAGAGAATATACAGCACGAAGGACTACAATAAGATAGTTTTAACCCTTCACCCTCCTCCATAGCTTACTGAACGTGCCAGGAAGAGAAGACATCGAATGGTGAACAGACACCAGCCGGCTTACAATGGAAGGTAAGCCACAAAATCATTTGGGTCTGAAAGTGGAGGAGAATCGCAAAGACAATCAAACCAAAACTGGAAGTTTTGAAGAGACAATGTAATAATTTAACTTGGAGTTTGCTCCCCACCATCTAAACATGCACACGCCTCCTAAAGGGGCCACCAAATCTTCAGTGACCAGCACGAGTTGCCATGAACGCGCCCGCGGCCTCCATGCCAGGGATAATGCCCATAACACAGCGTCTGCAAGAACCAGGCTGCAGAAGTGGTAAGAATCTACTTCCGACAGCCAGTTACGCACCAGTACAGCGTGTGACCAACACGACCACAGCTCATGGTAATGAGGCAGGACGTCTGTCACCTTTCTGCTGATTACAAGTTTTAAAAAGATACCGGACTTCTTAAGGTGACACTATGGAACCTGTCATGGTAGATCAGGGTTTAGGGATTTTTTACTTCATTATGACTGTTTTCCTAGAGAAATGTTTACTTGTCTATTGCCACCGATAATAGGGCCAGAAAGGTAGAAGGGGAAAGGAAGAGAAACACATTTTCTTTGTTTTGTTTAAAAGGTAGTTTCAAAAGTGGAGATAGGAGAAGCAGACCTTATAGAAGGGCATGAGTGTTCACACACCAGCTGTTCAGTTTTAATCCAACAATGCGTGTTGTTTACTCAAGAGACTTTCACTCTGGAGAGTATTGTGTAAAACACAGATTTCAAAGGCTTTTAAATGGACATTTTTCAAACACGGGGCAATAGCTTTGGTTTATGATCGATTCTGGCTTTCTGCTACCGAAGTGTAAAGAAAAGTAGCCACATATCGCATGCTGCAGCCACCTGAAGTGAAGACAGCTCTTCCACTTCAATTATATCCAGTTTACGCCAAGCTAAATTCAGTTAGGGCACATTATGTGAGCTAGTGTGCCCCCCAATTGGTTTCTCTAATGAGCCATTTCATAAGCACTATTGCAAAGACAGCACTTTAAGGCATAAAACGAAGGTAGACTGACCTGAGCGTCTGTGGGCTAATTATCTTCTCACTCATAAAAGACCCATCAGCCTTACCACTTGCAGGCTCTTCTGAGAGAGACCACAAACATGGCCTGAGCAAGCGACATCCAAGAGGAGAAATTTCACACAGGAGAATAAGCTACCCACCAAAATACAGAAAGCTGCTAATTGGGCCTTTTTAAAATCTGTCCCGGATTAGACAAGTGGAAAGTTGCAGCTTGTGCTTTTCTGCTGCTCTTTTTTCGCGTGGGGTGTCTGCACCGCAAGTAAAAACCCAGGTCTGGCCCGTGTCAGCCGACGTGGGCTCCGGGCTTCTGGGGCAGTTCAGATGCTGTGTAAATATTTGGGTTTGGATTGGAGCCTGGCCTTTGGAGAGCCACAGAGCTCACGCTTCAGCCCAAACATCTATGCTGCAACTCAAGAGCTTCTTAGAGCCCCACCCCATGGCAGCAGGGATCCGCTGACACAGGTATGGGTGTTTAACAGCAGAGCAGACACCCCCGGAGGCTCCTGTCCTCCCAACCTATCTCCAAAAGCAGACTGTGAAGAAGACATTGTTTAGTTCCTTGTCTGTACAGCATCTAGCACAATGGGGCCTGCTCATTGGCTGTCTTACAGTGGCACTCAGGGATCCCAAAAGCTAATAATTAGGGGCTCGGCTTATAACAAACACACCAGGAGCAATTTGAATCCCTCCATTCTCTCCCACCTGTTCCTTGGTGCCACCCCTTCCTGCATCTCAACACTACACTCACGTTAGGGGCTCTGTGTCCTCCCCCCACAACCCCATACCCCATTGCTGGGGGCTCTGTGCCCTCCTCCCCACCATCCCAGGAGCTGCAGCTGTACAGTTCTGTCTTACCTCCAAAGTCCCTTTCTTCTCCCTGGCCTGGAAAGAATGGGCAGATGGCTGGCACTCTCCATTCCCCCAACGTGGAACAGACGTGAAGGAGTCAGCATATTAGGACAGAAGGAGGAACCAAGTCTCCTTCTTCACTCCTGACTCTACCTGATGTTAAGTGGCAGGGGCTCCATATGTCCCCAACTTCCCTCTTTTGATTTTCTCTCCCCCCCCGCCCCGCACAAAATCAATAGGATTCTGCCTATTAATGCCCAGACTATTCCCTGAAATTCTGAAAGTGACTGGATGCAGCATTCAGAAATTATGGCAGAACAGAACAGAAATGCCACCACATTGAATGGAAGGCCTTACAAGATCAGCCAAAAATGTTCTGTTGGTATTGCCTTCTTGCCAGGTCAATACAAAACACACATCCCAGGTGGAAGCATCCTGCAGTTTTTACTCAGAGGGCTGCCCACTTCCCATCCATTGAGATTCCACGGTGGGGTTTTTTAAAGAAATATTTAGTTTAGTTAACATTCTGATGCACAAAATTAAGGCCCTCACCATAACCTTTAGTTCCTGTTCTGCACCGTCTAGTGTAGTGTTTCTGTGTGCTGTGAAACTGGCACCATGTTCCAGGCCAGAAGCAAGTGCAATTCCATGGGAATTTATACACCAAATGTTGGCAAAAGAAAACTAGGAGTCAGCACTTGTGAGTCCTTCTCCCATCTCTGCAACTAACTTGCTCTGTGACCGCAGTAAATCACTTCAGTTTGGGGTGACTCTATCCCTACCTTACTGAAAGGGAAACAATCAGGAGTGTTCGTTTTCATGGAGTACTTCAGCACACTGCTATTCAGTGATGGTGGGACACTGGCAATGTATCAATGGGATCATGTCAAATACCTAGCTGGAATCAGTCCGGCTCTCTGGGCGCTAGTGCTGTTAAAACAGGTACTGAGAACTTATACTGAGTGCTTTGAGCTGCTGAATGCATTAATCTCGCTTATAGCATCTGCATCCCATATCGTAAGATAATATTTGAGCAGTTGTCTTTTTAGCTCAGGTTTTTAGCTTACCTTTTTAGCTGTTGATGATGGAACAGATTTATGTTTAGAGGATTCTTCTTCCCCGACATGAGTATATTCAATGACTCAACAGACTTTCCACAAAATTAGTTATCTGCAGGTTTAAACTGGGAATTGAATAAAACCTTGTCCTTGAAGAAGGCCCAACCTAGAGTTCTATGTTAAACCAGCAATTCCTGCAGTGAGGGTTGCTACTCAGTTTCTTAAAGCTATAGCTGTGGAAGTTGCAAGGTTAAGAGAGCACAAAGGCACAGACAAACACCCGCTCTTCTGCCATCTGAAGGGAAAAGAGGACAAATAAATGTGACACACAAAAGGCTCAACAACATACAACAGAGGGCCTTGATTTCAGCCACAAGGACTAACCCTGGCTAGAGCTCTTTGGATGTGAACTGCCTAGTAACATGGGCTGCACATAATTCAATCACGCACTCATGCCAAGCGTGGCCTCCTTCATTTCTTACCAGCAGGTGTGCGGTGGGAAGAGAGGAGATCCAAAGGCTACTATTAAATGCAGGTTGGGTGCCAAGATCACTCTGAGGCACTGCTCAGTGGAACCGTCACACGACAGATTAAAAAGACATTAAAATCTAGAGCAGGCTACAGTCATGGTCCTGAAAGACCACCACAAGCCACAAATTCTGGGTCCGGTTCCCCCTTTGTAAAATGGAAGCTCAATGCCCTGGCTGTGAAGTTCATTGTAAAAGCTCACATCTGAAGCACATGAGAAGAATTGACTATCATACCAGTAATCTAAGGAAGTGCACTATTGGGAGCACCACATGGCTGGCTGGGGCAAATCGAAGCACGTCTTGCACATGAATTATGTGGTATTAAGCAGGATCTGAACAGGCCTAAAGGAAAAGAATATTCTGATAACTGGAACTGAGTGGATTGCTTTTACTGCATGTTTCCATGGCTTCCATTTCAAACTGCATCTTAAATGCAGCATTTATTGTACTAAAATATTAGTTTAAATGCCACAACAGAAAGCTCACGGAAGAGTAGCAGATTTCTGCAGCTACTGAGGAATGGATCTACTAGCCAAGTAGAGTTAGGGGAAAAGGAGACTGCAGGTGATTGCTTCCACATTAACAGAGGCTTGCCCAGGGAACAGCCCAGTTTAATGTAAGGCAGCTGCTGCCATCAACCTCAGTTGCTGGGGTTTTTGTTTTCCCATTAGCAGCATACAGAAGTTTCCAGAGGTCAGTCACAGGTGCTGGCACGCACACACACCCCGCTGCCCCCACTCAAAATAGCTAGCAGCTGAAGTTGACCGGAGAAGAGTAATGACATCCCTTTACTAGCATAACTTAGACACATCTTTCCCTGATCAAGACCCCTCCCCGAAACTTGTCAATCCGTTTTGATTCTTGGGCCTCAGCACATGGAGGTGGTGATGAGGCTTCTCTCTCTCTACCACCACCACCCACCCACACACACACTTTTAAAGAGGACTGGACTGCAAGTGTTCTGGAGAGGCATCACCAGAGCGCCTGCTGTACAGAGGCCTTGTTCACGCGATATGTGCACTGCTAGTAAGGAGTTTTCTGCCACTGAGGGCAAAAAGATAGAGGCCAGTAACACAGAAGTGCAGCCCCATTATGGTCAGGAGACAGTGATATACAAATAGCACCTTACCAACCCCTGTTCGTTTCAAATGATGTTCCCTGAGTGGGGAACCAGAAGGCAGGATATTAGAGAAGATTTCAACACTAACTTAATAAAACCAGCCAAGTGAGAGCAAATTTTCCTAGTAAAATTCTACTCTTCATATAGAGCCAAAGGGTCACATACAGCATTGCTCATGTAGGCCGAGCGCTGCCTGTTAGCCAACAAACCCGCAAAGCCATATGCAGTGTAAGAACAACCTGAGAAGGTATTCAGAGTCTGAGGGCAGGTCTACACTCCAAGTCCTACGTCAGTGCAGCTGTCCCATCTGGTGAAGACGCTGTGTGCTGACAGGACAGTGCTCTCCCACCACCATAATTACTCCACCTCTGCAAGACACGGAAGCTGTATTAGCGGGAGAGCATCGATGTGTGGACAGTGCTGATCTTGTGACTTGCATTATTCCGACGCGTGTCGTTTTCACATCCGACCAACCCAAGTTAGAGCAACATAAGCAGTAGCGTAGACTTGCCCTTCAGGTGGCCACCATCAGTAACTAAGAATCTGGCTGTGGAAGGTGAAAGAGTTAGCTTTCTGGAACTGATCAGCTCCAGTATTCAAAAATCATCGCGTTGCATCCAGAAAGCAAAAAGCCGTCAAGCTGAGGGTAGATTTGCTTTGCTCAGCCAACAAATGAAACGAAACCCTTACTACCAAAAGGATTTGTGTTTATACGGTGGAGGTGGAAGGGCTCCCTATAAAAGCATTCAGCAGATGCTCAGTATTAACACAATGTCATGATGGTGTTCCTGAGAGAGCCTCCAATTTCAGCCCTGCACCATGGTGCATGTTTTATATGGTTTATTGCCAGAATCCTGCCCATGAATTTTAATAAAAATCCCTGTGCCAATCATCTTAACTTTGTTTATAAGCCAAGTCAATAAATGTTACATTTAAATTATGTCTCTGGATGAAGTCTGTGAAATCGATTGTGTATCTGAGGTACATTTCATTCTATTAGTTCTACCTATTTAATATGCAAATGCTACTTTGAGATACAGCTTAATATTGTACTTATTCCTGTAACCAAGGACTCATCCTGACTTGGTCAAGTTGCATTATTTGTGGGATTGGCATACATTCGCAGGCACTCAGTTACCCAGATGAACACATGTGGCTTATTTCTCTCTTAAATTAAGGAGATTCTGAGCAGATTTCAAGGGAATTTTAATCGCTCTCCTTTTTTCTCTCCTCCCCCTCCTACAGCAGGTTGCTGTCTGTACAAAATGTCAGCTTCTTGGCAGAAAGCTAAGCTGGGAGCTCATTCAACAGCACTTTTTATAAACAATTAAACTTGAGTTTGAAGATACCATTAGGTGAACTGGTTGGCTATTGTTCTAGGAACTCAGCAGCCTGGACAGCTTTGATTAGGGCCAAGGAGAAATAAGAAGTTTTTAAAGAATCAATGGTCATTGTAAATGCATAGAGAAAAAGCTGCTCCCTCTTAAAATGACTGTAACCATGCACACGAGTTCATGCACCCACAATTCATATGATGGGTTCATCATGCCCTTCCTTCTCTTTCACAAAGGACCACTGTAAGAAGTCTCAACATAATTCAACTTTAATGAGCATAATAATCCTCACAATTTTTCCTGTTAGTCTCTGCACCTCCCATAACTGGGACAGTGAACACTACACTACTCTAACGAGTTTCACTTTGACAGGCATACATTCAAGTACAGCTGTTATAATGTTGGCGCTCACAAGGGAACGTTCAAGGCAATTTTTAAATCTAAAGTTTCACGAAATGAAACAGAACATTCAACAGAAATTTGGGGGCTAACCTACCTTCCTGTCCTCTTTTAAATCAAATTACGGATGTGAATATGAAAGACTAATGCAGCATACAGCCATGAAGACTTACTTAACAATCCAAAAAAAAAAAGACCTTCTAGTAGTTAGCTTTTTCCCTCCAATCTTTACACGGCATTACCACTACTCAAGACACAAAGGATGCAATTTGGCTTGGTTAGGAATAGGTCACGGTTATGAACTGGGATCCCCAAGAAAAAAAATACAATTAAAGAAACATTTTCTATTTCTTCTAACAGAGGGCATCAATAGTCTGGACATGAGTGCTGTATTGAACCAGCTCTTTCCGTTACAGTGGAAAACCATATTCCCCTCAGTAATTGGTTCCAAAACAATGGAAGACCATATATGAGCAAGCCTTTTTACCATACTTTGTGTCTGAGCCACTTGTTCAGCAGGATAAGGAGAGGTTGAAAAATGAAAGCAAGATTCAAATACCGGGAACTTCAAACACACAAAGTAGAGATGGGGTTGCCACAATTCCATATGTTATAATTTTATTAAAAATATTTTGCTTTAAAATGTCTCATTAAAAAAATCTTCAGTGCCAACACAAAACTAGAGGTTTAAAACAGGTAGGGAAGCCAATGGAAAAAAAGATGTGAATGAGATATTGAGATGAATTGTTGGTACTTCAACGTGTTTCAAGCGAATGGCAAGAATGATTAGTTATGATATAACTGCTCTTCAGTAGGAAACATTGTGGGTATCTTTCAAACTAAGTGTAACCACATAAATAAGGCACTGCAAAACTAGGTGGTCAACATTTTGGGGTTTTAGTTAAAACATAAGAACAGCCTTATATGGAATCAAACCAATGGTCCATCTAGCCCAGCATCCTGCCCTCCAACAGTGGCCAGTGCCAGGTGTTTCAGTGGGAAATGAATAGAACAGATAATCATCAAGTGATCCAATAATTAGAATCTAAATATTAACAATTTTCCATTCTTTGTCTACTTTCTTACTATCAGGTAACATGAAAACCTATTATTTACTATTAAGTGTTAAGATATTCAAGCACTTTCTTTTCTTCATTCTTGGATAGTCCGTGTCCTAACATAAGATAAATAAATCAGACAAGGTACAGAGACAAAGCCAAAAAGCAAAACATTGGTTTGGGGGCCTAAGATTTTTTATTATTGGTAGATTTTTTAAATGTATGTAGTTAGCATAGCTGCTGCGGGCTTTTGTGAGTAGTCAGTGTTAAATTTACATCAGTATTTGGTAGTGTGATATGCATTATGGAAAAGAAGGTTGGAAAATGAGTATTCGTAAACTTAAAGCCTGGCACTCAAAAGAAAAATTGACTCTCACATATAACATTGCAGTAGTCATATATGTGCATATTTTTAAGTCTACCCATAAATTCTCTTTAATGATGTAGGATCAAAGGATTCTGGAAGTTTTGCAATTCACTGAAGTACATTCTAGATTTGGACATAAAAAGATTTTAAGTGTTTAGCTCTGAAGTCAAGTATATTGTGACTGAAAAAGAAAAACTGAAGGTTCATTAGTTTAATGATGTTTTGGAGCCAAATTTACTGTCAGCCATTATGTAATCATCCCTTTTGATTTCCCAAGGCAAAGATGATGTGAGGCCTGCCAAAGACAAATCTTCATACTACTTAACAGCTGGAATAAGCCAAGTGAGAGGGAATGAACGGGAAAGTATAATTTAACTTCTAAGTGAAAACAATACAATAGAAGTTAATAATATTTTTTGCACAGCAGGGAAATGTTCATTTTCCATGCTGAGTCACCAAAGGAAAGGTAAGAAAACAGAGGCCTTCTTCTCTCAAGCAACAGAGCATCAAGAAACTCTATCCTGAATTACATGTGGCTTGCATTAGTAACTGGAACCTTTACAAACAGAAGTTAGGTCTACTCTTCCAAGTGGAAACACAGCAGGGGCAGTATACGAAGCCAGCCCTTCACCATGGGGGCTCTGATTTGGGGGACATGCAAGTATCCACTGATAAAAAAAAAAGCTTATTTAAGGCACACGTAAGGTTGTCTCTTGGGAAATGGGAACTCACCTTTTTTGAGATAAAGGAAATAGGTATAAGTACCCTAAGAGATGCAGTGTGCCCCATTTCAGCACAGAGTTGTCTCATGTGTTACTAACTGTACTGGAGAGGTGTCTTGCCATGAGGACTGTCAGCAGGGAGGTGGGATATGGGTTTCCCAATGGGTCAGTGAAAGTATAGTCTAAGATGGCAGCCTGTGTCCAGGGGTAAACAAACTTGCAAAATTGAGGCGTGATGTGGCCCATTATGTTCTCAGCTGACTAAGAACATTTCATGGAGATGAATACAGCTTGACACAACAGCACAGCTGCACCACCGCTTTGCTAGTGTAGTGTAGACACTGCCCACGCAGACAGGGGGTTCTGCTGTCGGCATCAGTAATGCACCTCCCTGAGAGGCACTCGTTAGGTTGACAGAAGACTTTTTCCATTAACCTATCACTGTCTATACCAGAGGGTAGATGACTATGGCTACACCTAAGGGGAGGGATGGGGATTTTTCATCCTCAAATATGCTGCTATGCTGATTAAGTTTCTAGTGGTCGGCATATGCACCAAGCATGCCCGTTCTCAGCTCCCCAGACAGATCTCAGATACACGCTGTCAAAGACTAGGGCCTGCCCAATTCCCCATCTCCACAACACACAGAGTTTGCGGCTGACGGGCCACCTGCACTCCTCCTTCTCCACTACTTCTCAATGGTCCACGTCTCCCTCAATTATTATTCCTCCCTTCCCTCACCGCAGGTCCAGCCACCTCTCTTCCTAATAAGCATACACATGTAACATATTCTCTTTCACAAACCAGAGCCCTTTGTGAATTATCTGCTATAGTCAGAACACGTTTCCCAGACGTTAAATAAAAACAAGACCACACTGCTTTGAGAGAGCTGGAGGGATCCAATATGCCTACAGATGATCATTCTCAGTTCTCTGCCAAGGATAAGGATTGAATTTACACTGCATCTCAGTTTCCATTTCCACAGCATCTACCATTGAGCCACCCTGATCACTCATATGGGGACTGGCTAACTGGCTTTACCTAACCTTTTTACCCACTGCAAACTGTTTGGTGTGTGGGCGTTCAGCATATGCCAGTGAAGAGTGCCTACCTCTTCCTTTAATGACACTTTCGGGGCTGCTTCCTCAAAGAAGAATGAGTGCCAGGTATGACCTGAGATCAGCTGATAATCAGAAACACAACTGGAGCCACACGTGTGCCAGGAAAAAAAGTGGTAAAAATCTGCTGACTTTATGAAATGCTCTTTTTACTGAAGATCTATCGCAGTCCAAATAACCCCAGATTTGGTTCACTAACCCTGCCCTGTACCATAAGGCACAGCAAATTCCAAGGCAATCCTAGCAAGCATGCAGATTTTGGAGCACTTTGAATTATCTTTAAGCAGAAAGGTAGTTGAACTTGAGAAACAACAAAGCTAGTGTTCCACTATGATGTTCAGAAAATTGTTGCACAGGTCTATCAAAAACCCACTAAGGCTGGGCTCCAAAATTCAGATCACTTTTGGACCCTCCTTTAGGTTTTGTTCTGTATTTGCAACCCACTTGGCTGCCGTGGTGTGTAACTACATGAGAACATGAAAATAAAACTGACTAGAAGTATAATTCCAAAGGGGGAGCCGTGTTAGTCTATTGTAGAAAGACAAAAGAGTCTTGTGGCACTTTTAAAGACTAACAGATTTATTTATCGCATGAGCTTTCGTGGGAGAAAATCCCACTTCGTCAGACGCTTTGAAAGCGTCTGACGAAGTGGGATTTTCTCCCACGAAAGCGTTTAAAAGTGCCACAAGACTCTTTTGTCTGACTAGAAGTAGACACATTTTACTTGCCCAATCTAACAGTAACGCAGAAAGTAAACAAAGCATGAACAGAAAGTGTATTAGATTTCCAGCCTTCAATTCTAATAATCAAATAATTTGTCATTCTTAACTGAGAGGACATTTTAAATATAATTTTCTAACTTGACAGCATCATTTAAGGCTCACATCCAGAGATGTTAACAGGAAAGACCTGTGGATTTACAGTCAGAGTGAACTAACAGACAACATTCCTGCCAGCTGTTATATGTCACTATAGCTCTTAAGGTACCACTCGTAACCGGAAACATTTTACAGGCTGCTCTCTTAGGCTCTGGGTGATTTAAGATTTAAGTGAATAAATCCGCTTAATTCTGGCTGTAATTTTTTTAGAACACTAGAGACTCATTAACTAGTAATGCAGTAATGAATATTTGTGCAGTAACTTGTTGCCTTGGCAACAAGGGACCATATTTATCAAGCGTGAAATTAGCATTAGAAAGTAGCCTTCTGTGGAAGTTAAGTGGAAGCAACTGAAGTACTATAGTTTGCTATTCAAAATTGCAACAATTATTGTGACCCCACCAGTGAAAGAAGAGCAAAGTGAAAATAAAGCTCTTCTACTTACGGTGGTGAAAAACAAGAGTAGCCCCACTTAAATCTGAGCTATCCCGGTGTAAGCCCGGCCGGCGCGGGAGGAGAACCATATAACATTACTCTTCAAGTGCTTTTTTGGTCTGCCTAATTAGACTTTTACACTTGACTTGCCAGAGTTTATGCTGCTTTCTGTTTTCCTCATTAGGATTTGACTTCCAGTTTTTAAAGGGAATCTCTTTGCTTCTGACCCTTTCTTGTAATCTCTTGTTTAGCCATAAGGGCAATTTTTTTTTAGTCCTCTTACTTTTTCCTTCTTGTGTGTGTGCATGTAAGCATGCGTGCCATACATTTAGTTTGACCCTCTACTATGGTGTTTTTAAATAGTTTCTATGCAGCTTGCAGGCATTTCACTCTGGTGATGTTCCTTTTTTATTTTCTTTTAACTAGTTTTCTCATTTTTGTGTCATTCTCCTTTTTTAAGCTAAATGCTATTGGGGTGGATTTCTTTGGTACTTTCACCCCCCAAGCATGTTAAATTTAAATACATTCTGATTGCTATTACTGAGGGGTTCAGCTAGACTCCGCTCTTGTACCATAACTTGTGTTCCACCACTGAGGACTAAATCGAGAATTGCTTCTTCTCTTGTGGGTTTCAGGACTAACTGCTTCAAAAGCAATAATGAAGTTTGTATCTCTGCATCCTTTCTGGAGGCACCACGTAACCAGTCAATATGGGGAAAACTGAAATCCCCCATTATTGCTGGGTTTTCCATTTTTGTAGCCTATTATGTTCCTGAGCATTTCACAGTCACTGTTGCCATCCTGGCGGGTGGTTGGTAGTATATTCCTAATATTATCCTCTTATAATTCAATCAAGAAATTTCCATCCACAGAGATTCTATGGAGCAGTTAGATTAATTTAAGATTTTAACAATATTTGATTCTAGCTTTCTTGCACATATAGTGCCACTCTTTCCCCAACATGACCTACTCTGTCGGTCCTCTATATTTTATACTCTGGTACTACTGTGTCCCTCTGATTATCACCATTCTACCAAGTTTCTGGGGTGCCCGTTACATCAATATCCTCATTTAATACTAGGCAGTCAAGTTCACCCATCTCAGCCTTTACACTTCTAGCATTTGTCTCTAAGCACTTACAAACTCTGTCAATATTTGTATGACTTCATGTGACAGAACTGAATGGGACTCTTTTGTTTGACTGTTCCTATTCAGTTCCTAACTATCAGTTTCTATTCTTTCTTCTTTGTTCAGACATAGGGTATTCCCTCCAATAAATCCTCCCCAAGGGATGTCTCTGTCCAAACCACTGTAGAATATGAACCTGTAACTTATGTAAAGGGGGTTTGGGCTAGGAACTTCTATTTTACCAGGAAAAACAAGGCTATGAAACCACAGGATGAGGATTTAAACTGTTGGACTGTTGTGCGGTGGTTCTCATGACACACCTGACAGATGATGCTCCCATGTGACACACTACAATCTGCTGGTGGCAGTGACGCTTGGGCTGGCAGCATTTGGGAGGCTGCAGCGCTCTGGAGGATGCAGCACCCTGGGACCTGGCTGGGGGGAGAGCGCAGGCTGGTGCCCTGGCAGTCTGGCTTGATGGGACCAGGTTTATTTTTGTGGGAAAGGCAATACCCACCCCTCTACAGTCCAGGATCTCTGGCTTCCAGCCCCCAAGTCCCTTTACTCATCTGGCCCTGACTGCTGCCGGTGTTGTCCAGCAGGAGCAGGCTGTTCAGGGCAGCAGAGAGCGGCAGGAGCCTGAAGCTGGCCGAATTTCTGTGACACACCATCAGGCTCTTTGCGACATACCTCTTGTGAGCCAACACAGTGGTTGAGAGCCGCTGCTGTCGTGTACTCCAAAGAATGCAGGGGATTTTAATGGCACTGAGGCATTCTGTTCATTCATTGATTTTGGATACATTCAAGAATTACAGCAATTCTGGAGTAGCTCTAACTCTGAAATTCAGTTACACTCACGACGACTGAAACCCAACAGCCTCCAAGTGCTGGCTGAGACAGACTGCACCTTATATTCACGTCCCACGCACGACAGCAGTGGTTCTCAACCAGTGCGTTGCCACACAGCACTGTGTCACAGAGAGCCAGCGAGACGGCTGGATTTGGCTTGGGGGGGTGGTCTGTTCCTGTCGGTTGCGAAATGCCGTTGAGAACCACTGCACTACAGTAATAATCTCTGTACAAAACGTGCCTTGGAGAGCATCATTTAAAAACTAGTAACCTGCTGGTCAACAATACCCATGACAAAGATATCTGTAATATCATTGCATGTAGTTATGAATTCCCTCAGAAAAACGTTGATAGCATGTTCAAACCACATAACCTCGGCTACGAAGAACTGGACAAGCCGGTCTTGAACAAAGGAATGTGTGTTTACCTCAATTTCCATACGAGTGGTAAAAATAGTGCTCAGACACAAGAGGGGGAAACAGAAGACAAGGAAAAATCTGTATTTCAGCAAACAGGTAAGAAGAAACAGCATGGAACCTTTCACTATTAGACACCACGTCGCCTCCTTTACTGTTGGAATAAACTTTGCTTTGTGGGATAATTTTCAAGAAAATGCATCTTCAAAGGAAGACTTTATAAAAGCGAGGGGCAAAACCACCCCGAGTTCTCTCCCTCTTCACATTTTAGATAACAAAAGGAACAGCCATTGCACCTTGGCGGCAGACCTGAGCTAAGTCTGGTCAGTGATGTCCTGAAAGCTTGGTGAGGGACTTCGCCGTGACCCAAGCCTAGTTTGTTAAATTTAGAAAGCGTATTTTTCTTGTAACCATTTCCGACTTTAATGCCTCATTTCGTGTACTTATTTAATCTCTCACTTCATAAGTAAATACACTTATTCTTTCATTACATCTAATCCAAAGTCGTGGATTGTTTTGGTAACTCCATTATATGTGGAGGGACAATGGGCCTAATATAATGGGACCCCAGAGAGGAGGGCAGGCCGGTGCAGAACACATTTAAGGGAAATCTGGAACCGGGAGTGTGTTGAGGTCGACCTGCAAGCAGTAACCAAGGCTGCGGGAAGGTGGAGTGACTAGCGTTTGCTTCCAGGCTGCCGGGGCCACAGCTGCCAGACCAAGGCTGAGGCCGTATCAGAGACGCCCAGGGAGTGCCCTGCATGCTGTTTATGAGGAGCCTAGAGTTGGGAGCTACAGCAGCACAGCATTGTGAGGGACCCTGGGCTGCAGGGCACCCCGTCACTGGTCCGGATCACACCCCAGCATGTCATACTGAACGCAGTCTACAATTCCCTAATCTGAGCTGCAACTGCTACATAAGGACTGGCAAACCATAGTTGCTAGTTAGCCGGGGCAAGCACATACCAGGTGCAGGCCCAAATGTTTGTTCCCCCTCCCCCTTTAAAAAACAAAACAAAAAACTATTAAGATTTTTCACTCATCCACGCACAGAAAAACTCAACCCACAAGCCTACTACGCACCCCCTACAAATAGGCTTTTCAAGCACTCATTTACTACTTCTGTTGCCTACTCGACTGTTAAGATGATTTCAATTTCCAGAGAGGTAGCTGCATTAGTCAGAGGTCTGTGGCACTGTAAAGACTACTGCCCTAAAGCTCAATCATGCACAGTGCCATTACTGCAAGATTTTCAGCGCTACTAGGAGAACCAAGATTATGGGTGCAGCTGACCCTTGTTCCTGTGACCCATGCTGCCCATTCAGAATCACCTTGTCACAATTCAGGGAAATTGCACCCACATTCCCCTTTGTGATTTGGTGAGGGCACCCTCTCTCAACTTCCTTAGCCATCACTTTTCTTGGCTAGAAAACTGCATCTCTAACCCTGCTGAGAAGGCTGAATAGCTTCCTGCCTTCATGATGTTATTGCCAGCAAAAGACAGTGTGCCTATACAGACTTGCCTGCTTTCCCTTCAGACACTGTTATCACACACACTCGCCATGCATGCTTATTTATCCTTTGGAGAAACTCATTATAGAAGACATGTAATAAGAACAACCCTAATAAACTTATCAGAAACCACCCACCTTTAACAGACTCTGGCAGGAGCGGTCCATAAATCACACAAAGGAGTCTCTTCTACGACCACAAGTTTATACCAGCCTTCATTCAGAACTAGCACACTCATGACAAGTTTAGTCCACCCTGTATAGAATTCAGGGATCTGATCTGGAGTTTCTGGGAGTGGGCAACCAGTAGACAATGGGTTTTTCTCGGTAGGACACAGATGTAAAAGGCTACCTAAGTATTTCCACTTCACACATATCTGTCCCAAACAGTTCTTTGAAGTTCCTAACATTTCATTAATCCTGTCACTAAAAAAGTTGCATACAATCCTACACCACCACCACCTGCATTTGAATGGAATGGACCCCAAACGGTTTAAACCCAATTCAGTAAGGTTAACTCGGGCCATGTCTACACAGAGAGCAGCACTGCAGCATATCCGCTGAAGACACTCAATGGGAGTCTACACGGAGGGGAGAGAGCAGTTCCATCAGCATAAAAACACCCACCTCCACAAGTGCCAGAAGCTCCATCGGCGGGAGATGCTTTCCTGCTGACTTAGCGCTGTGCACGTGAGTGTTTATGTTGGTGTATCTCACGTCGCCTGGGAGGACCATCTACACCCCTGAGCAACATAAGTTTCCCCACCACCGGCTGCAGCGTAGACATAGCCTCAATTCAATAACGTTTGATGAGAGTGCAAGAAATTGTCACTTTCCACATAACACGGTTATAATAGAAAAGCTCTTTCATTGAGCCATGTAGACAGTTATATGGTCAAGTGGAACTGGATTTTCAAAGGATGATGAAATAAAAAGGACTGCAACCATACCAGATGTAGTATGTATGCTGCCATGGCACTGCCAAGAACTAAATGGATTTCTCATCTGAACCATTTCTTGTCACCAAAGAGAGCCATTTTTAAAAAATCAATACACTTGTTATTACAGCACTGAGCAACAGTAAATCTATTTTCCATTTAGCCTGCAATCTAAGATGGCCATTCCAAAGAAAGTTTTAAACTTTACTCTCTGCAACCAATATTTTACACTTTTTTGTCTTCGGTAAATATTAATTTAGGAAGAATTGATTTGAGACACTAACATCTTGGTTAGCAGTCTGTATATAGCCTTGGTACAGATCTTCCCCCAGAACAAATCCCAATACTAGAGTTTCCTCACTAGTGCACGTACAGTCTGACAACATCCAATTACCTAACGCAGTGGTTCTCAATCTTTTTTGCATCGCGACACACCTGACAGATGACGCTCCCGTGTGACACACTACAATCTGCCGATGGCGGTGGTGCTTGCTTGGGAGGATGCAGCACTCTGGGACCTGGGTGGGGGCAGAGTCAAGCCAGCCCAGGCTGGTGCCCTGGCTCGATGGGGCCGGGTTTATTTCTATAGGGCAGGTGGTGCCCCACCCCCCAGCCCAGGCTTGTTTCAACAAAGCAAACGAACAAGGAGTCCTGTGGCTCAGTGCAGAGCTTAGTCTTTACAGAAATTGTGGATTCTCAAGTTCCAGAGGGGGGCCGTGTTAGTCTGTTTCAACAAAACAAACAAGGAGTCCTGTGGCTAAATTTATTTTTTGCATAAGCCTTCCTGGGCATCTGATGAAGTAAGACTATACCCACGAAAGCTTATGGACAAATGCATTTAGCCACAGGACTCCTTGTTTGTTTTGTTGAAACAGACTAACATGGCCCCCCTCTGGAACTTGTGAGTCCACAATTTCTGTAAAGACTAAGTTCTGCACTGAGTCATGAGATGATGCTCCTTTCCCTTGCACTCTGAACAAGGGAGTGCACAAAGCTCTGATTTCATTTACAATACCTCAAGCCTTTCATGTCAGACCATTCCATCTCTTTCTTGGTATCTTTTTTTCTTTTGTATAACTCTAAAGAAAAATGCAATTACTGTATGAAATTCTCTACGGCTTATCCTTCACTGGAGCAACAGTAAGAACAAGTTATGCAGTACATGACTTCTGGAGTAACGTTTTCTCTGTATCACTAGAAATAAATGATTTAAGACAAAAAGAAAAAACCAACCAATTCTCCACAGGAGTATCTCAAAGATTCAGCACATTCTGAAACTGAGCAACTACATGATCCAGTTAATTTAAATGGCTATCTAGTCAAACCTGCAGTTCATAGAGGGATTTTTGAGGCTGCAATATTGGTCAGAAGTTTGGGGACGGTCCCTAAATGAAATCAAAAGCAGAGAAAGAAGAAAAGCATGTTTTGGAAAGGCAGGAAGACTATCAGCTTAGGGTTGTTTTGCGGAAAAAAATACAAGACAAACAAACCAGAGTAAGTTGAATTTCTCATGATCTACAAACAATGAAGAGGTTTTGTCTATGGTCTAGACAAGAGGAAACAACAGCTTCCCTCCTTGTTGGAAAGCACAAGTAGCAAAGGGTAGCAATGTTATGCCCAGAACGGCAGCTCCATTTGAGACAGCTGTCACACAATCCAATGGATACATTAATATTCAAGTTCTTGTTTCGTCAGCGTCCTGACCTCCAAGGAGCTGAAGAAACAAGTACTCTAAACACAACAGAGTTGTCACACAAGCTATGATCAGGTTCTCGGGGTCTGGAGGCTTATTTTTGTTTTTTGCTGGAGTTCAGTGCCCTAGAACCACTTGACCTGCAGAACCAAGAGAGCCTTTTCAGAACAATAAAGTAGGTACCTCTGGTCTTACACCACTCTGGCTGCCTCGTATTTAGTCGTGTTCCCTCTAACCTGCAACAGAATTTGAGCCACTCCAAACGAGAGCAATGAGATTTGAAGGCGCTATCCAAGGGCCATGGTGTATTAGAAACTGAGCCTCTGACTGGGAAGTGACAGACACTGAATTTTTATGGGTAAGGTGTGAGATCCTGGCTCCACTGAAGTAAAATGGGAGATTTGCTACTGACTTCAGTGGGAACAGGATTTCATCCAAGATCTTAGTCTGGTACAGCCTGAAGAGGAGGGATGGAGTACATTCTCCTGTACTGTTGAAAGGCAGGACACCAAACTCATGGACTGCATTCTGTAGAGATATGATGGCTGAAATATTAAGTCAATTAAACACAACTGTATCTATAGTTGACGGTATTCAAAATAGTGAACTTTTTAGAGATATGTTCTCATGCAGTGTTTTCTTTTTTCACTACTCACCTCTATTAATTCCATAAATCACTGCTCCCCTCATTGAATGTTAAGTAGGAGTGCTTATAAAGCAACTGGGAGGGCTGCTAACCCTATAGTTCACACAGAGCTACACAGGAACTCCAAAGCATCTGAGGTTAAAAACATGTTTTCCCATACACTTCTTTGCAATAACAATGAGTGCAGTGTAGAGCTAACCCAGAGCTGAACAACAAAACAGTCATATCTGCAGTGGTGCACATTCTTGGCTATAGCTCTTTACAGGTTTGTGATTCATAATTAATACCCCCAATGAAAACAATTACTTGTGTCTGAAAGCCCTAAAGCCACAACGAGCTAATTACCGATAAAAGCTCTACAGTCTCAGCTAAGCTGTGGGAATGTCGCTAGGCACAGCAAATAGCCCAATGGTGAGCAAAAGTTTAAACTCTCTGGGAACTTTTCTGGTAGATGCTCTACAGTTTTACTCTTCCTCTTTCCCTTTCAGCCCTGCAGGTGAAAACTCACAGCCAGCAAACAAGAGTAGTGCAGACAGATTAAAGAAAAAATGCCTTTGGTTCACATTCTGCTTGGGGCAGAACATTCTCAAAAGGATCCTCAAGGAACTTCAGTGCAATCTTCATTCCTATTCAGGGCGACATCAGCTATTTGGGGCAATATGTTTTTGTTCATCCAGAAAGGAGGGCTGATTTACATTCTTCCTCTTCAGGACAGACCAGCTGGGATCCATTTGAATTTGTTCTGTCTTTTTTGTATGAAGGCTGTAGATGAATTAAGTATTGTACCATCTTGTCTAGATTTGACACTCGTATTCCTTGAATGGCAGATACACCCTTTCCCCAACTCACTCATTCTTAGTTGAAGCGTCATAAAGGAGAGACCAGGATAAGGAAAAAGAGGAAAGAGGCCTTCACCAGCACTTCAAAGAGAACAGTTTGTGAAGGTCTTTAGAACAGATTTTCTTAGCACAGTCCAGACTTATTGATGCAGCTACATAACAGCGATAATTGCCTGACACAGAGAAAAGTGTCTTAAAAAAAAATGGGTGGAGGGTGGTATCAAAATGTATTCTGAAATAACAATCAAGGGCTAAGCTATAAGTACCTGGTTAATATTGAATTGGTCTTCACAAAATCAAACCAAGTTAGCTAGAGGGGCATAGGGGGACTGCGTACACGGAGGGAACCTCCAGCCCCCCAAACCAGGGGGTTCTCAACCTTTCTTCCACCATGACACACCGGACAGATGATGTTCCCCTGTGTGACACACTGCGATTTGCTGGTGGCGCTTGAGCAGCTGCAGCGCTCTGGAGGATGCAGCACTCTGAGACCTGGGGGGGGCAGAGTCAAGTCAGCGCAGGCTGGTGCCCTGGCGGTCTGGCTCGATGGGGCCGGGTTTGTTTTTGTGGGGCAGGTGGTGCCCCCCCAGCCCAGGATCTCTAGGTTGCAGCCCCTATGTCCCTTTACTCATCTGGCCCTGGCTGCTGCCTGTGCTGTGCAGCAGGAGAAGGCTGCCGAGAGTAACAGAGAGGCCCAAGCTGGCTTCATGCTGAGCTGCCAGTTTTCTTGACACACCTCCTGGCTCTTCATAACAAATCTTTGTGTCCCGACACACTGGTTGAGAACCACTGCTATAAACCCACACTAGGCACTGGTCGTGGAAGATTTCTGGGAGATTTTAACAACCATTTCACTAGCTCTAGGGTGTAGCCATGTTGAAAACACAACCTTTATGATCTGAGATTTATTGGCAGACCAGTGCAATTCAAGGAGCCCATTGTAAAACAATATTTCCTGGGTTTGCAGTCTGCCAGCTGGGTGATACCGTACAATCACTGTCTACAATTATGGACAATAAAATTTTGTCAATATGATCTCCTCTGTCTTGCCTTCTAAGCCCCTCTGGCAATAAGAAAACAGTGGAAAACATAGAAGAGTGAAAAGATAAAATAGTTTGCCATCACAAGTTCTAGCTGAAAAACGTGAGCAGTAAGACACTGGCTACTTTATGCTGATCCAGTTACAATCAACCCTATGGCTATGTCTACACTGGGTAATTTAAGTCGACTTAGTGTGTCCACACTGAAAATTAAAGTTGACTTAAAGGGGAACTTACAAAGTTGACCTAGAGCATCCACACTGGACGCTCTATGTCGACTTTGTGGGGCTAGGGGGACCTAGGGCAGGTCCATGGTGGCAGAGGGGGGCACCCCTTGCCCAATGCCAGGGGGCTAAGCCTTTGCCCCATTGTACCTGGGTACAATGGGGCAAAGGGGGACAGGGACCCTGGCAGGGCATAGGGGCAGGGTGGGAAGGGCTCTGCCCTGCCCTGCCCTGCCCTGGGGGGGCATGCCAGGCTCCCCCTGTGCCCCCACCAGCAGGGAGGGCATTGGTGTAGCCCTGGGGTAGCCCTAAGTCAACTTAGGGCTACTCCACGGCTACACTGGCTTAAGTCGACTCTAGGGAGTCGACTTAAGCCTTAGGTCTAGTGGAAAGGAGGTTTAATAAAGTCAGCTTAATTTTAATTAAGTTGACTTAAGCAGCTTGCTTAAGTCGACTTAAGGGAAGTGTAGTGTAGACGCAGGGTAAATTAAGTCGACTTAAGCAAGCTTAAGTCGACTTAATTTACCAGTGTAGACGCAGCCTATGTGAGGGAGAAGCCAGCTGGTAGGTATTAGTAGAGATGCCCTGGTTCACTTCCCCTTTGTCTGCTGTCAGGTCACAGCAACTACACCGGATTTGCTACGTGCCGGGTGTATTTTATGACAGACAAATCTTGATTTTCCAGGGAAAGGGATACTGCCTCGGTGGCATCTCCATTCAAAGGGGTTCTGCATGCCTGATTGTTGATGTACACCATTCTCCAGGAGCAATTTTCAGAGTGGAAAGCAGGTGATGTCTTTGGGGATTTTGTGAAGCACAATGCCAAGTGCTTTTGGGGAATGAAGGAGGAGGCAGAAAACAGCATCTGAAATCAATGCTTCTCTTGGAGGAAATGACATTCTCCAAAAGGAAGAACTGAAAGGTCTGGTGGGGCAGAGCAGATCACATTAACATCACCAACTAAGATAAGCACTGAACAGCAGTTACCTAAGCTGAATAAAGATTTTCAAAGCCTTATAGGGAGAGCTACGACTCGCAGTACTTTCAAAGTAGATCTTAACATATGATAAAACTCAGAAATTCCCGAAAGAATGGAGTTTTTATTTATTTGATATTCCCTGT
This sequence comes from Pelusios castaneus, assembly GCA_007922175.1. Lineage (NCBI taxonomy): Eukaryota > Metazoa > Chordata > Testudines > Pelomedusidae > Pelusios > Pelusios castaneus. Next base: position 3,885,578 of record ML685755.1, on the reverse strand, counting down.
TTTGTGAAGCCTCCTTAAGCATAAATTTAACCATAGGTATTTCAAATCCCATAAATATAAATAGCCCCCCTTTCACAGGTTAGGCTATCAACACACTAAAATAAAGAAAATCACAAGCTTTTGACAACTATGTAACTGGTGATACCCCAAAATGATATAGTTATGAACAAAAAGGTTTCCCAGAAGTGATAGTGACCAGGCCTGGTAAGTGAAGGCTGGATTCCCAAGAACTGTGACACAAGAACAGATCAAGAGGAGCTATTTCTTAGTGAGGAAAATTAACACTCTCTTCTGAGTCTCAGCCTTTTACTAGGGACACATGTATAACATCCAGTCTTCAACAGGGTCTATATATTTAAAAAAGCCAAAACAAAACATGTATTTAGATGGTGCTCCAAAGATGGCAGTCTATGGCCAGTTCCCCACCCTCTCACCCAACCCCCCAGAGAACAGATGAAAGAAGAGAAGCAATCTCTTAGAAATATTCCATTTTACATGTTATTTAGAACCCATTTGCTTAAAGTAACACTGTCCCAAAGAAAGGAGAAATGGTTAATTTGCCCCTTAGTTTTGAGGACACCTTGGCTGACAAGCTGTAGATTATGTGTTTGCTACAGGAGGATCCATGTAGCGTTGTGCCTTGTGACACTGGAAAAATTCTTCTCGGCTCCAGATGGCCAAGATGATCAGAAGAATTGCCCAATTTTTCAGGCCTATCACATCAGTTTGTACTTCCTTCACAGAGGGTTTCATCCCTTTCAGGAAAGGTGATCTGAGGAGGTAATCTTTGAGAAGGCTTGAAAGTGGAGTATTTCCAGGATTCTTTTATTTTTCAAATAATCACAGTGGGATCTGATTCCTACTATCACTCCCTTATATGGTGGAAGATAAATCTATGTTCCATGCACACACTGAAGAGCAGAAACCTAGGAGAACTGCAAGGAAGCACTGATGTTTGGGAACCTTCTCCTGTTTTAAAATGCTCTGACTGAGCTACATATTGGGATGCTTTTCTGCCTTAGTATAGACTTCTGCCTGAAGGATTACATTTGTTGATGCCCTGGTAGAAGAAGCTGTGTGTAGGTGCAGTATACAGGCTTCCCACCACCCTGGTGCCCAAGGCAAGTTTGTAGGCAAAGTTTCATTCCAAAAAGGATAGAGCGCAGGTCAGGCACAAAGCAGCTTTATATGGGATGCATGAGATTAATAAATAGTTAAAGAGGATCAGTTCCCCTCTCCCTCCCCCATCAATGGCTGAGACTACTGACTCCACAGTTAAGGTTACAGGACCCTTTCCATTCTAAACTTCATTATGCAGTACCCCATGGCGACCTCTCTGGAACTTGCTGAGTATCAGATACCAAGCATCAGACAACCTGAGCAATTAAGATGGCTTTTCTTTTAGCAGCCAAAACTATCTATCTGCTCTACCTCCAGAAAATGAACGTAGTGTGGATGATTAGCTGTGGGCTGAGAGTTTAACAAGGCAAGTCACTGATGTGATGACAGGTGTATAATTGCTTCTTACTACTGAAAATCTGTCTGACAAGACATGGAATTTTAACATGAAAAGAAAACTCCACTCCCAACTACAGGATCTCTTTACGTTCATCCACTGAGTTTCATTAATTATCATATGCCTGAAAGACGGAGAATTGTTCTCGTTAGTACCTGAGGAGCTACTTCAATATTTAAAGGCTGGTCACTCAAACCAAAGCCTTTGGCAGAAAGGGGAAGCCAGATAATTCAGAATAGGCACCTACCAAGACAGAAATTGAAGAACTCTCTTAGGCTATGTGTATACTGGCAAGTCAGTTCGAATTAAGGAAGCTTAATTCGAACTAACTTAAGCCTTGGCCACACTAGGCTTTCATTAGTTCGAATTAAAGGGCTTCCTTAATTCAAACTAAAATTTGAATATACCTGTCGAACTAGTTCAAATTAAGTCAATGTGGCCATGTTAGTTTGAACTAACCGGCACATTGAACTTAATGCAACTGACTAATTCGAACTAAGCAAGTGCCATGCATGGCACTTGCTTAGTTCGAACTAAAATTCCAGTGGGGCCATGCTAGTTCGAATTAAGTTAATTCAAACTAACAAAACTTAGTTCAAATTAGTTAATTCAAATTAACTAATTTGAACTAACTTTGGTAAGTGTAGACATAACCCTAGAGAGCAAAACAGGCTAAATCTCTCTGTACATTCCTGGAAAGCAAAGGAACAAAGGATTTTCTTACCCTATGCTTTCCCATCTATCTACTATTAAGTCACACCCTTTTGGGCGCTGCAGGAAAGTTGAACTGCTGCAGGACCTGGGCAATGAAACCCATTGAGCAACTAAAAGGAGAGTTTGAGGCCAAGCTAGATAAAAACTCAACAGCCTTTAGCAGAGGAGACAGATAGGAAGAACCCCAGGATGACAGATGAAAGAATGCTCTCCCAGACGTAGATCTGCCTGCTATTTGCAGCTGTGGAGACAAAGCAAACTGAGAAGCATTTCGATATCTGGGCCAATGACTTCCAAGCCTGGTTCTGCTCCCAAAATCCACTGAAGGATCTGTAGAGTCAATTATGAAAGCATGTTATTTTACGATACATCACAATAGGCTTCCTCACTTGTCTTGAGGTTCCCCAACAAAATAGGATCTTCCTCTTTACCGTTACTACATGAATTTCATAAGGTTAGGGAACATTTTCTAATTTTATATTGAAAAACGATGACAGAATTATTTCCCACCTTCTACTCAAGAATAAAGGTAATTTTAAACCTATGATTCTTTCAAACACTTTCTAATTAGGCTTTCAAACACTTTCTAATTAGAACTCTGGCAAGATTCCAGGATAAGTAACTAGATTCAGGGTATGTCTACACTGCAATTAAAAACCCACAGCTGGCCCACACCAGCTGACTTGGGCAGGACTCTGACTAAGGGGCTGTTTGTTTGTGGTATAGAACAGGAGTTGTCAATAGGCAGACGATGAGCCAAATCCAGACTGCTAGACTCTTTTGAACAGACCACAGCATTTTTCAATTTACTTATCATTATTGTTATAATTTTCACATTATTTTCTCTGGAGTCAGGACCTTGATTTATCTTGACCAAGAAATTTGGACCTTGACAAAAATAATTAATTACCCCTGGTGTAGACATTTGGGCTCAGTCTGGATTCTAAGATCCTATTAGGTAGTAGGGTCCCAGAGCTCGGCTGCAGCCAGAGCCTAAAACATTTACACCACAATTAAACAGCCCCTTAGCCAAGGCCAAGCCAGCTTGCAAGGGCCGACCCTGCATGTCTAATTGCAACGTAGACATATCCTCAGTGTCTCTGAATTCCTCTGCTGATTTAACGGCTATGGTATTTTTCTTCATTTTTTATCTCTAGTCCATTTTGCAAATCAGAATTTTATTTCAAGATGATTTGAACAGTATTTTTTTTTTGGCTTGCTGCCATATTATTAGCTTAGCAAAGTCCTTCTGTGTGGATGGTACACCTCAAGAATGCTGCTGCAAGTTGTAGTGCTGATTCAGTAGGCTGCACTCGCTTCTGACTTGAACTGAATTATCAGACACACAAGTGAACAGAGTCACTCCTGTCCTTAATTTACGCCAACGCTTGTCAGGGCTGAACCCCAGCACCTCTAGGCTTGGCAGTTTATAGCCCTGGCACCCCTGGGCTTGCTGCATCATTATGAATTTTAAAAAAATTACTTGTGCCCCAGGACCTAACTGCTTGACCCCCCAGAAACACTTTCATAAATTAAGTACTGGTCCATATGGCTTTTGAAAAGGGGAAATCGTGTCTAACCCACCTATTAGAACTCTTTGAAGGGGAGTCAACAAGCACAGACAAAGGTGGTCCAGTGGACATAGTTAGAGCTCTACAAATCCATGGATATCTGCAGATACAGATATCCACAGACAATTTCTTGAAGTCAGATGGTCACAGATGGGCTTCTGGCAGGTCTCAGCAGCTGATCAGCTGTCAGCTGTTAGGCAGGAGAGCGGGGCTGATCAGCTGTAAGGGAAGAGGCAGCTGGGACAGTTCAGCTTTTAAGGGGGAGAGTGGGGCTGATCAGCTGTAGGTGGCAGGGCAGGGCTCAACAACTTATCAGCTGTTTGGGTGGCAAGGGCTTACCAGTTCATGGAGAACTGCTGGCTCCAAAAAAGCGAATGGGTAAATCTAAAAGCAGACGAGTGGATTACAGTTTGGGTGAAAGTTTATTCCTGCAGATGCGGATCCGTACATTTATTCCCACAGAGCTCCAGACATAGTATACTTGACCTCTAACAGTGTACTCCACCAAAGAATATTAAGCAAAGTAAGCTGACAAGCAGGGCTGGATCTAGGCCCATGGGGGCCTGCAACTGCCCACCCTTGTGGGCCCCGCCTTTTGGGGGCCACCCCCATTGCCATGGCACCCTGCCTGGGGACACCCACTCAACCCTCTGCTGAGAGGTGGGGTCAGAGGCTCTGGGGCCCCAGCAGGGTACAGGGGGCCACAGCCAAGTGACGCTGGTGGTGGTAATTTGGGAGGGGCTCACGGGCCAACGCAGCTGCAGGGCTGGAGGTCCCACAGACCAGCACGGCTGAAGGGTTGGAGGGGGCGGGCCAGAGGCTGTGGTCTGCTGCACTCCTGGCTCACCCCCAGGCTGTCTGGTCGGGAGCAAACCAGCAAGCCAGAGGGCTGGACAGGCGGGCTGAAAGGGAGCAGCAGCCGCCAGCCACTCAAGTTGGGGCCATATTTTTGGGAGGTCATAGGGCCCCCTTTTAGGCCGGGGCCAGGGGCTGCAGCCCCTGCCGACAAGGAAGAAGAGGAAAGAACCTTTAATGGATTAGTAACTGGTTAAAAGACATGAAACAAAGGATACGGATAAATAGTCATTTTCACAGTGGAGAGAAGTAAATAGCAGGGTCCCCCAAGATCTCTACTGGGACAAATGCTGTTCAACACACTCGCATATGATCTGGAAAAGGGGGTGAACAGTGAGGAGGCGAAGTTTGCAAATGACACAATTTTGCAAAATAGTTAAGTCCGAAGCTGACTGGCAAGAGTTGCAAAGGGACCTCACTTAACTGGGTGACCAGGCAACAAAATGGCAGATGAAATTCACGGTTGATAAATACAAAGTAATGGAAGTGGTAAACTACCCACACAAAATGAGGGGCCTAAATTAGCTGTTACCACTCAAGAAAGATCTTGGCACCATTCTTGGTAGTTCTCTGAAAACACTGACTCAATATGCAGCAGCGGTCAAAAAAAATCTAACAATGTAAGAAACCATTAGGAAAGCGGTACCTATGAAGATAAAAAATTATAACACCACTATATATATCCATGGTACCACACCCTAAATAGTACATGTACTTCTGGTCATTCCATCTCCAAAAAAAAGATAGATTGGAACTGGAAAAGGTACAGAGAAGAGCAACAAAAATCATTAGGGTTAAGGTTATGTGAGATGTTATTAAAAAATACTGGGACTGTTCAACTTAGAGAAGAGATGGCTGGAGAGACTGGGGGGAATATGACAGAGTTCTATAAAATCGTGAATGGTCTAGAAAAAGCCAGCAGGGAAGTGTCATTTACCCCTTCACATAATAAAAGAACCAGGGGTCACCTAATTAAATCAAAAGGCAGCAGGTTTAAAAATGAACAAAAGGAAGTACTTCCTCACACACCACCCAGTCAACCTGTGGAACTCCTAGCCAGAGATGCTATGAAGACCAGAAGCAGAACTGAATTAAAGAAGTATTAGATAAGTTCACAAATGATAAGTCTATGACAGGGCTCAACAAAGTCCAGGTGCCATGGTGCTTGGAGTTTACAGCCTGGCACCTAGCTCCACTGCGAAAATGCAGCAGAAGAGCACCTTCTGGCAACCAAAAATAAAACCGCCAGCACTTTTACCAGCTCTCAGCAGATTTGGCAGCGTTTCAGCAGTGAGAGGCTCTATGCCATCACCACGGTTTTTCAGCGGTGAGGGGCGTCCCAAGCAGGCACCTTGTTTTGAAGCTGGGCACCAATTTTGTCGAGCCCTGGTCTAGGACTATTAGCCAAGTTCTCAATCTCGTGCTTCAGGTGTTCCTAAACCTCTGACTTCTAGAAGCTGGGATTAAAGAGGGGATGAATCACTCATTAAGTATCATGTTCTGTTCATTTACTTTGACGTCTCTGGCACTGGCCAATATTGGAGGACAAGTTAGTGGGCTAAGCGGACTGATCGGATGCAGCATGGCCACTCGTATGCAATGAAGCTGCATGATGCTAGGAACACTTTAATGCTGATGATCTTAACACAGGCAGTGATGGAGGAATCTCTAGCAATTATCACGAGTAAGGAATCCTGCCCCAGCATTATGGACAAATTAGCCATGGGAGGCCCTCCCTTCCACCAGCAGCTTTTCCCTATGCTTATATCATTTTCTGGCCAATGAGTTCAAAATGCTTTACAAATCACCACATATTTCAGCAACTTTGAAAGAGGCAAATCATATTCAAAATCCTCATTCCTCAAATCTTTCAGGGACAGCTCCCACTGAAATTAGGAATCACATTCAAGATGCACTTAAAATTCCCATCCAAGGCATGCAAAAGATCAGCATCAAAAGGAGAAACCTCAAGTTAACATTAATATGTGTTGTATGCATCAAGCTAAGGATGCAAAACCTCTTCAGTAGGTTGCAGTGGAAATGTTTAAATTACAAAAGTGATGCAGATGACTTTTTAAATAGACAATCCTGGGACTATGAAAAGAAACAAAACAGATTTCCCTTGAAGCGACAGACGCCACAGTGCATCTCAACCATCTACATGCAACTGTCCAAGGAGCTCAAGCAAAACATGTTTGCCTTACTGCCAGTTGTGAACTCAGTCAACCAGATCTTGAGGTTTGACCTTCAGCCCATTTTGACAATGTTTCCAAGCTAAGTCACAAGGCATCCATAGCCAAGTTTGAGTACTTCTGCCCCAGGGAAAGGTAATTAGGGGATGGGTAGGAGACTACTGTGCTGCAGCACATCTCTCCTTAATGAAGACTAAACTGGAGTATAATCCTCAGAAATGCACAGGAAATGGCCATAATGAAAGTAAAATAAAAGAAACAAAGGAATTTTGACTGTCAGTTTTCTGTAAATTCAGACTTTTGTTTCCGAACATATAAAATCCAAATTTTCCGCCAAAAATCTGATCCTAAACAGGAAGAGACCATGGCCCAGAGCCCATAAGTCTGGGTTGGGAGATTCATTTTCTATTGCCAGTAACTCACAATGTTCAGGCCAGTTACTTTATCTATATTTCCCTGCCTAATGTGAAGGGTGATACTTACTCAACTTTGAGATCAATGGATGAAGATATTATTCCTTATTTGCATTTCTGTAGTGCTTTGGAATCCTAGCAATGGATCCAAATCCCACCGTACAAAGAAATGTCTCTGCAAATGGATTCCTTAGAGATGAAGAACAGAGATCCTACCTTTAACCACAGGATTAGACCAATGAAAACATCATCTTCTCCATGTATAGGATTCTTGTACGTTCTGTGCCTAAATTGAGACAGAGTCCCTCATAAGAGCAAAAGCACATTTTGAAAGACCAATATTGGCTAACAAACATCAAATTCTTATGGAACTTCTATATAATCAGCTTGCCAATAAATCTAATACATACATTAGCCTTAACATCCTCAAAAGAAAGTCTTTCCAGTCCTTGAATGGGAAAGGGAATTCCCAGCATACCTGCCAGCAACTCCCTCTCTTCTGTTCCAATGGAGCTCTAACACAAGCTCCTCCCTTGGCATCAGCTCTGACAGTATGGGATAAAAAGAGAGAAAATGTCAGGTAGAATAATCCCAGGCAATTCAGGGCCTGGAGCAGGAGGAGTTACCTAAGAGAACCCTTCGGGCTTTCAGAGAAAAGAATGAAGCCATGTCACAGCAGTTCTACTCATCCCTCTTCAGAGACGAGAAGTCTGTCAACACAACGGGAAGACCAACCATATCAGAGGCTCTTGACAGAGCAAACAATACCAGTATGGACACCTGATCTTTATCTGTTGCCAGGAGAAAACAAAAGGCAGTCTCTGGGCCACACCTAGGTCAGTACAAACTGACAAGGGTCAAGGAATGTTGAGATGCCCTTTGTACACATCATCAAGATGTTCAGTATCTTACCAATCTTGATCAGCAATGCCAGTCAAGGAATGTCAATGTCAAGGGCGTAGATTTTGAGTGGAGGCCAAACACATGCACCCTGTAAAGCAAACTGGGGGATGGGTCCTCCTGAGACATTGGAGGAGCGTGAGAAACTTTGGTTGGGGGAAACTTACTGCACATATTTTACCCATACCAATGAATAACTAAGCAAAGCTGATTCCTCCAGACATTTTAGGTTCTCAGATGGCACTGTGCATTTGGATGGATTTCTGTTACGCTTGCATAACATTATACAGTCACTGCCATCTGTACATCAATCCATTTGCCATGATGCAGTGCACGCATTTAATTGTAAGCATCGACCACAATCACAGTTTGGCTTTTATTACAATGGATCACTGGCTCTGTTTGAATCAGTGCCTGACTGTTTTTAATATTTAGTGAGTGTCGCATGCTGATTTATTTTTTTAAGTCTGTATATGTACCTGTGTAGCCAGGGGAATAAACTACTCCAGACAAAAAGAAAGGGGTAAGCAATCAAATAGATTTGAGAACCACTGCTCTAAAGCAATAGACATCCTTGCCTTCCTTAAGAGACAAAGAGTATCAAATACAGCCTCACACACTAATTATCAATTCCACACTTTTGTAACAAGCCCCAGGCCCGGTAGGGCTCCCAACCCAAAGCCACACAATAAAAACCATCTCCACACACCACCACCCCACTGAGGTTTAACAATCACTCCTACTCCCCACCTCTTGAAGCTACCAACCGCAGTATTTTAGTTTCTCCATCCTTAATCCCTCCATCCATACAGGTAATCAGTCCTTCCTCAACAATACAGACTAACTGCCCCATATTCCTGCAGCAATCCTTTCACATTCACAAAAAGGAGGGATGTTACCTAATCCAGTCCAGCCCTCCACCTCTGAGGGTGGATTAGAGTATGATCTAACACAGGGAGAGAAAAGAGCCAATTTCCCCAGCCATCCCCTAACCCCACAGTTCATGCACATCATCATTCACAAAGAAAAATCAAAAAAAGAAGTTCCCTCGTGTTTCCTCCACTGATGATCTGATGGCAACCATGGCCATTGCTACTCCTGTCATGTGGCTGGCCCCTTCCAAGGGGCATCCTAAACAGCCAGGACTGTTTTATTTTTTTATCTGTTTCTCACAATAGCCTTGGTTTTATCAAGCCTTTGGACTTCCATTAGACACAGCCTATCCTATTTGCATTCTCAAGGTTAGACCACAATGTACTTTAAATTCAGGCCACAGGACGCTTCCTTTTTAATCTCAGACAATTTTAGCCATCAGACTTTAACAGTGTGAATCAAGATGAGCATTACACACAGGGGCCTGCAGTCTCAGAAAAGATGCTAATACAGCCCTCCACACAGATGTTTGGGTGGCCCTAAAAAAACCCTGATACATAATTTTTAAAAACAAAGGAGAGCCTGAATCTCTGAAGTTATGCCCTTCCCTTGTACTCTATACTTGCTTTGCTTTTTGGCGGCAGTCAACAGGAGATACACAAGGTATTTTATGTACCTTGCGTATCTCCCGACGACTTCCTAACTATCCCTTACACATTGTGCTAAGCCAACCGGAAATGGTGTCTGGTCGGCGTAGCGCTACTCTAGTTACGGGGCTGGAGTTAGAGCATTGGTTCCGTGTTCGACTGAGCGTGTCTTAACAGACCACTCAGTCGAACACAGAAAAGCGCACTGATGACAGCAAATTGGCCACTGTCAGCATAGACATAGCTTTTGAGACTATATGATGTGGGCTTTCCTCCTCCTTTTCCTGGTTTTTTCTAACAAACAGTCAGGGAACTGATATTTACAAGAAACGTGCTCTCAGAGAATGGCTCCCTAAAGCTAAGACAAACACAGTGCGCACACACACGCACACACACACTTTCAAACATCTTAAAGAAATTCATTTGACTCTAGATTTTTCATTGTCAATTACTCAACTGGACTGATTAAAGGCTCAACTTTTTACAGGATTTGGCAGAATTCTGCAAGAGACTGGATTAGACCTCCAAAGTTAAGAGACATGTTTAATTTGGCATTAACATCCACAATGGGATTTCCAATCATTTAAATTGTTCAGTGGATAATTTAAATCAAGCAAGGATAAGCCTGATGTAAACTGGCTATCCCAAATCCAGCACAGTTGCGCTGTGATCAGATCAAAGGAGCAGCAACACAGACACTACTTTTAATTCTGGCAAGTGGGGAGCTTTGCCCAACTAAGGAGGGACCAATTAAGTGTTCTGCTACATGGCATTTTATCTGAACTTTAACTCCTTTTCTGCCATTGCTTAACCCAATAGACACCTGTCAGGCCAAAGGCCATAGAGCATCCCTGGAAAACTCATTGCCCAACAGTGCAGCACGGGCTGTATCTTGCAAAGTAGCCAGCAGTCTGACCTCAATCCAGCACAGCTGGTGAGCACATGGTTTACTTCAATACAGATGTACACACTGACTTCATTCAGAACAGAATGCTATAATTAGGGACCATCCCTAGTTCAAACATCAAAGAGCTGCTCGCTTGCCCACATACTCAGCATTAGCTGGATCTAATTCCGCACGGGAAATGCTTTGAGATGCTTTATGTTCAGTTATTTTATTGTGGTTTCTACAACAGCCCAGTGCTCTAACTACTGCTTTAAGTATTATGCAGTCCATATAAAATATCTGCAAGTCCCAATACCTAGCCTCAACCCACAGACAAAAAAGGAATATTCCCTTCCTCCATAAACACCAACCCTCACTGTGCTTTGCCTCCCCCAAAGCCTCTGACAATGCAGTATACTCTGGATGTCAATAGGTTCCAGCTATTTTAGACTAAGATTCTATTGTGTGTTTGTTGCCAAAGGTTTCTTTCGGGATTGGCAATCTTTGCCGGTCCCCGTGCCAGCCCTGCTCCCCCTTCTCCATCCCCCCACACCCTCAGCAAGTGCCAGGGGCGGATCAAGGGGCCACAAGTGCACAGCGGTGCCTGCTGGCCCCGCGCCCCAGAGGTGTCTGGGGCTACTGGGGAGGAGGAACAGCTGCAGGGCTGGGAGCTCTGCATACTGCTCTGAATGGGCATGCATGCCAAGTTTAGCATACATGCCTGGGGCTGCCAATCTCTGGTTTCTTAGATTGCACCTCCTTGTCTCACCTGCACACTGGAATCCAGACAGCTGGTCCACACTAGTTCCTCTTTCCCAGCTGAGTTTGTGCAGCTGCAACAGATTAGAACAGTGGTGCCCAACCTGTGGCCAGGGGACCTCCGGGGACTTTTAAAGTAGCCTTCCATTCCCCTCCTGCTGGCTGCAGCAGAGAGCTGCTACCTAAGAAGCCAGGTGGGGCACATTTTTGCAGGGCATAAAGACTGGTGCAGGCTCCTTGCTGCCACCAAGGGGACAGGAGATCAGGACTTCCCTCCCCCTGGCTGTAGCAGGGAGCATGGCAAAGTGCCCCACCTGGGTCTATAGGTGCTGGGGTCCCTACAGGGAGGGGAACGCTGATTTTCCATCCCCAACTACAGAAGGGAGCCACTGCCTAAGGACAGAGATGGAGAGCACAGGCTACAGGATGCATGCGGTTTCCCTGCTCCAGCCAGGGAGATCGGAGATCAGCCAGGAGGCAGCCTCTTTGCTAAACTCCTTCCATCTGGCTGCAGTGGTGGGAGGAGACCTGCTGGCAGAGACTGGAGGCTCTTCAAGGATGTAAAAATGATGTGTAGCCCACAAACAAAAAACGTTGGGAACCACTGGATTAGAATAAAGTGCACTTCTGAATTCTGGTCTCACCTACAAATCCAAGGGCCCAAAAATGAACACCAGTTAGGCTGCTGATATGCCACAATCACTGCCTATCATGATTACCTGTGTTGTCTTACTGTCTCCTTGTGTTCCTCCATCCATCTGTTGTTTCCTCTCATTCTTAGATTGTAAGATTTAAGTGTATTTGTTCTATGTTTTGCCAATACCCAGCATGATGGGGGCCTGGCCCATGACTGAGTATCCTAAGTGATACAGGAATACAGAGAAAAAATTATTTGTGTCCAGCAGATAGGACAGAGGGTGGAAGAAAGATCAGAGCACATACACAGAGTCACCACAGTGACTGTTTGCCAGAATCACGTTAGTAGTTCCACAATTCCCCCCTCCCCCACAACTTGTTTGTTCATTTTAATTATCGAGTTTTGGGGTGGAGGAGCTTGGAGGGCTGTTGGAGAGAAACTAAGGGGAAGGGTTGAAGCCAGAAGCCAATCAGAGGAGAATGAACTTCTGAGCAGGTTCTGAGGAAAGTGTTAAAGTGCCCGGTGAAGTTGCTTTTTGTAGTTGCTTCAGTTGGCTTGAGTTTTTTTGATTCATTTGTTTACTCTTCTCCAGCATTCTTTTCTTCTCCAAACCCACCCAGGTGGGGTACAAGAAGGGACACCATATGGTCCTAATTACTTTGTAGAAAGGTAGGGGTCTCTAATGCACCAGGGAACACAAGCTGGCTCTGTATTTAGTTAATATTCCCCACCCCCTCAATAACCAGCTCACCAGGATGGATATGTTTATAGCTTGATCTGTCTCAACGGATTGGGAGTTTTATCACTTACTTCAACGACAGAAGGATTGGACCTCTATTACAACCCTTTACTAATCACTCCCCCTCCCTCCACTCAAATGCATAAACCTCTTTGGTTGCTAGGACAATATGTGAAATTCCAATAATGTTGTGAATTTGACGAGAAGGCACTATCAACTTCATAATTTTTTTTTTTTTAAAGGTGAAAAAGAATCCTAGGCCTCTAACAGAAACACTTAGAGAACACTTCCCTTCAGAGGATTTAGAAATGCTTTAAAATTCATTAATTTAAGCTTTACATGCTTGCAAGATCCCCTTTTACATAGAGGAAAGCCAAAAGCAGAGTTCATTTAAACCTGCCACAGAATCATTGGCTATGTCTACACTGGCAAGTTAGTTCAAATTAAGGAGGCTTAATTCAAACTAACTAAAGCCATAGCTACGCTAGGCTTTAGTTAGTTTGAATTAAGGGCTTCCTTAATTCGAAATAATAAATTCAAATAGGGCTTCAGAAGTAAGGCTTTAATTCAAACTAACTAGTTTGAATTAGCAAATGTGGCCATGTTAATTCGAACTAATTTCTTAGTTCGAACTAACCGGCCATTGAAATAAATGGGGATCGCTAATTCGAACTAAGCAAGTGCCTTGAATGGCACTTGCTTAGTTCGAACTAACTTCTTCTAGTTCGAATTAAGCTAATTCGAACTAACTAAAATTAGTTCGAATTAGTTAGTTCGATCTAACTAATTCGAACTAATTTTAGCAAGTGTAGACATAGCCATTGTGACCGAGCTGGCTAGATAGAGAACACAGATCACTCAATTCCAGTTCCCATTTTTTTCCAATCAGCTAGATACAAAGTATTGGTGTTTGTACCATAGCTGTATGAATTACTGGGAAAAGTCCCTTCTGAATGAAAGTTAGTTTCTATCATCAGCTCATAATTAACAGCTGCAGATAAAGCAGATGGAGAACAGCTTTTATCTTCATGATGAGTTGGCACAGGAAAACGCCAACTGAACAAACATGACTCTGGAAGTCATTCACTGAGTCTTCTTTCTTTAAGGTGTTGATCTGAACCTGATCAGAAGGACAGAGTACAAGTGACTTGCTTAAATGTGTATGTAAACAGAAAGAATTTAAGACAGAAAAATTAACCCACGGGCAGGAAACAAGGAGTTTGCAGCTTGTGTCAAGCCTAAGTTGAGAAATCTAAACAGACAGCCAGTCTGGCCATTTTTCATTAAGTGGATTTTAAGCTAGTGAACGTAGTTTGACTGACAGCCCTGCAGCGCACTGATCCACCAATGACAGTGCAGGGTGTTCCATGCTCCTCCCCCTTTGACGAGAACAGAAGGAACATAGTTAACACCTTTGAGTACTTTCAGGTAATCACAGATCAACATCTTTTTTTGGATACAGTTTTATGGAGAACTTAGATACGCAAACAATTTTTAAAACTGCATCGGAAAAAGTAAAATTGTGCACCCAGGAAATTCAAGGATGGCAAGCTCACCATGACTAGCTGCAAAGGATGGAGAGAGACAGAAATCCCAGCCAAAGGTGTTCAGCCTCCCTGCAGCAGTCATAGGCACAGGCGGGCCTGGGTGGGTCAGGGCCCACCCAGTTTGAAGGCAGGTATACTCAAGCTCCACTTAACTACCTGTGGAGCTTTCTCTGCTTGTGGCTTTTCGTTTGGCTTCCTAACCTTCCTGCTACCAGTCATGTGGCCAGAAGCAGGAAGCGTGGGTTGTTCAGTTAGTCCACCCCATCAGACAGCTACTCAAGGCTCCAGCTCTCATGAAACATCAGGCTTCCTGAACTTCCTGCTTCCGGTTTAGTTTTTTGGCCAGCACACCCATCAGCAGTAGCCCTGCCAGAAGATCAGGTCTAGCTATGTCCTTGCCCTACAGCACTGAAGGCCTGTACCAACACTCATCTGAGTCATTCAGCCTGGAAAGGAATACTCTGCACAAAGAACTCTGCATCATTTACTTCAGAAGTGTCACTCCTAAATCAGTAGCCTGAGTGGTCAAAGCCGGGGCTCATCTTTTTAATGCTGTAACCCCACATTCAGCCACTCATGCTAGTCCTTCCCCAGAATCCTCTGCACCTTCCCATAGTCTTTTATCAGCTGGAAGAGCCAAGTGCAGAGAATGCAGTTGATGAGGCACTTCTGGAATTGGAGGATAGCCACTATGAAATGTATGCCTATCTGCAGTAGGAACAGGTTGGTAGTATAGCTTTACCAGCAAATTCTCATGGTGGTGATGATTTATACCAGCAAGCGACACTACATCTATAGTGTAACTGTATCTATACTGGGGATTCTGGCAGGGCAGCTTTGTTAGATTTTTTTTTCCTTGGACAGAACACTTTTATAAGCCCTATTTTATAGAGAGAGACACTGTAGAGTAAGATGGGAAATGGGGAAAGGAGAGTTAAGTAGCAAAACCAAATAGAAAGAGAAACTGGTGTGTCTCTTTGATGAGAGACCAGCATTCTCTGCAGATTAGCCATGCTGGTTATAAAAGCATCGGGGCATCAAACCTAATCTAGAAAGACTGACAACAGAACTATCTGCTGACTGCAATTTAGCTTTCCTCCCTCACACCCCACCTTAAGTAATGATGCCATGGATAATTAGTCAGCAAACCCTACTCTTGAAATTCCTTCTCTTTAAACTTCCTTAGCAAGCATGTAGTTAGAACTAAAAGCCTTCACAGAAGTGGGCTTTATGGAGGGATTATTTGAGCTACCACCTGACAAAACAAAAATGAGACAGACTTAGGCATCATCTTCTCTATGATATTGTCTGTCATCTACCCTCAGGATTTTTCTAAAGTCTTAATTTCTAGAGGAACCCAAGGGGGGAGGCACGGCTTGTCCCTAGTATTTTAATAAAGTGGTCTCCCATTTTCTGAAACTGTCAGTTTAAAGTATTGACATAAAGATGACATATTTGAAGGGGAGGAGGTTATACTAGAAATATGTTGCTCTAATTTCAATCTATGAATGAAACAACCAGCTGTTCTAACAAAACTAATCAAATTACCACTCCCCAGAAGTCTTGATGATCAATTTCCAGACAGTAAGCCAAAAAACTCTTGAACTTTGCATTCGTTTTTGGCGTACAGAGGTTAAGATGAAGATTGTAGATTCTGTCCATAAATTCTAGAAACAGGGTTTCTTCTTGAGAGAAGAGAAATTCAGAGTTCAGCAATAGGGCACTATTGTTAATAAGTCAATTGCATGAGTCAAGTTCGTACTTCTGCACAGAAAAAACAATCATTTATTACTGCTTATGAGTCGAGCCCTGTGAGGATACAAATATGTGGATCCACATCCGTTCTGCATCTGCAAGAAACAGTCCACGGATATCCATGTTGTACCGTGAATGCAGATATAATGCAGATATCTGCAGATGTGCAGGGCTCTAGCCCTGCACAGATGCATGTATGTGGATCTATAGCCGAACTACATCTGCAAGAAACTGTCTGTAGATATCCGCATTGAGTCTGCAGATGTGGATATCCACAGATATAATGCGGATATCTGCGGATTTGCAGGACTCTACTCATGAGCAAAGCATTTGCGCATTCTTTTAAGTAGCAGCAGCACAACTCTGATGAGCTTGTTCAAAAGACTATTAAAGATAGAGCAGACACACTGGCAGGTAAAATACAATTAGTCAAGTTTTGCCTTTCCAAACTTCAACAAAAGTCCATTTATAAATAAATACTGTGGTTGGATTTTTAGGTGTGATTAGTGATTTTGGATGCGCAAAGAAATATCTTAAAGGGGGGTTCCTTAAAAGGGTTTTTGAAATGGCAAGCATTCAGCACTATCTGGAAACCCTCTTTAAAGGTGTCTCAATTTGGGCTCCCAAGAATGGAGACACTCAAAAATCAAGGGTCGCTTTCCAAAATCTTGGCTTAAACGCCTATAATGCTGTGACACTACTTTCTTGCATCTTGACCTAGTATATGCATGTTAGCATAAAAGTGAGGTAGTCTCAAATTCAACTTCATATTGAAACTTGTTAGGTGATCCTACACTAGATCTTAAAATTTGAAAACCTTAGATCTTAAAATTTTCAGTTACATGGTTCACTGAACTTCTTTTCAGTATGATCCTGTATCGGTCTGGTTGCAAAACAATGCACAAGAATGCTTAATTATTGAAAAAAATATTTCTAGATGTTCTCTAATTCCCTAGAAACACTCTACTAGTGTTTGATTCTGGACAATACACATTTGAGCCAAATCTGTCCTGAGTGTCTTTTTAAAGACTTATTTTTAAGAAGTTATGTTTCTGGTTGCCTTGCAAACCCTGACTGAGGAAAATGTGCGTGTATAGATAGGATTTGAAATGACGCAAGATACAGCTGCCCCCAAGAAACATTTCTCAACACAACATGGATCCCAGTGAATGGATGCAGTACACATTGTATTGGAATAATGCCAGGACTGAACCAGAGTAAACAGATGATGTTGGGCATATTAAAGGCAAAGAGGTACCATTATCTCCCCTAAATTCTTCACTAAGGCATTTTAATGACAGCTTTTTTTTTTTTCCTGGGCTATTGGCTTCCCTGTCTTAGAATCAAGACACATTCAGAGTTGGCTTTGCAGACTGATCCACCTGCTGGTGAAAACTTTATTAAAAAATTCACCAAGAGGGTTGACAGTAAAATATACAGGACAAACTTAGCTTCCTTACTTGTACTTTGTGTTTCTCATCATGGAGGTCATCCACTGGTACGCACATCACTTCCAATATGGTGGCATGAGAAAACACTTACCAACCCCTGCCCCAGGTTCACATTCCAGAAGCATTGTCCCTGCAGTACTCTAAGACATCCAACACAAACTACATAAGCTAGGAGAAACATTAGCACTGTAATAAGAGACAAAACTAACTGAACAGAACTGCATACAAAAAAGTAACTAGTTTTCTGGTCTAGATAAGCATTCACTGGCACTCACATTCTTACAAAAATTGGTTTTACTGATATTTACGTCCCAGAGAGGGAACAAACACACATGGGGCAACAAAATCCTACAAGGAGAAATAAATAAAAAATGTACTTTAGTCTTGGTTGGAATTTTTTGTTTTGTCTTTTAATTTTAAAATGCTTGGTAAAGGAAAATCAAGCCTCAAGTGGTCACATTATAATTCTCATCGATTGAAATGCAATGGTTCCCAAACCAAGAAACTGGAGAGCCCCCTGCAAAGTGTACTTTGAAAAGCTCAGGGAGGACATCTCCTGGGGTAAACACATGCTCAGTGTTTCAGATGATACATTATAGGATGAAGTACTGGAGGGTTTCAAGCATTCTGAGGGATTCCCCAGGAAAGAAAATGTCTCAATTCTTCAGTCCAGCTAAGAACAATTATAAAGTCATTCCCCTCTTCTTCCCCACCACCCCTCAGCCCCCTGAAAATAACCAATTGTAATTAAGGACTCAAAAAAATAAAGAGACGGGCTTAAGAAAAACTATTCTGATTTGGCTACGTAAAATTAAGGACCTGGACAACGCATCTATACAAAGAATCCCATCTTCGTTGCTCCTGAACTAACAGAGCTCCTATCTCCCTACTTCTTTACACAAAATAACTGCTTTAATAAAGGCAACAGAACCCAATGTTGCAAGGTCTCTGCTTGCAAGAGAAGAAAGGCAGTTTATCAAGGGCTTGCAGAACCACAACTTCATAGAATTTAAGGCCAAAAGAGACCATTGTGATCAAATCTCACCTCCCAATAATACAGGACATGGAAGTTCACCCAATGATTCTTGCCCCAAGCACAACAGCTTGTGGCTGAAGTTGAGCATACCATTTAGAAAGACATCAAAGCCACTCTCTCGTCCTTTAAAACAGGTTCAAATGCTAATGTTCTACTCAATCTCTTCTGAGACAATCAAGGAGAAATGGAAGAGGCGGTTACAGCAGAAGACTGATAAAAAAAAGGCCTAATCTCTAATTCAGGTCACCCTTTAGAAATGGGAGGACATCAGACAAGCATGTGGAATTAATCTTGTGGAGATCCAGGCACAAGTTAACCAGTTCCTCAAATGCTCTTATAGGTTTCTGACATTTTCAACTAGAAAAATAAGGAATTCCTAGGAGAATCCATGTTGAAGGGTCAGATTTTGTTTCACCAAAATCAAGTACGTTTCCTGTGACTATGTAGAATATTTGAATGTTTTCAGATTGCCATTTTTGTGCCCAGGGAGCTCCTCATGGCCTCATTAGCCTTAATTTCTAAAAGGAAACAGGAAGGGATTCTAAAATCCATAAATTTACATTTAAAAATACATAAACTGGTTTAGGAGAATACAGAGAAAAATCTCTTGAAATTCCTACAGTATCCTTTGTATAAAATGTTGCGTTTATACCTCTGAGGTGGCGCTAGTCCAGAAGAAAGGAAAGTGTTTAATTTTCTCCTTAGGCATAAGGATGTCTAAGACTCCAAGTTTACATTATCTTTTGTCATTTGAGCTGTTGAAGGAAAATCTACGTTGACCTCTGTCCTCTGAAGTTGGAAAAAATGCTTCCTGGCTTCACAACAACACAACAGCCTGAAGGATTGCCTGTTAAGTGGAGAGCTCATGTTCTTTCAATAGAAGGCATTTTCATCCTACATCAAACAGCTGGACTGAGAAAATACTGTTCAATTTGGAAGAATCCTTCAGTGCCTCAACAAATAACAGTCCCACTCAAGAGCACATGAATGATATTGCTGTGATTTTAAAAATGGGTGTGTATTCACAATGTGATTTAGGAATGGGCTGGCACCTGAGAAAAGCAAGACAACTGGCTGAAATTATGCAAGGCCACCACTTGCAGCTAATTTGGCCCTGAAATCAAAAGGTTTGTTAAGGAGCTCATTTGTACTGGAAAAAATATAAACTGATAATTTTAGATTTAATATAAAAGTGAAAACATGATTTTAAGTAGTTCACTGAAGAGATTCCTTCTCCTTTTGGTTACAGTGTTATAAATCGAGAATCCTCTCTAATTAGTTGGCTTGGGTGTGGACTTCCAGGTCTGGATGTCTGACACAAAGCTGTGTCTCCTGTTGTAGGGACACTCTAGAGAAAATCCTGGTCCTGTCCCACAGAATGTAAGAGGCAACAGAACAAGACCCAGTGAGGTATTAGCACCTCAGGAAACCTTGGTGGGGGGAGGGCGTGTTCTGCTTCTTCAGCTATGCTCTCTTGATCAGCCCACAACCATCAAGAAGGAACAGAGGAACATCACCCACAAAAGCAGAGGTTGAACTCATAGGAATCTACAAGGGTTGAGCTTGCCAGTAATGCCTGGCAATCTTCTCTTGCTTCAAAATGCCCTTTGTGAAAATACCTGCACAGCAATTGCAGCCCTACCGAGAATGGGGAGGAGGAGAAGAGATGTACTCAATGCTGAGGGAAGGGGTTCAGAGAGACTTAGTAAGGCTAGACAGGCACAAATCCATAGGGCCAGATGCAATACATCTGAGGCTGATGTGACTGCAGAGTCATTGGCCATTATCTTTGAAAACACGTGGCGATTGGGGTAGGTCCTATACAACACAAAATATAGTGCCCGAGGAACCAGGGAATTATGAAGCAACCAGCCTCACCTCAGTCCCCAGAAAAATCATGGAGCAGGTCCTGAAGGAATCCATTTTGAGGCACTTGGAACAGAAGAAGTTCACAAGGAACAGTCAGCATGGATTCACCAAGGGCAAGTCATGTCTAAGCAACCTGATTGCCTTCTATGAAATGACTGGCTCTGTGGATGTGGGGAAAGCAGTGGATGTAATATTCCTTGACTTTAGAAAGCTTTTTCATACAGTCTCCCTTATCAGCAAGATAAAGAAGTATGTGGTTGGAGGAATGGACTACAAGATGGGTAGAAAGTTGGATAGATCATTGGGCTCAACAGGTAGTGCCCAAGGGCTTGATGGCTAGTTTGTAGACAGTAAGCTGAGTGCCCCAGAGGTCAGTGTTGGGGCTGGTTTTGTTCAGCGTCTTCATTAATGATCTGGAAGATGTGGTGCATTGCACCCTCAGCAAGTTTGCAGATGACACTAAGCTAGAGGGAGTCGTGGATACCCTGGAGGATAGGGATAGGATACAGAGGGGCATAGACAAATTGGAGGAATGGACCAAAAAAAAAAAAAAAAAAAAAAAAAAAACCTGAAGAGATTCAACAAGGATAAGTGCAGAGTCCTGTACTTAGGACAGAAGAATCCCATGCACTGCTACAGAGTAGGGACCGACTGGGTAAGCAGCTGTTCTGCAGAAAAGAACTTGGGGGTTGCATTAGAAAAGAAGCTGGGTAGGAGTCAGTAGTGTACCCTTATTGCCAAGAAGACTAACAGCACATTGGGCTGTGTTAGTAAGAACATTGCCAGCAGATGGAGGGAAGTGATTGTTCCCCTCTATTTGGCACTGGTGGAGTACTGTGTCCAGTTTTGGGCCTCCCATTACAGGAAGGATGTGAACAAATTGGAGATAATCCAGCAAAGGACAACAAAAATGATTAGGGGGATGGAGCACATGACTTATGAGGAGAGGTTGAGGAAACTAGGCTTGTTTCGTTTGCAGAAGAGAAGAGTGAGGCAGGATTTGATAGCAGCATTTAACTATCTAAAAGGGGGTACCAGGGTGGGAGGATGGAGCTAGACTGTTCTCAGTGGTGGCAGAGGACAGAACAAGGAGTAATAGTCTCAAGTTGCAGTGGGGGAGGTTTAGGTTGGATATTAAGAAAAGCTTCTTCCACTAGGAGAGTGGTGAAGCACTGGAATGGGTTACGGAGGAAGGTGGTAGAACCTCCATTGTTAGAGGTTTTAATGTGCAGCTTGACAAAGCCCTGGCTGAGATGGTTTAGTGGGGGTTGGTCCTGCTTTGAGCAGAGGATTGGACTAGATACCTCCTGAGGTCCCTTCCAACCCTAATCTTCTATTATTTTGTACCTCACACATGGGGCTTTTACTGCAGGATCACAGCTATTTACAGTCCCACTGGCATGTACTAACACATCCCTCTCTGTTGCACTGCTCAATAGACAAGTGCCCAAAGCCTAACGAAAGTGGCCACACAGCAGGACCACGCTGAAGAGGAATTCAAGTTTCGTTTTCCTGCAGATTCCATTTACTTGAGTGGTCTGCAGTAGAAAGCTGGCTGCTGGGTCTGCTCTCCATCACTAAAGCAGCAGAAGGCTGGAATAGTGGGTCCAACTTGGAAATGTTTATAAGAGCATTGTGGGAGCTGGTCCACTGGCACAGGCAAGCCAGTGGCATGGACTAAAGTGCTTTGCTGCATGCCTGAGGAGAAGAGGCGATAAAATGAGGAGTTGGGATGGGGCTGTGGCAACACTCAGCACTGCAAGCAATGCTCTATTTAGCAAACAGGCAGCTCTAAAAATCCCTAACAGGGCAACAGGTTCAGATTACTAAAAATCCAACGCAGCTAAGAGAAAAAAATCCCATTCAAAACCTCAGTCAGACAGGAGAGCATAAGGCTGCGCTCACATATGGAGACATTAGGGTGCAATGCTGCAGCAACCCAGTAGAGGGAGACTGAATGCAAAGGAAAATAGCACAAACCATCTTCAGTGGCGGAAGGTGCAGCTGCAACCCCTCCAGTTACCTGAACAAACGGAGTCCTGCGCTGAGCTAGGCTAACACAGCCACCCCTTTGGAACATACAGTTAACTAAGTGTCCAGAGCAGTGGATGCTCGTAAGGAAAAGAAAAAACACCTCTCGAAGTAAAAGCTACTTTTCAATCTACACAGCAAGTATCGACTCCATTACTCTGCTGATGGGATGAGGGCAGAAGTGGGGGAGCAAGGTGCCCAGGCAGAATCCTGCCATGCTTAGTCGCAACCACCTTTCAGAAATCAAATCAGCATTCTGTACTGCAATTGACTGCTTCCTCACTACTGTCGGGGAGGTGTGTGGTCACAGGACTCTGTTTATTTTCCTGCAATAGACTAACACGGCTACCCCTTTGGAAATTGACTTCCATAGCAGAGTAATTCAGACTCTCCTTTCACTCAAAAGCCACAGATCCAAAACAAGCTATCACGAGACAGCTTTATAGAATCAACCAATTACAGGCTAAAAACCCAACAACCAGTGAGACGATCTTGTGCATCCAGAGGATGTTCCTGATGTTTTAAAAGTGATTTCTGCTCCCAAAAATGAAAATAAATATAGGCTGATCTCATTAAAGCCTCCCAAAGCCTTTGATGTAATTTTAATACATTACTACACTTCTGCTCTTAGAGCTCTCTTGGGCTGAACTGACACAGTTTTGCAAATGCTCTGCTCACAGGAACTACAGAACATAAGCTGGCAAGAGTCAGCCACCTGCTCCGCGCTGTTTTATCTGGAGAGTGGAGCTGGGCAAAGGCACTTCTTTTTTTTAAAAGTGTTACAATTTTCTTGATACAATTTAATTGTCTTTAATTTTTTTTATTATTTCATCTCTCTTGATATGGGAACTGCAAATACTTGACCAAAATGTGATCTTAGTTTCACAACAGTTTACATCCTGCTGCTGTAGTGCTCTTCTGTAACTTCTTATAGCACCATCCTTCAGTGAATCCCCACAGATACCTATCTGCCTCCTAAAATACTGGGATTTTCTGCTCTACTGCAGGTGACAACAGGGTTTTAGGAAGCTATGCTGAGTTCTGCGCTGTAAATGAGTCCTATACTTCGCAGCTGAATGGGCCTCAAAGCAGCTGGATGAGGCCAGAGCAAGTCCCACTACATCCAATCAGAATCAAAGATTTTCAAGAACCAGTTGCTGGACAATCAGCAAATTGTGTCACATCCTTCTAAGTGCTGCAGGCAACAGATGATTAAATATAAAAGCTCTTTAAAACATGAATACGTTCCTCTGTCACATGCTACTAACCATTTTAATTGTGTTCCACTCTAAGCTCTCCATTTACCTTAATAAAAGCAGCATTCCATAAATTACACAAGGTATGCCCCATCTCACTTCCCGTAATCTGTGAAAGTGAATCAAAGTGACTCAAAATAATCACTTAATTTGCAAGTACCAGATGTCATCATGGATTTGATTTTTCTTAGAGGGACAGTAGTTTCTGGGAAACCAAAGACACCAATTTACCTTAAAACACTGCACTGATTTCTTCATTGCAGCCTTCTGACAAAGGTCAGTGTGAGTCTGGGGTAAATAAAATCCCCTGGGTTGTCTGACAGGCCAAGCAGAAACATGGTCCCTCTCCAGACACAGGCTTAGAAGCCTCACAGTTTGCTCTGGCCTCGAGGTCACAGAAAGTTACAGTCCTTCAATTTCTTAAAACAGAGATCCACAAACTGCGGGGTGAGCCACCTTTGGGGGATGAGGGGGTGGAGAGGAAGGCGGGCACAGCAGGGCCCAACCCTATGCCTACAGGGGGGATGGGAGGGAATGCCACCCACGCCCCTCGCTCTGCTTTGAGCCCTGGCTGACCACAGGCTCCACATCCGGCCACAGCTCTGTACCCAGCCCTGATTCTCAACCACAGCTAGGGAGAAGGAGGGCACATACAAGTGTCAGGCCAAGGGTGCAATGTTTGGGGGACCACTAGCTTAAAACAAGGCAGAGCAATCATGGAGGAACATTGCGGGGGGCGTGGCAGAGTCCAGGCCTGCCTCCAGAAGGAACAGGGAGGGAGTGTTACCCAGCCCAGCCCTGGCTCTGGCCTTAGCTCCCGGAGGGCATGGACAGAAACTGTCTTTAGGTGTCCTAGTGTTTCGATTCCTAGGGAGGCTTTTGCAGGATGAAAATCTCCAGCAGACACACAGCACTAACGAACTACTTACCACTGCTGTATGTCTGCACTCGTTCACTGCATTGTTGTGGCTTCCTCAGAGAGGAGAACTCCAGCTCAGATAAGGCTGTCATCTGGGTCACAGCAACACGGCACTTGCATCACTGTGTCATTAGCTTTTTGCCCAAACGATACGGATAACTTGGTATTAGTCTGGTAGATGAGTGGGATGCAAAGATGATGTGGCTTGTGCGTCAGGGAGAAGGGAACAGAAATATGGATGGTAGTCCTTTACAAGTGGCCAGTATTACAACTTACACACTGACTTACTTTACCAATTCAAATCAGTAAGGGGGGAATTTTGTCACAGTGGGATGACAGAGGAACCCAAGCAGCACGCTCCCAGCCTCACAGCTGCAGAGTCAGTAGAAGCCCCATCTTTGTTCACGCTCACATTCAAACAGACTTCAGCATTTTCCATCTTTGTCCCTTCAGCATAGATGGCTGGGGTGGAGAAAGAAAGGGGAGACAGGCTTCCTGGTTTTGAGAAAAGGGTGTTTTGTCTTATTAGATCTCTGCAGTCAGTAATGAGACTTCCTGGCTCCCAGCCCTACATTCAGTACAGTATGCCACTTTCAACCAAGATCTTTCCAATGATACAATAATGCCCCCGACTGCAATCTTCTAGCCATGGAGAAGAGGATTAGATTTATTTCCACAGGGTACATTCCATAAGAAGATGCTACTTAGTGGAGATTTAGCATTAATCTAGAACCAGTAACATGGTCATCAACTGTCACTAGCATCTTCACAAGTTAAAACAGTGGCTTGCTAGTCCTGGGAAGCTTTGATCAAACAAAGGAGAAGGGGATCAGTTACTTGGAGCATTCACCACTCAACTCAGGAATGGCAACTTTATGTAAATTACTTTGCATTTGCTTCCAGGAAAAAGCCCAGCTATGCAACACACATTGCAGGACACGGTTCCTATGACACATAAAAGCAATTAAAGAACCCAACTCCCAGGGATCGACTACAGTCTCCAAATGGGGAATTAGGTCACAGGCAGCATTCCAGCCAGAGTCACAAGGAAAAAACCTGCTGTACTGGAAGATTTCACACCCATCTCCGATACCAACCTTTAAGTATCCTGACTGCAAAGCAATTATGGATTCGAGAGCTGATTTCCATTTAAGGTGTACAGACGTAACTATGTTGGTTACGGGCTGATTTTTAACTGATGCAGCTATGCTGGTAAAACTCGGTGTAGCCACCGTTACATTTGTTCTTGTGCTTATCACACCATAACGTAAACCAGCACATGGACATGGACACAGACAGAAATGCATGCACACAAGAGGAGTCTGCTGGTATAATTACACCAGTAAAAAAACCTCCTTGAAGGTAGAGAAGGCTGGAGATTCCTGACTGTGACTCGCAGGGCAGTGGCTCTCCTGATAACACAGTGCATTACCTTGGGCCCCATATTCTTAGCTTGCCTGCACACCAAAGATCACCAGCCATTTGCCCTACATTTAATCATCAAGATTAGCAATGGTGTATTTATGATGAAGTATTTCAATGTCTCTTCACAGCACTCAAGAGAATTCCCATCATTTATACAAAGAGGGCACTGAACACAGATTAAGTAACAGCCATCCCACAGGTTGCATAGATGGGGAAATCACATGGGAATTAATTTGATTCCCAAAACTAGGCTTTCAACCACTGCTGGCCAGAAAAGCAAATGAGGAAAATTCTTCTATAGATCAGTTAACAGAGGCTAAGGAAGCTAACAATGAGGTAGGTAGCACAGCTCAACGAATGACCCCACAGACTGGCAGGAAGACCTGTACAGAGATGCTGATCTCTAGTCCCCAACAGGGA
This sequence comes from Pelusios castaneus, assembly GCA_007922175.1. Taxonomy (NCBI): domain Eukaryota; kingdom Metazoa; phylum Chordata; order Testudines; family Pelomedusidae; genus Pelusios; species Pelusios castaneus. The sequence goes on along the minus strand of ML685755.1, from coordinate 3,859,167 downwards.
AGTTCAGAAAGAGCAGAGCAACGTTTCCTCCATCTACTCTGAACCTCTCCCTTAGAAGCAGGAATGGATAATCACTCCAAGTGAGAGTTAAGAGTCCTGTGTGGCTGGGATTAAGATGCAGAGGCGGCTTTTCAGGTAGGTGAAGCAGGCACATGTCTAGGGCCCCGAGCAGTAAGGGGCCCCATAGCCTGCTTCGCCTACCCAAAAAGCCGTGTCTGCCTTGGTCAGCAGCAGGAGGAGGAACTGGCTCAGGGGGCCGGGGCCACATGGGATGGAGCTGGGGGCCAGGGGTAGAGGGGAAGCAAGGCCACAGAGGGGGGCTTACAGGGGCCCCGCAACAGACCTTCACCTAGGGCCCCCAACAGCCAAAGGATGCCTCTGAAGATGTAAAGGTGGAGGGGAAAGTCAGAAGGCTGGAGCCAAGTGACCTGTATGCAGCTGAAGCAAAGGTAAAAGTTTTAATTTTGCTTCCATGGATTTTAGCAACAGCAAGAGCCAGGGCTTACTTAGTGGGGATTGCTAAAAATAGCACTTGCATACCTAACCTCACAGGACCACATGCAGTTCTGTTTTCCTTCACTAGATCAAAGCAAGTTGAATTCTTTGGCGAAATAATAAAGGAGGCACAGACTGGTGATTAAAGCACAGAACTAGGGGCCAGGAGATTTGGGTTCGATTCTTGACTGCCACAGTCATTTCAGCTCTCAGTGCCTCAGTTTCCTCATGTGTAAGGGAAATAAAATCTTCCAGAGATATGAGAAAGCTAGTTCACTGATCCTTGTAAAATGCTTTGAGAGTCTCTAAAGATGCTTAGTAGAGCCAGAATAGTTCAACTGCTGCAATTTTCTTTGCTAAACAACCACTCCAGTAAATCAGAGCATCAGCTGAGCAGGCTGCAAGGAGTGACCTGTTTCCTCACCACAACCCCAGCCTTTCTGGTATTTTAATACTCAGTCAGGCTCCTCGCTGGAGCACACTAGCCCCTTCAGACAAGTTTGCCACACCTGGAACAGCCGGTCTGGGCAGCTGTAGAGAGAGCCACGGTCAGGAAGCAGAAGAGGCTGGCCAGCAGGAAAGCATGCTCAGTGGGCAGCAGCCCATTCAGCACCTATTGGGTCAGCCCGTACTCTCAAGAGCAAAAAGGGGCCCAAGCCTGGGGAAGGAGAAGGAAGGAGACACACTTCCAAGCTCTCATCCCTCAGAGTAGAACTCAGAGGAGGACGACAATACACCTGACATCTGAACTTTGGATGGGAGAGGTATTCTTAATCTTCCTGGTCCCTTGTGTAAATTAGATTGATATGTGCAAACTCTCTCACCATCAGCGCCTCCTACCAAGCCAGCATTATGGGCCATGATACCAAAAGCCTTAGAAAGCTTTAAAGCCTCCCATATTTGAAAAATAAAAAGTCTGCAAGCTACACCACCATCTTAACAATACGTATGGAGGAGACTCGTCTTGAGAGCAAACACATTGAGAACCACAATTTGTCCTCTAATAATTCCCCTACTGTTCCAATAACCAGACAGGCTGTAACAGAAGATGTGCAAGCAAAACTTAAATATTCTACAGTTTCATCTTTGTTAAAAGAACTATGCAAGAAGCACATTTTTTTTTTTAAAAGGACACATTAGTACATACCTGTCTGTCAAGCAAAAAGCAGTGAGAGATACTAAGATTCAGTAAGTGAGATTTCAAAAGACAAAACATAACATTTAAAGGGGCACTACCAAAGTAAATCTGACCCCAAATTTAGATTTGATACAAACAGGGCTTTTTTTATGATGGGACTCAGGGGTACTGAGTACCAGCACCTTTTTTTCCACAGCGATGCAGTCCTGGCTCCTGCTGCCAGCAGCCCCAGATCCCTGGCCGAGTACCGGCACTTTTTTTTTTTTAAACAAAAAAAGCACTGGATACAAATAAGATTTTTGTAAAAACAAGGACCAACAGAAAAGCTTCTTTTTCACCTTTCTACCTCAAAAAGCTCTCTCCTATTTGAATCCCAAATATTGCAGCCTCATGCTAGTGCATGAGAACATAAAATGAAACTGGCCTGAAGACAAGAGTGGAATTAGTCTCTGTTTTACTCGTCTAAGGAAAGACAAAATCCAAGAAGTAAAAAGAAACCGAAGTAATTTTGGAAATTGACCAATATTTGGCTACGTGTGGTGGATATACAAGTGGCCTAAGAGGGGAGAGTACATGGGGTGGGTTCTGAGTTATTACAGAGAATTGTTTCTTGGGTAACTGGCTGTTGAGACTTGCCCACGTGCTCAGGGTTTAATTGATCGCCATATTTGGGGTCGGGAAGGAATTTTCCCCCAGGGCTGATTGGCCTGGGCTCTGGGGGCTTTGGCCTTCCTCTGTAGCACAGGGCATGGCTCACCTACCAGTGAATTCTTTGTATCTTAAAGTCCTTAAATTATGATTGGAGGAGGTAGATAACTCAGTCATAGGTTGGTGGCCTATTGCTGGAGTGGGTGGGTGAGGTCTTGAGGCCTGCATTTTGCAGGAGGTCAGACTAGATGATCGTACTGGTCCCTTCTGACCTTAAAGTCTATAATGCTGACATAGGGAAGGAGAAAGATACAAAGCTTTCAAAAGCTATACTGAACATTCACTCTCACACTGCAGGTTTTAGAAGGAATTCTGTTTCTTTGCCGAAGAGCTGTACAACAAGGAAAAAGGCTGGTCAGATCTAGACATTTTATAAGCTCTGCATTCACACTGATGTTATCAGCTAGTCAATCATGCACATAGTAAGCAAAAGAGCTCTTAAGTTTTATACATACTTTCCTTTCCCTATTACTATATCCAGAACATGCAGTTCTGAAGTGCTCTGAAGAAAAGTAACCAGATGGATTACATTGTAACACTTGTTCTGGAAAATGATTAAGGAATGAGCATTACAAAATTCAACCACTAAACAAGTTGCAGCCTGGACACAGGAACCATCAGCAGACGGGCACATGTGCCAAGTATCACGCAACTTCTGAAAAAAAACATCTGAGCTTCAGAAAACGTGGAAAGGCCCACAAAGACGGCAGCTCCATTAAGACATTTGGCCCCAGCTCATTCACCACCCAGCATCGATTTTGAAGTCACCTTCAGAATTCTGGAAGCCAAGCTTAGTCCCTAGACAGCAGAGTAACATGCTACATCCCCTGTGTGTGTAGTCAATTCTAACAGCAGCTGTTCAGTTTTATATTTTTGAGAAGCAATCCTACCACATAGCTTGAACTAGTTCTATTACAGGGCTAACGTGCATAGACTTAGCCCTTCCTCTGAGATCAGAATGTGGCCAACTACAAAGTTAATATGACATCTAAAAGCGAGTCTACCTCAGCACTGATGCATTTTAAGAATAGCGGGATTAGTTCAATACCAGATGATGCATATGAAGAAATAGATATTGGTTCAGTAAATAGATTGAAAAATTCTAACAAGTTTGGTTTGATTTGTGTCCTTAGTGGATGAGCTTCATTAATACCAGTACCCTAATCATTCCGTAATGAAAGGACTCATTCCTGGATGTCTCAAAAGATGACAAGATACTAATAGGGAACAGTCACCCAAGCCAAGAGGAACAGAAAGGATGCCTGAAAATCCTATAGAGAACTGGTCCTCCTTAGATGACCAATGTTGCTCAACAGCTCTAAATAAGATGTCACACTTACATCTAAATAAGACTTCTGCCCTTACACATGTAAAGTGCCAGCCACCTCCTATCCAGTGTAGACGGACCATTAAAAGGAACCCATCATTTACTTAATCTACAAATGTGGTGGCTGGAGCCAAAAAGTGAGAGTGTGTAAGAACCAGGAAAAAAGCACAATTGCAGTTTATTAATTTTATCAGTTGCATCACAATATCCCACCAGCAACATGAATCAAAAGTCCGATCTGTTGATTAACATCCACAGTTTTGGCCAAAAACATATAGGGGGGAAAATGGCAGATATGAAGTGGGATAGGAGCTGTCAAGTTAATTTAATAGCAAATGCGGCATCCTGAATCGGCGCCAAAGCCCACAGGCATCTACAGAGAAGACAAGTAAGACAAAGCACCAGGGAAGAAAGTGGATACAGATGCCCGAGACAGAAGAATGCATAGGGATGACCTGAATTTCTTAAGAGAAGATTCAGAGAAACAATCCATGGCAGATCTCCCCACCATAAAGACAGCAGAAGACCAGAGGTTCAAAGGCTTGTCAGAATTTGAAGAATGTTTAGTAGGTAATGGAAAAAGCCTTAAGATGTCCCAACAGTAGAACACCCAAGTAGAAACAAAGAGGGAAGGAGGAGCTGGATGGCTCAAAAGACTGAATGTTAAATGAGATATTAACAGCTCAAATGCAACCCAGATTGGTAAATGATAAAACTTGGTGGCAGCTCAGAGGCTTATATGAATTAAAGTTAATGGACTCAGGTCAATTCCTAGTGTGCAGGTCTAAGAGTTCTCCATTGTACTCATCACAACAGCACATCAAAATAAAGCTATCACAGCTGGTACCTTTGATAGTTTGACAAATTACAAAGGGGTAGCCATATTACACTCCTTGTTTGTTTTGCTGAAAGAGACTGTGCCACTTTAAAGACTAACAAATTCATTTATCGCAGGAGCTTTCGTGGGCACAATCCCACTTCATCAGATGCATGAAATGGAAACTGTAGTATGTTGGGTGTATATATACGTACAGAGAAGAGTAGGTCTATCTCACGTCTGAACAGGGATTTGAAATGGCTAACTCATTACAAAAGGAAATTCCCACTCTATTAACATTCTCACCTTCTTAGCTCTTGCTGTTACAGGGCCCAGTTCCACACTGTTTGAATCAAAACAACTTGCTCCCTTTGCTGAGATAGGCTAGTAGACTATCCCTCTGGAACTGTTTGAACTGGCCTTGTGATCCATCCTTCTCGGTATATATATACACCCAACATACTACAGTTTCCATTTCATGCATCTGATGAAGTGGGGTTGTGCCCATGAAAGCTCATGCAATAAATGAATTTGTTAGTCTTTAAAAATGCCACAGACTCATTTGTTTTCATAGTTTCTGTACGGTTAGCCAATAGCCTCTATGATAAGTCAGCTGCCTCTCCTGCTCACAGTGGAAACACTCTGATGGAGGAATTACAGCAGGGACAGAGGCAACATACATATACTCTGTGTCTTAAGATCTTTAGGGGCACCAAAGCAGCTTAACAGGTCACTGAACACAAGTGATGGAAAAACAAAAACAGAGTAAAAAGTACTAAAGTTTAAAATATTGCTATGACAACATGCATTAAATAATTTTTAGTGCGCACCAGAGGGTCCACAGGGACAGTTAGTGCACACCAGCTCAGGTGTAAATTTTAGGGTGCACCAGTGGCTTGTATGCCAATACATCATGTGAAAGACCTCCTGACTCTAGTGGCTTGTATGCTAACACGTCAGGAGAGTCCTAGGTGGTGGGGGGGAAAAAAAGCCATGGAAAATTCAGAGGCAAGCTCCATCCCTCTACAATATTCTGACACTGAGGAAACGGCATATTGCTCTGCTACTTATTCAAGCAACAACTGGCATTATATCACTACAATGATTTAGCTATCTAGATTTTAGGCACCATCATTTCCCTCTTAAATTTGATGTCATGGCATATGGAATTTGTGGAAAGAGGCAATGACATTTTAATTACTTTCCACTATGTGAGAGAGGAAAAAAGCAATGGCAAGGCTATTGTAGAGCTCTCTACACAGATTGGTAGATATATTGTAAAACCCATTACGTTTCCTCATGATGCCGCTGCTCAGCAGTCAACAGTGCACTTAATAAGAACCTGGGTTCCCCCCCCTCCCGGCCCCTGATTTCTAGCTGCCTGGCACTCAGCTCCTCAGACATTCAAGTTGGTTTTCTTAGCACTCTAGTAGAAGTTTACAGTAATTAGACATAAAAGCAAAGAACTGACCAGAGCTTTGTTTAATTTAGTTTTCCTGTCATCTTCAACAGCAATGGTTTTCAAACTTAAAAAGAGTCGAGACCGGATCCAGTACTGGGCTGCAGACCCTCAGGCACTGGGTGGCAGCACCTCCTGCTGCTGCGGCCAAAAGACCGAAATGTATTGCTCAAAAATGTCATTGTTGGGTCGTGGGCATAAATGATTATTTTCAACTGGGGCCTGAGAAAAAAGTTTGAAAACCACTGTTCTACGAAGGTGTGATTTGCCAGAAGCCACAATCAGGGTCAAGAAGTTTCCTGGCGCAGGCGACACATACATACAAATGGCCCTCACTAAACTCTGGGCCTCTGACAGAACAGTGCCTTCACCTTGGGCCTCTGGTTGCACTCTGATGTGGTCAGCTCTTAATGAATGTCAAAAATTGTTCCTTACATTTCAAATAGGGAAATGGGGAATGTAATAGCAATACACTTACTCCGAAAATCACAAAGCACTTCACAAACTGCTAACGAGAGAGAGTGAATCTTCTGCATCACATCTCATTTTAAAGCTTAACTGAAGCCCCATACTTGAAGCAATCAGCTTTGTTCTATGCAGGCTCTTACATCAGGCTGGCCACTGAGCATCTAAGAGCCTGCCTCCACAGCATCAGAGCATCCTCCCCACCACGAATCCACTGGCTTATTAACTTGGTACTGAAGGGTCAATGACAGGCACAGCAGCCTAGAACTGCCTTCCTTGTCCCAGGAGAGTGATTTATCCAGAATGGGCTCCTGGCTCCAATTTTTCTGCTCATCAAACCCTGCACAGAGTATTAGAGAGTTTGCACTGAATCCATGTCCTAAAGTAACAGACTCAGACAGGCAAACCAAAATTCAGATTAAATTGGGGGCCTCCTGACCTTCGCAGGCAGGGAGGGAGAAAATCCACAGAATGCCTGACTTGAAGTCAAACAGGTCTGACAACCACTCACCAGCCTTCATGCAGAAGGTAATTCACGCAGGGTATGTCTATACTGCAATTAGATACCTGCAGGTGGCCATGCCAAATGACTCAGGCTCACAGTGCTCCAGCTAGGGGGTGGTTTAATTACAGTGTAGACTGCATCCCAAGCTCTGGGACCCTCAACCCTTGGAGGGCCCTACAGCTCAGGCTGTAGCCCAAGGTTGAATGGCTACACTGCAATTAAACAGCCCATAGTCTATGCCCCGCAACCCAAGCCCACTAGCACAAGCCAGTTGCAGATTTTTAACTGCAATGTAGACATATCCTGAGTGTCACAAGTCAGGAGGTGATGGAGGTGCACACAGCTAAGGATGATCACAGCTCATTGCACAAGTGATTCAAGTAACTGTTAGTTATCTTAAAGACTGTGCATTCCCCTACATTCCTTCTGTCTTGCCTGGCTGTTCTCACTCTTACCTTCCCATCAGGCCCTTTCATCTCCTTGCTTGTAATCCCATGGTGTAGACAAGCCCAGAGTAATGCACTGTACAGGAGTGTGATTTCTAAAGCACACTGTTCCACAGATCGTGAAGGTGCGCTTTAGCAACTGATGAAGTGGGTTATAGCCCACAAAAGCTTACGACTGAAGAAATCTGTCTATAAGGTGCCATAGGACTCTCGTTGTTTTTGCTGTACACAGACTAACACGGCTCCCCCTCAGTATTTCGTGAAAGCACAATAGAGAATTTTTAGTGTGTCGTCTCGATAGAATCTACAGAAGCCAATTAACATGCAACACATCAGTGCTCTTCAAACATCATAAGCCTGTACAGTGCACTATCCAATAGCTTCACTGCAAAATTAATACCTCACAAATGAAATTATTTTCTCTTCCTTCCCTGGGGCTGAAGGAGAGAACAGATCTCTGCCTTCTCCTGCCTCAGATCCTGCTCGCTGGCACTGGGTCAGGGTTGGTAAACAGCTCTCCATCCCCTGCCCCCAGTCATATCTATCCCTCTCAGGGGAGACAGAGGTGGTGTCACAGGCACTCTGCTCTACTTCTTCAGTGACCTACCTGTCAATGCAGTTGTTTTCTCTGCTCCTTTATGCACAGACAGATGGAGCCAAAGAGAGACACTTCCTGCAAATCCAGCTCCTCTGTAGTCAAAGATCAAGGCTCAGCAGCTCAGCCATGCTGAAGTACCTTGGCTCCTTGCCAAAGGAAGGAGGGAAATGCGAAAGACTGACTACCATTGATCAGAATAAGAGTAGGGGGTCAGGCCTCTTCATGCCAGCCCATTATTGGGGTTTTGGGACAAGTCCAGTCCTAGATTTCTTTACTAATACCAACAGACTTGGAGGGGAGCATGTGGGGAAGTGATATTGACTGCAAGGGACTGGATAGCTCGAGGAACTCTTAACAGAATACAGTCTTTCACTTTGAGGTTGCTAGTTTGAATCCGGCCTATATAGACCTTGAGATGTGAAGTAAAGTCAGCAGTCTCTTGTCCAGTCACAAATAGACAAATTTACACAAAACAGTGAAGTCAAAACCATACAACTGCTGGTAAATGATGTCTTTGTTGGCAGATTAAAAGGAAACTAGAACGAATAAGCTATGGAGAAAGCTTCCGCTGCACAGCCCAAGAAAGAAAGGATCCCTAGAGACCAGGATTCAGTGGGAGAAGGGGAAGGGCAAGGAGAGGATGAAGACACTTGTGCTGTCTCTACCCATGCTGCATCTGTTCAGCGGATGAATTGGAATTTTTTAGGGCCATTGGCCCAGCACCTCTTCAGAGCACTGCTTCCCCCCACCCACCCACTCACAAAAAGGGAAGACGACTTACCCAGTCATTCCTCTCTGTGCTCCCATTCCACTAGTGGACAAAATTGAAAGAAACAGAATAAAGAGCACATACTTGGATCCTCTCCTGTGCCTCTCACTAGAGATACTCAAAACTCCGAAAAGGTACTCAAGATGCATATCAGTGAGGCAGAGAAGTATTATTTCTTCTGTCATATAGTGTAAAAAAAACTGTAAGTCAGTCAGAAGCAGGAAACCTGCAAGACAATCAGTGGGGCCACTGGACAATTGAAGTGCTAAAGGAGTACTCAAAAGGAAACAAGGCCACTGCAGAGAAACTAATAATTTCTTTGCATGGGTCTTTACAGCAGATGATGAAAGGGAGATTCCCCGCACTAAGCCAGCCTACTTGGGTGACAAATCTGAGGAACTGTACCAGACTGAGGTATCAATATAGATGATTTTGGAAAAGAAATACTAACTGTGGTATGTAATCTACCACTTAAATCAGTATTTGTACCAGATGAATTGAGAGCAGCTATCAAACGTAATGTTGACTTTTAAAAACACTTCAGAGCCGATCCTGGCAATTACAGGCTGGTAAAGTTTAACTTCAGTACCATGAAAACTGGCTGAAACTACAGTAGAGAAGAGACAGATGAACATGAAATATTGGGGGGAAAAGAGTCAACCTATCTTTTGTACAGGGAAATCATGCCTCAATCAATCTATTAGGTTTCTTTCAGGGGGTCAACAAACATGCAGACCAGAGTGATCCACTGGATAGAGCGTACTTGCACTTTTAGAAAGCCTTTGACAAGGTCCCACACCAAAGGCTCTTAAGAAAATTGAGCACTCATGGGATAATAGGGAAGGTCCTCATGGATCAGTAACTGGTTAAAAGAAAGGATAGAGGATAGGAGTGATCAATTAAATAGCAGCTTCTCCCATGGATCTGTACTTGGATCCATGCTATTCAATCTATTAAAAAATGATACAGAAAAATGGGATAAACAAAGATGGAGCAAAGATTGTAGAGGATACAAAATTACTCAAGAGAGTTAAGTCCAAAGCTCACTACAAAAAGTTAAAGGGAACAAATTTTAAAAAGGCACATGAAATTCAATGTTGGTAAATGCAAAGTAATGTACATTGGAAAATATAATCCCAACTATACATACAAAATAGGGTCTTGCCACTATCGTAGTTAGTTCTCTGACATCTGCTCAATGTGCAGCAGCAATTGAAAAAGCTAACAGAACACGAGGAATCATTAGGAAAGGGGTAGCTAATAAGACAGTATCATAGTACCATGACATAGAATCATAGAATAATAGGGCTGGAAGGGACCTCACGAGGTCATCTAGTCCAACCCCCTGCTAAAAGCAGGACCACTCCCACTAAATCATCCCAGGCAGGGTTTGTCTAACCGAACCTTAAATATCTCCAAAGACGGAGATTCCACCACCTCCCTAGGTAGCCCATTCCAATGCTTCACCACCCTCCTAGTGAGAAAGTTTTTCCTAATATCCAACCTTGACCTCCCCAGCTGTAATTTGAAACCATTGCTCCTTGTTCTGTCCTCTGTTACCATCGAGAACAGCCTAGCTCCCTCCTCTTTGGAGCATCTCTTCAAGTAGTTGAAGGTTGCTATCATATCTCCCCCTCAGTCTTCTCTTCTGCAGACTAAATAAGCCTAGTTCCTTCAGTCTCTCCTCATAAGTCATGTGCCCCAGCCCCCTAATCATTTTTGTTGCCTTCTGCTGGACTCTTTCTAATTTGTCCACATCTTTTCTGTAGTGGGGAGCCCAAAACTGGACACAGTATTCCAGATGCAGCTTCACCAGTGCCGAATAGAGGGGAATTATCACATCCCTCGATCTGCTGGCAATACTCCTACTGATGCAGCCTAATATGCCATTGGCCTTTTTGGCAACAAGGGCACACTGTTGGCTCATATTCATCTTCCCGTCCACCATAACCCCCAGGTCCTTTTCTACAGCGCTGCTACTTAGCTGATCGGTCCCCAGCCTATAGCAGTGCATGGGATTTTTCCGTCCTAAGTGCAGGACTTTGCCCTTGTCCTTATTGATCCTCATGAGGTTTCTTTTGGCCCAATGCTCCAATTTACCTAGGTCTCCCTGGATCCTGTCCCTGCCCTCCAGCACGTCTACCATTCCCCCGCCCCGTGAACTTACTAAGCATGCAATCTACCCCATCATCGAGATCATTAATGAAGATGTGGAACAGAACCGGCCCAGGGCCGACCCCTGAGGCACTCCACTCGTTACCGGTTGCCAACTAGACATCGAGCCATTGATTCCTACCCGCTGAGCCTGTTGATCTAGCCAGTTTTCTATCCACGTTACGGTCCACTCATCCAACCCATACTTCCTTAACTTGCCAACGAGAATGCTGTGGGAAATCGTATCAAAATCCATGGTACCCCACATCTTACAGCTGTGTACATTTCTGGTTGTCCCATCACAAGAAAGGTGTATTAGATTTGAAAAGTACAGGGAAGGGCAACAAGACCAATTAGGAGTCTGAAACACCTTCCATAAGAGGAGAGAGTAGGAACACGGGGACTGCTCAGTTTAGAAAAGACTGTAGAAAAGACTACGGAGGATGTGACAGAGGCTGATAAAATCATGACTTTTGTGGAGAAAGCATTGTTTACACCTCTACTGTAAGAGAAGAACCAGGGATCACCTAATGAATGAATAAGTAGCAGATTTTAAAACAAATATAAGGGAGTCCTTTACACAATGCAGTCAACTGGCGGAACTTGTTGCCAGGGGATGTTGTAATGGCCAAAAGAATAAAGAATGAGGTAAGTTCACAGAGGAGAGGTCCATCAATGGCCATTAGCCAAGATGGTCAGAGATGCAACCCCATGACCTGGGTATGTCTAAGACTTCAACTGCCAGCAGCTGTAACAGGATGAACAATTTGATAATTGCCCTGTACTGTTCATTCTCTCTGAAGCATTTGGCTACTGCCACTCTTGGACAAGGGATACTGGGCTAGATGGACCATCGATGTGAATCAGTACAACCATGCTTCTGTTTTTATGGTGAAACTAAAAGAACAGAAGTGTTAAATAACTTTATGACGATGGCAAAGCAAGCTTCTAGCCAGGAATAGAACTCAGAGCTCTTTAGCTGGCTAGAGAGCCAAGCCTTCAAGTTCTCCTTGACTGGCACCCCGCTAGTCAAGAAAAAAAAGCAACTACCTCTTACCCTTCACTAATGGCAATCTGTCTTCCCAAATGGCCACAGAGGAATTTCATGTGGCATAGAAAAAACTGAAAATATTTAATATCCATAGGCAATTAAAAACTGAGTTTTTAATAATTTTAAAATAAAAACATAGAGGCCTAGGATAAAAGGATTATAGCGCCTCTGACACAGTAGGAAAATTATTAAAAACTCATGTGCCAGAGCAGGATTAGAAAGCATGTGACACTGGACTCTATGGCAGTAGCTTCAGTAACCATCAGGCTGTTTCGAATAAGCCATAATGTACTAGGCACTTAGTCTTGCTCAGACATCCCCACCCCATGCCCCACCAAGGTGCATTCTTCATTAGAGTACCAGCTTGTGGCAGAGAGCTAGCTGCAGAAACAAAAGGGGTGCATGAGAAACAAATAGCTATCATCAGCATGATCTGCCAAGGGCCTCCGGGCAGAAGGAGCGACAAAATGAGTCATTAGCTGACTGTCAACCTACAGCAGGTTAAACACATCAAATACCAAGGAATCTGAGCAGAACAGTGAGATTAAGCTGTATAAATGTTGTGCACTTTGTTTCATATAAACAAGAACAAAAAACCCATCTAGGCTGAATAATGCTAAATTATAGCAGAGCTACTTAAAACCTCAATCTATCTAGACAAGGCAGAGGAAGGAAGAAGAATCACTATTCCCCATTTCACAGACTGGAAAACTGAGCAGAGAAAGAGATCTATGTCCAAAGTCATACACAGAGCAAACAAAGCTGGAGCGTGAAAACTCAGCGCTCTCAAATGCCAGCCCAGTGGCTTAACTCCAAGACCATCCCCTCTGTCCTGGATTCTTGTTCTCTCATTTCTGTGATTTTTGGTGGATGGGATGTTAGAATCATAGAATAATAGGGTTGGAAGGGACCTCACGAGGTCATCTAGTCCAACCCCCTGCTAAAAAGCAGGACCACTCCCCCTAAATCACCCTATCTCTGAGATACCACCAAAACCTCTCATCACAAAGAGTTTTCTTCTAGTAAAGGAGAGCAGGAACCTGACTTACCTGGAGCTCATTAAGATTGCTCCAGGCATAGCCAGAAGTTGCCACCCCAAAAATCATAACGGGCACTCCCTAAGAACCAACTTGGATGTCTCTACTGCATTCTCATACAACCCACCCAGGGATCTGAGCAATGCCTCCAGCACCTTCCTGTCGTAATCCTTGTAAACGTCAAACAGTCAAAAGCATTTTGAACCACAGTCAGATCACCACCCATTTTTCAACATATAACCCTCCCTTTACCCAAGATGGATCTTGCATGCCAGAATTGGGTTTGATTTATTCAGAGTTTGGGCCCAACTCCCGATTTCCAGTCAACTGCTCCATATATGCCTGCTCTAGGTCTGCACAGAGTTTTGCAGTTTTACAGCCCCATTGTTTGCATATCCCCTTACTTACTAGTACATTCTAGTGAAGAGAGGCATAGGCACACACTAGTGTTCTCTCTTGCACCCATGAAATGAAGGGCACTGCCAGAAGAAGATTCTAGTCTCAGCTAGTCAAAATGGAGAACACCCATGAGAAAGCTGAAGGATCTTTGGGCTAATATTGGCATCAAGAGCTTGTTTCTTCTGTCTCCACCTGCTAGTTTACCCTGCTGTCTAAGCTGAAACAAAGAATGCAGTGGAGCTAGTGGTAATATTAAAAGGATAATAGTTACCAGTCCTCTAGCCTCAACCCCCCTTGCAAACTGCTTCTGACAGCTCTCTTCCTCTGATAAACTCATGTATTATCCACTCGAGCAGTTCTTAATGATGACCCTGCAAGTTATCCTCCTCTGATTCTTTCTACAGCTTGCCTCAAGTCCTAGTGAAAGTATGCCGTTAACTTCTCCATGTCAGCTTTTCCCTTTCTGCCAAATTAAGAGACACCCATTTGTTGAGGATGATCTCGTGTGTAGCTTCATGCCAAGTCCTAGCATACCTTTCGTATTTGCAGTGTCTTTTGAACCAGATTAAGTTTGTTTTTTATTAAAGGTGTGATTTCCTGATCCTTCCCAGAACCAAGGGCTGTGTTACAGGGTGGCTGCCCCTTTAAGTGAATTGGGTACAGTTCCCTTGGTGACTAGGCAGGTGCACCCATGTTGGGCCTAATGAGGCAAGGGACAACGCTGGAGCTGGAAGATAAGACGTGAGTTGAGAGACAGTCGTTGGAGGAAGCAATACTGCAGAAGGAGAGTTGGCTCCTGTAGGGACCCTGAGGGGAAAGGTCAGGTTCCTAGGAGGTAACCCAGGGACTGTGTTTTCTAGCAGAGATGCAGAGCTAACAGGAGGAAGCTGCCTGGAAACCTTTGGAAAGGAGGTCAGTTGAACGAATTCAAGCAGATCTGAACTGTGAAAGAGACTGTGGTTATGCGGGGATGGGACTAGAAGGAACACTTGGGATGCTGCTCTGACCCTTCTAGAAGGAAGGGTGATAAAGACCAATTATCCCGGGATGGGAAGGTATGACTTTGGTTGTCCATTTCATTGTTGAAGGCCCCCTCAATGATGAGCACAGGAAGAGAGCTGAATACCTAAAGAAATTAGTACAGAGCTCAAGGAGTTAACTCAGGCTTTGAAGGTTTGCTAAAGACTATGGACAGAATTATTCAGATTATTAGTGAATAAAGCAGCAACAGGGCTTGCTTTCTACATTAAGAAGGTGTCTGAGGTGTATCTGGGGAGACCTCCAGGTGGGGCATAGTGGATATCTGCAGTGCCATATTTGACCTACATTCTGATGGGGAATGTCAGAGGGGGAGATCAAATTCCTCTATTTATTTGAATGATTCGCTCCTAAGTAGCATGGCAAGCACCTTCTCCCCTACAAATAATCCACCACCTCTAGATGAAAGATCATTTCTGTCACTACACTGCAAGACCCTGTGAGGCTAGAACCACAGAGATTCTGACATCTCCAGGCTGGCACTCACTGGCAGCTGTAATAAGCTTGTGCTCCCCAGCCACAGCGGACAAAGACAACACCCGAGGCATCTGACAGGCAACAGAAGTTGAACCAATAAAAGATATTAGCTCACCCATCTTGTCTCTAATACCCTGTGACCAACACAACTATAAC
Source organism: Pelusios castaneus (assembly GCA_007922175.1). Lineage (NCBI taxonomy): Eukaryota > Metazoa > Chordata > Testudines > Pelomedusidae > Pelusios > Pelusios castaneus. The sequence continues at coordinate 3,844,128 of ML685755.1, read as the reverse complement.
ACTGCATACAACAGTGGAAGATAATCACTAAATGACATTTTCTTAAAATTGGGTGAGCACACTTAAATCTTAAGAGTTTTTTCTGCTCTTCCTTGATGTTTACAAGTGTCTGTCCAGGCAAGATGGGACTGATTATTCCAGGACAATGTAGAGGACTATATGCAAAGAGCTGTCAAATGCAAGCTTGAGGGGTGAAAAATAAAATATATGGTTAGCTTTTGAAGTCTGATCTTTAGTAACAATATTCAGGCAAATATGATTTTAAAGTTAGTCATGTCCCTTGAATTTCAGTACATTACATGAATGTCTCTCTTGTGCACAGTATCTTTCCTGTTTCCAGACTTGTCTGGAACACACATAAAAAGATCCCCCCTCTCTAACCACTTCCCTTCAGACTTCTGGGATGAAACTTATTTGTTACAGGGATTGACAGCACTGCTACTCTTGGAAGCTGTACTTCCAGCTTCTTTCCTTTACTGGAAGACATGAGGTTGATGATTTAGAGGAAGAAATGTGGTAAAGCCTCTTGCAACTGGACCCTGTTCAAACAGCAGCCCAGCAACAAATTCAAACGCAGCTTTCAGAGCTGGAGTCAGTAATGCAAGTGCCCTGAAACATTCAAATATGCATACTGATCTCCCTCCCTTCTGTTTTGAACGGGACACCAGGCACTGTCCAGCTCAAAATGCCTGTTCTGAAAAGCAGAGAACTTGAACTGACCCTATACTTTACTGATGTGAGAGATTTTTTTTCTTAGTAAACCGTCCATTCCGTAAACAGAACGGGTGTGTCATTTTGTAAAGAGTAAGAAGGGAAGGCTGATTCCTAGTGGAAAAGCATTAAGCTTGGGGAAGCCTCCATCTTTTGTTCCCTCCAAACCTTTGGTGTGGGGGCAGAGATTATTTCATATTGGTCAGTTTTCACAAAAAGTCACTAACGCACAATCAACTGTATAGTGAGTCCATCAAGCTGCATTTGGATGCTAGTAACATTTTTCCATGCAGATTGATGCTCTTCACTCAATGATCTCAAAGCACTTTGGTAAAATGGGGTGACTCAGTGGGGAAATGGAAACACATAGCAGTGCAATGACTGCTCAAGTCACAGGCCTTGTCAGAAGAGTGGGTTCTTTCAGCCTGCATACAATTCAAAACTGATACTGGCACCTTACACATACACACACGATGCAGGCAAGTTAAATACTGGTATAAGGGATCAAACGAGTTGCCTTAAAGATGGCAGCCATCTAACTATCCAGAGCACTGCAAGTCTTTTTACTGTCTGTGCTGTACCTGTCAGCCTCCCTCAAACTCTGACCTGCCTCTAAGGATGTGAATTCACTGCATTCAGCTTCCATTAGCCATCTGCTGAGACCTCTAACAGAGGGATGAACTGGTGGCTTGATTCAGTCCATGACACAGCCAAGGGTTAAAGTAAGGGAGAACGCACAGGAACGCCACTCCAGGGCCCAAAATTTTTAGGTGCCACATGTAGATAAAATGTCACAGCTTTGCATGATCCAGAGAGTTCCCCTTTTACCTGCAGCACAAGAGAGGGACACGCTAAGATCTCACTTTTCTTGAAGGAAAATACTCTGCACAGGAAGAGGCTACATTTCTGTCAACATAAGCAGAGAACAGTTACAGCACAGCCTATGGCACACATGCAAAATACAGTTGTGAAACTCAGCCTAGAGATGTTTACCTTCACCACTCAGTAGCCTTGCTTTTTGTTGGTCTGCTTACCCTGACCCACCTTAAAGACTCTTTCCTAAGTTGTACGCTTCTCTGGGTAGGGACTTTGCATTCGTACAGATGTGTTAAGTACCTAGGTCATTGCTATCGCTTAACAAATAAGATTTTTGCTTAGCGTTCTAATGTCTTCAAGAATAGGTCTGAAACGGCCAGTTTTATATCAAGCAGGTGCAATTTCTACAATTGTTGGCACCATCTGATATTAGAATTGAGACCAAAAGTACTCTATTAATGCAGTCAGATTCTAAAAAGCACATTACATGATTTGCACAAGAGATCTGCCATCTATCAATGACATCTGTAGTTATAATTGTTCCATAGTAGCACTGTGTGAACAGGGTTTTTCAGGAACTGCTTACACCAAAGGGAAAGCAAAGTTACAGTCTTTTTGAACAAAGTCCATGGATCCAGCCAGGAAGCTACTATCAATAGTTTCAAAATAAGTAGGAAGAAAGACTCTTCTAGATTGTGTGCTAGCACTAACGATCCCAATACTGAGCAGGAGTAAAAGCAGTGGCCCTTCAATGACAGACGGCTATCATGCAATAAGAAAGCACATCATATCTCCTTGGACACAATACCTCAGGAGTAACACATCCCATACCGTAATTGTAGCGGCACCTACGTACTGGATTTTTCACTCCAGCACTGCCCCTTGCCCTCACTGGGAACTTCCCATTCCAAATCTCATATGCTAGCTCAGGGCCAGGCAAACCTTTTGGCCTGAGGCTGCACCTGAAATTGAAATTGTATGGCAGGCCATACAGAGGTGCGGGGCAGTGCAAGGGGAGCTGTCGCCACACAGCACTGCTTGGGGCTGGGAACAGCTCCAGTCAGGGTGCAATTGGGCCCACATGGTAGGAGAAGGGCGAGGGAAGGTGCTGGGCTGAGGGGGGCATTGGATGTTTCCATGCCATATGGCTTGTTCTGCAACCTTTCCATGGACTACTGGTTGCGTTGGAAGGCCGGATGAAAAGCTCACATGGGCCCTATGGGCCATAGTTTGCCCACCCCTGTGCTAGCTAAAGCCTGTCATGTGTTTGGTAAGTTCTTCTGTGCCTCCATATTTAAAGAAATTTTTATTCTCTAACAACTGTAATATTAAAACAATCAGATTGCATGTTAACCATATTTCAGTAGACAGGACTAGGGCTTAGAGGGGAAAAAACAACAAAAAACAAGCACTCAAGTGAGGGAGTTAGTCTTAACTCTGCTCCTTTGTGTATATGTCTGAACTTCCAGGTAAGACACAAGAACAGTTTGACAGAGAACACAGCAGGAACCATGATTTACCTAACTTTGGGCAAAAATAAATTAATGTTGTGCCTTGAAGATCATATCCTGCCATGAGAACCAGAACTATGGGAGAGGGTAGTCACAAATTAAGTCTATTCTTAGGGTACAAAGCTTATTAGACGACTCCTACTGGTTATATAAAACATTGTCCTGGTCCTTACCTGCTGTCAACAGGAGTCCTAACTGGCCAGAGCTGCAGCAATCACTTAAGGCAAAGATGTCCTACATTCAAAGAGCAAGGGCAGCACTGGTAAGTTGCCCAAAACCCACAGCCACCCCCACTTTCCATGCTAGTTTACAGTTTTATCAAGACCAGATTCCCACGGCCAGGTTATTTTTTCCTCGGTAGATGGCTAAAGACTGCCAACTGCAAACTCATCCACAATAAAGCAGGCAATTGATCAGCCTGGTTTGTTACATGGAGAGGGGACCAGAGACTCATTTTCAGCCATGAAGGACTGCACCTTGAACTTCGCAGTGCAAAGAACAAGCAGAAGAATTCCTATGACAATCTCTGAGAGGGTGGGAGACAGAAGGAAATCAGAAATGATGATATTTTGTGATACACTGGCAGCACAAGCCTGGTGAAGGGGCAGAGTCAGCACTTAGTCACTGTGATTACTGAGGGACAAATAAAATAAAGCTTTACTCACTACCATAAAGATCAGAGGATGATACCTGCAACTTTGCTCTTTCATGTCATCATAAAACATTTACACCACCATAAAGAAGGAGAGAACTCCTCCATTCACTCTTTTTCCAGGAGAGAACCATGGAGAGGGAACAACCCAATCCAGATGGCCAAGTGAGCTATATCACAATGATGGGAGCAAGGTTGTTACCTGGTTAACTGATCCTTTAAGAGTGAGTGCCAAGGAACTAAACATCTAAAGTAAAATCTCTTAATGGGAAGCATTTGTTCTCTCTTGCTTGCTCATCTCCTAGCACCAGTTCCTCCAGCTGAAGCAAAGCTGTTGTCTGGCTAATTAATAACAAGGGGAGATTCACATTAACCTGCAATTGACCATCGGGGTCAGCTCCAAGATTTTGACAGGCTTCATCCTGACTACTCTGTCTTTTAACACAAACTATGCAACTTTAAAAAAGCCCTCCATATCCTTGGTCCCCAACATTAGGAGCTGCTGCTTCAGATTTAGATGTTGAATGCTACTACATAACTAAACTACAAGCAAAGTGTTTTAACACAAAAGGCAACTAAGAATTAGAGTATATTTTACCAAGATAAAATATTCAGTGTAGTGCTACACCTGATAGCTAAAACAAAACTGATTTCATGTAAGGCAAGTTACAGTAAAGAACAGTATTATCAGACATGCAGATGAACGCAATATGTTTGGGAAGAATCAACATGGCTATTGTAAAAGGAAATCATGCCACCACAATCCATTAGACTTCTCAAAGGGGGGTCAAAAAGCAAGTGCACAAGGATGAGCCAGTCGATACAGTATACTTGGACTTTCAGAAAGCCTTTAATGAGGTGCTAAGCAAACTCTTATGCTAACTAGGCAGTCCAGGGATAAGAGGAAAGGTCCTCTCATGGATCAATAACTGGCTAAAACATATGAAGCAAAGGGTAGGAATAAATCATCAGTTTTCACAGTGGAGAGAGGTAAATAGCAGGGTTCCCTGAAGGTCTGTACTAGGACCACTGCTATGTAACATATTCATGCATTTTCTGAAAAAGGGGGCAAACAAGAAGGTGGCAAATGTTACGACACAATTGCAGATGTTACGACATAATTCAAGATAGTTATGTCTAAAGCTGACGGTAAAGAGTTAAAGAGATCTCACTAACTGAGTAACAGGTTACTGATGAAATTCAACATTGGTAAGTGCAAAGTAATGCACACTTGAAAAAACAAAATCCCAAACTACACATACAAATGATGAGGGTCTGCATTAGCTGGTACCACTCAAAAAAAGATCTTGGAGTCATCCAGGATAGTTCCCTGAAAACACCAGTTCATGTGCGGCAGCAGCAGTCAGAAAAAAAATTAGCATGTTAGGAACAATTAGGAAAAAAACAGAAAATAATCATGTCAATATAAATACATGGTGCCCACACACCTTGAATACTGTGTGTAGTTTGAGTCTCTCCAGCCCCAGCCAAAAAAAAGAGATACCCAAGGATAGGAAAAGGTGTGCAAAGGGCACCAAAAATTATTAGAGTTCTGAAATAACTTCCATATAAGGAGAGATTAAAAAGGCCGGTCAGCTTCTAAGAGAGACAACTAAAGGGGGACATGATAGAAGTCTATAAAATTAGGACTACCATAGAGAAAGTGAATAGAAAAGTTATTTACTCCTTCACATAAGAGAGGTCACCCAATGAAATTAATAGGTAACAGGTTTAAAACAAACATCAGGAAGTCCTTCACACAACACATTGTCAATGGGTGGAACTTGTTGCCAGGGGATGTTGTGAAGGCCAAAAGTGTAACTGGATTCAAAAAGAGAATAGGCCCATCCAGGGCTATTAGCTCAGGTGGTCAGGGACACAACCCCATGCTTTGGGTGTCACTAAATCTCCAACTGCTAGAAGCTGGGACTGGACAACAGGGGATTGAGAATAACCTTGTTCAGTTCATTCCCTCTGAAGTATCTGGCACCAGCCCAGCCAGCAGGCAGGATACTGTGCTAGAATGTCTATATGGTCATTCTTACGTTCAGATTAGAGAACACAGTTCATCCACATTCCCCAAGTGGCCTGCTAACAAGTTCCACTGCCCAAAAATTAAATGCAGCACCCCTGAAGATGCCTGGGCTTCTCTTTCAGCACCAAATAGTACAGTTTGCTTTAAAAGATAAATTATGTCCCATTGAAACTGCAATGACCAGAATTAGATTAATCAAACTGATATTTGCCCAAGATAGTGGGGGGTCAACATCACCAGCAAATAAGCAACACCCCCAAATATTTAACATCCACAAGCAGACAGGTCCTCTGATTTAAATCTAACCCTGAAAAGTAAAGATTTACATGGTGGCAAACTAAGCATAAGCAGTAGCGTGAAGGATACTGGGTCCCATTCCAAGTATTCAAGTACATTACTGATGTGTGAGCTTGCATTAAAGGCTGTCACTGAAACCTCCACCTTCCAATTCCAAAACTGGCCATTTCATCTGGAACGCCCAACTGAGAGCTGCTTTTTTACCCGGCTAAGAGTTTATGTCTGAAGAATTTGGCACACTAGTTTGTGAAGGATGAGAGACAGAAAAATGCAGCATGCTCTCCCAGGGCGGTACAGGCTCTGCAGTTACATTTCATTTCAGGAAACTCAGTGGTAGAAGGGGTCTTCAATCATTTCTTTGCTTGCACTCATGCCTAAATCCTGAGCAGTCACTGGATAAGTCTGATCTTCATTAATATACAAAGCACACATTCACCTGTCCTGGACATCCTGATCTATCCCTTCCCTCTCCCATCTATATCAGATATTGTCCATGACTCATTTTAGTATAAATCCTTTCTGCCTCTTTAGGTCCCCTGCTACCATCTTTGTTCAGCACATAAGACCCCTCTGCCCTGCTCCTCAGCAGACACTAAAACTCCACTTCATGTCCACCCTAGCAGAGCTGAAGGATAAACAGGGTCCCACCACCAGATGAAGACTACTAAAGGGTTAATAACTGTCCACACAGCACCCAACCGAACACAGTCATACAAGCAAAACAAAAACCCCCTACCAAACGCACCTGAATTGATCCAGTGACCTTGGCAGGAGCTAGGTTGGACTAGCCAGCTGATTTGGGGCTGTTAGCCATGTGCTGGTTGCTGCAGCTCATTAGTGGTTAGTATTTACGCTACTGTTTTGTAGCTGGCAGGCTGCAATTTGGGGCCTTGTCAAATCCCTCCGAGTGCCAGGTCACGCTCACCAGACATGGCACGGTTCAGAGCACTGCCGTGCTCCAATGTCAAGGGCTACTTTTATGAGCTCGATTAGCGGAAATAGGAAGGATTTGAAATTAGAAGTGTAATCAGTCAACACGGGCTGGGAATTGCAACACAGCTTTGGAAAGGCACGCTACAGAGTTCCCATTTTTCATGAGCTCACATTAATGGGAGCGCACACAGATTCATTCGGTACAACACTCTAGCTCTGCTAATCCAGGCCTACTAGATGCAACCAGGGATGCCTTAATAGCAGACTGTTTAAAGGTGGGATTTCAAATTCTCAAGATCTTAATTCCTTTACAAACCAGCATTAGAGCAAGAAAAATAGAGCAACCACCACCAGCTAGTCAATGACATATAGGCTACACTGCAATCTTATAAATACGCTAAAGATGTGCAGAGCTGGCAACATCATCCCAGCAACGTACCAAGCTAAACCAGTTCGTCACCACCACGTACTCCTGCCCCATTGCATATTTGGAAGAAATTAAACAAGAATTTACGTTTTAAATGCAAGTCAGTACCTGCTCACCACGGTGTGAAAGGGTTAAACTATCTCCTTTCCTCATTTACAATGGTGGCCCATATTGCCAAGTGGAAGGATATCTTTAGATGCTTTGCTGATGAACTCCTTTGCGATCAGATAAATGTTAATGGTCTGAGAGCATGTCAGTACCGAAGAACTCATATCCTAGGCTGACCGAGGGGCCATTATTTGTTCCACACCCCGTTTTGGTACACAGTACTGAACAGGTTGATAAGATAAGAGTTTCTATCACATGCTTCCCTAAGGATCCTGTGGTAAAGATAGTATGTGATTATGTAGTGACAGATTACAAGAATGCATGTGCACAATAGAGTCCGATTAAAGTTGTACAGGAACTCTTAATTCTGGCATTTTGTAACTCCTAAATGCTTGATTTTCCACCCTTAATTTTGTTTTTAAAAAAAAACACAGGGCATGAGTGAGTGAGTGACATTTTCTAGATTTTTAAAATGCAAAGTGAATAAATTCCCATCACATGGTATCATTTTGATACCAGATGGCTCAATCAGCAGAGTTGGAACTTTTAGCTCAAGTGCCAGAGTCCTGCAGAGGACCTAATGGAGTACTGACAGAGGATAATAGCTACTACTACCACTACGTGGACCAGGACAAGAAAGGAATGGGACATTGACAGTGGGTTTCACTGCTATGTGGTGAAAGCAGAAGAGTGGCAAGACTCAGGAATCTCTGGTACCTTTCCAGGTTCTAGAGAGGAATTTGATCTTGAATTCACAGACCCTTCAGCCTATTCCTCCCCACCACTCATCCTGACTCCTCCCATCCCTTCCCCTCCAGTCTGTCCCTGGCCCAGCCCCTGTCCCTCCCTCACTTTCCCTCATTTGCAGTGTCCCAGTCTATTTCTTACCTCCCGGATCCTTATCCAAACGACATCCCCCACACTAGAGCCTCCAGCTGCCCGTATCCCCTGCTTCCACTGGCTCCCACTCTGATTTCAATATCATCTCCCATCCCATCCCTCCAGAGGCTCTTTCTCCTAGACCCTTCGTCCAGGAATGCCACATCTCCCCCAACACCCTGACCACTTGCCAGAGCTGTCTTCCTTCTCCCATCCCACTTCCCTGCCCATCCAAGCTGAGACCCCCCCCCCCCACCCTGGCTACCAGTCCCAGACTCCTTGCCCATCCAGTCCCAATCCCAGTTTCCACACTCACCCCAACTCTTAGTCCCATTTCCCCTCCCGCTCTATGAGCCTCCAGTCCCCCCCCCCTCCTAGGCTCCTTGTCCCACTCACTACCCAGGTGCTGCTCTTGCCCTCTGTGCATTCAAATGAGGTAGCTTGCCTGTGTGAGCTACAGTGATAAGCAGACAACGTAGTGCAGGGGTCAGCAACCTATGCCGACCCCCATGCCAGCTCCTCCTCCCCAAACCTCAGCTGGCAGTGGTCACAGCTGGAGCGGGAGGGGGCACTTCCCAGGCATTCTGCTGAAAAGAGCCCCTCGCGGAAAGAAGTCACCCAGAGTGGCTCCTCTCGGTGGCGTGCCTGGGGACCACACTACAGAAAGAAGCTACCTGGAGCGGCTCCTCTTGGGGGTCCCAAGGCATGGCATGGAAAGAAGCTACCTGGAATGGCTCCTTCTGGCGGTGGCACACTGTGAAGAGGAACCACCCCTGGCAGCTTCTTTACATGGCATGGGCATGGTGGGGATCCCCCATGCCCCAGCTGCCCTGGAAAGAAGCCACCTGGAGTGCCTTCCTGTGGCAGGAGCGGCAATTTCTGTAGTGACACAGAGGGTGCCATGTGCTGCTCCAAATGGGCTCGAGTGCCACTGTTGGCAGATGTGCTGGGGGTTGCCTACCCCTGAAGTAGTGCCCTGTCCCAATTCATGACCCTCATCGTTTGAAAGCAAAAGAAATACTTTGGAAACAGCATCTAAGTGCTGTTACCAATAACCTAACCATGGTCATCCCGCAAGGACTCACCCCTAACATCAGTTATTTGGATGCTCCTGATCTCCAGACACATCAGTTTCAAACCAAAACAAAAACGGTATATGCCACAATCCTCCATCAACAAGGAAGGCCCATTAGCCTGTCAATAAATTCAGAATGTCCTACTTTAAATTCCACTCCTGGTGTTAGTCATGCTTCCTTTGACATGCCCTTATTTATTTCACAAACAGGCTCTTGTGGAGATGTTCATCTCAAAAACATTTGCTGCTAAGAAATCAACACTCCTAAGTGAGGAAGTGAACAGCTATTTGTTACATTAGACAGTGAAACTCTAAAGACGGAAGACAGAAAGACATGCCAAGCTTGAAAGGAGTGACTGACAGTAACTCCTTAGGGTCTCGGGTGTTGAAGGAGCCCCTCTTACTTATTCTTTCAGCCATGAGAGCAGACTTGTTTTCAAACCTGTGCTAAGCACTGATGGAGAGGGAAGGAGAAGCCAGACAGAAACCTGGTTAATTCCCCAACTGTGATGCAGACTAACTCCTGTGCTCCAGCACAGGAATGTGAGGGTTAGCGGACTTCATAAACAAGTGCAGGAACAAACAGGTGACTGCTTGTTCAGTTTGAATGCAGACCTGACAAGTTACTGACTGTTTGGAATCTGGGCCCAACATAAATGAATGTCGGTGATTGAAATCTCCACTAAGGAAACTTTTAAAAAGCCACTGATCTGCTTAAGCCTTTCCCTAGTAGTCTAACCTGGACCTGATGCTGCCCATCACTCGTGAGCAGAACCTGCACCTGTGGTTCTGGCCTGGAGAAGCTTGGCATGTGCCCCTCTTTCCTGGGGCCTGCAGCAGCCACATAATAAGATGGGGCTTCAGACCCAAGGGACACAGGAGGACTGGTGGGTACACCACAACGTGTTCTTCTACCCCGAGGCTACCACCCCAGAGCAAGTTCTGTCTACAGTCGGCCATGTTTATCAGACTGTGTGGAAATGAGCACACACGCCCAAAGAGCACGGCAAGTACAGCAGCAGCTGAAGCCTCTGGCAGCGCATAATTGGAGCCATGCTGTCAGAGACGCAAGAACAAACGAATAGCCACATAGGTCAGACCAACGATCCCTAGAGCCCAGTGTATCTGCCGACAGCGGCCAATGCCCAGTGTTTCAGAGGGAACCAACAGAAAGGATAATCATCCCATGACCCACTCCCAGCTTCTGACAGTCAGAGGCAAGGGACACCCAGAGCATGGGGTTCTATCCCTGACCATCTTGGCTGATCGCCATTAATGGAACTTAAATAAAAAAAATTAACCCAGTTATACTTTTGGCCTTTACAGAATCTCAGGATGATTGGCAATTGTACAAAGAAGTGCTTCCTTGTGTTTGTTTTAAACCTGCTACCTACAAATTTAATTGGGCAACCCCTGGTTCTTCTCTTATGTGAAGTAGTAAATAACACCTTCACCACACTATTCATGATTTTACCGACCTCTACCATATCCACTCTTAGTCCAAGCTGAAAAGTCCCAATCTTTTAATCTCTCCTCCACTGAAAGCTGTTCTGGACCCCTAATCATTCTTGTTGCCCTTCTCTGTGCCTTTTCCAATTCTCATATATAGCTTTTTTCAGACAGGGGGATCAGGACTACACTCAGCTCAGGGTGAGAGCATAAGATGGATTTATATAGCAGCATTATGATATTCTCTTATTATCTATCCCTTTCCTAATTGTTCTAAAGATTGCTAGCTTTTTTGACTATTGCTGCTTCACACTGAGTGAATATTTTCAGAGAACTACCCACAGGGACTCCAAGATCTCTTTCTTGAGTGATAACAGCGAATTTAGATCCCATCATTCTGGATGTCAAGTGGCAGTTTGATGTCCTATAGCATTTGGCCCTCATATAGATTTCAGTCCAGGGCTGGAGAGGCAAGAGGAGAAAAATCTGCAACCTCAGAGTACTAAAAGCCTCCGGATACATGGAGGCAAATTCCCATCCCACACTGAAATAAAAGATTTCACATAAACACCAAACAGAGCTTCCATCTTTCCACTTCTTTATGCAGGCTCCTCCTATATACGGGACCCCTTTAATAACACTGCAACAGCCAACTTTAATGTAAAACTGTTTCTTGGAAAACAACGTACAAGCCTCTTATAATCTCCACAGGGGATTTACTCAGATTCTTCTTTTATTTAAGCCCATGACCACAACATTAATCAAGAAACTAAATTCACAGAAGAAACAGATCCTACTGGGATATCTGGTAGAAAATGATTTGCTCTACAGTACCATGGAGCGAAGAGTAGGAAAATGCATAGTTTTGCATCTTTATGGCTCTCATCCTCCACTGCTCTACCCTTTCAATAGGGAAGGCAGCTAAAGTAGACGCCTAATGCATTCACATTAAGAACACCCTCACCCCCAATATATTCAATGCTTTTCATACTGTAGGCGACTGAGAACAAAAAAGTCTTCCGTGCAGTGGGTGGCGCTGAGACTACGAATACAGCTGTCAAACATTAGCACTACTGAGACAAGAAGACATCTAGAACATGGAGCCAAACACCACTTCTCATCTGCCATTAAATCCGACACAGTTTCCAGGAATGGGAAATCCTCAAGGTCCAGGTTAATTAGCACTGATTTTAATGAGGAATCTAAACATCTCCTAAAACTACTTTGCAAATATGAAAATAAATGTAAGAGCTGAATTGCTTCAGAATTATAACTCAGTTACCTCATATTACCACTACATTTATGGAACAGGTTATTCATTCCCAACTCTGATCTTTAGAATAATGTAGAAACGAGATCCAAAACACAAGACTCAAAGTCCTCAGATCTGCTATTACAGCAGATATAAAGGAACTCTGATTGAGAAACTGCTGCATACCAAAGCTGTAAAGGGCACCAAGAAAGCTGCTGTACAAATGGTTCGTGTTAAGAGTGCCAGTTTTACAATATTAGTATTACAACACAATGTGTTTCAAGCTGAATTCTTGAAGCTTTGGTGTACAGGGAGATAGAAATAGAACACTTTGGGTTTAGGATCACACATGCAAAGATCACTCAGCAAAAAGAAAAAGCAAGAACAAATGCCAGATAGCATTCAGCTAGGGCTCAGGAAAACGGTGTCATTAGAAAGATTTGTCAACTGGGAAATGGATGCAAGTGGAGAGGTACCCACTAGGTTCTTCCCAAAGCATACGATTCTTTCTTTTATCCATTCACTCCCCAGCACAGACAAACTAGGCTACTGATGGACTTGGTGGAGTTATTCCACACTATGGGACTTTGACACACACATGCATGCGTGGGAGAGAGAGAATGATAAGGTAAAACAGTATGTGCAAGTCATATATAAAGGGTTCTGACAGCAGTTATTCAATGGCTCATGGACAAGAACAAACTCTATTCTACTTTCACAAGCTTTTTTGAAACCATTCTCTCACAGAGAAGCTTGTCTTCTGCTTACTTTTTGTAAATAAAGCTGATTCATACTTTAGAAAATTAACAGAGTGTGGCTGGTGCTGCAGCTCCCTTTGTTTCATATTTTTAATCACAGTCAAAACATTATTGCTTTATAATGTACCGTGTGGTGCTCAGCACAAGTGCACAGACCAGAAGACAAATCAAGTATAAACCCCCCATTCATCTTCCAAAGCTATCAGGGGAATATACCATATAACCCACCAGTGCAGATGAATTATTTCCATCTTTTCTTCATACGTTTCTATTCTGTGTTGTTTCACTTAGAAACAGAATACTTCCATCTAAAAAATGAGCTTCAGTCCCTGTCTGACAGACTAAAGTGCTTCAGGGAAAAAAAAAAAAAAAAAAAAAAAAAAAGAAGGCCATTTCTTTCCCAATTTAAGCACTCATTCTGTGGCAGCGCTGCAACACTCTACTTGTTCATGACAAGAAATCGGGGGTGTTCCTGGGAAGGAGTGAAAAGGGGGAGATTAAAGATTAAGCCATAATAAGCTTTATACAGCACTGGTAATGAATGGAGGCCAGAATGGTTAAATGTTCTCCCTAAAATAGGCAAATCCCCCCAAAAATGTGCAACTTTCCCCTAGGGAAGTGTTCCTCAAAAGGTCTGGGGAATTCTTACAAAGGTCAATACCTACCAGACAAGTTATCAGGTGTTTACACTCGTTTCAAAGGGCACAAAAGAAGCAGTTCGTCTTCAGCATATCTGTGTTTGAACAGAAATCTGGGTTAGGACAGAACTGGCTTTTTTAAGGAAACATTTCTTGGGGAGCCATTTCAGGTTTAAACGGACAAAACATTAACACTACAATGGCTAATCTACAGAATGACACAGACAGGCATACCCACTCCATAGTAGTTTAGCTATTCCAAAATAACTCCCCCACATGGCCACTATTCCAAAAAGGTTAGTTATTTCAGAATACGTGAACAGCTACAGTGAGTCAGACCAACGGTCCACCTAGCCCAGGATCCTGTTTTCCAACAGCAAACAACATCAGGTGCTTCAGAGGAACGGAACAGGCAACCATCAAGTGATCCATCCCATCATCCACTCCCAGCGTCTGGCAGTCAGAGGCGAGTGATGCTCAGAGCACAGTTGCATCCCTGACCATCTCTGCTAATAGACACTGATGGACCAACCCTCCATGAACACAGTTCTACCTCTGGCCTTCGCAACATCCCTTGGCAACAAGTTCCAGGTTGACTGTGTGTTCTCCCTTCTGTTGGTTTTAAACCTGCTACATATTAATTTCACTGGGTGACCCCTGGCTATGTGAAGGAGTAAACAACACTTCCTTTTTCACATGCTTTACACCATTCATGCTGTTATGGACATCTATAATATCCCCCTTTATCTTCTCCTTTCCAAGATGTAAAGTCCCAGTATGTTTACCCTCTCCTCATATGGAAGCTGTTCCATACCTTAATCATTTTTGTTGCCCTTCTCGTAGTGAAGTGTTTACATGGAAGAGTTATTCTAGAATACCTATGCAGGTAAATTTCCCCATGTAAACAAGCCCTTGGTGACAACAATGGAAAGATCTCCAGAGTACATCATCCAAGATACAAAAAGGAAGCAAAAGACATCAATTTTATTATGATCATCATCATCACTCATAATAGGAACTATTTGGTCACCCAAACTGAGGATCCAAGTCCCAAAGGGGTGGCTGTGTTAGTCTCTCTCAGCAAAGCAAACAAGGAGTCCTGTGACACTTTTAAAAACTAACAAATTTAACAAGCAATAAATACATCTGTTAGTCTTTAAAAGTACCACAGGACTCCTTGTTTGTTTTGCTGGAAGGACTGAAAATTTCAACGCTGCTTCTCCCAACAACCAAACAAGAAAACCCCCGCTAGCAGCAATCTGGTGGGATGTCAACTCCTTCGGCAAGAGAAATGCAGCTTAAAGTTATTTTGACTCCTTTATAGATTTACCACTACCCACATAAACAGCCTTGACCAAATTTAAGGCAAAGCGACCCTGTTCTTTGAATCAAGTAACTAAACAAGATTGAATGGCCTTACAGAAAAGAATACCATTGCTAAGTGTAACATGAAATCAAGAGTTAAGTCTTAGAGCTCAGCAGCACACAATTAAATTTCCCAAAGCTTTTTACGTTGGAGAATCCAAAAGTCAGGAGACAGAGAAGTCTGTCTCCCTTCCCCCTGATCAACTCCAAAACCCCAGTAGGAAATGGGCTGTAAAGCATCAAATTACTACCTCAAGTGCGCAAGGTGACACACCAGACACACACTAATATTTACCAACCGAGACAGCCCATTTGTTTTTAATGGAGATACAAAATTTGAAGTGGTGGAGCCGGCCTTTAAAATAAGGTAAGGGGGTTAAATTAGAAGTCATAAAACACAGGGATAATTTAAAGCTTAGCACGTATATCAGACACTGAACAGAAATTTAAATAGCAGCACTAGAAATAGCCTAGATGCAATTTACAGAGTTCATCTAAAGTGCAGGAGTTACCATGAGAAAAAGTTAACTCAAACATTCCCCTATTTACCTGACCCGAGAGCTCCAAAAGAGCTCCTCCTTCAGGGAGATCATCTTCCAGTGACTGAACTTCTGAGCAGTACTTTGATCACAGCGCCCAGCCTGTGACAGACTTCAGGAGCCACACTGCTGGGAGATCCCAGCAATCAGTTTGGAATGTGATCCCCCAGCCCTTTGGAAAGATGTCCCTGCATCACATAAGCAGACCCCTCTATCATGGGGTTGAAACAGAGGAAGAGATTTGAAAGTTGCTGCGCCATTGTTTTCGACAAAAGAAATCCAAAACAGAAGGACTGAGCTGTCTGCCGGAAGACTCGCCCCACAACCAAGGCAGGACTGGAGAGCCCCATGGTCCGTCAGCATTACCAAACTGCAGCGCAGCTTTGATCCAGCACTGAGACACGGAGACCCAACGCAGGTGCGATGCCACACACCAGGGGGTGGAGATCCGTAAGGGTTGTGTGTACATGCGGATCAGCTTGCGGTTACCAGAGCAAAGGGTGGGGAGGGAAGTTTTTTAACCCCGGCCCGTGGCATTGACAAGTAAGAAAAGATCATTGTAAGACACAGAGGAGAGCCCTGAGGCTATTCATGAGCTGCAGACCCTGCGTCAATCAGATCAGCAGGGCAAGAACAAAACAAGCCTGGAACAGCCACAGCCCAGCTGGGTCTATGAAGGGCATTTAAAAGCCTGTTTATCTCAGCACGTGTGAGCAAAGCCCGGAGATACTCAGGATCTCCAGCAGGCGCCCAGCCCCTCACGCTCAGACTAACTGAAGGAGGGTGGGGAGGTGCAGATCCGAATCAGCAGATGCCCATGTGTGGACAGGATGGGGAGGATGCCCACGTGGGGAGGACGTTTACCAGCAGGACCCCACAACCAGTTTAATAGGAGCATGCAGACCCCCACATCAGCTTTGAGGGGCTGGGGCTGGAGAGAGGGCCTTCTACAGAGCACCCCTCCACTCTCAGCCCCGCTCCCCAGGGAGGGAAGCAGGAGACCCCCCCCCCCCACGATCACAGCCTCACCTTTCTTGAACTCCTCCAGCATGGCATCGAGCTTGGTGTCATTGAAGACGAAATGTAGTGGGTGGTTGTAAAAGCGGGTGATAGTCTTGAGCGGGGTGCAGTCATCGGGGTCCACAAAGGCCAGGTCCTTGACGAAGAGCAGGTCCACAATGTTGGAGCGGTCGCCCTCGAAGACAGGGATGCGGGTGTAGCCGCTCTCCATGATCTCAGACATGGTGTTGAAGTCCAGCACAGCCTCAGCGGCGATCATGAAGCAGTCCCGGAGCGGGGTCATCACATCCTCCACCATCTTGGTGCGCAGCTCCAGTGCCCCTTGGATGATGTTGAGCTCCTCCTTGACTAAGTCGTTGTAAGGGTCGGTGACCCTCAGCATCTCCAGCAGCTTCTCCCGGTTGTAGACGGTGCCGATCTCCTGCCCCAGCACACAGTCCAGCAGCTTGCTGACCGGGTAGGAAGCCGGGAAGGTCATCATCATGAAGAACTTGGTGAGGAAGATGGTGTTGGCCCCCACGGCCAAGCCGTGCCGGGAGCAGATGGCCTGCGGCACGATCTCCCCGAAGATGACGATGCCGATGGTGGAGACCACCACGGCCACCAGCCCGGAGCCGGCGATGTCGTCCAGCAGGATGGTGAGGGTGGTGTTGACCAGCACGTTGCCCAGCAGCAGGGAGCAGAGCAGGTAGTTGCCCTGCCGGCGCACGGGCTCGATGCGCTTGGCGTAGTTCTTCTCCTTGTCGGTGCCGCAGTTCTGCACGATGCGCAGCTCCATGGGGTCCAGGGCCATGAGGCCCAGGTTGAGGCCGCTGAACATGCCCGAGAGGCAGAGCAGCAGCGAGATGAAGATGACCTGCAGCCAGAAGGGCAGCAGGAACTTCTTCTCCTCGCCCACGATCATCTTGGTGTCCTCGCCGTCGTGGTAGACCCAGGTGGTCTCGCTGGCGGCCACCATGGTGCACAGGTAGTAGGACTTGCTCTTCTCCGTCTTGCGCAGCGGCTTGATCTCGATCTCGATGATGCCCGAGGTGCGGCGGGTGAGGGCGATGTGCGGCTGGACGATGATGTCCGAGGTGCGGATGCCGCAGCGCTGCGGGCCGCTGCTCTCCGGGGGCTCGGCCGGCGGCCGCCCGCCCTGCCCCCGCTCGTGCTCGGTGAAGGCGATGTGGGCCCACGTCTCGTTGTTGATGTTCTGCCCGTAGACCCGCAGCCGGACCCGCGTCCGCTCGCTCACGCGCAGCGCGCCCCCCTCCATGAACGAGACGTCGTCCGTGTCCTCCAGCCGCAGCCCGATGATCACCGTCTCCTCCGCCTCGCCGCCGCCGCCGCCCGCCGGGAGCGCGCGCTGCTCGCCCCGGCCGCCGCCGAGCAGCAGCAGCAGCAGCAGCAGCAGCAGGACCCGCGCCCCGCGCCCGCCCCCTGCCATGGTCCGCGCGGCCGAGCCCAGCGCCATGTTTAGTCAGGGGCCAGACCCGCCGCGGCCGGACATCGCGGGACGGCTCCGGCTGCCTCCCGCAGCGGCGGCGGCGGCTGGCCACGAGCTCTGACAGGCGGCGACTGCCGGGCCCTGAGGCGAGCCGCGTCTACCCCTGCCTCAGGGAGGCGGGCGGCCAATCGGAGCGGGCGCGCGGGCGCCCGCCGGCCAATGGCGAGGCGGCGGGGGCGGGGCGCCTGCCGAGCCCTGCCCCCGAGTTCCCAACCGGCGAGCGCGTGACTCTTGTGTGTATGCTACAGCGAGAGGGGCGTGGCTACCGCGGCTCTGCGGGCCAATGGGAGGGAGGCTCCGCCCCGTAGGCTGCCACGCGAGCCGCCAATGGAGGGGTGAGGTAGGACCACGCCCCCTCGCGCTCGCTCTCTCATGGTGCTGCCCAGGCTCGCTGGGACCGGCGCGAGCGCGTGCGGCTGGTGCTGTGCTGGGGGGGCTCGCGTTCGCAGCGGGTGTACAGAGCCGGCGCTGGAGCAACTCTCGCTGCTTCGTGGCGTGCACACACGCCTGCAACCGTTCGTGCCGCACGCGGGAACGTCCCCGCTACGGAACACGCAGCGCCCGCTGCAGAACCTTTGCAGCCCGTCGTGGAACAGGAGCTCCTCCGTGCACGGGCGGCCGACGTGCATCCGTCGTGTGCGTCCTCCTCTTGCTCCGTGCACGTGCTGCATGTGGTAGTAGGGGCAGCTGTTTGTGCGTGCATCTACAAATCCAGCTATTCTTGGTTACCCTGAGGCCCACACGCCTTACTCGACCTTCCTACTTACAGTTGGGGCTGAGGTGTAATTCCCAGCCCTAGGGCATGCTCACACTAGCTGTCCCGCCTGCGCGCTCACAGTGTGCGGCAGGTTTGCAGCTTAAGGCAGCTGGCCCGTCCCGGTGCTCTCCCCGTGCTACCATAGCTACCTTACAGCCAGACGTGTTAGCTAGATGAGAGAGAGCTAGCGCCACACGTTTAGCTGAGATGGAAACCACATCCGCCCCTCCAAGTGCCATGGGGGACACCTTGCTTGGTTCAGTCCTCCATGTAGTAAATTCATATCGTTCTGCATGGGTCTCTGAACTAAGCTGTTCACTACAGGCAGCTAACCCTGAACATCTACTGCAAACTTGTGAGTCAGCCAAAGCAGCAGCATTAAAAACCGGCGCTGAAAAGAAGAGGCAGGTACCAGCTGCTGTTTTTAAAGTGAAATCCCTATCGCTTGGTGAACATCGCTCCTGCTGAGGTACGGGAAGGGGACAGAAGCGTCCCCTGGCCACAGTTACTATTTGCATTCATTTGCTCGGTGTGCATTCCCCCAAAGCTTTGCAGCAATAGGCAATCTACCTACATTCGAGCTTGGAAGTGAACCATGCATCACAAGCTGACTGTTATGGCTATCGGGCTCCCCCTGCTGACACCACTAAGTACTTAGAAACAGGGTTAACATTCATAATACTGCACAAAGCTATCTGATCCCTGCTAAGGAAAGTGAGAGAGGGGAAGGAACTTGGCTAAGGTCACACAGCTGGCTAGTGCCTGAGCTGGAAATATTTCAGCACCTGAGTTTTGTTCCACTGAGAGCAGGCACTCTCTCACAGAGGGGCTACCTAATTGCTCCAAAGAGGGCAGGCCTCAGCATGAAGCTGTCAGCACAGAGCTACCTTTGGCCCTACATTCAAATCTCCCATCGGTCTATGCTGTGAGGATGTATTGTTACCCCTCTCAGCTGGCCTCAAAAAGGAGAGAGAAGCAGCAACCAGAACTGCTCAGCCCCGACTGAAGTCGGAGAAGACAAAATGCCGTAATGAATCCCGGAAGCATACTGCTGCAATTCCTATCAGAGTAGAGCAGTGCAGAGGAGCCCTGAGCTGCCAGGCTCTAGGCAGAAGTGTTCATTTATTCTGTAGAGGATGGGTGTCCTCAAACATTGCCAGCTGGCCTTACTGTTCTATCGCAGGGTGACTACTCTTCTGGGAGGGTTCAAATCATCAAGAACATCTGCTCCAGTCACCAGACTTTATCAAGATCTCCGTGGGTAGCCACAGAGCTGCCTCAGGTGGGCTAGGTGCCTCAGCAGGACAAATCTCGGAGCAGGGATGATTGGGTGCTCCCTGCTCACTCCACTTCTACACTGCATCCCTCCGTCTATCCAGTCCATTTCAAATGTGATGCCTTTAAGGCAAAGACCCTGTCTAAGTACCGATTTGGCCAAAATCTGGGACAAGGAGGCCCCACTCCTGGCTAGGGATTGTAGCCACGGTTGTAACTGTGATGCCACTATAACTGTTAACGATAAATAAGATGAAAAAATCATACAGCAGATGAGAAACCACAACATTCAGCCAGCCTCAGAATGACTGTTTGGTGAAGTTCAGTATTAAATAGAATGGCTTAGAAGGCCACTGTGGTTTAGAAGCATTAGACAAATGGCACTGACTCCATACACAGATGGATAAGAACCTCCTGCTCATTTTTGTTTAGATCCAGCTTTAAATTGCAACCTCAGACCAAACAGCAAACACCAGATTTCAGCTGCTTGTCATGAGATCCTCAGTCAAGTCAGATACCCAATTATCTTTCGCACTTGATAGTAAATTGTAGGTTAGCTTAAATGAAATTAAAATGTATTTCCTTTAAGCACTGCTGGTGAAAAGAGTTGGTTTGGCATCTGCAGAGTGAGCCCTTCCATTGAACCAGTAAAAGTTGCATTGGCACATAAGCTCAGGCAAAGGAGGAAGTGTAGACATGAAATAGGGAGATCATAAGTGTGATTTCCCCCAACACTGTGACAAAAGACTGCTCCCCAGGCAATAGTCAATTGTGCATCATTGCCCAGATTGAGGGTCTGAAAGTCATTTAGCTTCGAGCTGTGGCAGAGGTCTCAGATTGCCACCTGCCTAGTCAGCAGCCACCACAGGACCATTGGCAAGATTTCTAATCAAAGCCACTGCTTCTGTACGTAAGGCCAGGCTGCTGTCAAGCCTTCAGCGAAATGAATTCACTTGTCTTTCCAGGGGTGTGTTGCATTGTTATTTCTCTCCTTGGTCTGTCTCCCTTTCTTGTGTTGCTCAACACACACATGCAAGTTCTGGTCTCTTTTCCTCTCTGCTTGGATCTCTGTTTCTTTCCCCCTAGGAACTCAAACACTGTCCCTGCCCGTCTTCAAACCTTTCCCTTTTCCAGCTGCCATTCTCAGCTCCTTCAGTTCAAATGGCCTACTGCAGCCTCTCCTCTGTCCTTCCCAGGCTTTTCTCACCATTGCCCAATTCACACTCACATCCTTGCTGGCCATGTCCCGCTCCCAATTCAACCTGCCCCCTCTTCCTGCTTCCGCAATTCAAAATGGTTTTCTCCACTGCCGAGTTACTCCTCCAAATCAAAGGCCAGCCTGAGCTCCCCCACTTCAAACTGTCACTTTCAACAGGCCAATGCATCCTACCATTTAACCAGTTCAAACTCTTCCAGAGGCAGAGCTGCACCCTTTCTCTCTTAGTGGGGTGTTACCTGAAGCAGCCTCCTGGATTTTTGAACAACGTTAGAGGAAAAGTGTAAGATTCCTGCTGTCTTCTATTATTTATCTATTAGGATGCAAGCTTAAATTAACTGACCATAGTGATTAGTTTCCTGGAATCAATGTATTTTGCAACACTTTAATGATCTTGTTATAGTAACAAATGTCTCTGGCACTTTTCCTGGCAATTCCACTGTGTGCATCACATGGAGCACAAAGGTATTACGGGACCATTATCACTATAATCTCACCACACACATACAAAGGAGCTTGAAAGAAATCACCTGGTTTAATGAGAAAAGGCACAGGTGCATGGGTATTAGGAGGATAGCTGGGGAAATTTTTCACTGACCACTTTTGGGCAACATTTTTTTTTAAAGACTTCGGTGAGATTCACAAGATATGAGGAGAGGGGAATGCTGCTAACCTCTAGCCTAATGGTCAGGGTGCACCCCTGCGAACTGGAACACCCAGGTTCAATTGTGCCCTTAGGCCCCCTTTCCACACATCATAACCTGACATGGAGATGAAATGATGGCTTCACCCAGAAACAGCTTGATCATGTTACTGTTAGTAGGCCATAGAGAAGATCGGGGCGTATACAAGTGATGATGTCAAAGTGACCATCCTATTTTTATTGGGACAATCAAAATAAAACTAAAGAAGGTAGCACCACATAAGGCAGAGGGTATGTCAGAATGAGAAGATCTTAGAAGGTAGAAAGGCTCCAAACAAATACATGGACGGAGGCTTGAAGAGAGGGGGAAAAAAGAGAATTCACTAAACTTGGGAGAGTAGTAAAATTGCTTTTCTACAACAAGAACGTGCGGACATAGAAAAGGCAGTTAAAAGATCAGCCAGAAGACATAATAAAGAATCGATGGGGAAAAAGCAAGAGAAGCTGGGGACGTGTAAGAGAGCAAATTCCAAAAAACCTTTCCTAGCAATTTCTGAACTGACATAATTATCAATAACCGGTGGCAGAAGCACATGGAGAACAAAGAAGGACCTATCAAAGGACGATACAAAAGGATGCTGCCATCATGGAAACAATGATGGGGTGTGATATCTTGCTCTGGACAGAGAGCAGTGGGAAAATGGGTCGCCTCTTGCTCTGCCAGGCCCAGGAGATTCTAGAAAAATTAAAGCAAAAGCTGATGTGGAGAAGATACGGCACTTGGGTCTCCCACATTGCAGGAGAGTGCCTTAACCGCTGCACTACAGGCTAGAGAAAAGCAGGAGTCTCCGGGAAAACCCCAAGTTAAAATCCCTTTTCCACATCAGGCAGAGCAGGAAAATTGGGCTTGGGTCTCTCCACCCCAAATGAGAGCCCTAACCCCACGGGGATAAAGATCTGAAGGACAGCAGCTGCTCCATCTCACACCGTTTTGTGAATCTATCCCTTAATTTTCTTTGCTGTTATTTTAAAAAGGGCCAGGAAACTAAGCCAAATGTTTAATTTCACATTGGACAAAGCATTTTCTTCACTGCAAAAGAAATCATCTTGTCCACCTTTTTATTTGTCCAACTTTCACTTTTGATTCAGATCAAACTGATTATTTTCATACATGTATTTTATTTTTTGGAATTGCCAGCAAATCAAAGGATCCACTGTTTGCTCATCTCTAATTAGGAGACTTAATTTATTGTTTGTAATGTGATCTGTGGATGAAAGATGTCGTGGTGGTAATTAATAAACACTTTGTGTTTCTCTGACCACTGGCAATCGTAAATATTACATTTTGAATCCAGCCATCTATGACAGATTGGTTCCTTTCTAGCCGTAGAGGCTTTGCTTGGCTGTTCCTGGACTGGCATAGCTCACCCCACAGCTAAACCACAAACCCTCGTTACATTCCCCTCAGTGCCTTTGTGTGTCATTACAAAGAAATAATTAAAAATTAACCTGCCAGATTCCCATCCCCAGGAACCCACTGCCCTCCCTGCAGCGTCTAAGCCCCCATGCCCAACTTGACATTTCTTTTCCTTTGACATTACTGTGGGCCAAGCATTTAATATAGATGAGGAGTGTTCCTCTAATTCAGGCTTTTTAGCAGAGGGACCAGGGCTCAGCTGCCCAGGACACCTCCCCTGTTCAAATTAGATTGAGCAGTATATGCCAAGAATTACCATAAATGGAGCTAGCTTTTTATGTCCCCCAGGAGGAGCACTCAAAGGCTCCACATGCTCTCCGTGGGTGTCGTTTTTAATACATTAATATATAAAATGGCTGGAAATAGCACTTCAGGGGCCTGATTCGGAAAAGCACTAACGAAGAACATGCTGAAGTGCCATTGGCTTGAATGAGCAGGGATGAGTCCCTGAACCAGGAACTTAACACAGAAGCAGCATCACAGCCTTAGCTAGACCTGCTGGCCCAAGGCCCCAATCTGAGAGGGGCGGTGTAAGTCCGATGCGCCAAAGAGAGCAGGGTTGTCG
This sequence comes from Pelusios castaneus, assembly GCA_007922175.1. Taxonomy (NCBI): domain Eukaryota; kingdom Metazoa; phylum Chordata; order Testudines; family Pelomedusidae; genus Pelusios; species Pelusios castaneus. The sequence goes on along the minus strand of ML685755.1, from coordinate 3,820,241 downwards.
CCATGCGCCCGCCATAACTGGATGAGTTTCCACCATAGGGCCTATGAATGACCATGTGGCAGTTCTTGTGCCGTTCCATAAACAGATTAAAGATAGTCCATTACAACGCTGAGTACTCTAGACCATGCTCCCCCTCAGGATCTCTCTGCACTTGTCAACCACTGAGTCTCACGTGTCCCCTATGAAGCAGGTAAGTGTCCTTAGGACCATTTAAACAACTGGAACACAGAGCCACAGAAAGGTTAAGTGACTTGGCAAAGACCCGACAGCAAATCCGAGGCTCACCTGGGAGCAGAGTCCCAGCTCTAGCCACTAGACTAGAGAATGGTTACACCGAAGCGCCTAGATTATTAGGTGAGCGCATCATGGAGCTGCCCTGAAGTCACTCCTCTGGGAAGGCTCTGAACTGCAGCCATCTATTGGCCCAATTCGGTGGGCCGGGTTTCTCTCCTTGACTATAGGTTGTCATGGCATCATGAGCCCTATGCAGGGGGTGATGTATGTATGAGTGAGGGCCCCTCCTAAAGGAAGGGCTTTGTGCTTTGCTCTGGTAGAAGGGAGGAATGCAGCCCTAGCCTTTGGTCCTTTTCTAGAGTAGGGTTCCTGAAAGACCTCCACTCATGGGGACCACAGAAGGAAGCCAGATGGGCAGCTGTGTGGAATGTGGGAAACATGGCAGATTGTCTGCTCTACATGTTTCTTATGTAAAAAGTTTGCAGAGTTGTGTCCTACAGGGTAGATGGGCAAAGATCTCAACATATGAAAGCTTCCGCAGATTGGGCCCGTTCGTTCTCAGAGCTCTCAGCCCTGAAGAATTCCAAGGAGAAGGCCTTTGTGCTCATTTCCAAGTGATGATCCTCTAGTCCAATGCCTACCAATACAATGGGGGACCAGCAGAGGTCTATGAACCGCTTCCTCGCAATTCTCCACAAAATGCCAGCGGAGGATGGACAGCGACAGTTACGCAAACACTGCCATTTAGCTGTGGCCTTTTTACGTATGCATGGTGCGGAGGGGGGAGCACCGTGGTTGGAGTCGCCCGGGTGCCTTTATCAATAGGGGAGCTGCAAAGCTCCAGCAGGGTTTCATGACTTTTTAATGAGGCCCATTTCACAGGTAGGAAAAGACCCAAATCTGCTCTTTCATTCTCACTCCAAAGCTTTTCTTTGATAACAAAAATAATTACAGTGAATGGGCCAGCAGGGGTTGCTTGGATTTTTCAACAGCATTTATGATAGTTGCAAAAAAGGCTGTGTTTGCAGTGGTTTATTAATTCCTGGTGTCAGGACCTTGATCACATTCTCAATAGGTGGTTTTAATAAATATAAACTACTGTCATCCTTTATATTCACACGGCTTCCCTTCAACGGCTATGTCCACACTAGAGGCCCTGTTAAGTCGACTTAGAGAGTCCACACTAAAAACTTAAGTCGACTGCCTATGTCCACACTGGCAGTTGCTAGGTCAACTGAGGAGTGGTGCATTGTGGGTAGCTGTCCCACATTGCACCGGGGCCTGGAGGCCAATTAGGTCGACTTAAGGGCACTCCCCATCCACACTGGCTTAACTCAACTTAACAAGGTCAATTTAGGCGTTACGTCGACCTTCAGAGGTGGAGTTATTAAGTTGACTTAAGGGAGTGCCCAGAATGGACGCAGAGTTCTGTTGGTCGACTTAAGCGTCATTAAGTCAACTTAAGGTGCAAGTGTAGGCGAACCCTAAAATACCCCAATAGCATTTGCCAATGATGTACTCGTGAGATACTCCCCACCAGTGAAGTGCACCCATCCCTGGGGAGGCACACCATAGCTGGTCAACAGTACAGCAACATGACTCCTCAAGACAGAAAGAGGAGGTTCCTGCCTGATGGAGACTCGGGAGGACAAGTGACGCAAACCAGATGGAGTCAGGACCGCAGTGGCAACACGCATTGCACAGTCAAAACCTCCAAAGCGTCTGACGAAGTGGGATTTTCTCCCACGAAAGCTCATGCGATAAATAAATTTGTTAGTCTTTAAAAGTGCCATAAAACATCCACTGTATGTCTTAGCTGAGAAGGTGACCAGCATGGTCCCTGGTGCTCTGTACCCAAGTTTTCCCTCTACCAGCTCCAGGCACTTCCATCTCCTAAGTCAAAGTCCAGCCCCCTTCCCTGCAGAACGAAGAGTCCAACAAGACAATCCGTCATCCAGCAATCTCCTACTGGGTCTGCAGCCTGCCTGCAGACTCAGCAGCCCTTCCACCCCATCTTCCTCCCTGGCCCACCTTCTACTCTGGGTTCCAGAGCAAGGACCCTGGAACAAGCAGGGAAAACCTACTTCTGTTCCCTTTGCTTCACCTACCTGGAGCACCTCCTGCTTTGGCCCATGCTCTCTCTGACCCCTTCCCACTGACCCCACTCTCCGCAGGTCTCTCCTATTAGTCAGCTGAGCAGGTTCCCTCTCACAGGACGTCTCAGGACACATCCCTGGGGAGGGGGAGGCAGTTAACTAGGGCTGAACACAGCTCTCTGCCGCACAACATCTTCCACCTCACCACATATAGGTGTCCACAATGCAGGGGGAACATCCCTACCTACCGAATCATTATCACCGCCTCCAGCAGCACCGGGATTTTCCTTAGTGGTCTCCCATCTGAGTACCAGCTCCACCCGAGGGTCAACGCCCAGGGCTTGGTGGAGACGTATTTGTTTAGCAAGGGAAGCATTTGGCGTGCGCTCTACTCCAGCTTGGCCGCCCATTCCCTCTTCTTTCCTAAGGGGCCGTGACCAGAATTGGATGTCACAGAAGCCCAACACCACTGCCCATCAAGTCTGCCATACGAGGCCCTCCACATCTGTGACTGTCACTGCCGGTCCACACATACATATACGGACCAGACAGTCCTATACTAGCCACACTCTGATGGGCATGTTGCAACTGTCGGGTTACCTGCACTCTGGCTCCTTGCGTCTGTTCGGTATGACTCCAGTGCAAGGAGGCGCTAACTGAGCCCTGGGAGGAGGTGAGGCTACCGGCTCTAAATAGCTGCTAGATCAAGCAGTAAAAATTCAAGGCAAAAACTGGGATTGGTAAGAAACGCGGTCGGGACGTGAAAAGCTTCACAGCCAAGGTGAGAAAAGCATTTAACTGGTTCGCCCTCCCAGTGCCCATCAGGGTAACCAACTGCCCATTGCTGATGCATGTGTTGTTCAGGGGTGAGCCGTGGCTATGCAAGGCTGGCCCTGAATGCACCCACCATTGAGGCACTGATTAATCACAGATGAAGGCCCTGACCCAGACAAGCACCAGCGTTTGTGCTGCAGTCCCGGCGTTAAGCCATCCTGAATCAGGACATCCCTCAGTGGGGAAAAGATCCTTCCACCCCGTATTTCACCAAGGGACCGGCTTTTGGCTCCCACCTTCACTGGGAGGATAACCCAGGGCTCCCTTTTCTTGGCAGGGCATTCCTCATGTGGGTCCTCTCTCTGTCTCCTCTCAGCCTCCCCCTTGCGCTGGTAATTTCTTCTTCCTCTTCCCTTTCTGCTGCTCTCCATTCCTTTTCCAATCCAGTAACGTGTTAGCTTCTTTTCACCCTGGCTTCTCACATCCCACTCACATTTCTTACCACTCCCATCTTCTGCCCTGCAGTTTTACTGCTCAGCCAAAGAGCCTCCTCTGCATTCCTCCTCCCTGATTGGTCCCTGATTCTCTCCTCCTTCAGGGGTCCTGCTATTCCCCCACCTTTTCGCCTTCACTCCCTGCAACTGCCTGGTTCAAAGTGCCCCCATTCCATCCGCCACCAAGCTGTCTGCTCCCACTGTTCCTTGCCTCGCCCTGTTCAAGGAGGCTTTGTGGGTTACGGCTGCTACCCACCGTTTGCTTCGCTAAGATTAACACCTTAGCTGGATTTCGCCAGGTAGGTCAAAGTGCTGCTCAGCAGCCCACCTGTCTCCCTAGCGCCAGTCAGCCGTGTCCTTCCAAAGCTGCGTGAGCCTCGCTCAGAACCAAAGTTAACATCAGAGCGACCAATTAACTGATCTTCAGATCATGAACTTCTGAGATCCGCACTCCACTGAAACGTTATGGACATGGTGGCCACAGAGGGCCGTTTTGGAAGGGAGGCCCAGCCTCATGCCCAGGGAGGCCCAGTCTCTCTCCACGCACTCTCCGCTGTTGGGTTGTCATGCTGCATGGTGCTTCAGGGCTGGAGCACGTCCTGTGTCCAGGGCTCTTCTTGGCTTGCCCTACAATGCTGCTATGGGGTGGGGAGATGGCAGAGGGTGCCAGAAGCCGCAGAAGTTCCTGCCGGGGTGCTCAGAAGGGAAATCTGCTCACCTGGCCAGAAAGGGCTCTCCTTTAATGTCCACTGGCCCAGAACGAAGAGCGCATTCGTTTTAGCGTGGCCCTGCCACCATGGGCAGTGTGGGTAGTTAGGCCTACTGGTCAGGGCTGGTGCCAGACCCCAGGGGCCTAGTTTAAGAGCTGTAGCCTCAGTTTGGATCTGGTGTCAGGTTCCTAACAGCGACATCATGCAGCAGGACCAGGGTCAGAGTTCAAGGGCAGGAGCCAAGGGTCTGCGTCAAAATCGGGTCCGAGTGGGAGCCGAGAGGCTGGCTGGGGAGGTCCACCTCATTGCACAGATGCTTCCTGGAACTCCTCCTGGGCTTAAATAGGATGTGTGAACCAAACAGGGGCCACAAGGGAAGCTGCCAATCTGGCCTGCTGAGGTGGTGCCTCCTTGGCTTTTTATCCCCACAAGGACTATATGGTAATGCACGGAAGCTCACCATGGCTGTCAGGTCGTGGCATGGAGGCATCGGCCATTCCCCAGACCCAGGATCTTGTCCTGTCCCCAGAGAACCCTCCTAGGGACACAGGAGAGGCACGGCCAAGCAGAAGAACCGGGCTGCTAAGCAACAGTTGGATGTTCAACCAGCAGCTCCGAACAAGCCAGGACTGCAGCCCTCAGGGGCAAGGTTAGAAAGCAGCACTCAGGAATAGCAGCCAAGGTCTGCCAAAGAGAAGCTGGCCCTTATCCAGATTCGAATTTGGCCAGGGCACTTCCATGGGTCAACACCGCGATGCTTGAGGAAAACAGCTAACCACCATCTCCTTGCTTACCTTCCAGCCAGGGATCGCAAAGCATTCGACAAACCCGAGTGACTCAGTCCTCACAACATGCCAGTGCGGTAGGGAAGTGTTTAGCTCCCTTTCACAGAAAGCCAAGCAGAGAGAAGTGACTTAAACCCCTCCCCTTCCTCCCCCCCCACCCAGTAAAGCCAGGAAGAGCGTCAAGACTGCCCAGTATTATGTTTCAACCTCACGCCCATCCCCTTGGACAAGGGGGACAGGAGCTGAAATAGCCACAGGACCTCAGGGTTAAGTGTTTCCTCAAAGCAGGCACTCCCAGCACAACACGATGGGGTAATGGGCTCCATGGGAGACAGCGTCACTCATGGAGCATCCAGCATTCTGCAACCTCTAGATTTGCCTTCTGGAGTGGGGAAGAATCATGAAGAACCAGATTAAAGAGGACACCCTGCATAGCATCATAGGAGACATTTTTAGAAGCAGACCATCCCCCTTGTGCTGGTACAAATGCCCCACGGCCTCTGGACACTGCCTGACACCCGCTAACATTCCTGTAGCAAGTGGCAAACTGGGGAACAGCGGAGGAAAGAAGATACAAATTCACAGGCCCTTACAGGCTGTCAGCAAGACAGATTATATTACAGTTTATGCTTGAATACTGCGGGGTGGAGGCCAAATGCCAGCAGACAAACACTACCAGGAACGTTGTGTACAGACAAGCCAGTGGCAGGGACCAACCAAGCCATTCTGAGTATTATCTGTATTACCGTAGCATCTAGGAGTCCCAGCCGCGGAGCAGGATTCCCCCGCACTAGGCACTGTAGGAATATCACCGCCACCGTGATCAGCATGACAGCCAGTGGTCTCAGGACGCCAGCCAGCTGGTGTCAAGTTTCCTGGAGGCCCCACAGCAAAAGCGAGGTTTAAGGCGGGATGCAAAGGGAGAACAAGAGTTAGTTCTGTGGACGTTGAAGGAGGGGCAGCACACGCAAAAGCACGAAGGTCTGAGCATTTACCGTGGGTGATGGGGGCTGCATCACGGGGTGAGGAGAGGCAGGAATCAGCACAGAGTCAGGGAAATGTAGGGCTCAAGGGGACCTTGAGAGATCAAGTCCAGCCCCCTGCGCTGACACGGGACCACACCCAGACAGTCCCTGAGAGAGGTTTGTAATCTCTTCTTACAAACCTCTCTTGGAGGCCTCTTCCAGATCTTAACTACCTTTAGGGCTTGTCTTCACCGATGGTAGCTCAGATCCATCTCCCTGTGAGGACCTGCTCAGCCAATCAGGAAGTCTATGCTGGAAGACCACCCCCAGAGAAGGAGCAGCACTGAGGCTATGTACACACGATCAGATTAAAGCGCAACAAGGCAATCGCGCTACAAAACTCACGTGACCTTTATTGCGGGACAACGCGTACACACGTTGCTCCCTGCAACGCAACAAAATTACACGCATTATCGCGGTTGAGCGCAATGACTTCTGGGCACCTATCCCATCGTTCCATTTTCCCCTAAGTTGGCGCTATGAATCATGGGATGAAGGAAAGGAACGCAAAGCGCCATGGGTAAAGTGTCAGTTTCCCATGGTGCTTTGTGTTCCCCTAGCGTCTTCCTCGTTGCCAATAGCAACTCGCGCCTATTTTCAACATTGCAGTGACGCAACGCACCACTTGCAATCAATCGCAACAGCGACAGCATGGATCCTGCTATGATCTCCATTGTCGCCTTCAACATTCTGAATACATCTCGGCTTGTTGCTCAGTACGCAATGAGCTCCGAGTCAGACGAGGACACCGAGGAGCAGGGGCTGATCGATGCCATGCAGAGCAACAGCACCGCGTTGCTCAGCTCCTTCACCGATCATCTGCACACGGTGCAACGCCGTTTCTGGTCGCGAGAGACGAGCACTGAGTGGTGGGATCGCATTGTTATGCAGCTGTGGGATGACGAGCAGTGGGTACAGAACTTTCGAATGCGGAAAGCAACCTTTCTGGAACTGTGCTCAGAGTTGGCCCCTGCCCTGCGACGGAAAGACACCAACATGAGGTCAGCCCTAACTGTGGAGAAGCGTGTTGCGATTGCTGTATGGAAGATGGCGACTCCCGACTGCTATCGGTCCGTTGCAAACCAGTTTGGAGTCGGGAGGACCACCGTCGGATTAGCCCTCTCACAAGTGTGCCAAGCCATCAATCGCATCCTGCTACGGAGGACAGTGACATTGGGCAATGTTCGAGAGATTGTGGACGGCTTTGCTGCCATGGGATTCCCTAACTGCGGGGGAGCCATAGACGGCACACACATCCCTATTTTGGCTCCAGACCATCTCGCGACGGAGTACATAAACAGGAAGGGCTACTTCTCCATGGTGCTGCAAGCACTCGTGGATCACAAGGGTCGTTTCACGGACATCAATGCTGGGTGGTCGGGAAAGGTGCATGATGCCCGCATTTTCAGGAACACTGGTCTGTACCGGAAGCTGCAAGGGGGCACCTTTTTCCCTGATCAAAAAATAACAGTGGGGGAGGTGGAGATGCCCATAGTCATCCTCGGAGACCCAGCATACCCACTGATGCCATGGCTCATGAAACCCTACACTGGGAACCTTGATCGCAGCAAGGAGCGGTTCAATTACCGATTGAGCCGCTGCAGAATGACTGTGGAGTGTGCCTTCGGCCGTTTAAAAGGGCGCTGGCGCTGTTTGTATGGGAGGCTGGACTTGGCGGAGGACCAGATCCCTGCCGTGATTGCGTCATGTTGTGTCCTCCATAACATTTGTGAAAGTAGGGGAGAAAAGTTTTCCCCTACGTGGGCTACGGAGGCACAGCGCCTCGAGGAAGCATTCGAGCAGCCAGCCACTAGGAGTATTAGGGTGGCACAAGGAGGAGCTGCTCGCATAAGGAAGGCACTCAGGGAGCATTTCAATGATGCCCTTCCCTAGTTAAGTTCCATGACGCATGAGGTGCACCTTAGGATCATTTCAATAATGTGTATAAATAAATGCATTCTTCAAAGTATTTGTTACTGTTTTTATTGAAACCTGAAAGATGGGGGTGGGGTTACAGGTTGGTGTAGCTCCGGGTCTCGTAAAAGTAGCTTGGGGGGGG